>CM068490.1:5354602-5954602 GCA_034769265.1 Remorina albescens
GCCAACATGCAGATTCAGAACAGGGAAGCTACTCGTGGCAACAAAAAACAATAAAGGACTTAGAAATATTACTTCCTAGGTATTTTTTAGCGTTTGAAGCTGCAGAGAGGACATCATTTTCTATTAGTTGAAAATTGTATTTTGCAATAATTTTTTGATGTTTACATTGTTTAAGAAAAACTGCTTATGGTACATTGACTTTTAATCTTAAGGAGTATTGAACAAAGGAGAAGCATTGTATCCTCTGATGTTTATAACCTAGTTTCTTGATGTCTCCTTCAATGACTCTGATTCGAAAAAAAACCTCTGAGATCTGTTATAGTCCCATGGTGCAAGTGAATGAAAACAATCTTTCAAATGCAGATTTACTTGAGAGAGTTCAGAGAGGGAATGAGTCAGGAAGTGAATGAGCCAGACAGTCTGAGAGTGTGTGTGTTTGTGTGTCTGATGAAGTTGTGATGTGACTAGGTTCTCAACAGTCCGCCAGTGCCCAAAATGTCTGCCATCGATCTTAATTTGGCAGCAGATCCTCTGGCTACAGACAGCTCCCCAATCTGCCTCTCTGCTGCTAGACAGAGACACACACAAACAAACTAACTGACTGAAACAGTGGGGTGCAAACAGACACACTGAGAGAAGACAACACGTCGCAAATAACCTGTTTACACATAAAATCTGAGGATTAAGTGTAGATTTCTGCAGAGGGACGCTCTGTGCGCCATTTATCATCATTGTCCCCTCTATATATAACGTCTCTCTATATATAGTCTCAAATACACTGTACATTTGGTCTATGATACACATTCACAGACTCACAATACAACCTTCACCCCACATGCACGCACACACACACACACACACACACACACACACACAAACAGCCAATGCTCTGCTGAGTAACTGTGACTCAGCAGATCAGCAGTAGCAGATAGATTTTGCTTCCCACAATCCTCCTTTGCAGAGCAAAAGGTGACATCACCAACACAGAGTCAATCAAAACTGAATTGTTTTTGAGCCAAACTTCTCAATCCATGCACTTCATAATAAGCAATATTTCTAAATGAGGTTGCTGGGGCAAGCTGTCTTCAGTCCCTGCAAGGTGCATTGTAGCTCGAAGAGGACGAGCTGAGACAGGGAAGGAACAAAGAGACAAAGTGAGCTGACTGGAGGGAGGATGAAAAAAGGAAGGCAGCTTGGTGTGGAGGGACAGACAGAGAGAGAGGATGAAGATAGACAGAGGACAAGAGAGAGGGAGTGCGGGAGAGCGAGCCATGCCATATGTTGCAGCTTTTGGATTTGGGGATCCATGCCAAGTGTGCTAATTAAATGAGGACTAAATAGCCGTAAAAACAACAGCGCATGTCAACAGCAAGAGATAATGTGAGTAAAACAAAGAAAACTAATCATAAATTAAGTAAAGAGATGTGAGAGGAAGGCATGGGCAGGTGTGGACATGAGGAGAGCAAATTTGCTGATTGGAAGAAATATGGATATTATATAATAGGATCAGAATGGTGTGGATAGAGCAAGAAGCAGAAACAATAATGGGAGAGAGAAATTCAAAAGAAAAAGCAAGAAACAGAGAGAAGGAGGAGGCTGCAGAGAAAACAGGAAGATAAAAGGATATTTAAACCTCTTCAGCTTTGCCAAGAAGAAAAGAAGAGGCCAACAAAGCAGTTTGAAAAGTGAGAGCTGCACTGCAGATACTGAACAAGTGGTTCACTCGTTTCCTCCAATAAGCAATAAGCACAATGAGCATTTCATTAAAAAAATTATAGCATATGTCAAACACAGATATAAACAAATAGGCTTTACAGCTGTGCTCACTGCTAAGTGCTAACATCAGCATGCTAATTTGCTAACAATTGCAATGGCAATGCACTGATGTCAAGAGGTAGACAGTTCAAGTGCTCGTAACATACTCAACATTGTAATTTAACGTAATTTTTTTTCATGCCAACATTTGATAATAAGCACAAAGTATAGCTGAGGCTATTAATAGTATCAGGGACTGTGCTGTTTAAAAAAAAAAAAAGGCATAATGCATAATGTCCAATATTGTTGCTCAGGTTGGATGATTTGTAATATTGTTTTTCAGGTTTAAAACACTAAAGGCTAAAGGGGCTAAAAAAAAATCTGGTACAACTTTTCAGTTTTTTGCAGATTTAAAGTCATTGAAACACAAACTAAAGGATTTCATTCATGAGAAACTCAGAAAAAATAAAGGATGACCACTCTTCGGGAGGACTACGTTCCATTACTTACTCATGCACTGGTTGAAAATTGCCTACAGTTGTTGGCTTGTGATGCATGAGCAGAAATCTTGATGAGTCTATTAAAAAGTGTGTGTGGTTCACTATTCGTGCCTAAGTATGTGTAAGCCTCGTATGGCTCAAGGCTGGCAGCTGGGGTCCAGCATATAGTGTGTGTGTTTGTGTGCGTGTGTGGACGGGGGGTGCGTGTCCGTCTCTGTGTGTGTAAACAGAGCTTAGATGTATTAACAGGTCCAGCCATGTCCGTGTCCTAAGCCACTTATGGGTCGTCTGCCTTCTTGATAAGACCAATCCAGCTACAACCAAACCATCCCACCACGCTACTGTGTGACATCACTGCAAGTCGGACGGTTTCTAAGCAACTACTTCAAATCATCATAGAAACTGCCCACGGTGAAGAGCCTGCAGAGATGTACGAGGTTGTGGTAACCCCAAAAGCAGGTGGGGTCGGAGCTAAAAAAATACCACTCACTGGATAGAGTGAGACCTGAGACAGGGGGAGAATCAATATCACAGTGGGGGTAGAACTTGATATATTCTTCTTCACTCCGTTTCTCATATTACAGCAAGAAATATGATATCCAAAATGACCACAGTGGATCCCAGAGATCCACTGGTGGGCAAAGTCAGTATATGGCATCTATCAGATACTTGGTCACAGTGTGTCATATGTTGTCTGCTGTTTTTTAACATTATTGCAATTAGTTCTCCCCCAATTAGAGCCAAATAGAAAGCAATCCATTTCCAAAGCGAAAAGTACAGATAATTAGAGTATATAGACTGTGGACCTCATATCTAACACCTCAACATGCACTTGATACCAATTCATTAATTGCCTCGTAAAAACTGAGTTTAATTTCCTGTTTAGATCATTTTAAGTACCCTTTGTCAAATAATAAAGATACTCCTCAAAGCAGAGAATGGCATTTTGTTGTTAGAAAGGCAGCAGCAGTATTGAAAAGCCTTTCTTTAGTCACAAATGCAGATATAAAGTGTACACATAAATGAAGAGACGAGAACAAGCTAAAGCTGAAAATGCATGAAGTCTTGTATGAAGTCTATGCCTGACTATAAACATAATCCATTATTCATCTTAGCTCATTTCAGGCTGAACTATCTGTACCCAAGATCAAATTTGGAGCAAAACTTTTGAAAAGAGACTGAAATTATTAATAATAATAATAAAGTGGCTGAACTGAAGAACAATCTTATAGGCTGATTCTTGAGAAAGATAAGAGACAAAGAGAATAGAAGAAAAGGGCTGTGGGGAGGAACGTATACATCCTGCCCCACTGTCTCTGGCCTCATTATGGGGTTAATGAAGGCAAGAAGCCTGAGCTCCGGTTCTCATATGCTCTCTCCTGGCTTTGTGGCTCTGCTGGGACTCAACATTACAGGCAGCCAGGCCCAGAAACCTACTTCTGCCATAGGCTCAATGACAGACGTGGCTCAGCTGTCAGCAGGAGCCCACACACACACACACACACATTCAATTTAACCCTTTAAGTAACTCCATCCCGACGCATACTCTGGTAATTACCTTCAGCATACTCCTGATATTCAATAATTAATATTCATTCGCATGCACATTATGTTCACTAGTCCTTCCATCCAACAACTGTCACATTTTTTTAAGTCAAATGTATATTTAGACATAACTTACGTAGCTTTTACTTCATTGTTGTTTCATAAAACATGGTGGATTTGGCAGATTGCCTCGTGGGCTTGAGGTTTATTGCCTGTAATGCTAAATCAGATTTTCTTCCTCTCTCTCAATAATGGTTACATTAACAGGAATTAACCACATTTCATACATGATTATCCTTTTTTTCTGAGACCTTTTACCCATTCAGAGACAGGAGGCTTGCCCAGGGTTTCTTTTCATCCATGAGACACACAGGGATACAGGGAGTTTATCTGGTGTTTTTTTGTCCATCACTGATCCCCATCTCTCTTTAAAAATCCTCCCTTTTTCCCTTTTCACTTCTTGTAATAACTTAGCCTTGCAAACGCAAACTCTCCCACATGCATTAACCCACGCACACATGCACAGTCACACATGAAAACGAGGAGCTGGTTTCTGCACTCAGCCCAGCCCAGCCCAGCCAATTTGGCAGCGAGCATGTTGCCATGCCTACAGCCCCAATCAATACCACATCTAAAAATAGCATAACCATAATACTCTTACTTCTAGTCGCAGAGGGGTGAACTAGGCGAGAGCAGTATTTATTGTGTAATCTCTAAGATAAGTGTAATCAGTGGAGACCATGGAGTTGGTGAGCATTGTGCAAAAGCGTGAGTTTAATCCACAACAGGAGGTTTCTCGAGGGAAAACCTGATCCTGGGTTTTTATTGGCTGGTGCTGAGATCTCGTAGCAGGTCAGATCAGGAAATCTGGAATGACTTCCTGCTGGGTTTACAGTGGATCATTAAATAGACAGCATGGCCTCAGACCCAGCACGTCTGTGCCAGCACAACAGTAATCTTTGAAACTCGGATAAATGGTAACACAGAGTACTAAAATAGCAATTAAGAATGAAAAGCCCACAGGGCAAAGAGCATATTCATGAGAATGAGTCACAAATTGGGCATTTAGGAGATGATTACTGTTCTACATCACAAAATGGCAGGATGCCCTTGACGTCAAACACAATCTGTTTCAAAGGAATGGTGTCATTCTGATGCTACTGCCTGGAGAAGTGTGGTACAGTGTCGTCACATTCAATAACTTGGAGCAAGAATATGACCTCGAGAGAGGCAAAGTGGAAGAGGGGAGGGCAGACAGACAGAAACAGTGATGATGGAAGGCTGGCCCGAGAGATTTTGAGGCGACATGAAGATATACAGCATGAGTACAGGATGACTGCCTCCCCCTCTGACAAATACAGCTACAATCATGTGCCAGTTCAAGAAACGCGTTTCTTCATCCACAACAACAGAACAGACCACGTCCAGTGCCAATATGGGGCCATTTCATGCTTTCGTGGAGAATCCATCCAAGGGTCTATGTTGCCTAAATGTCCGTATAATACTCTTAAAGTGTATTCTATTATATTCTCTCCCTCCACAGCAGAGAGAAGAAGCTGGATGGGTGGGTGGACCGTCGATGGGGCTGAGACTCAGATTTATTTTTGTGTTCGGAGGCAACGCTCTGACACACATTGCTGGAGCGTGGGCGGATCAGGCTCCATTCATAGACTCCTCTCATCTTTACCTTTCCTTGACTTCTGCCCGTCTCTGTGTACCATGTAACTACAGCTCTGGCTATGAACGGGGGAAACAAATGTTCTTCATTCATAAGGGGCTCATAAAAAACAAATGAGACAGTTTTCTTTAAATATCAAGCAATTTTGATGCCTCTATCAGCCAGTTGGTCCTTCTTTCATCTCTCCGAAGCAAAACAACCACATTCATAAAAGAATAATTGCTGGTCATGATTTTACATTTTTCTGGGGCACATAAAACTGTATCCAAAGCAACAACAGAAAAATGCCCTCTGTCAGCTTCCCCTGACTGTATAGCACAAGTTTAACCTATAGACTGAAACTTTTAATATAGTGCTGCAGAGATTATTTGCTTTTGTGGTGCCACCCTTGGAGTCAATAGGATTTGGGGTTTTTGGTTTTTTTTTCACATTTTAGCCTCTTTTAGCTACTTAATTGCCTTTTTTAAAGACATTTTTATGTCCTTATTTCAAACCTTTCACTTTGGGAAGAGGGAACAGGAAAAAATACCAACTACATAGAAAAATGACACTACCTTGAATGAATCAGCAATGCTAGCCATGTCAGATGTCTATACAGAGACAAACACTAACTGACACAGTCCGTGCTCTGACCAGTGCAAAGATTTCTTACCAGTTTTCCCTCCAGGGTGTAGATCTTCTTCACCACTCCAGAGTCGAGCTTGATGGCATCAGTGATGTCGGTCAGGACTTGTTCGTAGGAATGGGCGGTTTTCTTGTTTAGCAGGATCCTCACGGCTTTGCGAGGCTTCACTCCACTCCGCACCACCGTCACAAGCTTTGGACGTATGAAATCCTTGTTTTCACGGCTCTCGGGGGTCCCCGCCTTGGCGCTGCCCAGGGATGGGGGGCCGCGGGAAGATGCAGCTGAGGCCTTGACGTTCACTGACCAGTTTGGGTTGACGTTTTTTGTGTAATCCAACTTTTTGTAGGCTTCAATTGAGCTGCATACATAGTTTTCACCTGTTGGAAAGAGAGAGAATGAGATTGCTTGGAAATACATCTGGTATCTTAGGCACGGTAGGTTGTAGAACTATTATTCTAAATAGGGCTGCAACCACTCATCTGTTGACCTGTTTTTTTTTTTTTGATTAATCAATTGATAATTGGATAAAAAGGGGGAAAAAAAGAAGCATATAATAAACAAAACGGATTTTGTCTATTAAATAAAACGTGAATGTATGTGCATTAAGGGTGCAAAAATATTGCAAATTGTAAAAAATTTTGTAGCAGGTCTTTTGACACATTTTCATCAGTTTTAAGTTAACAGAAGCTGAATGGTTTAAAAAAGAAAATAAACAAAACAACATAAAATCTTTACAACCAGTACAACCAATATTTCTTGATACTGATTCCTCGGTGTTGTGCTGCCATGCGCGATCAGCTGCACACATTTTGCACCTGACGCAGTTTTTTTTGCAGAGTTCAGCATAAAGTGCTCCCAGACTTTTACCGACCTGGTCGTACACTTTCCTCCGCCCTAACCTGAGTCTCCTCCGCTTTAATATCCTCATTTTCTGATGCCTCCGCCATTTTTATACACTTCTTCCAGAGACTCGTCACCTGACCTACACAAGGCTTCCCATTGGTTCTTCTCCTTTTCTTCTTTAATGGTGTTTGACCGGCATTGGTTGGCTTTCTTCCCACTGTAGCACTGAGTATAAAAACCTAGACCCAACTAATCGATTATTAAAATATTTTTAATACTAATTTAATGGTCGATTTAATCGATTCGTTGTTGTAGGCCTACTTCAACCAGCAAATACTCTGCTAGATTAGATTTAGAAAAGTTGCCAGTTTTTGATGTTTTGTAGGTTGCTTTTCTTTCTACTTTTCTTTTATAAGTCATAGCCCGCATCAACCAAAGCTTACAAGTCTTCCCACTCCCTTCCCCTGATGTAACGATGGTGTACAGGTCATGAAAGGTAATCTGAGCTGATCACTTTATGGCCATCAAATGAGTACTATAGTCACAATACATTTACAGTGTGTTTAAACGATTGGTTCCCCTTTATAGAGCCTTTCCCATGTACTACCATGTTGAGTCTGATTTCAAATCAACATTAAAAAATGTCCATGGGTCTCAGTGTGAACTGTTCACTGCCGTGTGTTTCTTTATATAGCAGGGAGCTTAGCAGGGACAGATCACATAATACTGCAGATACAGGACAGGGACTGTTCGTTCTTTAAGAGAGAGAAGAGATGCAACTAGATCACAGATTGCATTATGGATGCTGAGCAGGAAACAGTCCTGACCTGTGAAGCTGTCTAGTGTCAAACACAATGACCACATACACCTCCAGATCAGAGTGTGGCCCCCTCCCCATGGGGGCTATTGAGTTTAATTTACTCACCTTCTATCAGCTGGTCAATACTGGTGATCTTGGAGCCATCCAGGGTGTAGATGGTCCGGACCCCCTGGGGTAGGTTGACGTTGTCGGACAGGGACCGGGTCAGATCCGCCAGCAGGGCGTCAAAGGTCCGGAACCTGTCCGTGGAGATGGCGTACACGATCCCGTTGAAGTACCTGTCTCCGTTGCGGTAGAATCGGACCTTTTTGGCTCTCTTCTCGGCGCTCAGGGTCTTCAGGGTCCGGGTCCGGTACAGGCTGCAGTGGGCGCTGTGCGTCGGACTCGGCACCCCGTTCATCTTGGCGCTGGAGCGGCCGTGTCTCTGACCTTTGTCCCGCTCGTCGAAGTGCTCCATCTCCATCTCGCTGCCCAGGCTCACAACCACGGCGGTGCTGTCTGGGAGACAAAAGGAGAAGGAAAGGGGGATGAAGCTACCGGGAAAACTTTTCAGCAGCGAACAAGTAAACGAAAACAAGAAACGGGGAGAAAGAAACGCAAGGAGAGATCTGAACGGGTGATAAGGGAGGAGCCAGCCGGTGTTGGGCTCGGTTGCACGGTCTGAGAATAACTCCCTAATGACAGATTAAGTGGTGTTAAGCCGAGTGGTGACGGCCACACAGTCTGACAGAGTGCGCCCGAGCTGCCCTGACGCGCAAATGGATGAATGGATGGATGGATGGATGGATGGATGGATGGATGGATGGATGGATGGCGTCAGTCACGAATCGTCTTTAACAGTGAATTAACTGCCTCCTTTATAAATATTCACAAGCTGTGCGCACATCGGGACCAACTGCGTCCTCCGTGGAAAGTTGCCAAACACTGAGCCGAGAACCCCAAATAAACACAGAAGAACCGTCACAACCTGAAATAAAACATGATCCCTGATCTCGATCAATTCACCGATCGTTCAAACATTGGAAGTATTGATCCCTGGTCAATTATCACTTTTGGAGCAGTTTGAGGATGAAGATGTTGACGTGCTTACCCACACGAGCCATTAACGCCTCTGTGACGGTCACCTCCAGCCTGCCTGATGTGTGTGTCCCCCTTTAGATAAGAAGAAGGAGTTCAGAGAGCCGCTGGCTGACACTGGATGCTGCTGAAGTGTGAACCTGTCCTGGCTGCAGGGAGTGAGCCCTCTCCGTGCGTCCCTTTGTTGTCCGGTGGATGTGCACCACCACCACCACCACCACCAACCAGCAGAGTGCGTGTGTGTGTGTGTGTGTGTGTGTGCGTAGTGAGCAAGAGGCTGGACTAGAAATGAACTAGGTAGCAGCTGCTTCCCCTCCCATTCCCATTTTCACCCACCTCCTCTCTCCTCCTCCACGTCACTCTGTCGTGATTTTCATTCAGCGCCCCCACCCCTCATTAGGATGCAAACCCACGCTTCCCTCCACCCGTGCTGGGGATGCTGCTGGTCCTGCAACCACCAGCCCCCCAGCCCTAAAGACATGCGTCGACTGAAGGGGGGCTGGTTGGTTCGGGCGTAATGAGGGCGGGGGGGAATCGATCTTTCCTCTTTGATTTTCCTTTGATGCTTTTTTTTAAACTATTCCCATCATATACAATTCATTATCATTTCTCATGTCATTTATCTGCACTTTTATGAATGTGAATTGACTTCAGCCTAAACAAAAAACATGAGCTGTACCTTAGTTTGGTTTACAAACAGGCTGATCACATCTCATTAAAATCCTGAGTCTATAAGCACAGATCAGCGTTATGTTTAACCCACCGGAGTATGTGCATGTGAGCTGTTATGTAACACACTTACTCTATTGTATACACCAGGACTCTCCAGGCAGCAGAAACCTAAACTCTAAGACTCAGACTACACAGAGCAGCTGCATAGCAACTAGGATTTTTCATTTCTTGTATGAAGACCCAGGTGGGATCACAAGTCTCATTGATTTCAACATATCATGTCTTACAAAGAACTCCACACAGCATCATGAAGGGCGAGAGGATGCTGCTGTCTAATTATCATATGCGTTTCTCTTCCTGCAAGCTCAAGTTTGTTTGTATGTGGCAGCAGGAAATAGTCTCTCCAAGTGATGGAAAGAAAGACCACTGACCTACATCCTGCCCTCTGGAGACCACCTAATTCTGCTCCATCACTTCTCCCTGGTGAACCGTACGAGCAAGTGCGTGCTCTCCTTCATCTCTGCCAGTGATGGTGAAAGTTACAGCTGCAGTCGCCCTGCTGTTGTATTTACAGTGGCTTAACATGCGGAAGACTCTGCTTTACATGCAAACCATATCACAGCTTCAGGTTTTGTTTTGTTTTTAATGTTATGTGAGATTTGGTCAAGGGCTTTTTTAATCTATATCAGAAATTTTAATGGATGGATGCAGTATTTGATTGCATGTTTTATTTCTTCGTTCGTGAGCAGACCTGCTTGGATGATCATGCATGTGAATACATTAAAGTACGTGACAGTGATAAACCTTCACCCCCAATTGTGTTTTTATTTTAAGAAGACACAAGGACCTAGTGTGCATCACAAACTGGGGGCTGTCAAGGTCTCCCTGTCCTCCTGGGGAATCAGGGCACATGTGGGGGGAGGCTGACTTTGGACCAGTGCAAGAAAGATGCAGGGAAAGTACAGGACACAGTCGAGGACTTAAAAGCTGGGCCATGATCTCTTTTCAAAGGAATGTGGAAGTCAACACTGATATTTGTCAGGTGTATTCAAATAACAAAAAGAAGAGTAAAAAAGAGAAATCGATGTTAGTAAAGCTGCAGAGTCTTACGTTTGTAGCATTTTACCCAGTTTCATGTCACACATTCTTAGAAGCTATCAGACCTTTTAAAATAATAAAGCATACAGAATATAATGAGATATTTACATCCTCATTTACAACAATTTGGCAGCTGAGCAATTACTGACTGGCCAAAATAAAATCAAAAAGAAACCTGTGTGGTAATAAAGAGGTAAAATGGGTTATAGAGGCTATCTCTGCTCCTGGAGCATGAAATGGCAGTTTCCTGAGATTCAACTGACTTGTTTGTAAAAAAAAAAGGGTTTTGGCATTTGTGACTAAAAGACTATATAGATTACATGTAATGTTGACCAGACAATTTTCTGATTTATCTATAAAAAAAAACAACCAAGAGATTATTACAGTTTCTATGCCAAACATTTCTCTGTGACTCATAACTTCTACTTTTTTACTCCAGTTGTTGTTCAGCAGCACAAACAACACAAGCAAATGCACTGTTTAATCCATCGCTGCAAACATCTCTGTGGGATCAATGCTGATTGAATTTAATATAAAGTCATTATGAAATGAAATCTGTCTTAATTTCTCAGCCCAGGGGAGAAACTTAAAACCACAGCACCTCAGACAGTTGAGATATGCTGCAGAGATGCTTTTTCCATTGTTAGGAATCCAGTATCTTTATGCTGGGTCACATAATCAAAGAACTTAAAGTCCAACAAATCAAACTTTACACACGTGCACTTGCATGTATGCCTAGTGCAGACTGAAGAGTTAGCTGAATTGGTATGAGCAGGCAGCAGTGGTATGATTCATGGTGTTCTGGCAGATACTGTAGTCATTTGTCACCATGTATCACCTGTCAGCAGTAGCGAGCAGGATGAAGCAAGTTGTACAAGAATGAGCTTGTGCATGAAACCGAAAGAAAGAGAGGTAGGATGAAGAGAGAGTGGCACGCAGCAAATGTGCTCACTCTTTCATAAGGCAACATGGACTGGCTATCTTCAAATTAAGTCATTAATCTAAGACAAACAACCTGTCAGTGCAGTGCATTTAGGATTATATACACCAGCCCAGCAATCCACACAGTATCAGACATAGAAGCAAAACACAACTCACCCTGTCCTGTTCCAGTTACTTTAGTCTGTTAAGTCAAAACCAGTAGTTGGAATTGAAAGCATTTGGTTTGGGCAGATGATACTTTTGAGAATAGTTTTATTGAAGGAATGAACTGATAATTTGGGTGCAACACACTCCCTGTCTTGGGTATAAAGTTGTAAAATGAGTTATAAATAATTCACCGTTCTGAATTGTTATCATTGCTTCTGACCTAAAATTGTTGGTTGGTTGACCTGCACTTACTCAAAGAACTTAAAGTCCAGTTGGTCCATAAAAAAAACTGTTATACGCAAAATGGAGAAGACAGAGTGATGGATGCTGGTTTACCCACAAGACCATCTCCTTCGTTATGAGATACTATTTTAGTTCAGTGTTATGAGGCTGACAAGAACTGAAGCCATCCTCCACACTCCTTTACTAACACAAATGAAACATGTTCTGGCACTTGTCATATTCACCATTGCATCTTATTTGGAAAAAGATTTCTCACACCCACATTTATGAGGGTGGTCAGTGGGTGAGATGGGGGTGACTGCTTGAGCTGAACTACATCATGGTGGATGTGATGCTGCTTGCGTAATGCAAGTTGTAGGTGGTTTGTGAAAAAAAAAAAACTGCATTGACACAGCAAGCTTCTAAAAAATTAGCAGATGACCTCCCTACACCCATAGCCTGTAATATCTCTCCCTCTTTAGTTTTTATCCATACCAAGAAGAAAACATATTTCACTTTAGATGTGACACTTTAAACCTCGGCTTTTGTGTAACACTGTATTGTATTAAATAAACAATTACAATACTAACTGTGGCACATGGGTAGACAACCTACACAGGTACTGCAGCCTTTCTTCACAGTCAGCCATAAGGCCCAGAGGGAAATGTGAACAAATGAATAGGAGGCCGTAAGACACGCAGGACAGACAATGAATATCTGAATTAAAATCATGCCAGTGTGTCCAGAGGACCTGTGTGTTTCTTTAAAATAAAAGTTTAAATAACCTGGCGCAGGTTAGGGACTCTGTTTTAGGTAGTGTTTCAAGGTGGGTAACCTGCTGGCCCTATGATATTTCTTCTCCTCTCTTCCTTCTGTTACACCAAAACCACCTCCTCCTTTCACAGGTGATCCTCCTCTTCCATCATCTTCTCTTTTTTCTTCTTCCTTAGTGTCGGCCGATAACTTCCTGCTGGTCGTCTTCCCTCTATGCACCAAAAGATGAGTGTGAGAGAAGTACAAGAGGTGATGAATGATCATTGCTCTAACTGGATTTATTAATTAACTATCTCCAAATTAAGTATAATCCTGAAACACATCACTTTACACAGAAAATTTGAGTTTGACAACATTTTGGTTTCTTTTCTGTATATGACTTTAACTCTGTTCAATGAATTTGAAGTATTTTTTTTATTCACTGATTAATTGCATACTTTATAGTGTGCATCACCTGTGAATGCTGAGCTTCAGTGAGTTCCTCAGTTTGCCGTCTAGTGCCCTCTGTGGCTGAGTGGAGTAGTATCGTCTGTGGGCTTCAAGAGTGGAGGAGAGCTGTGGGAGGGAACAGTTAATTTACACTCATTACAGGAAGTTAACACCAGACCCATATATATCATGTCTTTGCTGTTGGTGCTTGTAATGTATAAGTGAATGTAAGAGTGTTTTTGCCCCCATCAAGAATTAGCCAGTCATATGCTGTGATGTGTTACTTCAAACATAAAAATGTTTCTAAAATGTTGAGAGAGATGTGGTTGAGTGTCCTTGCAGCAGCCTTAACTTCAGCCCTGCAGAAACCACCACTGTCACACCATAAAGCAGAAATCTCAACTAAGTTCTTTTTATTGAACAGGGACTCACCTATTACAAAACAGCTGAGAAAACAGCTCAAGAGGATGAATGAGAAATCTTAACTAGACCTGAAAGAGAAGAGTTAGAGAGCACACAAGTCTGTTCTATTGGGTGCACTGTCCTTGTTGCCCTTATCTTTGGCAGTAGTTCTTCAGTGAATATGATTCAGTGATTCATAGCAAACAGACTTGGATTGAGAGCTACTACAGGAGTGATGATCACCACTCTTGACCTGGATTCAGGGGAATGCTTACTTTAGCAATCTCTGAAAGATATGCCCGTCTCTCATCATTGGTTTTATGAAATGCCTGAAATTTGAAAGACAGAGAGAAGCCATCAGGAATGGTCCAATGTTAATGAACAACAAATTACAACAAGGGATTACAGGCTGTGCATGCTCTGCGCTAAACCTTCATTCAACTAATATCTTTCTGTTTGTTGAGCAGAACAATAAACAAAGAACCAAATTGCTAAACTAAGAGCATATTGGCCTGGTCGTAGCAGCATGGGACAAAGGTCAGGCTTCCATTTCACATCAATGGTTGTTAAAAAATGAAGAATGCAAAACTAAAATGTCAGACAAATCCTTTTTAATCCTCTGCTAATGATGGTAATTTTTAGCTGGAATATTTATTCCCTGGAAAATTTTAAAGCTGCTTGTATAAGAAATAATAAAACACAAAATCTCTTTAACAACAGGAACAGTTGAGGCCAACACCTTTCCCTCCTGTTCAGTTCTTAGATGACAGTCCATCAGCTGACTCTGGAGGTCAGACTTCTCCTCAGTCAAGAGCTTCAGCCGCTGCCTCAGGGTCTCCTGCAACAAAGTGATTTCCATTAACAACAAAGAAAGCACAAAGTATAAAGGTGTTGTACTGCTGTGCTGTCCAAATTACAGATTTGTGCTTGAATTACACTGTGCCATCCACCAAGATCAAGCAATAACAGAATAGGTTAGTGTAGAAAACATGAGTACAAGAATGGATTAGCCTCATACATTATTCAAAAACACATTACAGCTGAGATACACCAAGGTTACAAGAGATTTATAGGACAGCGCAGAGAAATGAGACCTGGTGCATTTCTGGGTTTAGAACAGTCTCTACCTTTTTATGTGATCTCAAAATAATCATCTGTCGTCAGCTTTAATGAGTTTCACTTTAGGCAGTGGGTTTATACATGTAACTTTTGTACCAGTTTTAAAGAATGAGTATGGTGTTTTTTAATCGGCAAAGAAGTTTCTGAACAGCTGGAGCCAAGTGTTACATTTCCATGTGTGCATTTTAATGTGTGTAAAACTATTCATGAGTGCACTGATTCTATAAATTCATCTACAACACAAAGAGTTTTTATACACAGAGGATATTCTGTTAAATTACTTCATTTACTGATGCTTGGGGCAGGAGCTGTATGACCACTGATGCTATAAAGCTGCACCTGCATCATCAGCGCTGCATATATTCAAGCAAAACATTGTGATTATCTTTTATGACTTTTTAATCACACATCACTGTTTTTCCGCACATTTACGTACTGCACTAATGGAAAAATTATCTGGATTCTTCTCACACACTCAGTCTGTCTTAGTGTCACACTCACAGTTTGACTACAGATCTTCAGTTCTCAATCATGTGGTCCCTCCATGGCTACACTAATGAGCATCTGTTTTGTGTGGTGTTCATTCATGTGTGGTGTGTGTGTGTGTGTGTGTGTGTGTGTGTGTGTGCGCGCATTAAAGCATTGTAATTAGCATGCATTACTCTCCCATGGATTGTAATCCTGTGATTACAGTGCAGTGATTAAACTCTGGTTTATTCAGCCTGCATCAGCAGGAGGATGGAGGCTGCCTGGCATGACAAATTTTTCTGTACTGCCCACCTGCTCGTTCTGTGTCTCTGGCTCTCTCTGCTGGTGTGAGCTTTTAGCCTTTTTACAGTGGCTTCCATAAATCTGATATTACTTTCTCATTCACTTGAATAAGAAAGTGATCTAAGATTCTGTATGCTACCAGGTCTCTTGTAGGTAATCTGATATTTTTTTTATCTACATTTGGAAATATAAAGTCACAATCTATCACCAATACAATAAAACAAATCACTCACTACTGTCATGTCATCATAAGATCGGATGGAGGCCAATCGATCTGTAAAAAACAAGAGTGTGTGAGCATTATGTATAAATGCATTAAAATATATGTATATCATATATATGTCTTACTTTATAATGTGATTTGAGTCTTTGGGGCAGTGCTTTCAAGGGATTTTTTGCAAAACAGGTCATTCAAATATTATTAAGTAGAATTTGTATTCAATCTTTCAAATGGAGACTTGTAAATTAAATTATCTGATGCAAATGCTACTCTAGACTAAGCATACAGAATTTTCGTCATATGATTCTTCTCAACACCGCTTCTCTTCCAGAGGAGACAGAAGAGCCTGACTAACTTTTGTTTAAATTGGAAGCGTGTCAGCCCGCCATCATCAGGCTCTTGTGCCAATAAAACTTTACAAACGTAGTTGCTGCATTAAGAGCTGACTCCAGCCCATAAACATACCCATGGGGTTTCCTCGTAGGTCCTCCAGCCTCTCATGAATGAGTGAAATCTGTCTTTCCAGCTGTCCATTTAGTTCTATCTGTGTCTCATACCTTGTCTTCCATTCATTTTCTGTTAAATCAGAATAAACAGAGAAAACTGTCACATTACATTACAGAGAACAGTGAGGCTGATTGAGACCGGCAGCTAAGAGCTAACTAATACTTAGGCTGCATAATATGACTGGTTCACATAATCATAATAGGCTTCCTCAATCCACCCTCACAAATCAAACCACCAATCCAGGATCACTGGACGGATTTCATATTTAATAAATCTTACCTCCAATTTGCTGTGGTTGATATTTTTCCAGCCACCACTGTAAAAGTATGAGTGTTAATATAATGACTCGTGTGCAGCTGGTTAAATCTCTGTCTCCTTCCATAGTCTAACTTAGATGAACATTTGACCCAAATTGAATTTAATTTCCATTTCCATGGCTCACCTTCTCCGTCCACACTGTGCAGTCTGTCCTGCAGTTCATTCATCGTCCTCCGCAGGTCGGACACGGACTCCTGCAGCATTTCTCTACGACAGAGAGCCGGACGGTGCTGCGTTTAAGAAAACAGCATTTATTCACATTAAAGCTTCAAATAAAGACAAACTCACTTCATCTCCCTCTCCTGCTCCAGCTCTGCCTGCAGACGGGCCAGGTCGTATTTGCTGTAGTCGCTCTCTCCCGACATGTTTCTGGAAAACTTGACACCGACTGAGGAAAAGTTTGTGACCGGCCGTTTCCATGGAGACCGCTGCTTCCGGTTTTTGTTTCAGGAAGTAAATAAGCGGATTTCGCGGGAGGTTAAGATTTAAAACCTCAGCATGAATAAATGTGTGATTTTTTTTCTTTTTCTTACTTTCCACGAAATAGACATACGATTACAAAAACTTTGTATTTACTACCGCTTTCCATAAAATAAAATTTTAAAGTCACTGTTAAGTAGTTGATTAGTAGTAGTAGTAGTTTGAAGTAGGTTTTTTTTTCCCCCAAATAAAACTATACATTTGTTTGGGCCTTTTATTGTGACACAACACAACAGAATACACAACTGGGCGATAATCATCATGATAATCATCATCACAGATCAACATTTTCATCCTAGCAAAGGAGAAATGTAAAGCAAAATGGATTTAAATATACTGGTGAAGAAATAAGTCTTTTGTGTGGTTAACAAAGTTAAGGTTTTTTAATTACAACTCATTAATATGGGAGCAAAATCAAACCACCATATATGCTCAGGTATTTTATGAAGCTAATTGAGAATAAAAGGGTTGTTGTTATTTGAAATGGTCTGTCAGGGAGCAGTTGATTTATTATTCCAAATCGAAAAACCTCCATAAGAGCAACTTGGATATCCCATGAAAACGATGTAAAATTAAATTTATAGTTCTTTTATAAACAGTTTGCAGGCCTATTCTTTACTTTTTTTAAAGTAACCTTCATACAGACTTTAAAGTAGGTCGTATCCAGCTATGGTTATAAATCTAGAGGACATAATTAGACTGGGAAAAACTAGAACCAGTCTAAATGGGCTGTATCTACTAAAAGTCTTGTCATATACAAAGCAAACAGAAAATATATGCTATATATAAATATACAATGAAAAGCAATATTACCACAAAACACCACAATCTTTGTCTATAACAATGTAACCAATGTTAACCTTGAGCTATATAAATAACTTAACACTAAACCACTTGGATTCCACAAAATAAGAACCACAATTAATACAAGAATAAAATATAAAAAAAATATTTTGGCTAATTTTATGTGGAAAAAAATGCAAATGAGGTAGTCACCCATCTTTTTGACACCTTCCAGTAAAGCATTAGTGTACGCTGGAAATCTATTTTTCCAACTTTTGCTCTTCTCCTGCTCTTCTTTCTCCATCAGCCTCTGCTTGATCTTCTTGTGTCTGCACTTCCTTCCCTTCAGCTTCTGCTGACTGTCCCCCATGGCCTTTGACCATGACTTTGGCTGTCTCCTTCCCTGCTGTCTTCAGGAAGGCTTTGATACCCAGATTGTCAATGTTGTGTGCAGTCACACCAACATTGACTACAGACTTCAGTGCTGTGTCTGTAGCTTGGCTTGCATCATCACCGTACCTTCACCATGAATAATATGGCAGAGTTAGGAAGAGTGATTTGGTGTAAGAAAATAAATAAAGAGCAAGTTTGTGATATTTGTTCTGTTGCCATACATGCCAACATACCATAACGAAAAAACAAAAACAAAACATAGCCATGTGACACAGTGCAGCAGTTTTATTAGTAACAAAGTGAGAGAAAGCCCTACAGATAGCACAAACAGCAAGAGCATTGCCACCCAAAAGAATCAGATAGTCAGCTGTAGTTCAAATGGACAGACCTCGAAAGACACACACCAGAGAATACAACTACACCAAGTCAAAAAAGAAACCAAACACATATTGTCCAGATATAAATAAATCCAAAAAGTCAGTTTCTGTGTAAGTTGTAATAGTTTTTAATTGCATCTTATTTCGGTTTATTTTCTGACTTGATTGACTGAATGATTGTGTTAGTGAGAAGAGGGTACACAGAAGGGTTATGCAGGGTCAGTAGTTATTTAACAAGTCTTTGCCTTTATTTCCCAGTGGAGTCATTTGTTGCTGGACATTTTTAATAGATTCTCTAAGCCCCTAAATCTGAAAAGAAATAGGTGTGAAAGCAGATCAGTTTCCCAGCATACCAAGAAGACAGTAACACAGCAGGCCAAAGTAAGGCTAGATATTACTGCTGTTCAAAGACAGAAAAGATTCAGAAATAGGCTCAAGACAAGGTCTACAATAACTCTTGAATTATTAAAACATTTATTTTGATCAAGAAGCAGAAATTGGAAATGGTCAAGTACATCTGTGATAAAATAACTTTTGCTTACTTGTACTTCACCGTTGTGACGGTCTCGTCTACAACACTTTTGCCAACAAGCTTGGCGCCGGCCTCCAGACTCGACCAAACAGTAGAGAAACCTGGTTTGGATGTAAATAAAAAAACAATGAGTTCTTCTAAACATTTATAATACCCAATGTGGGAAGGATTAAGAGCATATACAAGGATATATCAGGATAAGATTATCCTCTGTTGGTGTATACCTTGTACACTGCTGGCTGCCACTAATTTGGCTCCATCCACATTGGAGGCCTGGCCCTCTTTGCTCTTCTTCATAGATTCTGGGATCAGCTTAGCACCATGTTTCTTCACATGGGGCGCCATCTTCTCAGCCATATGTCCTGCCACTGTACTCACTCCATCAACTGTATGTATACACAGTTACACAAGGAAAGCAAACATATAAATACACAGCCATATTAATTTACAACACAGGAATCTAGAATCCAAATAAATAAAAGTAAATCAAGCATTAACAGAGTTTTCTTCAGCAAAAGAGTGTCATATTAATGTAATTTTTTAAAAACAATTAAAACAACATTTTGGACCATGTTCTTTGTGTGGTTTTTTGTATTTTACATGAAGATTTTTTCATGTAATGTTTTGAGTCTTTACCCAAAAACTGGCTGACCCGCACAGCACCTCCAGTGGCCTGTTTCGCCACCTGCAGGCTTTTGTTGACTTTGGGGCTGACTTCTGAAGGAGTGTCCTCTGGTGTCATGTGATCCCGGAGCTTGGCGGCTCCTTTTTGGATGGCCCTACCTGTGGCCTCTGCTCCTTTTGACAACCCTTCACTCAACTTTGTCGCTCCTAAAAACAGAAATATTTCAGTTGACAAATGTACATCAGGACTATCCTACATTGTTGTTGAATATCATTGTGCACCAGGAAAGCTTGTTGCATTTGTAAACATCACCATCTAGTGGTAGTTTTTCTAGATATGTATTCAAATATTGTGTAGTACTTCGTGTAAAGATATTTTTTTTAGATGTTGGGTTTGTTTTTTTTCTGTTAGGCCTCACACACACCTGACAAAATTCCTTGGGCCATCTTCTCACTCCATCCAGGAAGTGGTAATTTATCCTTCTCCTCAGTTGGCACTGTCAGTCCTTTTTTGTCCTGTGGGGGTCCGAGAGGGACTTTCATACTCAGGTTGACGACCTCTGGTTCTGTCCCCCCTGGGCCCTGTCAGGAATATATCAAGTCAAATACCGAACATTTATTATGAGACGGCACAGCATATATTTATTTTTAATGTGTATACACCTAAATAGGTCAAATACAGCCAGACATGTTTTTACGCACAACATGAAAATTGTTTGTAACTCCTGGAGCCCAGAGAGATAAAGATAAAACTAGCACACAGTGTGTATCTATACACATTACTGTCTGGAGTGTAACAGCCTGATCACACAACAAAATGAGCTTTCAGTTTCAACAGCAGCACATCTTATTACCAAAGGAGAAGAAGGCAGCATTGCTAATACACAAGTATGTGTAACAGTCAGGAACTTAAACAAACTTTGAAAAGATTTTGAGACTTTGAGACATCTCAGTTAGAAACACCCTAAACATACCTTACCGAAGCATTTGCTCCAACCACACATACCAACCCATCTATCCCAACAGTAAAGACTGACCTGGATCCTCAGTTCTGCCAGCTGTGACAGGAGGTCCTGAAACATCTCTCGGTCGGCAGCAGGCAGTTCAGAGGACAACACTATGCCCACAAAGCACCCTGGGGTCTCCGCCAAAGAGTCGGGGAACATATAGATCCCAGAGTTGGCCAACAGCACTGGAGTGTCTGCAGTCAGTGGGTACAGCCAGTCGCACACCTTGCAATCACAAATAAACAACATAAATAAGCAGGTTGGAAATAATGAAGGCCTCATGATTTGGAGTTATTACCAATGGACCGTCATTACCAGGGAGGTTGTATTCATTGTAGCTGATTGCTGAATGTAGCCATGTAGCCAAATTAAAATCAGTAAGATTCACTTCCACTATTCATGGCAACAACTTCAGACTTCAGATTTTTTTGACAGAAACCCTTCTGTTGACTCCTTATTCTAGACATGATAATTAATAAGAGTTTTGCAGAAAATAAATCCCTGCCTAGTTAACTTCCTATGTGAAAGGGCAGTTTAGTGTCACCTTATGTTGTTTTATTTCTCTTGTAAAAGAATACCGTGTGTCCCCTGTGTAGTCAAAGATACTTTACAGGAGTTTAGCTGCATCAGGACTCATTTCAGGTCATCCATACAGACATAATCTAGATACAGACTTGCTGCTGTATCGTTTCACTGGTATGCCGCCTGACAGAATGACCCTCGTGAGGGCGCAGGGCACCGACCGGCAGCACAACAGAAGCGCAGAGTCATCTGTTAATGGGCCTATTGTCTTGTTGGGAAACAAAGCAGGGCCAGAATACAGGAGAGCAGCCCACCAGCCTGGTGTGATAGGAAACGGAGTCATGGGGTAAACTGCAGTATACAGCGTGGCATAATACATCTTTTGTGGAGGTGACAGAATACATTATTGTTGTTTACAAGTTTTAAATTGACTCAATACAAGCATAATCACATTGAAGTACCTGGCTGTCAGGGTTAGGGTTAGATCAGAGCTGATAAAGTCATACTTAGTGATGTAAGCTTTAGATACAGAGGTCATGGGCACTTTTTGCCAATACTCCAAAACTAAAACATACAGGGATTATGCAGAGACATGTAGAGAAATTCTGCTCAAACAAAAATTCATCAAATGCAACAAAACAGCTCAATAAAATCCACTAAAGATGTGTTTCATGTCACATCATTGAAACACATCATTCTAAACTGCGAAAGAAAAATATGTTTTGGCACCTAGCAATAATTTCATCTTTAAGAGCAGACAATAATTTCATTCAACTGACTTCAAATTGCTCGACAACTATTTCAGTTAAGATTGTACAACTGATGACCCAAAAATGCCAAAAAAATCCCTGTTTCTCGTTCTTCAAACGTGGTGGTTTGCTGCATGTGTACAATATAAACTGATTATCTTTGTGTTTAAGATCATTGGTTGACTTGAGAACATCAATGTTGGCTTCAGGAAATTTAAAGTGTTGTTTTTCACTGTTTCGTGAGGTTTTACACATCAAATGAACTGATAGATTAAGACAAATTCACCATAAATAAAATGCAGCATGCAAGTTAATTTTTAAAGCTCAGCTAAGTTTTATTATCCCACGTGCTTGTGCTGTCAAACTCAATCTATTAGGATGGATGAGAATACATCACCAAGGCAACAGCGTCATTTGTAAGCAGAAAATGACTCATATATGGACCAAGTTAATGACTCAATTTGTTATAAAACTGGCCTAATACTGATTAAGTGATTTCACCTGGGGTAGCCTGGTGTTCACACTTCCTCACGTTTAGGATACAGAGAGAATGCTGTGCTGACTTATATAGACATATTCATGTTATGGTATAAAATTATGACAACATACTGTAAACTTACATGTAGGAATGCTGATGGTGCTCCTGCTGTCAAAACCTTGTTTTCTCTGTCAAATGCAATGATGCGAAGGTACCCTGGATTTGACAGGGAGCTGACCTGTCCGTTGGGTGCCACAAAAAACATCTGCACCCCAGTGGGAATGTAAAGGAGCTCGATTCCATCTTGTTTTGACCCTGCTCCAGTTGGATTTCCTGACTCGAGGCCACCTCCAACAATGCCATAATCCAGGCTGCGGTGACCATCAGTTGGGATTGGTGTGTACGCTGGAGGCTGGTCCCCCGACTGAGCCATCGGGGCCACTGCAGGGAGTGTGTGTCTGGGTGGAAGAGCAGGGGAAGCAGGTCTGTCAGGGATTGTTGGGGTTGTGTTCTGGATGGTGGGGTGTATGGTGGGGTAAAGATGATGCAGAGGGCTATGGGTAGGCTGAGGAAGACCAATCAACAGTCTGTCCCTCTGGCCTCCTGATGTCAGCTGAGAGGTCTCCAGGTCAGAAAGGTGGGTGTTGACAGTACTCAGAGTGTTGTTCATTTTCTGTTGAAGCTGCCTCGCCGTGTCCCAAGCCACTCCCTGGCTCCTCTCCCCCCCAGTGGGAACTTGCACTCCATGAGTAAGGTGCTGTTGGCCCTTTCTGTAATACTCCAGGGCTTTCACTCTATTCCCGGCCTCTTCGGCCGTCAATCCACAACTGAGGCAATGATACGCCAACTCATACTGGTCCTTGATGATCAGCAGCTCAGCAGGTTCAGCCATGCTGAGAAACACACAGGGTGTAGGTACTGGAAAGACAAAGGGTGGACACAGCCAACTTCAAGTCATCACCAAAAACATGTCGAAAACTAACAGTTGTCATTGATTTACTTTATTCTGCAACACATCCAAAAGTTAAATGTTAAATATGAAATATTCAGTCATCAATGGCCTACAGTTTCTATTCTAATAATTAACAATGACATCGATAAAAATTAAGAACAGTGAGTGGAGAATGATGTACCTGAAACCAGGTGTGAACAGGAAAGGTCGATATGGTTTACACAGACAAGAGACAAACAACTTAGGTATACTCAGCACTGGAAGAGATGCCGTGAATGCGTCCCGGGAAGAAAGATGAGTTAATGTGAAGAAAATGTCATTGTTGATAGAAAAGGCTCGAGTGAAGTCACACCCACATCTGGTTTAACCTGAACAACAAGACCGTCAAGCTGCAGCCAAGCTTTCATTCAGGCGGAATTTACATTAAAAAAAAAAATATTGATGTATTCCTGTGTTTACACATCTCTCTACTAAATGTATGAACCAACAGGCGTTTCCTTCTCGGGGTTAAAATGACACAGCTGAACTGAAGTTTGACTCACCTTCAGCAGAACTTCACGAAGGAACTAAACCTGAAAATTAACTAATGTTTTCTGAGAGACTTCAATTCACTTCCCCTAACTTCTTCTGTATTTTCACAGCTGTGAAAACAATCCCTATTTACATCAATATGTGGTCCAGCTTCCTACTTATTAAACCTGATGGGCAGCAGAACACTCAGTGCGTCAATTAAGGGCTTCCGGCCAACCCTTTCAAAATAAAACAGACATCCGCACTCATAAATAATATTCATTTCAATAAAAACTTTATTTAGAACGACATGTGGTATTACACACAGACATGACATGTGGTAAATAAAGTTAATAAAAATAAAATTCTTCATATTTTTAAAAGAACTCTACAAAATTGTTCCGTAATTCATGATTAAACATGAATTTTGTCATA
Organism: Remorina albescens; assembly: GCA_034769265.1. Taxonomy (NCBI): domain Eukaryota; kingdom Metazoa; phylum Chordata; class Actinopteri; order Carangiformes; family Echeneidae; genus Remorina; species Remorina albescens. The sequence continues at coordinate 5,378,909 of CM068490.1, forward strand.
CCAGCCTGAACAACTTCTTGCATAAATATCTGCAAATATTAGAAGTTTATCATATATGTAATTGTAAATATCAAATTTTTACATTTGCATAAACCACAAGAAAAAAGTTAAGGTGATAAAGTGTGCGGAGGGGAGCGGCATGAATGGGATTGGCAGTACAATCAGTTCCCAGTCTAATTATTTCCTGTCAGAAAAAAGGTGGAGTAATGATTCATAAGAGAGGCAGAACAGCTGGTGAAGTGATGCATGAAACATGAGAATACCTGTAAATGGAGAGATGACAGACATCCAATTATAGGTATAATATTGTGCCCTGGGATGCATTAACAACCAAGACAAGCTACCTATAAACAATCCGAAAGGCCCACAGTTTAAATAAGTTGTCTTAGAAAAAATTAATTATGAAACAACAACAAGCTATGCCTTACTTTGAACTCTTATACTTTTCCCGGATAGCCTGGTGTGGATGACTTGCCGCACTGATGTATAGCTTGTGGAGGTCGGTCAGGCAAGGTGCAATTTCAGCAATGGAATAGCCAGTAAAGGCACACAACGAATCAGGCTAAGATATGAAAACAATGACTTAAAAAAAAGTCTAATTCCTTTCAAGATAAAATTTGCTTTCAGCATTTCAAACAATGATCTGAATGAACCTACCCAGAGAGATTTATTTACAGTGTAGCTGGCGAGGCAGTAGGCTCCAGCAGCCACTATGGATGGCTTGTACAGCAGGAATGGTTCAATTTCCAGTAGGCTTAACTCAGCTATATACTAGAGGCAGATAAAAGGTCAATCAAGGGAAATGGAAAATTATATCTTTAACAGCAGTTGTTTGGCTTTCGCTCACCAGGGCCAGGTACTCTGTGGTGGCACAGATGGAGTGGATGGACATGAAAAGGCGAAAGAACTGGTTTGTGGTGGGTGCGGCCATCTTGAAGGCCAGTGCTCTCAGGAGAACATGCTCCATTTGAATCAGCTGCTTCTTGGTGTAGGTGCTGTCTGTGATGTACACAAAGTCATTCAGCTCCGGAGGGAAGATCTCCTCATATTTTCTAGGTGGTGAAAAATCAGATATCAAAAATCACCATCAGTTATGGATAATTCGCCACTCCATAAGGTACATTCTTTCTATGAGTTTTAGACTGGACAGTAAAAGTATCGCATAGAAACCTAAACGTGTGCTTACGAAGCTATCAGTAATGCAGCTGTGCCAACCAGCTGCAGCTTGTTCCGTTTCACGTATGCTGTGCAGGACAGAAAACGGTCCAAATAGTTGACAGCAAGATGCAGAGTTTCAGAGCGAAGCTTGTACTCCGTGGCCACCTCCACCAGCCAGTCCACCAGGATGGCCCGCATCCCACTGGTGATCTCTGGATGTTTCTCTAGATAGTCTGGCAATGGCCTTAACTTCAGCTGGTACCAGAAACGAAAGTAGTTCTTGTGAGCTATTTGCAGTGAACTGAGCAGTATTAGTTCACAGCCAAGGTGTATTTAATGCTGAAACATGATAGAAAAGATTCATTGCTCATATTTAAGATAATGTCGCACTTCACTCTCCCTCAGGTGGCGGTGAATTTCCTCTGCATAATCAGAGACACACAGCACCTCCTCTGACATCATGGATTCATCATTTTCAGACCGTAAAGAAGCATCTAGACATGAACCTGCATGAATAAACAGCAGCTGAGTGATAACCATAAAGGCAAAGTCAGAATAAAGTCTTGGTAGTCTTGATTGATGTTTTTGCAGAGGGAAAACTCACTTGAACTAAGCTCCAGCAGGAGTCTTAACCCTTCGTTTTGCAGGGCACCAGTTTCAGTGTCCCTGTAATAGCTGTCTGAAACCACTTCTTGACCAGAAGCTGCAAGAACAACTTCACAAGCTTCTTCAACATACACATCATGGCTGGAACTGGAGGTACAGCCAAGAAAGTTGTGCTGAGAGCTGTCTGAGAGCGAACTGCATTTGTAAAATTGACTTCCCTGTGGTGAAAAACGAGTAAGCATGAATGTCAAATGAAGTCAAAATGTGACAGTTCTGTGAGGGGACATTGAATCGAGAATCACTCAGATTTAATGCCACCGTCTGTGTCATTCAGCCTTACTTTGCTGAGAGATCGACCACGCTGCTCATTCTCTGACAAGACACCGAGCACCGTCCTCTGCTTGGTTCTCTGGAGCTGTGATGCATCATTTTTGCCTGAGGGTGGACCTTTTACTTTGCCAGTGTGACTGCCAAAGTGGGCAGTTGTGCTGAAGTTCATCTTAAACGAAGAAAGAAGTTAAAAAAAAGAAGGAAAAAAAGTAGGCAACATGGTAAAAGCAAAAGCAAAACAACAGAGATACAAACTGAATTTTAAATTTAAGAAACTAACTCATTACATATACACCCAAAAAGACATTGCATTGCATTCCAAAACTTTTCAGTCCCTTGTCCGAGTATGTAGAAAATTGCTCCCAGCATATAGGAGTCAGAAACCCAAAGAGGCTGCAAGATAAATTTGAATGGTTGTAAAATGATTGAAAATGCAGGCAATAAGATATGAAGCAATTTGCAGTCACTGTAGGTACTGGACTGTTTTACATAGTCAAGCTTCAAATTGGGGAGAAATATAAGTCATATCTCAAATATGTACAGTGAGTAGCTGGCAAGAAGTCATAAAGAAAAGACTGCTTTACTTTTCAGGCTTACAAAATAAAACAGTTGGAGCACACAGCAACAGGCTGCAGCTATGTAAGAAATATGATTCAAATTACTACAGTAAAACATCTACAATTAATAATTAATTATTTCACCATTAAATATCAGAAAATAGCCACAGTGACTCCATTGGGATGCGTTAAAAAAACTTATTTGCATTTAAAATCCCAAAGATCTTCAAATGTACTACTATGTATAAAAGAAAGGAGCATGCAGTCGTCACATCTGAGAGGATGGGAACAGTAAATGTTTGACAAATCTGTTTGAATGAAATGATTTATTAATTATGGGAATTGTTTTCTTCATTGACTTTCAATGAATTGATTGATACGTATTCAGATGTGCAGGTAAAGGATAAAAGCAGAAACAGAAGAAATTTGTTCAATTTTTACGGATGTCTGGGAAAATGTGGGGGAAAACCGAGTTAGCATTTTTTTTAATATATATATATATATATATATATATATATATATATATTCAGTAATGAAATAACATTTTAACAGACTCAGTGAAATGGGGTGCTCAGTCTGCTATAAATCTCATCAGTTCCGGTTGTCTGGTGTGGACGGGGCCGGAAGCATCATTACCATGGTTACAAGGAATATGAAAGGCCATGAAAAAGAAAAACAATCTGAGACAAACGAGGAGATAAAACGCCTGCAAACTCGACGTGTAACTTCAGTGTAGCACAGAGAAAAGTCTCCTTTAACGATTTCTGCTATTAAATACGTTATCAGCTGCCAAAGAGACCCAGATCACCGCAGTTGGTTTACAGATTACTGTATAAAGTGAAACACCCACAACCGATCCTGATCCTGAGGTGACCGCAGACCGTCTCATCTGTAATAATAATAATAATAATAAGTTAAAGACAGACAGCGACCTCTGGCTGCGAGTAAAAGCCACTTACAGCGTCTTCCTGGAGATTTGTCCACAGAGGAGGTTTTCTGCAGGTTACCTTTTAAACCGATCAGCTGTTTTCCTCGGGGCGGCTTCTTCAGCCAATCACGTGTCCAGACGAAGAAGATGACGATGACGTCAGACGCCAGACATCCCAGATTGGCTTTACCTGAAAGAGAGAGAGCGAGAGAGAGAGAGAGAGAGAGAGAGAGAGAGAGAGAGAGAGAGAGAGAGAGAGATGGGATCAGACCTGATCTCATTATGGAGCTGAATCCTCAAACACGACTTCACATAACTCTTCTTTTTATCTGGAACAATACATGTATATCTACTGTACATCCAAATGTCACTCTCAGTGCACAAGTTGCCATATTATGACTAACACACTGGTTTAAAAGGTCCTCTTAAAACAGCAGTTTAGAAATATTATGGCAACTTTGTGAAGTAAGCACGATTGCATTCATTTTATTCGGCACTCAACAGCATCCCTTCTCATTACAATGCAGCAGAGACAGTTGGGAAACACTCTAAACAGCCGCATGTTGCAGATGTTTTAAAACCAGTGGAGACTGATCCGAGGACAGCTTTTGTCTACACTACCAGTCAAAAGTTTGGACACACTTTCCTACTCATTTGAATGAGAAAGTGTGTCCAGACTTTTGACTGATAGTGTACATGTCATGAAACGACACACTGGCTGCTGGTGAGTCGTCTGACAGGAGGGGTGGTGTCACACCTGCTGACAGGATGGGCTTTAGTTGAGAAGGCAGCATGTAGAAGTGCTGAGTCGGCTTCTAAAGCTGTGTTTGTCTAATGTCTGTGACAACAGTGGTGACAGCACTGAGTGTACTGCCTGTGGTTCGATGCTCAAAAAGAAAAACTACAAAAAAAAAAAAACATGTGGAAACAGATGGAATAATAAGGAGCCAAAACATTGTGATAAATGGCTCATTTATCTAGAGCTGCAAACTGCAGTGTTCTACAATTATACTGTATCTCTGTCCTATCTGTCTCATGAACTGAGTCGCTATCTGTCTTCCTGTTTCAATCACTGGAAACTGCTCCAGGGTTTGCATCAGATGTTATTATTAAAGTGGCGCTGCATGTTTATCATACTGGTGATGGTCTGCCCGAAAAGATGGATTTGGTTTTTAAGCCACTAACTGCCCAGATGCAGTTCCTTCTCCTGTTCAGAATTTGCAGATCACTGAGGAGGAATGCATTGCTTCTTCTGGATAAATGTCTTGCTGTCAGTTATATCTGCCGCTGGGGTTAAATGGTGAGCTGGATTATTTATTCTGCTTGTCAATACCATCCTCTGTGTCGTTGCTGAGGCTGTTTGGTTTAATCCCACGACAAGGGCGAGGCAGTGATCCAAAAATAGGTTCAGACAGCACAGTGTCCACAGCAGAGGTCGCCCCAGCAGATAACACAGAGGCACATCGTCCTGTCTGCCTGTTTACACAACGGTATTGTAAGTGTGAACGAGAGAGCTCCAGAAATGACACAGTGGTTCTGAGCTCACCTCCAACATCATTGTATGGCTACGGTCGATGTGTGTTTCTTCAAAGCATTGTTTGTGTAATCAGTGGGGGGGGGAAACTCATGATGGGGGGAAAAAAAGGAGACTTGTCTCCTTTTAATGAGCAACAGAGCCAGTCAAGAAGAAAGTAGCACGGGAAAAGAGGAAATACTTAATAATTTCCTCATTTTAGTCAATAACACTTACAGTGCAAAACGGACCATGCATTTAAGGATAGTAAAAATATTGTTCATCGTCTGATATAATAAAGTCACTAGCGGAAAGGTGCTCTGTCTGAGAGACACCTGCAAGGAAACTGCAAGTTCTTCATCGTCCATCAGATGGCAGACTTTCCCTTCAGTGGTAAAAGCTGATCAGCAGAAAAGTCAAGCACACTTTAACACATCATACCAATTAAATGTTTTCTTCATTGTCAGATTGTCATATTATGCAACCACATAGAAGCAGAGTCTGACATTGGGGCTGCAGACCCATTAGCTGAAATAACAGGAATACTTCTGGATATATGTATAAGTGATCATGTGACTACGTGACCCTGTTATGTCTAATTTTACAAAACATCACAGAACCTTTGCTCAGCCAATCTCCTCAGGGGAGGAGATGGTGCAAACCATTGAAATATTCGGCTGATTAAAATACAGCCGTGACTCTTGCTCCAGCTTAAGCATGTATCTCTCTTTGACTGCAAACCATGTGCACTGTCTGACATGACTGATTATTATCAGTTTGATGATTATTATCATTATTATTTCACGGACAACCACAGGGAATAAACCAGAGGGGCAGGTATAGGGACTTGGGAGGAGTCTGGGGCAGTAACTGCAGTCTTGACATGGTGCTGCCTCTGCTGAGCAGCTCCAGCGGAGCGATGAGGGATTAAGGATTCCAATTTGCAACCTTTTGGTCACAAGGCTGCTTTTTGAACCTCCTGCCAACCATCAGTCCCGATACTTTCACAACAGCTGGATTTGACAAAAGGCTCCTTCATTTGTTTTTTGTTTTTTTATTATGTATTTACCATATTTACCCTCATTTACCCAGAATAATGTGAAAAAAATTACATCTGGTTGGATTATAGTTTTATGCAGATGTGGTGTTTTAGTCCAAATGCCAGATAATTAAGAAAACAAATGTGAACGCTGTCTATGTTAAGAGGTACCCCCCCAGAGATTTTATAATCATGCAGTAATCCATAAATTACTCCCCAGTGGAAGGTTGGCTGGTAGGAATAAATCTTTAATTAGGTAGGTTCAAAGCATTTCTACCAGAACAAAATCACAATACGAATATTTTCTGAGTAATGTTTGATGATTTGCATGTGAACTTTCACACCACAGCCGAGAGAAAAAGGCAGTTATATATTTGCTTGACTGAAACTTGCGCTGGGATTTACTTTGCTATTTAATTCAGGTAACTTCGTAATGACAGTGCCACAACAAACATAATAATAATAATAATTTACTCAATGTGCTCATTGATATGTCAATGAGCTGTTTCGTCTCGCCCTGTTGCATCTCTAGACCAATTCCACAGCTCTACTTGGAGAATGTATTTTTAAAATCATGCGAGACAATATTTCTTGGAATCAATTTTGGTATCACAGGGCAAACATCATGACAAAATAGCTGCTTTCATTTGAACAGAATCAAATTTTTTCAAGATTACATGCGCAATCATCTGGAAATGAGATCATGAAGTCAATGATGATGATCAATTCTCCCAGCCCCTCTCAACCTTTTTCTTATGCAGCTGCCACTCTGTGTGTGTGTGTGTGTGTGTGTGTGTGTGTGGAGCACAATTTCGCAACAATGTGCAGCTTTTCACCTTGTTAGTGTGAAATTTCAGTGTGTGGAGCTGAAATAGATATCAATACCAGTTACCCCAAGTGCAAAGGCTGAGAGAGACAAAAATCCAAAAAAAAAGGATGAAATAACAGAGGAGGTTCAGTGTGTAATAATCTCTGTGACAGATAAGATGCAATGGAACTTTGTTCTACCGCAGAGCCAATGAAATATCCTATCTGGTCCAGGAGAGACAGGGGATGAGGTTGCCTGCTGTGGCTATTTTCTCCTCTCTGAGTAAAATCGATATCTGTCAACATTGTGCTGAGCGGAGAGACTGAGTCATGTACGCACACATTCATACCTACTCACAAAAACACAAACATAACATCTGCTCTGGGGACACAGAGGCTTGCTGTCTTCCTCTGTCCTTTTCATCCCCTCTTCCTCATTTCCGCTTAGTCCCTAAGCAGATGCAGATTGCTTTTGACAGATAATATTGGGCTGCTGCCATTTCATTAGTGTGATGTATTGCTGGTGGCATGCTGTGGCCAGATGGGCTGAAGGTTTGAACTTCACCTCTATGATATTGTGCCATCCAGCCCAACTGAAGATGGAAATATCTCATTTCTTAGCTCCACCTTCATTAACTGGGTTTGCCCCTGTCAGGAGAGAGCACGGCTGAGCTCAAAAAAATCAGTGTTAGTTTAAAAAAAACAAACAGCCGAGCAACCTGAAAGATAAAAGGGATGAAAAGGCAAACTGATCCGCTGAGATTTATCCAAGTTTCCCACCATTGTTTTCAGGAAGAGAAGTAGATAGAGCACAACTGGAGCCAAACTTAAGAGTCAACTGAATCCCTGTGGCTTTTTTGAGGAGATTTGTTTGCTGATGGTACATTAAGATGCCAAGAGAGGTATTTTCAGTCTCCTGTGCCCACAATCCTCGATTCTCATCATATCATGAGATGAGGTAAAGAATTGTGCAACCAGGTTTGTAAACGGTCTGGGAAAATACATCATCATGCATCACAATACTGTTAGGTAATTGGACAATTGCAACTTTTGACAGCTCAGGAACCTGCTGATCCAGTAGAGTCTTGTATTTTTGATGTAGTCTGCTCTCCTTCTCTCTCTGTTATGCATTGCACACACATGTGGGCTTGACAAAATAACCCAAACACCCAATGGAAAAATAATCGTGAAGGAACTACTTGCTGAGAGCTTCAGTTGTTGTTGCATACATACGGCAAGAGGTTATAATATGTCCCCCAGGCATGGTGTCTTTTTCAGGGCCGCCTGGTCGCAACAGTGACTTGTTACTAAAACATCTGGGCTGGGGAAAATTGATTAACAAGTTCATTTCAGGACAAGAAATGACAATGAAACAAAACAAAAAGGTTGCTTTCTACCTCTCAAGGCAGCTCTTTGCCACCAAAGGAATGAAGTTTAATTTTGAACGTGTTATTTTGTCACAAAAAGTGCAATATATTGAAGGCCAATTAGCAACATTTAATTGCTCTAAAAAATGGCTGGCAATTAGTATTTAAATATCAGAGTTTTCAAAGCAACATGAGTCAACCAAGAGAACTCCACAGAGACCAAATCATTCATGCCAAATTGCAGAGGAGCATCAGTGTACTGGAAAAATAATTTAACATGTGGAGTGGAAGAGTTTGTAAACCTCCAACAAACAACAACAAACTGCATCAAATATGGGTAGTAGCAGATCACAAGTTCCAGTCATTTTATCCATATCTGACTTGACCTACATTTCTTTGTTTCTCAATCTTAAGGTCAAATGTTTCACAGTCTCTGTGCTGGAATTATTCATTGTTTAATGATTTTCATGAGGATCAAAGAACCTTTTGTTGAAGAGTATGATGTGGAAATTTCGTGCCAATCTCTTCCAATAAAAGGTCCATCACTATAATGAGTGACGCGCATGAAAAGCAAATGAGCTCTGAGACACGCAGTGTCAAGTCATGCTGAGAGCTCTTATTGGGTCTTTCTAATGTTGGCACAATAAATTATGCTTATCATTTCAAGACATTATTATTTCTAATTAGTGTTTTATATTTAATAAGATATATAAAACCTAAACATAAAATTAACAAATGATTCAAAAAATTTAAATATAAACCAGCTTTAGGACACTGATTTTATCCCCGGTTGGACAAGCTGTACCCAGTTAAATGTTCTTTAGTTTTAAATTTGTCCTCAAAAGTAGACTATGACTCACACACACTGTTTAACCAATCTGTTACCACAGGGCCACATTTAATTTAATGGAATATCACTGCATGTCATAATAATGCCACAAACTGCTGATGAAAGCTGTTTACATTTTGGGAATGACTGTGATTTTTTTTATTTATTTATTTTTTGCATTAATTAACTATTCACTGATTCAGAGAGCGGGACGCTGATGGAGAGGGAGGGAGTGAGAGTGAAGTCAAACATTTCATTGTCATTAAACGACTGAAATGTAAAAAGACAAAACGATCCATTAATTACTCAGAGAGACAAAGTGCTGCATTGTGGTGTGTGGTGTGCTGTCTCCTCTTTACCTGCTATTGGTGAACTCGTGCATCAAACATCTCCCTGTGTCTCTGCTTGAACCCCTGAGCTTATGAATTATGAATGTCTGAAAGAGTAGGGACTTTCTTTTTATGTGCAATTTAAGGGCCCTAAATCTTTTGGTGCACTAAATTATTCATGTATTCAAATGAATCTGACTTTGAGGACATATTTCCTTTCTTCTCCTCTTTCATGAATTTAGAGCGTACCCTTCAGTGGAATAGGGCAAGACTGTTAGTGGTAAAGGTTTTAGCAGAACAATGTTTTTTTGTGTCTCTTGCTCAGACAGGATGTTTTTGTACATTTGGTTCTTTCCATTCCTGTTTCTCTACTGATGAGGGGAGTTTTTTTGGACACAGTGCCGACATTGCTGCCCGCCTCTCTCATTGGTATTCTGGACCAGCCTTCGCTTGTCAGGCTGCTGTCCTTTGTGACATACGCCTCAGTATGTTGTCTCTGCTCCATGCTGTCAAATCTGCGGAGGTCATTTACATTGGCATGGCACTGCTATGAGACGAAAAGCCAGACAGCTCGGAATATTTACTGGCTGATGCCGATTTTCAAAATAGCTTTAACAGAGAACCAATGATCAGAAATAACTCTGCTCAGTATCTTGGAAACCTGGCAAAATATATCATGTCCTCAATGTCTCCCCAAGATTGCAGGGTTGCAGTAATGCTTGGACTGTAAGACAAATGAAGCAGGCAGCTTTCCTGTGCTCATCCATAGTCTTAAATTTAGCTTTTGCGAGCCTCCCTCTCAGTGGGGTGCTCTGAAAGTGGTTCAGATTACCAGAAAGATGTAAAGCATATCTGATTCTGCACCCAAAATAATCTAAACTTCTAACCTATTTGCAGCCAATATCTCAAGACTTTCCTGTCTGTTATCCCAGACTTTAAAGATATTCCAATGAGCTCAGCTGAATGAGTCTGTAAAAATCCCCAAACACACACACACAAACAGACTTTTGCCCAAAATAGTCCCCAAATGCAGTTACACACCCCTCATTGCTGCATGTCTCTGCCTCATTAACATGCAGTGCAGAGACTGGTGTCCTCACAAGGGCAATGCCAGGATGGCACCAAGTCAGAACTGGCTGGGATATCAGGGAATGACAGGGAAACGACGGCCACTTCTTCGCCTTCTGGGATTAGAGGCAAAAGCCAACTGAGGCCAACACTCTTATCTCCATCCCTCAGTCCTCTCTCGCATACATGCACGCACACATGCATACACAGGCAACATGAAAAACATACAACAGGAACTCTTGAGTTTACAGAGGCAAGCTCTCGTGCTCACAAAGACTTTATTAGCCTTGCCAAACGCATTCCCTCTTTAGGAAAACAACAAATTAAGTGTGTGAGTACAGACTTCTTGTCATTGGTTTGGAAAAGGTCTTGCAGAGCCTGATGAGTAAACAGGAGCTCAGGGAAAATATTCACTCAATTAAATGATGTGCTATGTTCCTCTCCGCTGTCCTTTCTCCCTTAGCACTATCAACACCACTGAAACTGCCTACGGTGTCTCATTAAAATATTTACTACCATCTCTTTTTTTTTTCCTTTCGGGTGGTTCGCAATAAGAGAATTTTCACAAACAGATATATGCACATCAGATGAATCGAAGACCTCTTCAAATTCCTGTCAAATCTCTGTCTGAAGTACACATGAAACCCGTCCGTGTGATGTTAGCGCACACCAGATTTTGATGTGAAATAAAGTAATCCTCCTCTTATCTGTCCCCCCTCTCTCTGCTCTTCACTGCCGTTATTTCCCTCTGGCGTTTGTGTCAGCAGGCAGATGGCAAAGGACAGAGGCATCTGCAGAGGAGGAGAGGGTACCTTTTCCCCTTTGCAGTCACCTGTCGCAGGGACAAGTGTCATCTGCTGCACAATTAAAACTTTCACAAATACCATTAAGGTGCTAACAAGCTCATGCATGAGATTCAGAGTCACACATAACATTTATTTTAGATCTTAAAGAAGACTGATCCTTATTTAGAACGTTTCATTCTAAAATTAGCTACTTACTCTCACAATGGTTTTTACCTTCAAAGAAAAGAAACTTATATCGACTGCTCCCCCAAATAACTGAAGACGTTCTCTCGTCTGCGCCAATGCTGTCAAAAAAAGTATGAAAACTGCTGACAGGATGGAGATTATTTAAAGTAATGGAACAGACTGTAATATGTTTACGTCTCAGAAGCTGCTGCTAATGCAAAACTGCAATATGTCTCAATGTCCCATCTACTGTTTTCCAACCAAAGCTCCCCAGTCAGGCGAACCAAAGATGCTACATTACAGCACTGTCATTACTTTTATTGGAAAATCATAGTGGCACTGTGGATGATGGTCCAGTTGTTTTGGTCCAAACTGACCAAAGTAATGCAACTGCAACAAAGTTTCCCCTTTTTCAGAAAAATAACAGCATGGATATGTATTGCAATAAATGTGGTAATCACAGACTTATTTTCTAGCACCATCATTAGGTTTAATTTCATCCAATAGCACCAATTAACTCAATTAACATCAGCCTCTTCAGTACTTTGTATTTACTGTTAATTAGCAAAAGTTAGCATTGCTAGCGTAGCTAAACTAATATATGACCATGGTAAATAGTAGTATTTGGTTTCTTGCAGGAAAAGGCAGCCACTGTTGGGTCATAATCCATCCTCTGAGCTGCTGCTAACTGATTAGCATGCTAACTTTAGTAGAAGAAAAAACCTGATAGACAAAACAGTTCACATCTTCCTCTGCTGGAGACAGTGTTTCTTCTAGACTGGTAAGCAATAACAAAACTTACAAATAGCTCCTTTAAATATAATCCACACTACAAACCATTCCCCCTCCAATTCCAGATGATCAAGGTGGAAACTGCACATTTCAAAACACAACCAAAGAAATTGTTTTTCATATATAATTTCTGTGAACCGATCCTTTAATGACGGTCCTTTTTTATGGGGGGGTCACCATTGACTTTCTCATCTTTACCTGTTGATTGATGAATATTGGTAATATTATATTCCCCCCAAAATTATATTTTCTCACCATGTTACTTTTCAAATAATATTGTGGACTTCTGAAATGTGCCCAGCTGCTGCTAATAGAAATACCATTGGAGGGGCAGTGGGGGGCTTTAAGATAACAGGAGGCATGCAAAGCACTGCTGTGAGATTGAGAGGTGTTAAAAGATGCTTCTTTCCCTTTTGTCATTCCTCTACTGGTTTGGGTTCTCATCCTCACAGCTCAGTCTGCCGATACATCGCAGTCGGGTTATTGCGCACCACTATTATTGTCTACTGACGCAGTTTGCTTAGTGCAGAGATCAAACTTTGTGCCTCACACAAACACAGACGACAGAAGAAACAATAGTTTGAACGTGTTTGGTGGGGGGGGGTTAGGGCCAACATCCATTTATTGGTCAATTTTTCAAACCATTTATCTGATTGTACATCTGTTGACTTAGCAATTAGTCTGCCCACATTGACCAACCATTGACCAACTTCACCATGTGGGATACACACTCAATGAGCGTAAGAAGAAAATGATAAAGCGCTCTAAGAGTTGATGTGATCACTGATGAAAGGTGACAAGCAGCAGAGATGTGTGGTGGGATGGCGGGGGTGGAGACAGAGGGAGTCACAGAGATAGGGGCTGGGATTGGAGTGAGCACAACTCCCTCTCTTTTTTCCTTTTCACCACTTCTACACTATAAAAAGCACCAGTATCATTCATTGGTTACTGCACCTCACTTACAGGCCCTGTGTGTGTGTGTGTGTGTGTGTGTGTGTGTGTGTGTGTGTGTATGTGTGTGTGGGTCCCCTCGCTTTGGACGCAAGCTCATTCACAGAGAGACTCCACGTCTGACATTGTCTACTCCAGCTGTAGGGTCTTTGTTGTGAACCTGAGTGTGTGTGTGTGTGTGTGAGAGAGAGAGAGCAGAGGAGATCTCAGGGGCAACGGCTCTGGTTGGCTCGGCTGAAAGACCAAACACAACGGGATGGATTTCTGCACGACGTGAACACGACCACGGGGACAGCTCCCTCACAGAAGAAAGGTCTGTAACTCTTCCTTTTTTCCCCCTCCAGCATTTTCATGTATGCTTCAGGCAGCCTTCTTTTTTCAATATTTAAAAATAGTTTTTTAAGAGGTAGGCAGAGCAGGGGTGGTGTTTATAGCCATTATTAAGAGGGGATTCCTGCTGAATACAAAAAGGGCATCGCTCACGTCATATTTATTAGTCTCTCTTCAGTTGCCAGAAACTTTGTGCTGTGATTTATTTCTGCCTGCTGAGCTGCAGTGAGAAAACAGAGGGGGGGGGGGGGGGGGGGGGGGGGGGACAATGGAAAACGAAGAGCAAAAAGGAAGATGAAATAAAGTAAAATGAATTAAGGATGTTCCAGGAGACTTGTCAGCAGCTGTAAATGAGGGTAGTGGGGGAAAGGCGGGGTTCACGTATATTTTTATTCAGCAACATGGTAAATGAGTGAACTCCGATGTATGTTGGCTGAGAAAAAGAGGGAAGGAGTGACGAGTGGAGCATTTGTGTCCCTCAACCAGACAGAGACATAAAGGAAGGGGCAATAAAAGTCTCCTTTCAGAGCAAAGGAAACAGAAACAGGGTTTGTTTGAGTTTAAAAAGATGTGGGACTTGACCCATTCATCATCATCATCATCATCATCATCATCACAGCGCGAAAACAGGCAGAATCTGATTTATTGGCGACTGCCCTCAGAACTATCAGGAGTAATTAACAGATATGAGATAGGAGGTGTAAAAATACAATTCACCACAGGGATGGACTAACAGGCAAACATACAAACACTCAGAGATCAAAGCAAAAGAACTCATTATCTGCACCAGCCACTGGCTGTAAAAAAAAAAACAAACCAAAAAAACCCCCAACCCTCCAATACTTCCCCTTCATAATGATTGCTGCCTGCTGAGGTTTTGTCATGTTATCTTGCTGTCAGTTCTAATAATTGTTTCACAATATCTCCAATATCTCATTAAAACGTCGGCCTTTTGAAATCCTTAGTTCATGCCCTGAATATCAGAAATATCTGGATAACAGCTGAACATAGGTGCTCGACCTCTGGCATCGCATTGAGGGCTCTCAGGTGTGCGGCACTGAGATTTTGTTATTCAAATGTAAAGGCGATGAATAAAAACATTCGTTTACTGCTGATCGACTCATTCAAATTCCACCTCTTTTCCTTAAACGTTGGACCTTGTCAGTCACACATCGGCGCTTGTGTTTATGTTTGTGCAGCGACATAGTTTTTAATTAAACACTGAGACAATATAAAGGGCAGCGAAGTTGTTTAAATTAAAAGCAAAGATCGAAAATGGTAGCGAAGTTGTGACGAATGCTGAGACATCACATTCAACATGCTTTCATCATCCCTGCATGTCTCTGACCTCTACAATGTATGTGTTAACGGTGCTATTTGGGTCTGCAGAGGGGATTTGGAATTCATGTGGTTAAGCCTCGGGTCTGTTTTGAGTTGATCTGGCTCAGAATATGGGATATTTGAAATGTTTGAAAATTCAGGCTACTTTCATCTCCTAGCAATCTGTGCGTGTCTGCATGTGCGCACTCACTACGTTTTTGGCATTTTCAATGGGCACATATGAGATTGAATATGGCTGGTATTTGTCTTTGTTTGTGAAGTTGTTCAGTTATGAATACAATATGAGCACGCACACACACACACACACACACACAGAATATGGCCCAAATGCCATGACATTTCACCACACATGGATCTCGTCCATTTTTCATGAAGTGAATAGCTAATACCAGAACTGAATAGATGACAGAATATCTCTCTCTGGGAACTTTGGATTTTAGCAAATATAAGCATCTCAGCATAAAATTATAGGAAAGGTCAAGGCTATTTTCTGTCATTAAAAGACAACTTAAGGTTTGACTTAAATTAGTAAACTTGACCTTGAATGGACAAACTGTTGTCAATAAAAACAATTAATATATGGAATCAACGGGGCTGTAAGTGTGCTGGATATTTATATAGACAGGACACATTGTGCAAAACATACACACAACAGTGACAGGGGAAAGATTTTGGGGAGACGAGAGAATGAAAGAGGGTGAGGAGCAGATTGGGAAAGTGGAGCAGAGGAAGTTGCACGGCACAAAGTCTCAGGAGGAGCCTGGCTGAACATATTCCACCGGCAGTGAATGAGATTGTTTGAGGAAAGAGTTTGAGAGATTGTGCAGCTCAAGGAGGAGTTTGATCAGGACGAAGGGGCCTTTGGGAGTCCAGCAGATACAGACTAGTGATGGGCAAAATAGGCTCAAGCCAAGACTGAGCAAAGCAACGGTGGAGGAGAGACAGAGGAAAGCTCAAAGCACTGTGGTTTGAAGAGTGTGCAGTTGAGATAACCATGCCTATACAGAATATTAAAAGCTCTTGACAGAGCCAAGAGGGCATTGCTGACATTGAAAAGGTTGAAGTACATAATAAGAAAAAAAAAAAGAATCATAAATGAGAATGAAAAGGAAAGTGTTCCTCTGCAGGAAGACATTGATGAGCTCCAGGGTGAGGGAGGAAATGGGAAAATGAGGAGACGGAGGGGCAGAATAGTCTCAAACTACATGAACTTTTAAATTTAAAGTTCCTCAGGCTCAACCTAAATCAATGTTATTAACGCTTGACAACCAGTCAGGCCACTGCCCTTGGCCTGTTAGAGGAATCACCACAGCCAGCTTCTATTATCCTGATCCAGCAGTCCAACAGAGAAGCCAATCGTGTTTTTAAGTAATATTGTCTGCTCAGTGGGAAAAGACTGTCAGAAAGAGCAGAAAGGGGCCATAGATGTGGAGCCCCCCCCCCCAAAAAAGAATAAAATCTAATTATATATATATATATATATATATATATATATATATATAATTAGACCCAAAAGCTAAGAGTTTTGAATTAGTATTTAGGCGTAACCCTTCCTTCCTTTTGATTTTGATGGTTCGTCAAGTTTATGAAGAAGTCATTAAGTACCAAGCTGATAAAACAATGCAGAGAGCATTTTCTGCTAAGTGACCTATGGTCTCCAAGACCCAAAGCAGGCGACTAGCATCAAACAAAAACTGAAATTAATCCAGAGCCTTGTTACAGAAACTGAGGAACAAATGAGATTACAGCTCAGTCGCAGGGAGATAAATACGACGGCGCAAGTTTTCTCCCAGTCTTAGAGGAAGATGCTTTTAAACGCAGGCTCCAATGGAGTGAATCAACATGGACAAATACTTAGCAGGGCAGGTAGGGGTTGAACACTTCAGGTGCAATCCGCCCCCCAAAAAAATGACATTATGGAGAAAAATAAAATCCAGGCAATAAATAAATAAATAAAATCTAATGAAAACAACAACCTGACAAATATGAACCAGTGAAACAATGAATGAATTTGACTCTGGAACCTTGTTTATTCCAATTTAACTACCATCAAAGCCTCCTGACATCGCTATTGGCTGGATAGCTTCAATTTCTGTTTTCTGTGTTGAATATAAATAATGTAAAGTCAACACCGTGGGCTAAACTGTAAACACATTTCTTTAGTTATAAAACAGTTCATTCATTTAACTTGGCAAAAGAAACATGCCTGAAAGACAATCTATATTCTTTAGCAGGTAAATAGGAGTAATAAAGAACCTGAATCACTTACAAGAGAGTCATGAGGATGCATGATAATGTGCATCTGTGTATGGACTGTTGGTAGCAGATGCTTCAGCTAAATACGTTAGTTATCGCTTTGAGCTCAGATGGGCAGAAACTGACAGTCTGTTCACTGATTCATCTGCACTGTTTGTGTTGACAAGACGTCAGTCTGATATCCACAGACAGCCGGTTAGACACTGTCAGCCAGCCAGAAGGGACAGTCCACACACAGTTTGCTCGGCATCCACTGACTCACATCCCAGAGCTAGAGACAAGATCATCTTTTCAACAAACACAAACCAAAAGCTCAGCTCAGCAAGAAGCCTTTCCTGATCATCCAGAGACAGACAGACCTGTAAAATGCGGCAAGTCTGCACAGAGACAGTCAGAGATTCAAGGCGGCTTCTCTTTATCTTAGAGCAACCTTTCTCTGCATGATCCAATTTCTATCAAATATAAAATTTAGACATAAGGCAGTCCTAACTGAACCACTTCCTGAAAGTAATCACTGTATACAATGAACATTTAGTGCAGTAAGAAAAGGCATTAATGTAATTTCCACCAATAAAGAAGCATAATTTTCTCAATTAGCTATCCCTGTTCTCCGTATCTGGCTTGCAGCTCTACCTAAGGAAAACATCTACTGGTATTTATGATATGTAGGCGACTGTGTGACCTCCTCAGCCTCAGTGGGACTGCATGGCTTTCCCTGTGAAAGTTAGCACGGGAAAAAATACAAACACAAAATGAATGTGCTGTGTTGCCTGGATACAAAAAGCATCATTAAGTACAATTATCAGCCACTTCAGCTCACAATGAACAAGCTTCATCACAGATTTGAAAACAACCTATCATTAACAACAGCAACCTGTGTGGAGCAGAAAAGAGGAGGGGAAAGAAACGAAGAGCACGGAGGGATAAGACAAGGAAAAGGTGACATAGGAAAGGGGAAGAGCATGTACAATCAGAAAAAGAGTGCAGCCAAACTCATCCATCCTCATTACACGACACAAAGGGAGGTTTACCACGGCACTGATCAGTGTTACACACTGGATCAAACACCAGTGGGACACAAAAGTCCAAAGGTAGACAACTACCTGTCTGTCTGCTGGCGAGGGTGCGCGCACACAGACACACACACACACCTGCTGCAATTAAACACTATATAAAACATTGCCTTAGTATCAATTCACCTTACACACCAATTAAAGTCCAGCACATGATAACAGCCTTATTTGTCACCTTTGACTTACAGTTTTATTTCTGTTTGAAACATAAACATAAGACGAAAGTGGATTTTCTCTCAGTAACAGCAGAATGACTGAATGAATGACTTCAGCTTTAAAACTTCTGCGGTGGATTTAATGAATGACGCCGAGCCCCATTTTCAGCCTACATTTGTTTACATTTTCAGAAAATTCAGATCGCCGAATTCACCTTGAGCTCTTCCTGTTTGTCACTTCGTATTAAATATTCTGACGACTGCGAATAAATCACTTTGGCAAGGACGAAAAGCTAAAATCCAGATTATTCCAGGGCAAATGCTGTTTTTTTTTTTTTGTTTGTTCGTTTGTTTACACAAAGCGTCTTTATTTGTTTGTTTATTCGGTGAACCGGTAAAGTGTGAGTCACAATGAATTTTGAAATGTGTTTGAAAGGATCCAGTCATGTCGATGTCTGACAGTTATTTGGTGTTACAAAGTGTCTCCTACCTGGACGCCCTCCTCCATGTCTCACGGATGATGCTGATTGCTGATGAATCATGGGAAAAAAAAACGTGACGTGACTTCCTGTCCATTTTAACATAAAGCACGAACTTCACCCTGTGTCTTTCTGTCTGCCTCTCTGTTAGTTTCATTATTAGTTTTTACATTCTCTCTGTCGCTGCAATAAAATCTGCTCTGTGGACATTTACATTTTTTTGCACTACTGGAAAGTTTTTCTTTTACATTTTTTCTAGTACTTCCACTCCTTGTTTTTATCCTTGTATTTTTTATATACCTGTGGTTGCTGCTGTAAAGATGAATTTCCCCAATGTGGAATAAATAAAGTACTATCTTATCTTACATTCATTTCTAAAAATATCTGACCACAAAACCTAAAACATGACCAATGACTCTGCAGGACTACACACAAACCTGAAGTCACCTTCACTGGTACAAAATGAAATAAAACTTCATGTCTATCTTGAAATGGGCCCTTACTGCATTCAGTATTTTCTCCTCACCTTCACTGCATCATCTCCATAAATGTGCTGGAGGCTCCTGGGGGGCCACACATACATAAAGCTGTTGTGGGATACTGTTTACTCTGCTCCCCTGAATATAATGAAAGTGGTCAGACATATATTGTGCAGTGGGAAATGCATAACCATGAAGTGGAGAGGAAGGCGCTTGCAACACAGTGTGTGTGTGGACCTCTCGCTTTCACTCTGGTCATGGTTAATTATTCCCCTCTTTGAAGTGTCTTTCTCTGCTGTCATAGATCAAGTCAAGACACAAGGCTGCTCCAACTGAAATACAAAACAGCCTCACTGTGTCGTTCCTTCTGTCCTCCACACTACTCAGGCACGTTTCCTCTCCATATTTTTGTGCTTTGCAGTGATACGTAGTGGAAGATTATTAGCAGTATTAATACACAGTGGAGGAGGGGTTGGCTCTCTTCTGTCTATATGAAAGCTGATTATGAGGAGTTTAATTTCATCAGATAAGGATGCCTTCATTTATGAGCAGCCTTCCGACTCCAGACACCAAGCCTGGCAGGCATTCAATGAGACAAGCACTCCCCCTGCTGTTACTGTTCATTACAGTCTGGTCCGGACAGGCCCTGCGGTCTAACACCCTGTCTGACTTTTTCAAGTAAACACTTCTTAATAACAGCTAAGGCAGATTTTTTATTTTTTTTTAATGACTAGATCCTTTGGCTCTTCTGTTGAGAGAATATCTAAGTTAATTTGGTTCATGAACTCCCCCACTGGTGCTCCGAAAGGGATGGAGGAAATTAGCATTATTATTTGATAGAGGCCTTTTCTGTATCTGGAGCTCTTGGAGCGAATAGCTTGACTACAGAAGTGGAATCTGATTTCCTTTCAATCTAAGCCAAGGCTGTCTGTAGGTTATCTAAGGATATGTCAGCGAGCATCTGCCATTCAGGAGTGTGTGTGTGTGTGTGTGTGTGTGTGTGTGTGTGTGTGTGTGTGTGTGTGTGTGTGTGGGGGGGGGGGGGGGGGGGGTCGTCTCCAGGTCTCCTCAATAATGAATGTTGAAGTGAACTGTGTTGTTGTTTCACTTTTAAATCTCACTCATCTTTCTATTATTTTTCTTCAACAAATCAGCCAGGATGTCAGGGATAGATGTCCCATTGGTGGACTACAACGAGACTGGAATCTCTCCAGTAGATAACGGGACCTTCCTGAGATTCTCTCCAACCTCTGCCTCCACGTCAGCGGCCGCCTCAACCCCAGGACACCAAGGCAACGTGTACGTCTACGTGTGGCTCTTCCTCGGCCTGCTGGTGTTCCTGTTGACACTGCTCATCATCTCCCTCCACAGACTGAAGAACATCATCTCCTCCTCCTCTGTCCCCGACTGCAGCAGCGAAGGAGGCAGCTCCTTCACCAACATGGAGATCTGCAGCATCTCGTCTCAGAGGTCCACTATCTCCTCCCTGTCCACCTGAGGGAGGGAGGGCGATGGGAGGGAGCGCACATATAGACACATATTCTCATGTGCATTCATTCACACAGGCATGCAAACGACAGCCATAAAGACATAGAGGTCTGAAGCCTCCTCACTGTGACATACAAAACACCAGCTAGAAATGAGCTGACAGTGGGCTTTACTTTGCATGCATGCACATTTTATTCCCAGCGGTGCAGTGAGTCAGGTGAGTCCATGCAGTTTGCTAATGCACTGGGGAAATATGGCTCACAATGTGATGAAGAGGTCTTCAGGGATGAGTGTGACTGAACTCCTTAGAGCCTTATCTCAATGAGTAAGACAGGTGACCCTAAAGAACTGCCTCCTCTCTGCATAAGGACAAATTAGTATTTTTGCTTTCACCTTTTTTTTTTTTTTTTGAAAAAATCATTTCTTGTTCTGCACCTGTCATATTTAGAGAACAATCATATTTACTGTTTAGAAGTGAAGCATTTTACAGCATGCCTCATAAAGTGTGTAGGTTATGTTGCAAAAACATAGCATTAAAATAATATTGATCATCAATTTGCATGCTTATGTCTAAGTTGTTGAGTAAAGTTTTGGGATGTAAAGATAACTGGAAAAGTATATACGTGCTGAATTGGTTTATGATTCTTCAGGTCGGGGGAAAAGAGGCGCTGACAGACACGGTGCTGTGGAAGTGAAGGTGAGAGAGAAGTGAGGGTTGTCGACCGCTGACAGACAGGAAGCCTCTGACAGCAGCTACAGACAGACCAGGTCAAAAGTGGCAGAAAGTACAAGATGAAATTTTGGTCCTGAAAGACAAGGTCTGCTGGCGTAACGGATTACTCTCCCCTGCCTGTCAGCTCATGCGGTGTCCGATCTCATTTTAAGATACTGTAATGGCTGTTTCAGCCTGAGCTACAATGGAACCCCCCCCAAAAAAACAAAACAAACCCGAACATGCTGGTTTAATCTTCGTCACAGTTTTACACAAAATTAAGTGGCAATCAAATAACACAGGAGGCTCAGGTTGCAGTGATGGTGGACACAAACAGCTCAGTTCTATTAGAGATGCTCATTGTTCTCAGATTAATCTGTGTTGTCCAAGCCCAAGTCTTACATATCTTCACAAAAGGCTTTTTTTTTTAAGTACTCTCTGCAGTCCATGCTATATATGAAGTTAGTGCAATTCTTTTGTATATAATTAGAAATAAATTGGTTTTTTCATGGCTCCTTGTTTTGTAAATGTAGGAAGAATTAATGTTGTATATTCTCCTGGTTGTAAAAACTTTGAATTTTTAGCTCTGCTGTAGTATAACTCATCCCATCAAACTGAACCAAGAAATAAAAGCACACAAATAATACTTTCATAGTTAACATCCCTTCAGTCACAAATTTTGTTTACAGTGTTGTCATTTACAACTACTCCTTTATTTCAGCTGAGAATGAATCTTTGTGCCTACCAGTTGAAAGGGTATTGTGTCCGGTGCCTTCTTGTGTAAGGCGGAAGATGAGAATTTGAAATAATCGCTAATCCATTTGTTGTTTTCAAGTGAACCATGTATTAAAAATCATTGTTTAAGCCACCGTGCTGCTCAAGGTACATGGCACAAAACTGGTATATCAGTGACCTCCATCTACATTTTTCATTTACATCCCAGTTCATATACAGGTGCAATGATATTATTTGTATATTATATATATGATAGATATAGACTTTATTTATCCTGAGGGAAATTCACTTACATGCATCATTCACACAATAAGACATGCCTCACCTTTACACTGCAATGTGCTTTACTTCCCAACATGACAGACAAACAGCTCATTTTTGTAGAGATTAGATGATGAAAGGTTTACAAACACAAAATAGGCTCAGCTATATTGAAATGTATGTTGATACTTGTGGCACATGAGATATTGTGCTAAAACACCTGGTTAATATTCACACAGCTCCACTTTAGGGGATCAGGAAAGAGGCAGAAAACTGGAGTTTGAATTTCTGCTTTTTTGCTTCCTATCCAGCAGGAGTTGGTCACAAAACATATATTATATGGACACAATAAACACAGTCTAAACTCCGGGAGGTCTGGGGGTCCAGTCTGTGGAGGTCTGTGCTGGTTGTGCTGTGTGTTACCTCGTGTTGATTAATAGACAGTAAACTGTTATCAAACGTATACTGAGCTAAGAATTCAACCTCTTTTCTCTTTCCCTAAACTGTTCAGACGATTCTGTTAATCCGCTAATCTAATGAAACGATTAGCAATGTCCTCTAGCTCTCTCTTCTCCTCTCCTCTCCTGTCCTGTGTGCTACATGTGTAGTTCCTCCACTGCCTCCTTTTATGATAATACTTCTTGTCATAGATGCAGGATGATGGCAGAAATGGAGGCGAGAATTAGTGAGTTAGTCACCTTAGCTAGCCCAGTTTATGCTAGTGTAGCTAGCCGCCCCCCTGTAGCCGGTGCAGTGACACGTCATGATGGACGTCAGATGACGCTTCTGAGGAAGACTGAAGGTAGTCGAAACATGTCAAGGTAAAGAAGCATCTCCTTAATCTCACTGTCTGAAAAAAAGAAAAAACCTTCATACTATTGAAACCTGAGTAGACAGAATGAACATAATTGAACTACGAATTAATCGGTAACTTCAACTTCAGTAGGCTTTGGCCCAAAAGGGTGCTCAATAGTTTAACAAAAGCAGACTTGTGTATTGTATGCCAAGTGAAGCAAACCAAGTTGCTCTTCAGTGCTTCTTCAGTCATTACTCAAATGACAGCTGCAGTGCCGCACTGGTTCCAATGAACGAAATGAACAAATGACTTGAAAAAAGATTTGTTCATTTTACTGAACGAGATTAAAAGACCTGAGTCATTAAAAAGAGCTGAACTTCCCATCACTACTGGACAGGCCACCAGTCTACAGCCATTTTAGTGTTAACATTTCACACAACATGCATGTCTGTGGAGTGTGGGAGGAAGCCCCCGTTTCACCTCCACACAGACAGGCCTTAGGCCCAAAGCAGCAGTGCCAAGCCCCCCTGCCTCCCTAATGATGACACCCTGAAGACTTCCTCAATTTCTTGCGTGTTAATGCTTACACAAATACTTATGTCTCAATACCTACCTGGCATGATGTATTGCCCTGTATGCCTGGTGACTGCAAATTTTTCTCTGTGATTCATGAGCCAACGAATGCCATTAATGACTACTTCCTCTCTGCCACACTGAACCTACTTGTAATGCCATTTTCCTGTTCTTATCACCATTTGATTACAGAATCTGCAACATAAAGTACATTAACTGAAACTCCCAGAACCTGAGCACAGCACTCCAACAGAAGTCCAAAGTGGAAAAGGGCCATTAGTTCAAGCATGTCAATTTAAAAATGGGTTAAAGGGGAGATGATGTGGGACCAGAGCAAATAATACACATATACATCTCTCTATGTGTTTGTATTATTTGGAAGGGTTTAAGAGCATGACTGATATTATCAGACATCTGAATGGAAAATCATAGCAATGCAATTATTTCAGCGATATAATCAATGGGGTTTCGTATACAAGACATTATCTCATTACCCGTCTCAGGACGGAAGATTCCTTTTAAATCGTTTTCTAATAAATATTACAATGAGATGTTATTGATGCCTCTTTTTCTGTCTTCATGAAGAGCAAGAGAGCTTCAATAATAATACTCCCAATGAATAGTCAAGTCATCAAATTCTTTGCATATTTTATTTTTCTTATCATGATTTTTTTTTTTTTCAACTCACACATGTCATATTTTACATCTTTGCAATAAAACATGAATACAATAGTTTTTAGGGTTTCATAGATCCAAAAATATTTAACCTTTTTTTGGATACGTAAGTTGAACCTGTCAATAGAGTATGTGCATGTGCGCATTTGATCAAGATGGCTTCACACATACAGTACATCTCACATTTCATCCCCTCTCTGCCCTCCTTCTGACCTCTATCAGCTACAGAATCATGATATTGCTTACAACTGTGAGGTTGTAAAACTTAATAATCACACATGAGCTCAACGTTTTAAATACAAACATCAATGCACAAATAATCCCGTAGGGAAAATGGACTGAAACAAAATGGCAGCCGACCAGAAAGAACCAAGCTAATAAATAATGATATGTGATTGGTGCAAAGTGCAAATACAAAACAAACTTTTACATTGATTTGATTCTCTTTTTTTAAGTAATCAACAAATGTGGGTAAGTGAAGTATTCCTTTGCGGTCTCAGTCTTATTCAGCTGATTTAGTCTCCCACCAAGCCTGAACCAAGACTATATGTACATATTTGACAAAACAATCACCAAATATACAAAGGAAATCATCTCAGTCTTGTGGTTGTCATCCATGGTGGCACTGGTAAGACCTCCGTATCATCACCAACTCTGGCAAAACTCATTACCATCTTTGACACTGCCATTATTACCATCAGTCTTGTCAACATTATAATAATTATTACACAATATTTTACATACAGCAAGTCATTAATAAATTAAAGGTGATAAGCGCAGTTTGTGTAGTGAAAGAACAAGTGCAGGCTCTGAAGGAAGCAGAGCCTTATTTACATAAAAATCAGTGTTAAATCTGCTGTGGGTAAATGAAAAGAGAAATAATAAAATTAATGTTAGAAAATGAAACAAAATCTGATCAACTTAAATAAAGATAAGATAAAATTAACTCAAATCCCCAGGCAATTCTTTTCAAGGGTGAATTTAAGATTAAGCCAATAGCACCGGTTTTTGAGAAGTGGGTGGGGCTAGTTCATTTCTGACCATTTCTAATCAGTTTATTAGACACACTGAAGGAGTCTTAGTTCACAGTCCACCCAGATAATTCCCACATGGTCGTCCCCTCAAATGAAAAATATTGAACAAAAGTATTAAAAGAAGAAAAATAAGAGAAAACAAAACTTATGTTCATTGTCTGTGAAGCGTTAAGCGTACCGGCAACAGCAACTGCACCAGTCCTGTGAGTGGTACGGATATGATTGACCTCTACAAGGTCTGCTTGACTTGCTCTTTTTCCCCCCCATTCTGCAGTCTGTCTATTTTATTAGCAGGGTTTGGTGTGTATCTTCGGGGTATTATGTGTCTGTGGTTACACACGTGCGTGTACTTACACGTATGAACAGAGGAAGTGATTTCCAGCAGCACTGCCGTATCCTCAAATCAAGTAAACTTCTCTGAACGGATTAGAGCCTAAGGTCCGGTACTCGTTTTTCCTTCCTCTCAGTACCTGTAGTTTCCCCACGCTGCAGATACACAGCAGAATGCATCGTCCCCTCTTGTTCTTCTCCTCTCTCCACACCCCTCGTCCTCTAGCTGTCCACCTCAGTATCTGTTCTGGTGTTCGTAGTGCCAGCGGTTGAAGTCGATGTTGAACGCCACAATGCTGCCGGACGCCATGCCAGTGATCAGAGTCCTGAGAGTAGAGCACACACAGAATCATCTCTGCAAACCAAACTATACACATTCTCTGTACTATGTTTATCCACTCATCTCTTGGAGTTAAAATTCATCAGAGGATGGGATAAAATATATGCCCCGCTGTCGCCCTGGGGGGGTCCCAACAACAGTCGTCCTTAAGAAAACACAGCCCTGAATTCTGCTGCCTCCTTACAAACGGTCGCACACAAACACGTCTACTCCTGTCTGTCACAGCGGCAGCCTGTCTGCTTTACCTCTGGTCATGTGACAGGTCCATGGCACGGATGCCGGCATCACAGCCTGGATAGATGTAAAGCTGTTTGAAGTCGCATGCCTGCCACACCTCCACAACTCCATTATCGCCTCCCGTCACCAAGTTCTGTCCGTCACTGCTAAGCAGGATCGCCTGGAGAGAAGAAAGAAAGGTTTGGTGAGGTTCAAAGGCCCCATACGACCACAGCATAGTGCTTGAGTATAAATAAAGACGTTTTTAAAAAATGTTATTACTTTATGTTGACATAAACAGCTTCAAATCCAGCAGCCTTACCCGCGTGGAATCATTGACCTCCATTTGTGCCAGCAGTTTTCCATTTATGCTGAAGTTACAGAAGCGGCCTCTTTCATAGTAGATGATGCAGTGGCCTTCGCTGGACACTGAGATGAGGCGGGGTCGCTGGCAAAGCTCTGGCCCCTCCAGGGCCCTAAGCAGGTCCCCTGTAATAGTGTGGACTAGGCACGGGCCCTCTGGAGAGTAAGACCAAAATATGTTTGTTTTTTTTTAATCATTCAGCCTCAGTGATGGTGAATAAATGTTATACTCCCATGACATGACTTCGATGTTGGTGTTTTATGTTAATATGTGGCAGCAAAAGAGAGTTTAAATATTTTTTTACAGGTATTCCATATTTATTGTGCATGTAAATTTAAAATTCAGCCATTTAAAAGACAGACAAACCTTTAGCTCCACTGATGACCAACCCCAGCTCTGCACAGACAGACACACACACCACCTCGTGGTCGTGTCCGGTCAGTACTGCCCTGGGAGCTGGATAGTCACCTGGAGGAGAAAACACAGTGAGACTCACAAACCTCTGGGTTAGAAGTTTCTCACTCCTGGAGAGCTGTAGGGAACACACAGAGACCGGCAAACATTCACATCGTGCCACCACTCACTGTTATTAGGGTTGTCCCCGATAATGTGGTGTCGTCCGCTCCAGTACCACAGAAGAAGAGTGGCGTCCCTGGAGCCTGACACAATGTAGCAGTCTCCTCCGATGTAGGACTCTGACCTAGCCAGACACGTCACCACATCCCAATGGCCAAAAACGATCTGGGTCAGCTTTCCTGTGGAGAGGAAGCAGGGAGACGGTTAGGCCTGTGTGTGCCATCTCCTCCTGCTGGAGGGAGTTGTTTAACTTCCAGGATAGTAATTCACTGCACGTTATAGAAGCAGATTAGTGTGTCACATTTTTAAATCTCTGGACTAACAAATACAGCAGTGCTTATTGAGCTCTTCAAATCTCCCCTAAATCAAAAATTTTAAATAGCACACAAATGTACCCATTTTACATGCTCCACAGTTAAAGTGGGACCGTCACTGACAGTCACAAATCGCAGCTAATTTCTGTCTTGAAATAAATGATACAAAACTAACCGGTTTCAGTTGAATAAACACGAAAGCTCTTGTCCCAGAAGCCGCAGACCAGGATGTAGCGGTTGTCAGCAGTAACCACAAAACAGTGTGTGTTGATTTGGATGCTCTGGTCCACTAGGTCAGTGATCTGACGCTTGTTCACGCCTGAGTTGTTCGCTGGATGGGCGAGCAGAGATGGTGTGCGTTAGTGTGGGCATACAGATGTACAAATGTTAACAAGGTGCTGTAATTGACTCCTCTAACCTTTCTGGATAGTTTATCACTCAGGTCAGTGATTTAAGTATCAACAATGCAGAACTAGTATTGCTGTACAGTGCACTGACCTATGAGAGGGTCCATCTCAATGGGCAGGTGATGAGCCTGTTCTAGGGAGTATCCTGGAGCTCCACGGAGGCCTGAAGGGTGGGGAGGGGGATCAAACATTACACTCACACTATACACTTGTATCTCTGCACATGTTAAAAAAAGGGAAGGGGAAACACTGATCTACATCCCCACTTAATATAAACTGGTCAAACTCTCTGATCAAAGCTCTCAAGTGGGTTTATATTAAACTAGAGACCATATTGCTTTTGGGTCACAGCAGCTACAACAACTTTCAATGCGCTCTGACACATCAGTTTTGTAGTCATGACTAAATTAATAATGAACTACTCAATATTAATGAGTATTCAGGTTCTGATTCATTGGAGTCAAGGAGTTCAGATAAAGGAACAGATAAAAAAAATGGCAATTATAAGGAATATACATAATACAATACAACACCCAACACAACACTATAAAAACACAAAAATTAAAATAACATCAGACATAAACACATTATGAAGTTTAGCAGAGTTATTATAGTTTTAGACCTGAACTGGGGACCTCTGGATCTACGACCTGGGGGAAGGGCTCCATCCTCTGAGTGAGGAGGGTGGTTCGTATGACAAACATCATCTTCATACTTTGCTTCATCTCAACTACAAACTGGTAAAGTTTTGTGACTGTATCTTGAACTTTTGTGACAATTTGTGGTGACAAAACCTGTCTGTCTGTGGTAGTTTGTGTTACAGTAAATATTTCCAAAACATGTTTTGCCTTGATGACGCACACAGACAAACGCACATGAAGAAAATGAGCCCTGCTGTTTAAGCAGCTAAAAATAAGCAATCGATAACACTGCCTCATGACCCTCCATAATCACTTTACCCTAGATAATTACACCCAGCCTGCTGTCCTCATGAGGCAATTATTAAGGTTAATCATAACTTTAATCAAACAATATTTATATTATCAAACAAATAACAATCCAATACAGCAAAACCAAAAACTATGGGCTCAGTAACAACACCTGACATGAAGTACGACTTACTGACTTTATAAGAATAATAGGCTTCCATAGGTTGGCCTTAACTATATAACAGTTACAGTCCCATATCCCAAAGTCATATCTTTCAATTTCATTTAACCATCATCTAAGAAAACCAAAACTAAAACGATTCCATTTGCAAAAAAGAGAAAAACCCCTGCTGTTACTTGACCAATTATATCATCAGCATTGTGAGCACACTATGTTTGTGTATTATTTAAGGATTATTGTGGAAAAGTTTCATTAAAAAAAAGAAAAAAAAGCTTGATGGCAAACAATGTAACGCCAAGTTTTTAGCATTGTTGGACACAAGCACTCACCGACTGTATTGTGCCAGCGGTTGACTGCAAACAGCCGGCTACACGTGACAGTGACGGCTGCTGGTATGCTGAGGTGGGGGAGCGTGTTGGCTGCGACGTGCGTGACCGGGGAGTTGGAGGGGAACTTGAGCACCATGATAACATCCTGCTGCATCTGATCCTTAAACATCAGAGGACTCTGGGGAAGGAAACACTGGTGAGACAGACAGAGAAAGACAGCGGGACAAAGAGGGAGAGGACGAGAGAAGGGCAGAGTGAGGAGGGAAGGTCAGGAGGGTCGGGGGGGGGGGGGGGGGTGAATGGAGACAGAGGAAGAGACAGAACAGATGGGACAGGGAGGGAAGGGAAAAGGTATATTAGTGGGAGCGCAGGGTCAGAGCAGGTACACACACTGAGGGTGGCTCTAGGCTCAGGAGAGGAGATGGAGGCGCTGGTTGGTCTGGGTTCAGGACTGACAGGTTTGGGTTGGGACATGGATGGCTCTGATGTGGAGACACTGAGGCCTTGTGCTGCTAACGGTAGCAGGGAACACAGAGAGGCTTACACCAGGGCGGGAGACTTGCTTTGTAAAAAAACATCAGTACATACACTTATATGTAATACAGAATCCATTCACCCTGGGAATCGAAAACCATTCAGGTGCACTATGATTATAAAATCAGAAAGTTCAGTATCTGCAGATACAAACCTTTGAAGCTGTAAATAAAAATGGCAAAAGCTCTTCCTTCTCCCAAAGTTATCTAGGTAACAATGACGCAAAAAAGGATATCTGTGTTTTGTATTTCAATAGCTCTGCAGTCTGAAATATGTGCACCACATTTAATGAGGGTAAAATTTGGGTGGGTGAGGTTTTCTCACCAGGTGCATGGCGGAGGAGCGCGGTGGGTGTGGCTCTATCAGCAGCTGGGAGGGTATCTGACCACAGAGCTGAATCTGCATCTCAATGACCTGAAGTCGCAGAAACAGAAATGACGTCAACATAGCAGGGGAAGAAGAAGGTTATGCTAAATAACTATTTATATTTATTTAAACATTACATCCATCTAATGCTACTCCATGAAGATATTTAGCAGATGCATATGAGTGAGGGGGAGATTATCGCACTGTAATAATCAATTTCTGACTCAAACAAGAGCATTGTGTGGGAAACCAACCTCACGTTGCACTGCATCTAAATTGTCTAGGTTGACTGCTCCCTCGTAGGACAGGAAGTTGAAGACGTTGAGAGCTCGGACTGCCTCTGGCCCTCGCTGCTTGTAGCCAAATATTAAATCGATCCACTGGTGAAGCTGACATGACACAAACTCGCTCTCCAGTGCCTGTTCATGTGCACAGATGGTGGCAGAAAGAGGTCAAGAATGTGCTCAATGTCTCTCCAGGGGATTTTTTTTTTTTTAAATAAAAGACTGACTGTGTCTCTCACCATCCGGTTAATGCGAACAAAGTCTTCGGGTTTCTTAGCCCAAGCGGGAAGCTCTACGTCACACACTGGGACTCCATCATCACGCACCCCAAGTTCATACTCATTACTGTTGACAAACATCTCTGGCAAATAGTAGAACTCTGGGATCAGCTCCTGACAGGCACAACAGAGTCACAACAAAAAATGTATTGTATTTTCAACTATCTTCAAAACATCACTTGTAATGAGTTGTTTTACAGAGCTGACACACTCAAAATTTTTCCACCAAGCTTTGGATAATATTTGGATCTTCGAGTACA
The DNA here is from genome assembly GCA_034769265.1 of Remorina albescens. NCBI lineage: Eukaryota > Metazoa > Chordata > Actinopteri > Carangiformes > Echeneidae > Remorina > Remorina albescens. The sequence goes on from CM068490.1 coordinate 5,410,249, forward strand.
ATTATACTGTTACATTTAAAGACCTTCAAATAAAAAGGTAAATAGCTAGCAGCATTATGTTTTTAAATAAAAGAACATACTTAACCAATAACAGAAAATCCCACTACTTTCAGTGCTTATTGTTTATGTGTTTTAATCATTCAGGAATAGTTACCTTGACATCGGCCGTGTCCCTCTGACAGTTCCTCCATGAGCGGCCGATGCCAGAGAAGGCTCTCTCTGGATGGTCAAACTTGCTATCATTGGCATTGAGGAAGAAAGTGGTGAAAGGCTCCTACGGACACAAGAGCAGACAAATGCAGGTCAAGAGAAGCCCTGTGTGTCTGGCATGTCCTCAAACAGCTACTAAGGGCGATAGTTTGTGTGCATCTTAAGTAGGTACTCACTATTCTGAGCATCCACATCAGTGTTGAATGAGCGGTGGAGTACAGGGTTGTATAGTGGTGAGGTGGTGTGCTCTCATCGTCCCACGTCTCGTAGCGTTCTGCGTAAAATGCTGCTCGCTTGGGATTCAGTGCACCAATTGGCTAAAACAAAACACAGAGATATCTTTAACTGTAGTCAACAATCAGAGCTTGGACAATAAAAACCAAAAGGCTCACACTGAATTTGATCATTTGGAAGAAGAGCAAACACTTTTCCCAGCAAGACCTCGGCACTGAATTCTTAAGATTTATAGTATGAATAGCACATAAACAATCCATTTGGGGAAAAAAAGGGCAGTGTTGTGTGTGTGAGCACCTTAGAGAGGTCTCTGAAGTTGCCAGGGAGAGTGAGATCGAGCTCCTCTGAATCATAGTTAGTCAAGACCCAGGGGAAGATGGGGTACTGGTTCAGATCATTGTAGGTCCTCCCTGCAGGGACAAAAGGTGCACGAGAGAGGGGAAAACATGACTAAGTGGAAATATAGACAGGAAATCTACCTTTTTAATTGTGTCACAATGTTCCCAGTCAGTCTTGTTATAAAAAAAAAAGCAGCATAAATACTCACCTGACATTATCAGATAAATATACACTATTATATGATGAAAACAATGTGGCTGATTGCTCATTGTTGCAAATTTTCAAGCTCCAAAACTTCCAAACAAAATAAATCAGGCTCGTGCTCGTGCATTTAATTAGTGAGGCTAATTTCTAAGCAAAGATTAAGTGAAAATTACACCAACCAAGGTCATATGTTAGTGTGATAAAAGACAATCCAACAAGGAGAGGCATAAAAGCGCAAGCTGTTGACAAATTGCTGCATGCCAGCATATTGAAAGGCTTTTGTCCAAATTTTCATTGGATGCCATTTATCTCAGGTTTTACGAGACACTCTTCCTTCATTTCTGTTACATACATATATTGATTTATAATACACCTTGTGGTTTTACTGAGAGATATTTGATAATATCTAAATATAAGTATTGAGATAAAACAGTATGTAAAGGTTTATGAATAAAAGATATAATTGTATATGAAAAAAATACAAAATAAGTTTACATTTCCTTACTTTTGCATCTCATCTATTCATTGTGTCATTGTGACTGCCTTGTTTTGTGTATTTTTGAATTTAGATTTTTTACACGTCATACTGCTGAGTTAAAAAAAAGGATGATTTTGGGTACATCTTACAGGTTCAGTTTTTCTTTTTCAATAAAAATCTCCTGTGAATTGGCTTCTTTGTTCATGCACATGGAGAAAGATACAAACACAGCCAGTCTGCAGTGTCGGACTGTGCAATTATTTTTCAACACAAGACAGCACAACAGGAACTGTCGGTGCAACAAAAACAAGTTTGCACTGTTAAAATCATCACAGCAAAATGTTCCACAAAATGTCAATATCACACGAGAGAAATGGAGTGATGCTAACGTGAGTTTGGATAAGCAGGTGAAGATGGAGAAAGTGAGTAGTCTGCCAGGTTTGTTTTGAGAAAAAGGAAGACACCACTGTGCTTGGCTATCAAACAGTTCATTTATTATTTATATGCTATAATTCATAAAAACAGACATGGCAGGATGAAAGCTCATAAAATATGATTAAGGTGGACTTTACCGGCAATAGTGTTGAGGAACATGAGGTACTCAAAATTGGAGATCTCTCTTCTCTGCCAGCGCTGCGTCATGTTGGATGACTTGAAGAGCTGACGAGGCGTGGCTAAGGAAATCCGCCTTGGAAACACACACACACATTGAAAATGAAATTGACTTCTTTCCTTTCACTAAACCAGAAAACAGTTGTGGACCAGCAGATCTTGCACCTACCTGGCCTGGGGGAGGCCATAACTCGTTCCTACCCCCACCCGTGGGAGACTGTAAACCACCCTCTTGACTGTGGCCTGGTCAGGGAAGTTAAACATCACAGACGCTGGAGAGAGGAAGAGACAACAAATAGTGAATATACTGAAAACATGTCCATAACCATAAAAACTAATGTAAAACTGGTACCAAAAAAAACAAAACAAAACAAAACACACAAACTGGGTGTACATCTTATACTAGGACATAGAGGGGATGGGAGTAATCTTCATTCTGAACTACAGCTGACAATCAACTACTCCATAGCATGCAGGAAGAGTGAGTGTCCTCATACTGGGAATGATGGTGTTAGAAAATACATAAAGAGGTGATACTCCATTAATATGCACTTCACTCTGCACTTACTGATTCTGCAGTGATATTCTAATGTTTTAGAGGAGCTATTTGTACGTTGTTTTTTTCTTCCTCCTTATCTCTCATTCTAGAGGTTATAATACGCCCTCAGATTGGAGGATGCAGTGAGTTGCTGTCGGAAAATACCGAGGCAGGCCAAGGTATGTGTTTAGCATGCTAACTTCAGCATACGAACAGACATTTTTTGCAGGCTGCTAATGTTAGCTACTTAGTGAGAACAAAACTTATAATTGGCTCCAGAAATACAGTTATATGGATTGCATTCATTTTAGACATATTTAAACTATTTGGATATTTATTTCTAATTCTTCACAAACCAAAAAAAGTTACTCAATTAAAATCAGATGTTCATTTCTTTTTACTTTTTCATGTATCAAAACAAATTGATTTAGAAATTATCATTAATGATGACATTTAGGTTTTTTCTTCACCTGCCATGGCATCTATAAAATACTAACTGGTTTGGTTAGCTGGTCATAGTGATGGAAAATAATCAATAAATACAGGTAGTGTCTTGGATTTATGCCTCCAGACTTGAAGTAACAAATCCCTCATAGAGTGCTGAGAAATTAATTGGATTAGGTTAATTTAAGTAATTTGCATTTACTTCTGTTGGCCATGAAGACCTCTAGTCCAGTATTCTGCAGCAGGTAGCGTCTAGAAAACACAGCTCGGATCTCACTGAACATCCATTTGCCGTGCAGACCCTCTGAGTAGGCCAGTACCTGTTGAGGATGGAAATCCCGCAGCACATTTTAACGCTGGTTAACAATTTACACAAATAATGCCATAGTTAAACAACTTGTCTATAGGCTGTCCCATTTCAATTTCCCCATTCCCTTCAATGAACAAGAGTGAAGATGGCCAGCTTGCCCTCACTTTAGCATCAGTCTTCTTGAAAGCAGAATCCTCTTCATCCACCTCAAAGTAAATCTCAGTAGTGGTGATGGACAGAGTCCCTCGTGCCACCACCACTGGAGCGACCAACTGAGCTGGAGTGCTCAGGACCACAGGGCCTGGGAAGAGTAGTCACAGGGAAGTAGCTAATTATTTATAACACTGACAGGCTCCTAATACACGATAAGAAAAAGCAATCATAACACAGATGATCAAATGACTCATTTTGTGTTAGTTGAGATTGATAACATTTCATTTGGTTTTGGTTCTTGTATTTTCCTACTGTTATAAACAACCCATCCATTTGTGTAAGTCCGAGAGGAACCAGTGGATTAAATTAAGCATTTTTTAGTAGTTATGACATAATCGTCTCATATTGTTGGTGGATGGTTAGAGCAGCTATAAAGTTTTCAAATGTCCAACTTGCCTTTGGAGGTAAAAAGTCGTGGACGGAAATGTACTAAAAACAAGAGTCATATACAGTTTTAGTCGCACTGTAGCATAACATCTGTGTGTGTGTAACTGCACATGGATCTCACCTGCAAGGTTGTCAATCTCTTTTTCCTGCAGCAGGCTGACAGCATCATCGTCTCCTTCCAGCATCAACTCCGCCTCTGGGTTCTGGGTGACCACCGACTGACTGCGGAAATTCTTTTTGGACTTAAGCCCTTCCTCTTCCTCTTCTGTACCTGAGAGATTTTAAGTGTGCATGTAAGTGTTGTGTGTATACAAAAAACAAGCACTGTCCAAGTACAACATCAGAATATATTACAAACCATATTCCTCAAGAGCTCTGAGTGACATGTCAGCGTGAGTGGAACCGAAAGCATTTCGAACAAATCTTCGTCTCCTCCTCAGGTCGTCCTCCCAGTAGTCGAGACGCCAGAAGTCATGTAATTGGCTGACAACATAAAAGGATAGGAGCAAAGATGATTTACTGCAATGGTGAGAGGAAAAGAAAGTGCATTTTTGGAAAGTAAAGATAGATACAGATGATATTGATTGTATTCTATAAAGTTTCTGAACAAATTTTTCTACATAGGAAAAATCAATACTTGGATAAAGAGCTGTGTTTGACCATAGGTGACGTTAAACAACAATTCCACACCTGAAAACACCAAGAACTGGTTATATTTTAGAAGAAAAAACATAAAATTTACCTATGTTCCCTATAGAGCCAAGGGGTTGTATAAAGAAAACACATGAAAAGGAAAGTTTAGTGATGAGAGTGATTTTTGCCTCATGTGAACAAATGTTAAGTACTATCATCAATTCAGATGCAATTCAATTTATTGTTTGTTTTTAGTGAGTATGCGAGGTGCTCATCAACAACCAGCATGTTGCGGCGTAAAATTGACTTCATCGACAGTGACAAGAGGAAGACAGGTATCAGATAGTGTGTGTCACATATCCTCAAATGAAATCACTTCCTTCAACGAGCTGCCAGCCTGAAGGCATATCTGCATGACAAGCCATCAGTGAGGTAATCTGAGTGCGAGCGAGCTAAATAAGGAGATCCTTCTCACTCAGCTACCAGGTAGCAGTCTGTGTGTGCTGTAGCTGATGTACGATATATAAATAACTTGGCCATGATGTCTTTTCTAAGTGTGTGGTTTTAGGCAGAGGACACTCTGTTGTCTCTGTGGTGTAACTGATGTACAGAAGTACTACTGCATTTATACAACAATATTATATACTGGTGATATGGACCATATAGTGCTGATTTGGTAATGATAATGACATGAAACATACTAATGGCATTTTCTCATTTGATGTAAGAAGCACTCAACCGGTCTAATGGCTCCCTGTGTTATTGCGATCTAAAATTGTTCCTCTCACCTCTGTGACATCGTCCCCCACGCTCCATGCTTATTGGTCAGGATGTTGAGGATCTTCTGTTTCAGCTGGTTAGCTGTCACATGATCTCTGTGCTTAGCGGCACTGATGAGATGATCGCACATTTTCTCCTCCTCTCTCCGGTCTGCAGCATACTGGGCGCAGTTTGACTGGAGGAGAGTGGGCAGGAAAGAGTTAAACAGGAAAGACATGCCATCAGAGAAGAGGAAGACTACGGTGACAAGGGGATAGCTGATTTATCTACATAATCAGTTACACACCAGTGTTGCCTGCTGACTGGAGCTAGACTGATAAAGCAACCCAAATTAGCTTATCAGAGATTTAATGGTGTTGCATTAATGTTAACCCATAAAAAAGAAGAAACTGCAGTGATTAGGAAATAGTGTTTTGTGTATCTATCAGAAAAGCTCAGCATGTTTCCTGATTACATTCTTGAAAAAACAGGTTTAAGGGATCCCTTAATTTTCTTACGCATTTACTACATGGAAATAATGCATATTAGTTGATCATCATTATCAAGTTAATTTTCTAATATTAATATTTTATAAAAATAAAGCTTTGTTAAAATCTAATCTAGGTTAATAATTTATACTTTTCATTAACTTTTATTTCTCATTAAAAGGGTCAGATGCTAAATAACTAGCAAACAATGATAAAACATTTTGTATTCCAAACATAAGATTTATAATTCAAACATCACGGGGGATTATATATGTGTGGTATTAGTTTATTGTGTTTTTGCAAAACACAAGAAGATCCCTGAAAAGTGGATAATTTGCTCAAAGCCTCAATTGTCTATTGAGGATAATCTGCAAAAACAGTCGGCACTAACAAATTAACCTTTTCACCTGTCACGTACGACCTCGAACTGCAGCAGCGCTCTGTGGGTTTACCTCAAATTCAGCATGTTTGTGTACATCCTCAGCCCTCTGTCTGTTCAGGATGAACTCTGCTTCGTTGGCAACACGCACAATATGATCCTTCATGGCATGGCACAGGAGTCTGTTGACGGGGCGAGAAACAAGGGGAGGTGACAAAGATTACAGCCGTTAGCGACACCTTCATTTAGAGAGAATTAAATTCTCAACATGAGATGAAAAGTTCTCCTCAGTATTGTGAGATTTTCCTAATTTTATCAAGATGACTTCATTTTTTGCTGAAGCTCATGATACTTATGTACATATGTAGTTAAACTGTAAAAAACATCTTTTTTTTTTTTAAGAGAATTTATCTTTCTCTTTTTGTAACAATTCTCTAGAAAGAGTTTGGACAAAAACAAAAACATACTTACACTTGCTGTAAATAGAGCTGCACAAATCTGCAGTAAACTTAATTCCAGTAATAGTCTAACTTCCTACTGAGCACACGTGGCACTGTGCAGTTATCCTGGTGAGGTTCTCATTAGGGCCCGATCATGCCCATTAGTTGTGAAGCACTGATAACAGTATTGGTACTAATGTGTGAATCAAAGGGAATTACGTGGGCTGATAATCAGTCAGTTTGATTCATTACCTTCCCTCATTGATGAGCTCAATAAAGGCCAGTCCAGCATTCTTCTGAATAGAGTTCTGCCACTCCTATAATTATGTAGAGGACACATCAGATTTAATATAAACCTCTTTGTCATTTCATACTGACTTTGTGCATTACAACGTTGTCCACAATGGTGTAATACACACTGAATAGCACAGTAAAAATCATTACAAGTTTTTATTGTTTCACTTCTTGGTTGGAAATGGTGATTCATTTCCCCAGTAACTGTGAATTTCCCCATCCAAGGAACTATAAAAGGGTAGTCTTAGCTCTTAATCAGATGATAAGCACAGATATAAAAATAGCTTTATTCAAGAAGAAATAAAATTTCATCAGTTACCATTTGTGGTTGATACGTACATTAGAACTAAGCTGCTCAAAATAAGACAGTTTGAGCTCTTTAGTGTTGATGAGAATGGGGGCGCTGACTGAGTGTGAGTTTTTTGTGTGCTAGTGCATATGAGAGTGGAGCCCTTTGAGCAGGATATGAGTGTTGCTGAAAGCCTAAAGATATCAGAGCTCCATTAGCTCTTAAGGCTGTGAAGGACACATGGGAGCTTCTCCCGTTACCACCCCTTCCATCCACAGGATCAATATCTGGGCTAGGGTTCTCTCTCTTGAGCCTCTAATGTCAGACAAGGCCAGAGCCAGGGGGTAATACTATACATGCTGACAAGCAGCCAGGCAGCAGAGTGGTGGACCGGGAAAAGGGAGTGGTGAGCACAAACAGCAGTGTAGTAGAGAGTGGAAGAAGATGAAAGCAGGAGCCACCAAAACACTGGGTTAAAACTGGGCAGAAAAGCAGAGAGTTGTCTGACGGTGCAGCAGAAGGAAAAAGGGAGAGAATAAAGCAAAGACCAGCGTGTACAGGTTCAAGAAGAGGAAGGAACTGAGGAGCTTCTACAAAGACACTCTTACAGGCAGCAAGAATCCTGCAAAAGACAGAATAGTTTGGAGACAAACTTAAGGAGACCAAAAAAAGGACCCCATCAGGGGAAAACTATGTAGCGGTAAGTGCCTCTCTAATTCTAACTCTTACTTTAAGAGTTATTTAGGATAATTAGCCCCCCAAAAATCGAAAATGGTTAAGCTGTAATGTCTTTTTAATTTAATGAATTTCCTAAAAGTAAAACCTTTTAGGTATCCTAAAAGACAGAAAAAATATATGTGCATGTGAATGACATGGGAGGTTCTGTTTGTGGGCTTGGTAATGATGAAGAACCACTACGACGTGCTGATGAATATAAGCTGATATTATGTTACATCTGCAGTGCGCTCAGTGCTTAGTCGACACCGCCACGGAGGACAGATCAGTAACTCGACAGCTTCTTGTGTGTATTCAGCTTGGCCATTTTTGTAGTGGGTCCCAAAAAAAAAAACCTTCAAGAATTTTGTGACTTTGACAAAATGGCTCATATGTATGAGGACGGTAGCCAGAGAGACGCTGAGCAGAGGTGAGGAGGAGGTACCAACCTGAGAGCAGAGCAGCATTACCAGCTCCACCACAGACGTGCTAGACTTCATACACACCAGACCTGCAGCACAAAGACACACCGCACAGTCAGGAGCATCTCTCTCTTTCTCTCTGACACACATGCACGCACGCACGCACGCACACACACACACACACACACACACACACACACACAAAATACACAAAAATATAATCAAAGACGACACTGTAGTGTCATTTCTGCTGTTGTTTACAGTCATTGTAGTCAAGTTTATAAAAAGCATGCCACAGAGAAGACAGGAACAAACAATAGAGAAAAGAAGGGAGAGAAGAGGAAGCAGAGAATGAGGAGAGGGAGAGATCAACACAGAGACAGTGGATCACGAAGACAGGACGGCAGGAAGCAGGTGGGCAGAGGGAGGAATGCATCACATTTAGTACCATCTAGAACAGCAACAGCATCCACACTGTGACGGAATATAATCTGATCTAAAGATGGGGACATTTCCAGGCTAGCTGATTGAAAATGGCGCAAAATACCGACTTCACATCTGCTCGCCGAATGAGTGAAGCAGCCAGCTCAAAGACAACTCACTCACTCGCTAACTTGGTAATCACACACTTATCCACTTACTCGTTTAGTTTTATGCTCACACCTTTTTTTACCTTCCTCGCACACACACATCGCGGTGAGAGACAGTGAATGGGGAGACTCCACAGAGAGACGCCAGTTAGAGAAAAAGGAGCCGTGTACAGCACCTGTACCTTCTATGAGCAGTTCCTGCCCATGGCTACCCAGAAGTGTCCTGGAGAGGAAGGGAGCAAAGTCCACAAAAATCTCCCTCAGCAGGGGGGCCACCTTTTCCAGAGCACGCTCCAGTTTGGTGGTGATACTGTGGCAGGAAAATAAGCGAGAGAAAAGATGAAGAGAACAGGAGTGACCATCAAGACAAGCAGCATTCAAGATGAGGGTAGAAGAGTGTGTAAGGGAGTAACTCAGGGGGGATGCTCAGTGGGTGAGAGAGGGGAGGAAGAAAAACATGCAAGACAGAAATGAGCAGATAGAGAAGGAGGACGAATTACACCGAAGCAGAGATATGAGAGAGCTAATGATGCTGAGAGACGTGAAAGAGAATGAAATAGATAAATGTCTGAAATGGACACAGAAGACATGAAAAACGTCCAGAATCAAAGAGAATGTAATGATGGTTTGGTATGGAAGCACTATGCCTGTGTTAGTATTGATTGATGATACAGTTCAAAGACTAATAGCTCAGCTAATAAACTTGGCTTCGTGAGATGAATGAACCTTGAAGTGCAAAAAAATAAATAAATAAATTACTGCACTGGAGAGTATTGTATATATTGTATCTTGACTATATTTCTAAATACTACACATTTTCATTTTGTGTACAGGTGTGGAGTAATATACTTTCCTGTTCTATGTTAAGAAATGGAGAGAGTTAAGGCAGGACGGAAATACAGCAAAGCAGCCGTGATGGCAGTGAAGCGCATTGTCTTGGCCTTATAGGCATGTAGCTTCTGAATCAGACCTGGGTCACTGGTGTTTACAAATATTTATTTTGTTTGAAACCACCCGAAGAGCAGCAGGAGGTTAAAACAAGCGCTCAAATCGGTTTAAGCAAACCGATAGCAGAAGTTATTTGCAAAGACAGTTTGACTCAGGTCCGATCTGGAGTTTGGGGTTAGTGTGAGAAGACGGCCATGCCAGAAGTGACAGAGTTCACTGTGTTGCTGTAAAAAAAATGTTTTTAATAAAAACAACAAGCTGCTGAGCCGAATAAAAAGTGATGTAAAGTGTTGAAAGTTGTGCAGCAAAGATGTCTGTCCTTTCCCGCATGGCACTCTGGGATCATTTAGTAGTGGTTGGGGGTAGCAGAGGGTGTGTGGTGGAGGTAGGGAAGAAAGGGTGGGGGTGTGGGGTGTGTGTGTGTAGGGGGGGCATGGGGACAGGACGAGTATCTCCTTGCCTAAAACACTGTCCTGCATCTCGGGGGGCTGCCTGGAAGCCTGCCAGTGAGCTAAAAGACTTGAGCTCAGGGGGCGTCTGACCGCTGCGCAGCGCACACTGCGCCACCTCACAATAGGCACTGCAATACAAACCACACACACACAAACACACATGTAGACATGCACACTGATTAAGGAACACATGCACACGCACACACTCGCCGATTCACATGCGTGTGCACTTTCAGACGCACACGTGACTGCACACATCAAAACAGATTGTCTAAAATGTCTGAGGAGAGAGGACATGGACAGAAATGTTACAGTACAAACTGCTGCAATGGTAAAGGACTGATGTAGTATTTCTTACTGTAAAGCTATTTCCTCAGTATTACCAGTCACATATCACTGATCATCTTACTAGTGAGCATCAGACGCCTTCACAGAATATGGAAACACACATACAACACAGATTTATTTTTATGTGAGGCACTTTGAAATCTACTAGGACTTTCGCTCTTGGGGAATGATTAAATTTGTATTAATAAGTGGTGATTTTTCATACCTTAATTGTGATATTAAAACACAGTTGTGGTGTTAGCGATGAAGAGAGATATACTGTAGACTGACTAAGATGTGTGAACAGTAACTAGAGGTGAAAATAAATGATTTGTTTTAATAGCTTTCAGTTTCACGTGATGTGAATTTAAAGCAATATTAGAATCAGTCCATCATCCTTTTTATAACCTTATTAGAAGTTAATAAGGAAGAGATTTCTCTTTCTTGATTTCTAGTGATTGTCTTTATTCTAACATATCAGAGTATTTCTTTACGTCTACGTCACCCCTTATGACTAATATCAGGTTTTGCTACCTAATGTAGGGCTCAAAAAAAGATGTAGGTGCATCCTAGTTTCCACGCCCGGACAAAACTTACCTACCCTTGCTGTATAATATCAGTCGTGACTCTGAGAATAAACTGTTGGTGGTAATTCTTTGGGAAGAGATGAAAACCAAAGAGTGAAATGAAATAGGGACAGGAATAAAAATGGAGAAGGGACAGGCACCCAATTAAACAGACAAATCAACGTAAGGGAAGGGGTGAAAAAAAAAGAAAAAAGAAAAAGCGGGAGAAAGGTGAATGGCTGAAGCAATTAAGAGCTTAGTGATGTTTTGAGCACTGACCTCATATTCTCCATAGTATCTTCTGGCATGGGTGCCACTGTCTGCACTGCTGGCAGATTCTTACTAGTGGCACCGTTGACAAACGACGAAGAGGAGGAAGAAGAGGAGGACGCAGAGTCTGTGGCACCTAGGATAGGACAGAGAGGCAGCAGGGAGAGCAATGAGAATATGAGCATTCTAGTAACATGAATCAAGCAGGAAACATTAGCATGCAGGATAATAACAAAGGCAATGTATTAATGTTCTGATCAGCTGCGGCCAAATTCAATTTGGATTGTATTTCACTGGAAATGCAGCTGCTTGTCTTCTGGTAATGGCTCCCTGTTTGTGAAAATAGGTTTGCAATCAATACACAGAATCCTTTCCAGGGAACAAATCCTTTCCTTGTCCATTATGGATGTATGATACAGTACAATATGTCTTACAGGCTGACAAAGCCCTGAATACAAATCCATTCTGTTGTTGTATGAAGCTGTGTAATAACAGCACTGATCTGCATGTCAGCTGATGTGTATTTGTTTCTTATCTTGTTGTCTTATAGCCTTTTCTATTTAATACCACATCTGGGTAAGAGAATATCTAATATTTGCAGCATTTGTTTTCTGCATGGGGTATAAACATGAGCTACAGTCCAGCTACACTCAGAATTTCTCTTAATTATTCTGTTCTTAATGCCTTAAAGATATTCTGCACTTTGCTTTGCCATCTGCAACTTCTTTCTTTTGGAAGCTAAATTCTGCTTCAACAAGCAGCTTTTAAGTCGCCTGAGGCCTCTTGTTCAAACACCTCTGTCATATTGCAGGCGCCTGCCTTTTGCTTCTTGTTACATTTCAAAGAAAAGATGCAGGACGAACAATCATATTAAAGCAAAAATATCCTATAAATACATGTGTGAGTGTGCAGTGTGTAATCTCTCACCTGTAGTGTTGATCATGCTCTTGGGTGTTGCTGTCGCGGCAGCAAATATGTTGGGTGTACTGCCAGCAGTGGCTGCTCCACTGGTGGTGGGGGTGCCCACTGTGTTGACTGACAGGCTGCCAGGTGGCGGCTTTTTGACTGGAACCACAACACTCCTACAAAGGATGAAACACAAAGACATGAGACAAACCTGTAAATGTGAAATTCAGGAATATCCTTGCCAGTGCTTGCTAGTTCAATCAATATATGCATTTATTACATTATATTTATTTCCTCAAATGTGCTCATTTCAAGTTTGGGATTAAAATATAATAATGGTGAGCATTTAAATTTAAAAAGTATGGATAATTCTGCAGTGATTTTTTGAACATTGATAAAATACTGTTTATTGTTTGTCACTATGTATTTTGCTTTAAATTACATGGATTGAAGGATTACATCTGTCCGTGCCTGTCTGAAACATGACCACATAGACAGGTTTTATGCATCAGGTAAGCATTTTGGAGATAGAAATGGAGTCATTCATGATCTATTATGCACACTGTCTTCAATCAATAACTTGGCTCTCAAGGACTGCCACAGAGCAGGATCAAGAAGACGAAGTGATTCCCAGGAGATATAAGCTGGTCATCACTCAGTGGGAAGTCACACGCTTACAGTTTGGACAAGAGCGGAAATGGAAAACTCTGGCCAGACTTTGTTTATGTCCCCTCGTGGGCAATGGCTTTATCATCAGTGACAGCATATTTATCTCTATAATATTTTGTCCAAAAGTCAAAACTGATCAGTTGCATTTCAGCCACGTTTCATAATCATGGTATCACCGCGAAGAGTTCACTGTCATTTTGTTTTGATTCTGAAAGTGAATGTTTCTCCGGCAAAAAACACATAATATACGTTTGTAAATGATAATATACAAATAGCATGGATTTTTTTTTTTATGATCACTTCATCAATTTCTGTGTCCTGTGTTTTTCCAAAACTGATGGAGAGCAATTTGACAAATAACCGCAGACTAATGTGCAACTCTAAAAGACCAGTATTGGCTGGAAAAATCATTAACTGATGGATCTCTCAGGCTGTAGTGATTCTGATATCTCTGTTTTTCAGCCTCTTGTAGGTCAAACAGTATCTGGGACTGACCTGTCGAAGGAGTGAAACTGCATAGGCAGCATGGGGTGGGTCTTCAGGGCAGGGTCCGGGTGGTAGGGTGTTGGCCCGGACTCCTGTCCCAGCTCCCCACCATCGACTGGAGCAGCCACCAAGCTCTTCAGGATCTCCTGTGTTTCAGAGAGAAAAACAAATCTAGTGAGAGCAGCACGCAGGCAGCTGAAACTGTGAGAAGTTCAGTGTTCAAATGACATTGTGAAAAAAATGGTTCTACCAAGGTTTTCATACTCAAGATTCAGCCCTGAGAAAATTGAACTGAACATCTCACTGAAAGGAGCACAAATAGAGAAATCTAAACTCTACTCAGACCAGATTTCCATCTCAGGTCATACAAGTTCAGCTTGTGGCTGATGTCGCTTGACTAAAAGTCCATTTAATGGTGCTATTTGTAAGTTTTCTTTCCATTTAACATGGTTTGAGGAGGATTGTTTCTTGGCCAAGGTTTACAATGAGACACCCACTGATCAGGGCTGAATCTTCAGGACAGACGTGAGGCTTTAGTGAGTCGCTTCCCCTCACTGAAGGTTAGCAGGTTAGCATGCTAGTGTAATTTTGCCATTGCCTTCTACCACTGGAGACCTCTATTAGTGAGTAAAGGAATAACGTTTGATGTTTGATATTTGATATTTGATATTTATTATACATTATATATATATATATTGAATATTGGCTGAAATAGCATTAATTAATCACAAGTTGTCACAGGAGATATACATTGATTAAAGCTTTTCTCATTAGCTAAATTGGAGATATCTGGATGCAAGCAGCCAGGTCAGAACATACCCACCTTGACATTGATGCCTTTGTTTGTTTGGCTAATGCTGGAGATGGATGAAGGCGGGGCTTGGCTGGAGTTGGGGGTGGAGCGTGGATTGTGGGGTGAATCCAGAAGACTCTCCTGTGACCTCCTAACGTCAGATGACAGGCTGCACAACAGATCTGTGCCTCCTCCTCCTCCTCCCCCTCCCCCTCCCCCGATCTCTCTGTCTCGGTCTCTGTCTGTCTCTCTTCCCACCAGGCCGAGTCCAAGACCGAGACCCATGTCTGAGCCGTTGAGGGAGCCAGCAACATGGCCCTCCTCTCCGATGCCCGAGTCTGTGTGGGGGAGGCCGGCCCGGGGAGAGTCATCCACAGGTGTGGGGGTCTGTTTGTCACGGTCAGAAAAGGCTGTGGATGGGTGCTCTGGATGAATGAAAAGGAAATAAAGATTGCAGTGTGATTTGATGAAGATAAAAATACAAAAAAATGCCATGACAAGAAATAACACAGCATATTGTTTATTTTAAAATTTGCATCCTTTGCCATTTCCCCCTTGCTTGTAAGCTTTTGTTTCCCTGCCAAGTAATACCATTCTTTCTTCCTCCCTGTTGATTTCCTCCTCTAATTGTCTCATATTCTTGACAAAGGTACTGTTGTTTGCCTCAAGCCTCTATTCAATCCACCAACGCTACAACAATGAGTCACTATTGGCTCATCCAAGGTATCCCTGTAATGTTGAGGATATTGCAGAAAAAGAAACATGAAAATTACCTGTACTGGTTGGAGAGTTGATCTCATGGCGGATGCTTCTTCCTGATAAGCTGGTGGACCTACCAATCTCCCGCTGGGGCTCCAAAATGTCCCGGTACTTAGATACCATAAGGACTGAGATAAAGTAGACGACTGCAAGCGCCAGAAACTGAGCCTGCTTACTGTCATCCTACACAAAACATATGAAATCATTCAGTTAAAAAAAGAGAAAGAAATATATATATATATAATATTTTCTGGCATTGCGGCATTCTAACCACTCAAATAATGTATACACTAAAAATACACAAACAAACAACCACACACACACACTTACCACATCTCTGAACACCACAGCTCGGAGACGATTGATGTCTACATCCTGCAGGAGTCTGTCTGGATCCTGCTGAATATTGAGGACAGAATGTCAAATGTGATGTGTCATACATATGCATGTTTAGAGTCAGATTTCACGCGTTGTCTGGATCTTGTGCATGTGTGTGTATGTGGCTGGTACCTTGCTGGTGGTGGAGGCGCTGTGGAGGCTGTCCTGTGACTTGCTGCTGGTTAGAGAGGACTTGCAGCTTCGATCTCTCTGTCTCTGCCTGCACTCCAGACAGTTCCTCACTGCCACACAGCACACTAACGGACAGAGAGAAATAAGGGCGAGGTGTAAGTATCACAGTACATAGTCAACATAAAACAGTAGCACAGGTTGGAAAAAACCAGTGTATGAATTCTTTTTTCTTTTCATGTGCTACAGATACACACACATACACACACGTGTGTGCGTATGCATATCTGCGTGTGTGTGTGTGTGTATGTAAAACATTAGAAAATTTCATAATTCCTATTACAATATTATATAATCTCATCAAATTAAGTAATTTTCTTAAAACATTTAAACAGCCACAAAATATTCAATTTAATTGAAATCTGAAACCATCTAATACTTAATTTTTTTTCTTAAAAATAAATAAATAAATAAATTTAAATAACATGTTTTAATCTATATCAGGGATCAAAAGAAACCCAGAATGATAAAAATAAAGTAACTGTGAGGACACTTATTTAGTTAATAGACAATAAAATCCATTTACAGGCATTCTCTGTAAATGTGAGCTGTGACATGCTGCTTGTCTTGGCTAGTTTGAGCATATTTGGGTTTTGATAGTTGAAAAAAACAACAACACAATTTTAGATATTCTATGCTTTACACTACTACTACATTGATGTAAATGTAAATTAAAACAGTATTAGATGCAGCCCTACTTGACAAGGCCATGAAACTGTGTATGACTAACCAGGATGAATACTATTAAATATTTGGTCCAGATTAAATACATCAAGCATCAGGCACACACCCAGACGGAGACATTGCCTCATCAGCCCCCCTGACGACATGTTCTTCTCTGCCTCAATCTCACTGAAGTTGAGGGAGCTGGCAAACACCAACACGTCTACCATGGCCATGAGACGAGACAGGAAGGTGACCGCCGTCTCCGAAGACATACCCTGCGTCGCCTCGATGTTCTCCAACTCCGTCTGGCAAAGTCAGGAAGAATACACGCATGCTTTCCAGTTACTCATTGTCAAAGTAGCATCTAAACACAATGACCTGGTTGCTCTGTCAGCAGTTTTTGGAAGAGTGGTGAAATACTGCAGTATCCTCCTTTTTTTTTTTTTTTAAACGACACAGGTAACCTTTTGAAAATGTATGCAGCTGGGTCTTATGCAAGCATGACCGAAACAGTCATGGCTGGTTTCACCAACAAACAGGAAACACAATCTTGAGTGTCATGCTGGTTACGTGAAATACATACTGGTATGATGACATCTGGCAACATGAGGTGTCCTACACAACACACGGGAAGTACAGCCTGATGACACACAGGTAATGGTAACAGTGGGATTGTGACAGTAGCAGTGTGGCCTGGTAGCAGTAACAACAGCAGTGTAGGGACAGGAAGAGCTATCAAAAATATATTTCAGAGAAAATTATAGTCCCCTTATGTTCACGCCAACCTAAAACATTTAGTGTCAGTATGTCAGTATATCTAGAGTGAAAACTGAGGGCAACATGGCATTGGTCAAAATTCAAACCAAGTGTGTGGTTTGCTGCTTCTCTGCTTCAGTAAGCTGGATGTGTGTGTGTTTGAGGGGGGGGGGGGGGGGCTGTGGAAAGTTGACAAAGTGCAAGCATCTGGAGGATTGTGAGCCCAAGTGAGCACAGACATTCGGGGCGGAGGGGGGGGAGATAACAGACACACAAGGTGAAAACAGAAGGGCTTGGATTGGTGCTCTTAGCTCTTCTGGTGATGGTGGGAGTCTCAGGCTCTTTACGCACCTCTCCCCCTGCGCCTCCTCCCCCAGGAACAGGGGTCACCTCCTCTCCCTTTGACCCTCTCTGGGGTCTGGCTCCTCCTGCCTTCTTTAGTGTTGATACAAATGGGACAGGCTTAGCAGGTTCAACCCCCAAGGACCTTTGGTAAACTCTCATGCTTTTTCACTCTAATTTCTCCTAATTAGCAACTCACCTCCTGGCCTTGAGTCTAGTCTATCCCCCTTATTTGTATAATATTCTCACAGCGTCAGAATATTATATCCTTATGAACTAAAGGCAGTGATCAAGGCATACCCACAATATATTCAGACAGTATAAGGGGAGGGGGTATTGATTAGCAGCAAAGGAGCACAACAAATATAAACACTATGGATGTCAGACAGGCAAGGGTTAGTGTCAGTCACAATGGCAAATAAACCAGAACAAAGTATTAGTAAACTAGAAAGAGAGGAAGAAACCACAACTTACAGTGTTGGCACTACTCTTAGAACTCTGCACATGCAAAAACAGACAAAAAGGGGACAAAAAGGACAAGAAAATACATAGAATACATGTAACACAGAGAGGAAAAGAAAAATTGGAAGATGATTAAAATAAATTGATTAATACATCTTCAAATTAAATAAATTGTTAATTAAAAGGATTAGAACAAAGATCAAATAAAGGTTAAGGTACTGTGGCAGAAGTGTTAGATTGACAGTTATTATACAGAGATACAGATGAGGGGAATCCAGAAAAAGTTCTCAAAAGTTTAATTAATTTGCCTTTTTTTTTTTTTAATTCATGGCAAAACTATACTGCACCTTTCAGGAAATAAATAAAAATTCAACCATTAAGAAATATTTTTTGATCTATTGTGATTAAACAGATTAAACATTTTTTTTACCTATTCCATCATTCAAGATCAGACTGAGCTGCCCTGAGCATGTTGGGGGTCAGCTTTAGAGGGTTCTTTAAAGTCTGCATTAGGCAAGACCACCTGAGCTACAGGCCTCTGGAAACAGATGTTGACCTGCAGTTTCCCCTCCTACCACAGAGAGGGAGGGGGGCCACTTACAGAAGGGGAGGTGGCAGCAGACAGGAGAGGCAGGATGCCTCCACAGGCGATGATGATGTTGTCCACCATCTGAGAAATGAGGTGGATCGTGTTGTGGACGAAGATGATGTTCTCATTGCTGTTCACAAAATCCATCACTGATTTGGTGGAGTGGCTGAAATGGAAAATACAAATTTCACAGATGATTTGAAAGTACAGTTTGGAAAAAGAGGCCTCATAGGCATAATTTACCCTTTTAAATATCTTCAGTCCAATCAATATGTGAGCGATCAATACAAACGCAGTGAAAACAATGCAAAAGGTCAAAGGTCCTACTAATAGCCAAAATGTCAAATGGTTGTTCCAAACTACAGTTGCAGGTTATTTTAAAGTTATGGATCATCAGCACATGCTAATATTATTCTGCAAGAGACATGTGTCAAACGCTGTGACTCACCTCCTCCACACATGCACATCAGTTTCCAGGGCGAAAAGCAGGTCAGTGAGCAACCGCTGGTGCATGGGGGACCACTTGAATTCTGGGATGCGGAACATAGTTGTGCGGGGGCCAGGACTGAACTGCCGACGTTGCTCCTCTGTCATAGGCATGCCTCTGAAACCCAGGTCGACACGTAGGTCCCGCTCCAGCTGTGCCGCAGTACGACCGTGAAGGGCCTAGGTGACGCAAATATCCGGTCAGGAGCAGTGGGCTTTCAGCATATCTCTCACTGGTCTAACATAAAACTCGGAGTACATTCAGTCATAAAAACGCACTTCATAAGAAAAAGCACAGAGGACTCTCTGAGATGTCTTATTCTGTGTTCATTGAGCTGGTAGGGTAAATTAGTTCCTGTGTGGGGAGTCACTCAAACTGTCCATGGCTCTGCATTTTACCCAACATACACGGCCGATTGTATGGCAGCTTATAGGATACAAACAAGGCGCATAAGTTGATAATTAATCTAAATTAAGCTTTATTAAATTTTTATTTTAATTATCCCTTTCTAATTATTAATATCACATATCTTTATGCAGTATATACTGTAGTGACCCAGCAACGTCTTTGCAGACTTACACACATACCTGAGTAGTTGCAGTAGTTTGGATCTTTTTTGTGTCCTTGTCCTTCCCATCGTCTGACCTCTCTGTATCAGAGGTGGTGCTGGCTGTGTCTCCGCCAATCTTAAGCCCCGCAGCTTCTCCCTCTACCCCGGGTGTGCCCTCTCCTTCAGGGAAATCTGGTCTGGAGGCTCCCTGGATCTGGCTTTGGCTTTCTGCCTCAGCAATGGAGCTTATGTCAGCAAGAGGGCTCTGGATCTTGAAGGGCCCGTCCTCTGGAAGTTCCCCAGAAGCGTGGCTCTGGGGCTGCAGATCAGAGCCGCAGCTAGTCATGTGGGCCAGCAGGCTGAGGTCATCACTGGCGCTGGTGGTGGAGTGAGCTGAGACTGGGCCGGAGGGAGTGGGCTGGTCTGGGCTCGGCAGCACCAGAGGGTCTGTGGCTGCCAGAGCTGGAAGAAGCTTCTCATCAACCTGGAAGAGACGGATGGGATAATAAAAATTCAGAGAGCGTTAGCATTTTAGAGAAAGTTTGCAGCAAAAACTTTTTTCTTTCTTTTGGAAAATTACAAAGCATGAGAATGATTGAAGGTCATAGAGTTACAACAGTGACTGATTGTGATATTATATTGTAGGTCAGCAGAGGAGGACGTGGATCCACAGATAAGACTGTGATTTATCAGTGACAACAATCTTTGCAAAATAGCCTACCTTGCTGAACAAAAAGCCATTGTTGCTTGGGACACTGTCCTTCTCGTCAGCCAATGTGATGAGCGGCCCCATGTTCCCATCATCCTCCAGGTTGACCCCTGAAAGTCCCAGGCTCGGCCCCATCCCAACCCCTGAACTTGGCATCTCATCTTTAGGCGCCAGATTCCCATTCAGGTTCTGAACCACAGCACAGTAAGCACTGTCTAGGAGAGAGTCCACCTCCACCAAAGGTCCGTTCTCCATCCCTCCCCCAGTTCCTCCACCTACACCTCCACCAAGGCCTTCTGGAGACAAATCTAGGTCATCCAGCTTCACTTCTGTGGCCTCGACCTTCTCGGCTTTAATGTCCACCAGCAGGTCGTGGACCTCCACCCTCACCCCTGGACCAGCGCTCTGCTCTCCAGGTGTCAGGGCTTCTCCATTGGGTCGCTTTACGGCGCCTTCTGCTAGGAGGTTGCGCGAGTCTCCACCGGCCCCCTCATTGTACTCAGCCTCGCTCTCAGGTGTCTGTGTCTGGGAGTTATCATCTATCTCCAGATTGCCATTGACAACAGGGGCAGGCGTAGCAGAGAGACCAGAGATGGTGGACACGGAGCCTTTCTTCCCCTTCTTCATGTTTTCCTCCTCCTGACGTTGGTACTCTTCATACATTTTAGCTAAATATTCTTTATGGGCTTCGTAGGTCACCTGTGGCAGATGGTGAAATTTTATTGGTTATGCGATCAGGCTGGATGGATAAACTGAGACAGTGACCTCACAGGGCTGACAGACCACCAACCATAATGTCCCCTCACTGAGGAAATGGGCTAGATTTCCACCAATGAGCTGTGACAAAAAGATGGTTTCATTTATTGAACAGTATGTCTATAATAAATCTTTCTGCGCGTTTCAGGTCATTGACCCAAGGCTAAGAGTTAATGATGATCAGTATGTACAAATCAATACATGTTTGCTTAGCATTTATGATGGCTTCAGTTAAAATATCAATACCTCAATAGCCAGATGTGATATCAATCAATCAAAAAGTCTAACACAAATATACTACTAATGTAAACAACTCTCACCTTGGAGTGTGCAATAGACAAGGTATCAACCCAGACGCGCCACCCTCCCCATTCGTATTTGATGGCATGGTAGAGCAGGATCCTGAATATGTTATACACCATCTCGGTTATTTTCTGCTCCTCTGGGTTCTTGGGGTTGATGTATCCGAGCGAGAACATCCAGTCCTGCCACACAGAGCACTGCAGCAGGCACCTGGTACACAACATAAGCACTGAATATGAGCGGGGCTGCAGCACAAACCTTCATACAGGAAACATCCCAAAAACCGCACAAGGCATGTGATCTTACCGCCGGTTTTCACGGCTGTTGCTGAAGAGTTTAATCATGTCGGAGAGAAAGAGTCTCCTAACCTCCATCAGCTCAGCACTGGGAGTGGAGTTCTTCAGGAGGGTCGCCACTACCTTTAAGATCACTAGGTAATAAGGAAAGGAGGGAAAGAGGAACAGATGAGAACACGGGAGAAGCAAATGTATAAAAATTATTCTGGATAAGAGGAAACAGGAGAGTGTGAGATGGCAGCAGTGTTAGCTTCTGAATTCAAGCTTTATTTGTTTTCTTGCATTAAAACAACTGTGAAGTACTGGCAGACCATATAACAAAGGCATACAGAGGTATTGGTTTGGGGTTTTTTGGTACTTACTGGGATTCTGGATCTTGACAGTGGAGTCGGGCTCAGGGTGGGGCTTGTGAACCACCTGAGTACAGACCTGCTCTGTTAGAATCTGCAGGGACAGAACAAGATCCGCAATTAAACACAGAAAAATCACCTGAATCCTAACAACTTAAAAACCACGTCACTGTCGCAACGGAGCATGTGAAACAGCAGCTGCCAAATGATCACCTACCTCATAGAGAGTGTTGTAGGTGGTGATGGAAACGGTGTTAGTGTGCATCATCAGCCTCTCCCCTAGCAGTGTGAACAAGCTGTGTGTGTGCATGATCTCTACCTTCCTCCTGTAGGAAAACGCATGCACACACACACACACACACACACAGAGAGAGAGAAAGAGCTTGCCATTCATAAGAGAATTTACGACAGTTGAAGCTGACATTGATTGCCACTGGCCTGATGACAGTTGGATATTGGCAGCCAGCACCATGTGGCCCTGTCAGTTATGATGGGACTAAAAGGCTGAGCAATTAACACTCAGAACAGAAATGAACAGAACAGCAATATCACGGGAGTCACTGAGGGTACGCTGATATCGCTGTGAATGAATTGTTTTGATTGTTCACCTTACCAGCGGGTGATAATTGAGTCTCTGAGAGGATTTTAACTTGAGAGCCACAAGCATCAGGATTGACTAACTTTAAATGTTTTTAAAATTGGGTTAAACAAGTAATCAAAGCTTCTGTATAATCCTGGCTGCAATTGAATCATTAGAGATGCACTGTATTTAATCTTATATATGGAGGAAACCCACAGAAATCATTCAGTTCCTGGTATCATGTTTGAAATAGATTTAATTTAGCCTTTTAACAGGACAATTACATTTAAAAACTGCTAAATGGTTTTTCTCAACGCCCCGGCTGAGCTAATTACATTCAAAAAATCAAACAAAATAAATAAATACAGACTACAGTAAAGTATGCACGGTGGCATACTTTATCTTAGGTCCATATATCTTGGTCTGTCATAATGAGACATCACCATGACTCTGGTTAAAAATACACACTCTCTCACTCTCACATAGACAAACACACCCTTAAATTAAATGTCGAATCAGCTAACAAATATAGAATATTTATTCATCATGTCTTCCGGTAATGGGGAGATGTTTAACTAGTTAACGAACTGCCAAATGAATGACCTTTTAACCCCAGTGCAGGGAAACAGGTCAGTTTAGATGACAGTTGTTTTAAAAAATTTCAAACATTAACATCATTATGCGATCAAATAAGTCATTTTCACTTCATGAGAAGTTTGACTTTAAATTTTAAACTGCTGTTGCTCCAGAGAGACACTAGTATAAATCTAATCCCTGACAGTTCACAAGGGATGCTCTGCTGATGCCCCTTTAATCCAGTTTTCACTTTGCTGTCAATTAAATGAGAGAACAAGCATGTGTGTGTATAGTGTATGTACATAATCAAACAACAGCTCTCACAGTAACACCACATTAGTCAATTTGTCAAGATTGGGTATTAAGTCATACCATGTGGGGGGAAACTGTGTCTCTGAAGTAATGTTTTACTGATTTATTTCTAACAATTCATAATATTTGAATTTTAAAAGACTTTAAAATCAAATACTTTATTAGCTTTGACATTTAATCCAAAATATGATGCAAAAATTAAATATAATGTTTGATTTGTTTGATTTTTTTTTAAACTAAATTAAATTAAGATTTAATTTTGGTAAATCACATGATTGAAGCTTGTTGTGAAAACATATTGAAATGGCTGTATTGTGTGCTGTATTACTAAATTGCACAACAATGAGATGTGGGAGGCCCAGCACAGGGTGTTTGCTTTGGGGGTAGGTGGGGGTGAAGGGATGAAGGTGGTGGGCTCAGGTGCAGCATGGCAGCCTGCCCCCATGCTGTGCAGCAAGAGGTGTGTATGTCACCTGGGATGAATAAATCTCCCAGAATTCATTGCTGCTCATCAAGGATCTGCCTTCCTGCTAGTGCACGCTGACAAAAATTACGCTGGATGTCATGATGAGGACATAATCTTTAAACACACACACACACACACACACACACACACACGTACACAAACAAACAAACAATCAAACAGCCCCTGGAAGGCTTAGTGGAGACAATGCTGCTGTAGCTCTTCAGCTTTTACTGCAGTGTGCTTCTTCTTACTGTCATGTGAGGTCAATCTACCTCCTCTGCTGCAGTGTTTATGTTTAGTGGTTACAGAATAAAAGAAAACACCACAAAGGAATACAGCAGACAGGAAGTACTGATAGAGGTACTTACTCCATGAAGTACTGTGTATTTCTGCCTCCCTGCTGTATTTTTACTGTGATGCACTTTAGTCAACTTTTGTTGTTTTAAATGTGCTGTATAAACAAACCTTGACTTGTCTTGACTTACTTGTGACCGAGGTGCTTGAGGAAGTAGCCCAAGACTTTGAGGGCTTGGACACGGATGCTCTCACTCTTAGAGGCCAGGAGCTTGCAGATCACCCTGCAAATGTATGAAACAACACATCCACTCTGAGTTCCTCTGTGTGTAGTCAAGTGTGGACTAAAGTAAAACACCTTGCTGCCTGGTACTCAGTAAACATCCTCAATATTAACAATGTGCTGACAGACATTTTCTTCAAAGCAGTGTACTCAGAAGACATAAATGGAAAAAGCGCTGGAGTGTGCTAACTATCTCTTTGACAACAGATTACCAGAACAACACATTAACAGTTGCCACAGCAAAAAAGACATCCATGCGTAGTTGTAGTGCTGTTGGGGAAAGTTTGAGACCATCTTTGAAAATTGTGCTGCTCAGTTGAAGCCGTTCTTTGTGAACTAGTAACATAACAAAAAGCCGACTATACAGGAAGGCAGCAGGTCCCGAGCCTTTTCTTGTTCACGGTCTACTTGAACATCTCAAAAATGTTGGCAGCCCATATCTGACCCCATAACAATAAATAATGTCTCTTATGGTACTTTTGCTTGAACGGTTCAAGATGTCTTTTGGTTTTGTTATATTTCCTTGCTGCTTTTTGCCCGAGACAGAACACAACATAACAAAAGTTTTATCATTCCTATCACTTGGGTTTAAAACATTAAGAACATTATTCAGATTTTTATCTTGCACGTCATTTATATTGTTTTTGCAAATGAGTGATCAGGAATGTCCCTTTGTAAAATATATAAATTCAACATATTTAGTTTATCACTACTAAATATTTTTTCTATAGATTGCAATTCATGTTGAACTGAATAAGTGTTATTTTATCTTGTGTTTGTTTTTATTACTTGTAATAAAAACAGAAAATCTCGACCCTGTGTGATTCGAATGATATTTCATAAACATCTGGTTTCATTCTTGGCGATGCTCATGTGTGCAGCATGTGTGGGCATCATCACCTTATTCCATTTCTCTGGTCAAACGCTGGGATCATGGACGCTGGGTGTTCAGACATAAGAGCCACTAGCAGCTGGAGCACATCGTGGATATTCTCATCCTGCAGAGAAAAGAAAGTTGCACAGATGAACAAAGGGGGAAGGAAAAGGAGGCCCCTGCTGGGATGGATGAACATAGGGTTAAGAGGAAAAAGAGAGAGTTGTAGGGATGCGTATGCAATGACAATGGTGGGAGGGGGGGCTGTGTAGGAGCAAGTGGTATTTCAGAGCAAGAATAGATATAATTGTTACAGAGGAGTACATTCTGTTCAGTCCATTGTTGCACCATTTTTCATGCTGTCACAGCGAAGCTGACTCACACTCTCGCTCGTTTAAGTGGACCATAACTCCAGCCCACAAAATTTAATGCACATTTTGCCACCAGCTCTACTCAACTGCTTTCCCTGTCTCTCTGTCACACTGTCTATTTCCACATAAAATAGCATCTACCTCATGCATGGTCAATAGGTAGTTGAGGATGCTTTGTAGCTCATCCTCCTTCACGCCTCGGTCCTGTGGAAAAAACAGATGCAGCATCTTTTAATAAATACATTCATGATCTTCAGTTGTTGTTGTTTGTTTTTTCCAGTCATCTGTTAAGCTTAGATGACTGTTCTTTGATGCATTTTCACAGAGAAGCAGACATAAATACACACTTGTAAATCCCGACACAAGCACTAACAAATACTAAAGCTACAATGCTTCATTTGGGCTGCTGATCTATAATGCAATTCTCCACACACACACACACACACACACACATTTTAGATTAAGCTAATAGTCCCGAGGAGGGAGAAAAACAAGAGACAGCGTAGTGGGAGACAAAAAAAACCCCTCAATTTCTCAATTTCTTGCATCTTAAACAATGTGATGAAGATAATCAGTTCTCTCGCTCTACCTTCAGTATGAGTTGTTTGAGGAAGAGAAGCATGAAGGCTCTGAGTGAGATGATCTCCTTCTGGGATGGCCGAGGTCCATCTACACAAACACACACAGACAAAAGAATAATATCCTGTTAAAAATCCATTTTTATACATGATACTGATCAACTAAATAAGTCCGTAGCTCAGCCTGTTCACTGATATTAAATTTTATTAGGCTTCCTGGAGAGCCAAGGAAAACATGTAAACACAAACACACACATTATTAACCAGGAAGTGTAAATCACTGTCATTAACTCCAGAGGCAGCTTGGCACTGTGGATATTTTATACTCGCAGTAATTTAAATGATTACAGGAAGGACATTGTAATTTGCAAACACATGATTGATGGTCCAAATGATCCAAACCAACGATGTAATCCACCCAATCCACTGCGGTGTGCGACAAAGAGAACGTCAAAGCTAAAAATGCACAAAAATAACTTTGTCTCACGTGGGTATGTTGCCATCGCCTCTTTCTGAAAGGTGTCTTTTACGTCTTTTACTACTTCCTTAAAGGCTTTTTATCCATTGTCTTCGATAAACGACAAAGGCTCCATCACTTTAAGAGCCATAGAAAGCCATCCTTTTCACATTCATGAAACTGTCTTTCACCGCCGTGTTACCAATTCTGACATTTGGCTGCATTCAGCTTCCCCAGAGGCATAGAAATTCCCATCTACCTCTACGAAACAATCACACATTAGAACTTTTAAAATGATAAAAGAAGAAAACTGACAGCTCAGATCTTGGTATTGCATCTGTATTGTTGGATCAGTGTTTCATTCTTTCAGGGAGGTGTTTAATATGCACATCAGATGCCATAGAAGCTTATGCTGAATGATGAATTGGTTAAAAATGGCTGCCCATTAACTCACTAATGGAATATGGTGCCAAATGGTCTGAAAGATGCATTGATTCAGACCCAAGCAAAAATGATTAAAAGGGGTGTTTTTCTTTAATGCCCCCCAAGTGGCTGCTGCAGGCTGTTGAAGTTGACTCCCCGACTCGCCCCACTCATTCCCTCACCTTCCCCAACTGCCTTCTACAAATGTTGTTAAGAAACAAACATTCACCACAGAATAAAGCTCTTAAGCCTTGTTTTCATCAGTATTTGTGTACCCGGAGGTTTATTAAGTTTATAAGGCAACGATAAACATTTATATCGCCCAGTTCGTGAGAGTCTATTACTGCACATATTGCTGTGTAATGTACAGTAAACGGGGAAGAGACGCTGCAAACACAACCAGCTTGCATGACAAGATAGCAATAAAAGCCCTTGTCCTCTCAGAACATTTAAACTGGTAAAGTTGGTGCACGTTGGTAAGATGCTCAAGGTTCAGTGTTCAATGTTTCTTTATTGTCATTTTTTCAAGTATTTCAATATGTCGAAAAAACGAAAAGGTGTTTCTCACCAGTGCAAAGATGATTAAACACCAAAAACATCTCATCCAAACACATAAAAACGCTCAATTACGAGGAACCATTTGAGACAAAACCCACATTAAAAGTGCATTTGCTGTGCTTTTGTCTATTTGTCAGACACTGTTAGCAGCAGGTTAATAAAATTAATAGAATAATAAAAGTGCTTATGGAGTGTGCATTGGGTGTAATGTGGAAGAGGAAGAGGATGAAGATTGTTCAACAGTCTCACAGCTTGTGGAAAGTTGCTGTTGAGCATCCTGCTGGACCTGGAGCAGATACTCCTGTATCTCTTCCGTGAGGGTAAGAGTGAGAACAGTCCATGAGCGGGGTGGTGGGAGTCTTTAATGATGTTGGAGGCTCTACGGATACAGCGTTGGTGGAAAATGTCTGTCAGGAAAGGGAGGGGGGGCACCAATGATCTCATCGCCATCTTCGCCGCAGGCTTTACAGTTTCCAAACCAGGATGAGATCTTGCAGATGAGGATGCTTTCGATGGTGCCCTTGTAGAAGGTGATGAGGTGTGTTATGTGGAGTGTGTTATATCCTGAGTTTCCTGAGGGGGTGGAGCCTCTGCTGTGCCTTCTTGACTACTGCTGTGGTGTTTGTGGAGGATTTAAGATAATCAGACAGGTGAACTCCCAGATATTTGATGGTGCTGACCCTTTCCACGCTCCACCAATGGTCAGCAGTGCGTGGTGTATGCATCCAGCTTTCCCTAGGCCAATTACCATCTCCTTTGTCTTCTCATGCTGTGTGTGCCCATACTGACTTAGATTGTTTTTGAAGTCTGGCTGCCCATTCTGACTGTCTGATGCTCGGAGAGAAAGTTGTAGATCCATTTACATTTGTGTCCACTCGCAGCATTTTCAGGTTTTCCACGAGTTGTATTGGGATGATCGTGTTGAATGCTGAGCTGAAGTTGATGAAGAGGATCCGGGCACAAGTGTTCTTTCTCTCCAGATGTGACAGGGTGAGGTGCAGTGTGGTGGAGATGGCACCCTCTGTGGAGCGGTTGGTTCCGTATGCAAACTGTAAGGGCTCCAGGTTTGCAGGGATGTAGTTTCTGAATGGTGGCACCTTTGATTGCACTACTGTCTGGCTGAGGGAGATGTTAAAAATGTCTGCAAAGACATTTTTTAATTCTTCAGCAATGTCTTTAAACACATGCCCAGTGATGTTGTCTGGCCCAGCAGCCTTGTGTGGGTTGACGCGGGTGAGGAGTGCAGGTGTTAGTACCTGGCTGCCTGAGGCTGATGGTACTGTAGTGTGTTTTCTTGGTATTGTCTCTATGCCGACACTCGCCATCCATCGTGGTTACGCAGCCACTGTGTCAAATGGGCACCGGGTGAATATGTACTGCATCAATATTTTATGTCATTTGTCATTATTAATTTGTTTCAGCCGCATTTTTGTTTCACTCAATACAAGCCATGTAATCACTTTTTTTCCCATATTCTGTATAATAATTTCGAGTTCAAAAGCAGTTTATGTGACCAGTGCGAAAGCCCTGAGGTGTTTTCATTAGGTATAATGCAGCCTTTCCTTTCCTGTAGCCCTGAAAGCAATTTTCTGCCAACATCAAATAGAGTTACTTGTAAAACATGAGGAAGAACTTGGAAATTAACTATGCAGGTCTAACCAGATTCAGAGCAGGAGCTGAATAAAAATTAAACACTAATACAAAAAAATACTTTATATCTGCAAATTTTATTCAATCTCATAAATATTTTAATTTGTTAAATACTTTCTTCAATCCACAAAGCCTGTTGCATTTGTTTAAAATATCTGTCAATTACTGTGCTAATTAATTCCATTAAGGCCATATCACACTCTTTACTGGATAGTTAAGCACAGACATACAGATTTCCAAAACACAACTACCACATCCTTTAGCTTTGAACGACCATTAGCGAGCCTCTGATGCTAATTGCTGCTGTTATCAGTGCTTCTTTATGGGACTAAACCTCAACAGTCAAACCGCAATATCGCCAAAAGGGGAGGAAGCCAGACACCCACTTGATTAGAAATTCCAAAAGCTCCCTTGGATCTGCCAATCAAATATGTCTGTTGCCACAGCAACGCTGGGATGCGGCGCTCATAGTCCCTGTCGGGTCCCTGGCCAAAGGAAGAGGTTGATTAAAGTGAACGGCTTGCTTCGACCTTTCTGAAACTCAGCTACGTGGCAACTGCAGCTGTGTTAATGCTGCTCTATTCTAAAGCTGGTGGGAATACGACATGTTCTGGTGTCTGCGCTGTGTTTGGAATATGGTCTTTTAAATTCTCTATAGAATAGAAATTCTTTGTCAAACACAAAGTCATGTAAACTGCATTTGCAAATACAATGCACGCATTTCTGCTCAAAATCTAAGAGATTTTCAATACTTGCAGGCATACAAAAACTGTTTTGAATTTTATTATTCACAAAGGAAAATTTGATTTTGAAGCCTCTTTGTCTGAATTGAGTCTTATTCAATCTCAAATACACAGAAACATTTTCAGCAGGGAGCTGCTCAGCCTGGCTCACAAGTACCCAGCAACAAAAAAGGTGTTATGGGAATGAAGATCACCGTGTGTGTATGTGTGTGTGTGATGCCAGCATATTTCACCTTTATTTCCTGGAATTTACCGGAGCTGTACATTTCTGACCTATGTGACCATAAGGTGCTTTTGGAAATTTGCACAGCCATTCACAGCTATGACAGGACCAGTTAGTTAGTACCATTCATGAACGACTCAATGGCTTTATTTTCTCAGCTTTTACCTGAAACCAAAAATTCAGTCTTAAAAGTTTCATGCTTTCCAAAAATAATCCTCCCTTATGGGACAACTACCAAATACAAATAAAGGAAATCGTAACTGCCTTCATTTAACTGTAGACACCGTGGGAATAAAAATGAAATGAATAAAAACTAAGTCAGAATTTGTTCTATTTTCCAAAATATGGCTGGAAATATTCCTTCTGATTAAAAAAAATGTTGATCATTTCTTAAGCAAAATGCAAAGTGATCAACACTTCACACCAAACTGACAGACAGTGTTACAGCTTCTCATGTTTTGCTATGTTAAATATGCTAACATGGCCAAGAAAATTAATATCTAAAAATGCAAAATTCATATGCTGTGTGTATTAATCAACAAAAACCTTCCTCTTGTAATGTCTTCCTTTCAGAAAGGTCAGTTGCATCAGTGAATTGCACTGAGGGGGAGACACCAGCTTTCTTCGAGAGAGCTGCTGATTTAAAGAAATCCTATATCAAGTGGAGTCAGTTCAAGCTTATTTGTGCTGTCAATAATTCACACAATATCTCAATGGGCTGATTAGTCTCGTGTCTGCAGCACTTTCCACTGAAGAGGACAAATAACTCAATACAAGATGTAATTAAAAAAAAAACACACATTTCAAATGAAAATATATGCAGACATTATAAGCATTATAGCATTATAAACACAGTTTAAATACCTACTGTATTTATCTGAAATATGGTTAGTAGCCCTGCATGTATGATTCTATCTTTTTATTTTGTGTTTGTATTTTATACTTGTGTTTGTCTGGATTTTTCCAGTTTTTCTGATGCAGGTGAAATAAAAAGTTTAAAGGCAATAGTCATATAAATAAATATTTCATTTATAGTCTTGCACTAAAATAGTTTTCAAATGAATTAAAAAACCAATTAGCTAGGGAGATAACTTACTACTACTACTACGACTACTAGAGAAAGAGTAAAGATGAGTGTGGAAGAAGAAGTAGGGATGGTGTGTAGAAAGTTAAAGAATTAGAAAACAGGTCCTGTAAAATCTGACAAACTATATGAAACTGTAGACAAAAGGTTTTACGCCTAACCTTTTGTCTACGGTACAATTACAACCGTTTAAATTTTTCCGGATGCCGCCTTCATGTGTGCAAACTGTGCGCTGGTGTGAACATACCAAGACCTTTGGGGGTGATTCCACTGCACTCCAGCGGGTTGATGGCCCAGTAGTAGTACTTCAGAGTGTGCATCAGCTGCAGGACAGTGCCGACGCGGCGGATGGTGGTGTAGATGGTGGCGGTGCCGATGAACTCCGATGAAAGGTACGTGTAGAGGGACAGCTGGACCTACACACATCCAAACATTTATTCAGTACATTACTCTTGTATAAAAATGCTTCGAAAAGTCGACCGTCAATTGTCAGATGCTTGCTCAAGGAGAAACAAATCATCTGTATGTTTATGGCGTTCAAAGAAAAGATAGCTTTAGTGTGAAAAGGCAGTCATAAGGGAATGAGAGGAAACTTCCCTCCAGCAAAGGCACCAATGTTTTTTGCTTTGTGTTATTTTTGATGTTTCTGTGCCTGAAGCTGTCAAGCATCTGAGGAGCTCCATACACAGCGCTGACATTTAAAAAGGACTCTCTCCAGTTGCTTATTTGCTCCTTTCCTGCTTTCTTCTGTTCCCTTCCTCGACTCTCTAACAGATCCTTTCCATCACCCCGTACACAGATTCAGAGTCTGTGGCACACTCACAAATCTCTGAGCACATCTCAGTGACCACAACGAGCCCTGTTTGCCCTGTTTAAGCGGACCAAAGTAGCAGACCTCACAGCACCGCAGCTCATCCAGAATGGAAAACGCACTCGGTTGGCTTGAACTGCCTTCATTACATTTCATTTCACTAAAGGAGATGATTTCTTTCTTCCTTATTATGTTTTTTTTTTTTTAAATCTGTGTGCCATTTGCAACAGTTCCAACTGCAAAGAAAGCCCTGTAATTCTTTAATAATGGCATAGCACAATAGTTTGGGCTGCATTAATGCCTCAACAGCTTGTTACAAAAACAATTCTGGTTAAGAAAAGCTTTTTCTTTTCAGCATGAAACAGCAGAGATGTTAGGAGCGATGGGAGATGAGAGTCAGTTGTGATTTCTTGAAGTCAAGTCCTGAATGTGACCAAAGTAATTCTTGCCAATAATGAAGGTGCTGACAACACACTGAGAAGTGGAAAATAATAATGCTCTGTGGGACAAAGAACAGTAGAAGAAAAATAAGATTAAAGGATTTAAGATTTTAGCGCATGTTACTCAGTACATTTATTATTCTCGTTGGGTTCTCATTAAAATCCTTCTGAGTTGCTGTAATGTTAAATGGCAATTCATCTTGTTTTTACCTTCAGTTGGAAAATGACAAACATGTGATTTCAGAGTAATACATAACTGAGGCTGACGTGGTTATTCTCTTATCACCCCACTTGTTCTCCTGAAAAGAAAGTTGGTGTTTCCTCCATCATAACTCCAACTTGCCCTAGAAGTCGGTTGCTGCTGCCCCCAAGAGCCAATCACAGCTTAAGGTCAGCTTGGAGAATAGCAGGAAATCAGGAAGTTTGGAAAATAACGGAGGAATGAGCTGATTTTCCCTGTGATAATGCCAGGAAAGCTCACATCCAGTTCAGATCGGGAAGGAAAAGAGAAAGCACAAATGTCTCTCCTGTCCTGAGGTCTTTTTTAAATGTCACATTTTCTCTGTTGTCTTTGCTTGCACGTTATGTCCTGTCCGTGTCAAGTCCTTATTCTGTCTACTGAAACCTGTTTTGTTATATTCTTGTAAAGGACCACTAAGTTATCAGAAAATATTTTACGTTTTATATTGCATGTTTGTCTCAAATTTAATTGCATTCAGAGAAGACCTCCTGCAGATTCACTCCCGTTTCATTTTTCTCTCTCTTCTGAGTCACCTAAATCGCCCTATCAACTCTCTCATTCAGACCATCATCCTTTCTTTTTTTTTTTTTGTTTGCACCAAGGTCATGAAAACACACACACACACACACACACACACTGCAGGTACACACACACATATATAAACAGACCTTGGCAGGGGTGTGTATCCAGATGGCAGCGTTGAAGAGGACATGGTCACAGAGCTGTTTGAGGAGCGGCGCTCCATGAGGTAAACCATCCAGATACTTGGCGAAGGACAGGAACTGTTCAAGCACCGCCCGGGTGATGTGGACTCGTGACGACTGGAAGGACAGTGATTTAACGAGAATGAAAGGTCACCA
Source organism: Remorina albescens (assembly GCA_034769265.1). Classification (NCBI taxonomy): domain Eukaryota; kingdom Metazoa; phylum Chordata; class Actinopteri; order Carangiformes; family Echeneidae; genus Remorina; species Remorina albescens. The sequence goes on from CM068490.1 coordinate 5,444,059, forward strand.
GAACCTCCTTTACATTCACCACATTCTTATTGTGTCTTTACATCAAATCAAATCAAATCAAATCAGATTTATTTGTATAGCACCAAATCATAACAAAGTTACATCAAAGCACTTTACACATAGAGCAGGTCTAGACCAAACTCTACATGCTTACATACTAAGAATATATTGACAGTATCTTTACAGTGAGTATAAATCATCTAGAAATAAATACCTTCTATTCTCCTCAAAGGTTTTAAAAATGGGCAAGATTTTAGCAGTAGAAAGATACCTGCACTGCTGCCATGATTACTGATTTATATTTTAATAACACAGAAGACACAAAGACGAATGAAGACAAGTCAGATCACAGGCAGGGAACACCACAGGACAGCGGTGTGTGTTTTATGTATTCTACTTTATCAGGTAATGCTGTCGACCAGCAGTAGAGCCAGTTTTTAATTCAATAAATGCTACATGAGCTCAAGGGCCTCATGGTTACCAGAAGGAATCGTGTAATTAATTTACACCAGCAGCCAAAACGCTAGAAAGCGCAGGTGATATCACTTAGTGTGATCTTGTTATGTCGTGCTGCAGTTGGAAAGAACGACTCTAATTAACATGTTTTCATACAATTGATGTTAAAATCAGAAACCCAGCACTTGCTCCATAATTTAAACGGTAATGTGGCCAATATACAGGAGGTATGTAATTAATAAGAGAGAAAAAATCTATTAAATAAACAAACATATAGATAAATAAAATAATAAAAATAATAATTTAAAAAAAAAAAACAACAACACTACTTTAGCTACCAACATATGTTAACATAAACTTTTTCATCATGGAGGCCGTTCACTGACCTTTTCAAGCAGATACCCAATCACCAGGAAGCCTTTCCCTCCCAGCATTTGCTCCTGCATGGCAACCGAGCTCTTCAGCAGCTCCACCAGGAATGCCAGCAGTGTTGCGCTGCAATAAACACATCACCCACACACATTTTTAAGCAGCGCTGCATGGAGAGCAAAATGGATTTGTACATGTTGTTGAGTGAAGTATGTAATCAAGCTCACTTAACATCTGAGTTTACCCTCTCCACCATTTATTTTTAATAAGCAGTATTTTTGTTCCTCGTTGCTCTCTTGCTGACTTTTTTTCTGATTGGAGTAAACATGACAGGCAGACAATATGTGATTGTATTCATGTTTAAGTGTTGCAGTTGAATTGAGGTCAACTCGAGGCAAGAACAGTGAAGACACAGCAGCTTCACTCTGTGTCAAAGTATGTAGCTTTTCTCCCCGTCATGCCAACATGCCTTGCTCGCTCTAATCAGCAGTGTTGGGTATTTTACTCTGAAAAAGTAATTAGTTATAGTTACAGCATTATAAAAGCATTCCATTATTTATAATAAAAACTGAATACATATCTTTAAGTGAATGAAATAGACACCTAATACAATAAATTATTTACAGAAAACATTTTCATGTCTGTACTTCCAGTTTGTGAACGCTACCTTGGAACCGTCTCGACTTGCCATTGCTGTGTGTGTGTGTGTGTGTGTGTGTTTGGAGGTTCGTGGTTTATGCGTGAACCCCCGATGAACTCTGCCTCTGATTGTCTTACCATGAAATTTTACACTACCTTAGCCAATCATCATCACTTATGATCATCCTGCAGGCATTTTCTTGCCTGCAGGATGATCCACTAAGGTTTGGTCTCCTGTAGATAGAAAAGATAATTCGAAGACATGGAAATTTCATCTTTTATTAATGCTACTCTTGTTCTTACTTCTCATCTGTTTAACTTGTTTGTTTCTGGATCAGTATCTGTAGATGCAGTAATACAGAAACTATGTTTAGTGTTTGTATTTATAACTGCTTTCCACACAGATACCGGATTCAACTCATTTTTGCGGAGCACTCACCAGACTGTGGTGTCCACGCTGCTGTCATTCAGCTGCTTGTAGTCCAGCTGGGCAAAAAGAGGAAACAGGACCTGAATGCCTCCTATAGAGTGGATGGCACTGTGGATGGAGTGGGTAACAATGGCCTTCACATCCTGTGGAGGCAGAAATCCGCTTAGTGCTGATACAGACATGGTTGATACTATATGTGCACACAAACATTCAACCACAGCTATGAAATATTACAACAGCTGTCATGTGCTTCTGTTGGCCTTTAATACAGAAACTGTACCTGTGGTTTTGAGCTGAATATCAGATTTTAATGCACATGGAAAATGTTCAGTTATTGTCACAGTTCCAGGCTCTTTACCAGAGTTTGTGTGTGCTGGTGTTTTGTTGGGTTGTGTGTTGTTTTCATCTTTTCATGTTGCATTTCCCTGGCTGTGTGGAGTTGGAGGCCATCAGAGAAGTGGAGGCAGCTGGAAACGGTCTTCCACATAGATTACAAAGGACCCATCCATCATGACACCCAGGAGGCTCCCTCCACTTTTGTACCATGTTCCCTCTGTGCTGGATTTTTACTTTCTCTTCAGTTAATTTAGTAGTTAATTAGTTAGTCTGGCACTGGCTCTCTTTGTCAGCTTAATTTGTTGATATTACTGTTTTTGTCATCTTCGTCAAGTAAAAACAAATCTCTTTTGTTTTGGCTGCTTCCAGGCTTTTCTTCCATTATTTCATATGATGCCAGAAAAATACAATATTCATCATGATTTCATCTTAATATACATTTGGCTTTTCTCACACATCTGGAGTTCAATCTATTCCATTTCAAGTTAAGATATTGAAATACCTTGTTGATATGGTACAAACAACTATTTGGAATTTTGAGGAAAATGAATAGATTGATATGAGAAAAAAAACAAAAACAAAAGAAAAACAATTATTCCACAACTAAAACTTTCTGCTGCACCATTAATGGATGTCTGGACTGAACCTGACAGAAACATCTGCATGACCAACTAAATGAAGGAACTGTATAATGAATATCATGCAATTTGACTCAATTTCTCCCTTTGTGATTTACAGTAATTGCTGCCTGATTGTTGCTGAACCCTGAAAAGTGGAAAATTCTTGGAACATCCATTAGCCAAGCAAAGCCCCAGTCGCTCTGAACGGCGTCTTAAATACACTGCTCAAAAAAATAAAGGGAACACTAAAACAACACATCCTAGATCTGAATGAATGAAATATTTTTATTAAATACTTTGTTCTTTACATAGTTGAATGTGCTGACAACAATAATCACACAAAAATTATCAATGGAAATCAAATTTATTAACCCATGGAGGTCTGGATTTGGAGTCACACTCAAAATTAAAGTGGAAAAACACACTACAGGCTGATCCAACTTTGATGTAATGTCCTTAAAACAAGTCAAAATGAGGCTCAATAGTGTGTGTGTGGCCTCCACGTGCCCATATGACCTCCCTACAACGCCTGGGCTTGCTCCTGATGAGGTGGCGGATGGTCTCCTGAGGGATCTCCTCCCAGACCTGGACTAAAGCATTTGCCAACTCCTGGACAGTCTGTGGTGCAACGTGGCGTTGGTGGATGGAGCGAGACATGATGTCCCAGATGTGCTCAATTGGATTCAGGTCTGGGGAACGGGCGGGCCAGTCCATAGCATCAATGCCTTCGTCTTGCAGGAACTGCTGACACATTCCAGCCACATGAGGTCTAGCATTGTCTTGCATTAGGAGGAACCCAGGGCCAACCGCACCAGCATATGGTCTCACAATGGGTCTGAGGATCTCATCTCGGTACCTAATGGCTCTCAGGCTACCTCTGGCGAGCACATGGAGGGCTGTGCGGCCCCCCAAAGAAATGCCACCCCACACCATTACTGACCCACTGACAAACCGGTCATGCTGGAGGATGTTGCAGGCAGCAGAAAGTTCTCCATGGCGTCTTCAGACTCTGTCACGTCTGTCACATGTGCTCAGTGTGAACCTGCTTATATCTGTGAAGAGCACAGGGCACCAGTGGTGAATTTGCCAATCTTGGTGTTCTCTGGCAAATGCCAAACATCCTGCACGGTGTTGGGCTGTAAGCACAACCCCCACCTGCGGCCCTCATACCACCCTCATGGAGTCTGTTTCTGACCATTTGAGCAGACACATGCACATTTGTGGCCTGCTGGAGGTCATTTTGCAGGGCTCTGGCAGTGCTTCTCCTGTTCCTCCTTGCACAAAGGCGGAGGTAGCGGTCCTGCTGCTGGGTTGTTGCCCTCCTATGGCCTCCTCCACATCTCCTGATGTACTGGCCTGTCTCTTGGTAGCGCCTCCATGCTCTGGACACTACACTGACAGACACAGCAAACCTTCTTGCCACAGCTCGCATTGATATGCCATCCTGGATGAGCTGCACTACCTGAGCCACTTGTGTGGGTTGTAGACTCCGTGTCATGCTACCACTAAAGTGAAAGCACCGCCAGCATTCAAAAGTGACCAAAACATCAGCCAGAAAGCATAGGAACTGAGAAGTGGTCTGTGGTCACCACCTGCAGAACCACTCCTTTATTGGGGGTGTCTTGCTAATTGCCTATAATTTCCACCTGTTGTCTATTCCATTTACACAACAGCATGTGAAATTGATTGTCAATCAGTGTTGCTTCCTAAGTGGACAGTTTGATTTCACAGAAGTGTGACTGACTTGGAGTTACATTGTGTTGTTTAAGTGTTCCCTTTATTTTTTTGAGCAGTGTACATCTATCCTCAGAGGAGAAGGTTAAATTAACAGCTGAGAGTCACCAGCATTCCATTTTGGACTAGTGCAAAAAGGGATATTTTCTTTCTTTCTTTCTTTCTTTTTTTTTTTTTTTTTACCACAACACCTGTAATTCTCTCATAGAAGCACAACCAAGCATGGGTAATCCTAGCATTTATTCTTCATTTATTAGTCTGGACTGCCATTTCATTTCACTTCAAGCCTTCATTCATTAATTGTTGTAAATTCAGTGGTCTGGAGCAGGGCTTATTGGAGTATAGCCACACTGACCTGTAGCATGAGCGCATGCGGTGAGTGAACAAAGATGGACGGGTTTTCCCTCGGCGAAGACTCCAGGCAGAGCTGGGCATCCGTTGCCTTGGCGTTGTAGGTGAAGGAGATGGAGCTGGCCAGCTTGCCATCATACAACACCTGCTTGTGGTGCTCTGCCAGGTGGATGTCGCTCTCTGACTTGAACTTGAAAGTGCTCTGTGGCGATAAAGAAAGAAGTTCTTCAAGGTCATGTGAGAAAAACTTCAAATCAGAGGGAAAAATGAGCTGTCTGGTGGGGGGAAAAAAATGAAGTGTGTGTGTCCATGTGCACAACAAACAAAATGGCGTCTTCCTAATTGCAGCATGTGTAGTGTGTAAACAACACAGCATTAGCTTAATGAACACAGTGCTAACCCAGGCACTAATTTAATTATCCCAGAATAAGAGACGGAGAGGGGGAGTGGATGTGTGGGAGAGAGGAACCTGGAGCTCCAAATTTATCTTCCCGCTTTGTAGTCAAAACAAAAAAACGCACAAAAGAATACGGACGCCACCTGTCACATTTGCGTTATTCAGTCTTTTTGTATTATATTTAATTTTTCCTGCACAAAACAAAAATTGTAACCTTTTCCAGGAGCTGCTTAGCCTTTATCAAACTGCAACTTAATGCATCTTTGTAATAGATAATTTCCCCGTAAGGCAGGTTTTCAAAGGGACACACACTGTGTATTCTTGGCTAAGAATTAAACATTAAAAACTGGTTTTGTCCATATAGATATTGTAGGAGGTGTAAAATACACAGTTTGTGCATGTGGATCTATGTCTAAATCTGTCTGTCTGCACAGGTCAGTAGATCCATGTATCCTGCAGCAGTGCGGACACGCACGAAGCCCTGCAGATGAATGGCCAGCAAGTTGCTCTGCCACTGGCGAGCAGTAAGCACGTTTACATGCACCGTTAAACCGAGCTATTGTTGTAGCTCGATAAAGCCATCTCATCAGACTTCTGTCCTTGTCCCAGTATACATGCACGGGAATGAAATCGATTTATTTGTTGAAATCATGTCACCGCCGCTATGACAGCTGGCAATATGCACTCTTTCGGCTTATGGCTAATGGGTCACTTCCGATTGACCTATGAAGTCACATACCACAACAGAGGGGGAAAGAAAAACAGACCGGTGAGCTAGCAAGTTAGCGACTCAGAGGTAAACTAGCATGACGATGGACAACCACCTTGTAAATTTGTACATAACACCGCCATGGTAGCTGGCTGCTTTTGTGTGAACACCTACGTTTGCGTTTACGTTTTAAATGCCGTTCGACTTCCGGGTCATAGCTTCGCGCGAACCTTAAGCACATGCGCAGATCACCTCCTCCGGTTCCAGTCCGATTGACCATATACATGCAGCAGTAGATCGACCTTCAATTGCATTATCTGGGTGTGTTAGCCCGATAATTTTCAGTTCAATTTCGGTTCAAGCCGAGCTAATGTGTTTATATGTACTTTAAAAGTCCAGTTTTGATCGGACGCTTGATTTGACGCTATAATTCGGTTTTTTTTAGGTGTCATGTAATGCTTAGTGATTCTCCCCTTGATTCTCCCCTTCCAGCAGCTGGGTCCCCAGGTGACTTGCTCAGCCTGACTGCGCAGGAAAGCCCTGGGCTGCTCGCAGACCTGCAGGCCTGTCTTGTTCTAAGCCTTTGATCTGAGGTCTGCAGTGGAATAGATGCCCTGAGCAGTTTTAAACCATGCAGAACAGAATTTCACACTGAAGAAAAGAATGCACTAAACAATAGATGCATCTGAAGGATAAAAGCCTCTCCACAGTGTATTATCCCATCCAAGTCCTGAATACGATTCTCCGCCTTACTGTTTCTCCCTCCTACCTGATGAAGAGGAACTGAGGGACACTACTAATCTGCATCCAAGGCACACTTTCTGCACACACCTACACACACAATTCACGACAGCAAAACATTATAATTAATGGTAATTATATGGCTGGACAGCATGTCCAAGTTTTAGAACATATTACTTTAGCAAAATACAAGAGCCAATGACCCAGTATTAAAACGCTTATCCATTAAAGGTAACCTTGAATACTGCAGCCATGTGCAGGGATAATCAATCACTAACACAAATAAATTGCTCTTCGCTGTATTTAGAAGTTCCACAAAAATTAATAAGGAAACGAATAGCTTGACTCTGAAATTAATACACCTATTAAGATGCACATTTTTGCAGTGTGAGCATGTATTTGTATGTGCAGGCAGCGATCTGACGGTGTAAAAGACAAATGAATTGTACTAAGCACCTGATTAGATTTTACACAGCCTGGGTTTTAAAAAGTGTGTGTCGCTCACCTGGTTTCACAAACGCTCGGAGGAAAGTCTCGTACCTGACAGCTCCAGATACAGCCTTCAGTAACAACCAGCACACTGACATCTTCCCTACTGAGCTCAACCTGTGTGCAACTTCGCACAGTTTGCTGAATAAAGACCCCTCCAAAATGCACATGAAACAGCCATACAACAACCTTGGCTACATAAAATCTGATACATTAACAACATTTAAAATCTACATTTGAGACATTTGAGACCAGTTAAGGACATGGCATGTGCAAGCCCAGCACATACCTGTTCTAAAGGAAGATAATTCTGAACATTCAACATTAAAATGCTCAGAACAAGCAGACTTTCAGTATGAAAGTCAATTTTTGTGCATGACATGAAACGTACATGCAAAAAAACCCCACAAATAATACAGTTGCCCCAATAGACTGGACTCCTCATCCAGAGAGCAACAATCAGCATACTCAATACACGAGTGAATCATAAAATGGTAACACAGAAATAGGAAATACACAGAATGTCAGAAAAAAGACAAAAGACAGAAAAACAAAAAAACAAAAGCAAAACACTGGAGCTTTTTTTGACCACAGCCTAGGCAGAAAAACAGTGCGTTACGTTCCATCTTCTGTCATTCGAGGAACCTGGAAGTGCTGAACTGCACACACATACAAATGTTCACTACACACAGCGTGTTGGCCATCATGAGCCGCGTCAAGCGGGAAGACCTTGAACACCCTCACTGTGGTGAAGCTTTGTTTAGCAGAGCGAGCAGAGAGTCTGTCAGCATTTTGCTCCTCATTATGGAACAGTAACACTTGCAGTGGCCGATACCAAGAAGCTTCATACACCAGTGTTGCGCGCACACACACACACACACATATATACATGCTGTATAGTTCACACAGACACAGTAGTCTTTAACACCAATGACACAATGCCCCTAGAGCAGCTGGTCATTGGCGCATGGCATCATCAGCATGAAGTCACAAGAACAGGAGCCAACCTACACCGGCATTAAGAGAGGAATCTGTGTGACACTGACAAAGTTCTACTGGCTTCTTGCTTTAGCCGACCGGAAAAACCGCATACTTGTCATTACAATACCAGCACTGAGGCCCGGGGCTTTGAAGCAATCGAGCCATATAATGGTCTCTTCGGGGCATCAGACAAGCCCATTTTGTGCCACACAGAGAGGCAATCATCTGACTGATCAGCCTCTGGAAGCCGCGGCCTGTGAGGAATCAGCATTAGTGGCAGGACAACAGCAAACCCCGGGCATGTGCTCATTAGAGGGAACATGTGACATCTCCATTCTGTGATGTTGCATGATGTGAGGAAGTGAATTGGAGGTTGAGGAAGAGCGTGAGGGAAGAACAGGGGTGTGAAACTTTCATGTATCCTTCAGTGCGCTGCATGAGACCTCATGGTAATCTATGTGTCAGCCATAGGACTGTGTAATACACAAAAAAAAAAACATACATTACCTGGATTGATATTCTAATATGTGATTGCAAATTCAGTCAGAATGGACATTTTTATAATTGCTTTTCAATTAATTTAAATTTCAAAATATAAAAATCATGATGTGATTTTTTTGGGCTTGTACCAAACAAATATTGTTCTTCTCCCTGAAGCCTTAATACTTATGGTGCAAACAGCGGACAACAACGTTGTGACACAGTTTACCTTTTGCAAACCCTTTGTGCAGCCCTAGACTACAACCCTCCTCGGTTCCTCCATCAGTGTCACCTTAACAGGTCTACGTATTTAATATTTTCCTTTATCTTTTTGAACTAAGCAAAAAAACATACAGGGTCCTACGTACGTATAGATCCTCTTCTACTTATCTCAAAAAAGCATTGTAAATCATAACAAGACTGTCTGATGAAGCTTGAAGTAAGTGCTTAATTATTTTTAACCTCATATAATATAAAATAGGCATCTGAATATGAGATGGAAAATTTCCAATGTCAAAGCCAAGAAGTCAAACTGGAACTTGTTCAAAAAGAGCTTTTACAGGACAGGGGTCCATAGTTCTTCAAAGACCTCTCAAAGAGTCAAACACACAGTAATCCAGAAAACTGCTAGTTTGGAGCAATTCCAATAACAAGTACATTAACACAAGGGTGATTGTTTTGTGATTGTGTCTGGGAATTTTTCTATAAACTTCATGAATACTCAGTTATTAAAATGAATTCTTGGTTCAGTATAATAACCTTTCTAAGACGTTGTTTAAATACCAGCAGCTGTTCGCACACGTCAGTAACCTCAGACAACAGAGTGAAATCTAGACAGTTATGGACACCTTCATAAACAAGCTGTAAGTGGCCAGAAGTGTGCAAGTCAGCCAAAACAGGAAGCAGACAGCTGGCAAGGTGTTGCTGTGTCTCAGCTGTCACTGATAGCCAGGCCAGAAGGCAGAGATGGTGATTTCTAAAGTTACCAGTGCTCCACACTCAACATCTAGAGGCCTCATTTGAATATTTCTTATTAATACAGCAACGAAAAAAGTTGTATGTCTAGACTTTCAGGTTTCGGGGCAAAATCCACACCTGGATACTTCCAAAACTGCTAATTCACTCCAAGCATCAAGTGTTGACTTCCCAGGAGGCAGAGACATAGTGTACTAATCTGTTTGCTACCATTTCTGTGGGACCCTTAACTCTCCAACTGCTCCATCCACTAAACTTTATATCTCGATTTTATTCATTTGCAGGGATGTAAGTACAAATTTACACTTATAGGCCATAGAATCTATAGTTGGTTAATGTACATGTTATAACCAAAGGGTGATGAGTTTCTCCTATTTAGAAAAACCTTTGAGTTACAGCATGAGGTCACATAAAACCCAGATTTTCCAGTTTTTCCACAAGCACCTGAACATAGTGTGCTTGGAAGGGAGGCCTTTGGTTAAATGGTGAAACAGCCGGAAGTAAATGATATTCACGTGAAACAGAAGTTAAATAATAATTAATAAATGCTTGTGTTTTGTGCAAAAAGGGGAAAAAGATACAAGTAATGGATGAAACCTTTATATATTGATAAACAGTAAAATTAGACAGCCACTGGACAAATGTTAAACAGAGTGAAATACTAGACATATAAAGTAATAATAATTATAGAGCAATAAAATCAGTTCAAAGGTTCTAATAGCTTCGTGGTAAAGAGTTATCAAAATAATTCTCTAAATATAATGCATGAATGGTTCAGTTATATGGAGAAAGGGTTGAAAAGTCACTCGGTGGTAAGACTACAGTATGAATACAAACTTAAGAAAACCAAGCTTAAGTATAGGTAAAAGAATAAATATTCCGAGTACATCCACTCTGTGGCATCGTTAAAATAATAACCAGTTCAAATAAATTCAAATCAAAACATCTGTGTGCTGGTTAACGAAGGAGCAGCTGAGTTCCTACGAGGTTCGATCAAGAATGACTGATGGTCTCAACTACCTCGAGCTGGAAAATGTGAACGGGCAAAGACGGCATTAAGTAAGAAAGACAAGCCAGGATGTCCTGTGCGGCAAACCGAGCGTGACATTGATGCGCTCTAACGTATGCGGCACTGACAAGTTAAAGTGTGGGTGCCACCTTACCTTGTATCCCGGGCCGAGCTGATGAATGGCAAAGATCTGAGCCGGGTTGAGAGCTTCACTGAATACGTAAATGGCTCCCAGCTGACCACAAAACACCCTGTTAGCATCCGCTGTCTCTGACGAACCCAGGAAACACTTGTCATAGCTCTGTAAAATAAATAAATAAATAAATAAATAAAATTATTGTAAAAAATCATGACAAACACATCCAATTTTCTGAGCTTTCATGCTATTACGCATTAACCTGATTCAAAATGGGGATGAACATAACCCAAGCTTACTTTACGCATTTTGATAAATGAAAGATTTTGAATTAATTGTTTCATCATTTATTTTACATTCAACACTTATAAACTGCAGGTACACTGCCCCACAACTTCTCACCTATCAATGTGAGTTTTTCAGCTTGACACATTAACACCTTTGAGAAGAAAATGTTTCCATAAAATCGCTCACATTTTAAGAGTTAATCCTTCCTTCCTTTTCAGTCTCTCCTCACAGCTGTATAGCACTGCAGCAATGACCACAGTGGATGGTTGCTAAACTTTTATAAGTTTGCTCTACTACAACTTCACCATCACCTGCTATCAGTCTTTCTTGCCCCCCCCATCTCCACCATCCCTCTGATACTCTTTATCACAACGAAATCTTTACTTCTCTGCTCCTTCAGATTGGAGAAATCACTTTTATCTCCAGCCTTTAGGACAAAACGAGGCCTGATAGCATCAACACATTTTGAGACCCGTTCTTTCTGTTGTGCACCATATGTCTTTTTTTGTTTGTTTCTCTCCACGTCTTTTGTTGAGTTGTGTGAGCTGGAAGACACTGTACCCCTGACAAATTTCTGACAGAGAATAACACCAGCCCTCAATAACTGCAGCAGCGCTGAGGGGCAGACAGGCTGGAGGTGTGATGTAGGCTCTGCTGCCACAGAGAGGTCATGCTACCTGTCCCCTGTTAAATGGAAAAAGTGGGAAGTTGGAGTTTGGGTGAACTGTGCTGGAATGAGGCCCAAGGGCAACTCAACTACTGCCGACAAATGCAGAGGGCGAACCACAGATGTTTGCCAGTGTAACAACAGGAGGTATATGAAGAGCCAGACTGACACTGGTACAGAAAAGTGTAGAGAGAAAAAATGTTGAAAATAATTCAGTGTAAAGATCTATAGAATTAGCTTTGGAAAAAAGCAGCTTTTTTTTCTTTAATAATTTCTTTAATAATAAATTAAATTTTCATAAGTTACTCGGCATCATCAGGTTCCATGTCACCAACCTTTTTTTCCATTATCTTTTGTTTGTTTTTGGTTTTTTTGACCATTGATGTACTAGTTCTACATGCGACAGCACAACGCGTCTGTAACGAACCAGTATCGATGTGCTTACATCATTTGTGTTGACGTGCCAGGCCATATCACCGTAGGAGACCAGCTGACCATTGACATAGCAACGAATCTCAGAGTTCCTCCAACGGTTGTAGATGTGGACGATGCTGATCATATACCACTGAAAAATAAAAATAAGATCACACGCAAGATCAGAACAAAGTAGAAAAAAAGGCAAATTAATGGCACAGGAAGGATATTGTATTATTATTATTACTCTGTATTTCAACATTAAAAAGCTCTTCAAAACTGTTGACTAATTGTTACTTCATTGTTTTATGTCACTCTAATGTATTGTTTCCAGTTTGTGTGACGGCTGTGGGCTTGAAAGGTGCAGCCTTGTCTTGCTTGCGTTATCTATAAGTTGTTTCTTTTTTTACACTGCCACTGTTGGTGGCCAAATTAATTATATTGACTAGAATACTCTTAGTATAACCAGTGGAAGTCTGCAGTGAGCAAAATGCTACGTTGTGAAAAAACCCAAGATATTTGACGCTAAGGTAATGAGCTTCCTGCTGTACAATGATTCAGATTAGATTTGCATGTTTGAAAGACTGTGCGCCTTAATATACCAAGAATAATGTGCACATGTGTGTGTTAGTAACGATATTCACAGGTTCCCTGGAGGGACAACTGAAACGCTGTGGAGACTGCAATGGGGAGCTGCACCAGCTGGAATTTCCACACCAAGCTGGACTAGTGTACCACACTGACATGCAAACACACACACATTAACAGATGCACACTGGACAAAATGCTGCAAGACATGGTGACTTAAAAAATGATCAAATGAAAGCACAGGGAACTTTGTTAGGCAGCACAGAGATTCGACTGGATCAGCAAATACTGTAGAGGGCCATCTCATCAAGTGAATGTGAGTGCGTTTACGTGTGTATGCAAGGCTGTGTCCGTGTGTGTATTTGTGCAAGACAGTAGCAAAATGCTGACGGTACTGTAAAGGAGCAGTGTTTGGGTCTTAATTGACAGATCTTATCTAGACTCATTAACAAGTGAGTGCAACAAGACAGAAGAGAGCAGCCACACAATCCTGATGCTGTCTCATCTAAGAGCACGGGATAACCAAACTCTGCACTAACTAAAAAATATGACGCTATTTGGTTGCAGATGTGTGTTTGTTACCTTGCGGGGTTGGAAGTCATATTTCACGCAGTGCTGGAAGCCTTTTCCTTTCGATTTCAACGATGTCACAATGAGACAGTTTCCCACAAAGTGAGCAGAGTAGCCGATTCCCTTACTGGTGCGAAAGCTGCAGGAGAAGCATTAAGAGTTCCATGTATTTCAATTCAAGATCTGCATTTCAAAACACCCCAGCCAGTTAAAAATGGTGGCTCTTGCTAATGAATGCTGCACGATCTGGGTTTCTCTGTGGCCGAGTCAGTGAAAGCATTGAACAAATAAATGAGGGTCTGATCGTGTTGGATTTTATGGATTTTATTACCAACAGTATAATGTTCTTTTTCTTTCTACCACTCTGCCACTAGCTGCCACAATGCCTGCAAAAGGTCAACTGCATCAAACGAAGTCAACCACTTTTCACAAATTAAAATTAGACCATGCTGCCTACCAAAATCCAAGAGAAAACCTTTCACAACCACATATCAAAGTAGCTAAACCAATAGGTGTCCCAAAAAGCAAGATTTTAAGGTGCTTTTTTCTTTTGCAGCAGCATCAGGGGTCCCAGATCACAGGTTTGTGAGAAACACCATTAATCCCCTTCCTACCAGTTTTTTTCTCCATAGTGTTTCCCCTCCTGCACTCACAACCTACATGTAAAACCTGGTCTCACAGCTAAACTACTTGGTGAAACAACAAGGCACACTTCACACACTTCTAAAACAGGCCCAGAGAGGATCCCACACACAGTGGGACCAGAAAGCAGATATAAATCCCTTCTCATTTGAATCCCTGACACACCACAGGAGTGCATATGCTTTGTTATCGTGGCCTTAATGCAGCTGTGGAGGCCAGTATCAGACAGGCGGCTGGAGTAGCAGCTGCATCTGGAGGAGGATGATAAGACCTGGGCCAGAGAAGAGGAGGGCATCCTCTCTGTCTCTCGTTTACCATGACAACCTGACAAATGGTTACTAAGGAAACAGGATTACATCCTTACACTTTTCACGATTAGAGCTCTCCTCTAAGACGGTACCCAAAGAATATTGGTATATATGACATCTTTCCTGTAGACGACTGGCTCCTTGATTCTTATTTCTGTCAGTAATGAATCAGCTCAACTCTGTGAGGGGGAGAGGTGATGAGAGGAGAACATCGCTTTGCGGCCCAGAGTGAAGAGGTGGAGGGAAGGAGCCAGGCGGCGAAGTAGAGGAGTTCAATTAAATAAAAGGTCAAAACTAATGAAGCTTTACAGTGGCTAATGGTCTGCACTTACAGTGCTAACGCTGAGGTGAGCGAGGTCCAGAGATGTAGAACGAGCAGAGGCATCCACCCACCTTTGACATTTAAAATTATGGTCTAATTCATTATCTGTTTATGTTTCACCTGTCTGTCATTCACTCTGATTCACTGAATAAAAATAATGTGTCTACTGTCCAGCAACATGCATCCCAGATAATGAACATCAGGGGGTGACTGTATTGGGTGCAAAACAAAGTCCAGGTGTGTTGGAGTCTATGGGAAATTAGACCAGCTTCTTAGTTGATTACTAAATCTGTAAAGGTTTTCCGGAGGTGTCTATGGTTTTTAGTTTCTGCTGTCAAGTCTTATTCAATATAGCTTGGTCCCATTTAGAGGAAACTAGATGATAAAGCACGGTATGCATCAAGGGTATGGCTACACTGTGACTAACGGACTGTATCAGAAAGGACGGCCTGCCTGACAATCAGGATAAAGGACAGGATAGGTCAGATCGAGACCCTCACTCCTATGGGTGACATCATGGGGGTCTTACCACTTGGTCTGTGTTCATTTACAAGACACTGATTTCATTTGAATTTTAATTTCATATATTGTTTTTGTCATCTCTCATACAGAAATGCTACAAATCCTGTAGTTAAGAAAAAAGCACTTCTACGATTCTACAGAACTAACAGAAAAAATCTAATGTTTAATCACAATGTTTTTGACTATTTCCCTTCCATTTCCATTGTAATTCCATTACGACAGCACTTGCTAACACATCAGCATGTGGCTGAGTTCAAAATGGCAAAGGAATAAAAGATAATGGCCATCAGAAATCCTCAGACAGTGCTAAAGTGTTGGTTTGATATTTTATTTTCCTGTCATTTTTCAATCCGGGTAATTGGCTTTCTACTTACCAGTAGAGGTACGGTTTGTCTTTGTCCACGTTAATGTTGTTGAGGGGATCCTGTCTGAACCAAGTGTTGATGGTGAATCCGTTCTGGTAAGGCCATTTGGCAATTGGTGGCAAGGCTATAGCCTAGGGGAGGATACACACTTTAGAGAAGCACTCACCAGTGTTTAATAATCAATCAATATGTCACTCAGTTTGGCATTAGTTTTTTTCTTATCGTTCAACTTGTTGCACTGATGCTAATTAAGATGTGCTGACTGAAAAACAGAAATGTCATGAAGGAGTCTTTAGCAATGTTTGTGCATAAAGAAAAAATTAGACCAATTTTTGCTAATGAGGTTGTGCCGTCTGTTAAGAGTGTTTATCTTCGGTCTAGCTCACCGCTGCACTGCGTCCTGGAAAGTTGAAAAAGGTATCAGGGCCGTGTCTCTGAGGCATCTGGTTCAACACCGACAAGAGCTTAATTGCATGCCTCGGCTGGAGGACAGGAAAGGAGAAGAGAGGAGAGGAGAGGAGAGGAGAGAGGAGGAGAGGAGAGGATAGAGGAAGGGAGGAAGGGAAAAGAAAGTGATTGCTATTATTATGTGACAGATGCTGCATCCATCAGAGGCACAGGAGTTAGGAAAAAAAAAAACATGGTGTGACATCATATCTCCACCACAACCCCACTGGATCAATAACTCTTCAATCACCTCCGCCATCCCCCCAACAACACCTCATCAATACCATGGCAACCTTTAATCGATCTGTCTCTGGAGAGGGCTGCTTGCGGCAGGAGAAAATGGAAAAGACAGGGGAATAGGGGCAAGGTGGATGGGTCAGCGCTGGTTATTGGACAGCGGAAGTACAGACAGAGAGCTGAGGGGATGTATGATGGTTTTGCGGTGGAACACTGATCAGCGATTGGGGATAGTTGATGGTAGTTGTCCTGGAGCATGAGCAGAGGGCAGATGGACAAGAAGGAACGAGGGTGGATCGACTGTGCTAGTGGACACCAGCAGCTGCAGAGGCATCACATAACCTTGCAGTGAGCCGCTCTCAGAGGAGGGGGTTTAGTCTTATAAGAGCATCCTAAATATGATCTCTCTTTTTTAAAAAACATCCACTCTGTGGCTACAAGTGATTAAAAACTACGAGATGCCGAAAACAACTAGCACTGTAAGTGGAATTTATTCTTAGCACTCCTGAGTCTCTCCTGAATTAACCTCATTAACAGGTACTTAAAAGTAAGCTTGGCCTTGTGGTTCTAAAAGTAAGCATGAGTCAGCAACTGCACAGCTTATCCTTTTTTCAGAGACAAATTTCATCAAAAATAATAATAATAAACTGTATAAACTCTGGTATGTTTACAAGCCAATTAAATTGAACTACAGCAAAGCTACAAAATGAAAAATCTTCTTTAGTTGACTTTAGCTAATCAGAAAAAGTAGATCAAACAACCTTTTGAAAAAAAAAATCTTTTGGCAATTTATATATGATATGTGATGCTAACAAAATATTTAACCACCAGTTTATTTCCATGTTCACAGATCATCATATAAAGCAAAATTCACCATTATTCATGAGATAACTAAAAATGTCAGCTTTGGTTTTGTATAAAATAAACATTTATGGGTGGCCATGCTGATTTTTCCTCAGGCTGAGATTCAGGAAGTTTATCCATGATGACACTGTTGCTGTGTGACTATTGAGCAACACCCACCCTTAGCTTTTGCGTTTATAAAGGTCAAGTGTGTTGTGTGGACTGCCTGACAGATGCATCGGCTGGCCAGGCCTTCACAGTTGTCAGGATGAAAGAGGAGAAAATAATAAATACAGTATATATATTTTAAAATTGATTGAAAAATTGTGAAAAAGAAATTAAAAAAAAAGAAATAAAAAAAATAGGTTGACTCACTATGAAGATATAAAGGGAACTGAATATCTTGCAAACTGGCTATTCAAATGCAGAGGACACAGATGAGAGGCCAATGTTATTCCTAACTGGAATCACCTGTCTGCTGGTGAAAAAGTCTGACAAATGAGAGGGAGGAAATAATGAGTCCTTGAGCAAGGCATTATTCCTGCTGCTGGGTGGTTGGTAATAGAAGACGGGGATTAGATACAGACTGTGTGGGTCTGACTGGGTGCTGTTAAAAAATGTCAACCTTCTCCCCAGGAGAAAAACAATTCTGAATTAATGGGCGATTTCATTAGTGTTTCACCTTCACAGCTGATTAGGCTGTTACTTATTACTCTAACAGAAGTAACACAGTCAACACTGTTTCATTAATAGTCAATTACAAATTACCAATTACCATTGTCTTGACGTCTACTCTTAAATCAATCCAGGCAGCAGGATCAATGAACTCACACACACGGTGGAGACCATGACTGGTCAGAACGTGGAGCAGTTTGAGTCAGTGTGGGACAGGAGGTCACTAAACAACTGCTCCTCATCATCCTGTCCCATCAACAACACACTGCTGAGCCAGCCGAGCTTGTTTTCTATCAGAAAAATGCAGCTCCACTGTCACATAGAAGTTTCCAGGGAATCACTGAGACACTGTACAAGCGTTCACCTGTGTGACAAGCCCAGACACTGTATTCTGTACTTGTTTTTTATGCATTTTGCTGTATTCATTACACACCACCACTTTTTCTCTCCAGTCTTTCTTCACTTGCATTTCTATCTCTGGCAAACAGAGACTAGTGACATCTAAGATGACAACTTTGCTGCCATCAGAGTCACTTGGATTAAACCTCCTTCAACCACTGGAGTGGAGGGAGGTCAATTCTCAGACACACTCACAATATGAAATAAAAGAAGATATGACATAAAACTGCCGATTTTGTGTTAATATTTGTTGCCCAGTACTCTTATCCAAATATATAACTCCTACACAATCTTAACACAATACAGAATGTAAAACTTCTTATTTGGGTCCGATTTGGTTTTTTGGGTTTTTTTTAATTGTCCACCAACTCACCCAGATGCCGTTGTCCCCCCTCAGCATACTGAAGAGCAGCTTCAGCTCCTTGACTGTAATGCTGTAACTGGCCATGACCCCAAGCATGTCCACTAGAAGGTCTGAAAAAACATAGACAGAAGCAGAAAGTGAGACTCAGACAGCAGAAACAAGATTTTCTGAGTGTCTGTCTGTGTGTGTGTGTGTGTGTGTGTGTGTGTGTGTGCGAGTCAGCACTTGCAGCTCCTTCTCCTGACACACGCTGCATGTTAAGCAATCTATTAGTCCCGTAAAATTCACCTCCACTGTGTGCAAAATGCAGACAACCTTGAATCTCAAGCCGAATTGCTGAGTACAGAATTATGTAGTAAAGTCATATCTTGTTCGCGTGTATTAATCTTAATAAATCTGGTGACATGAAGGAAAACGCGCGGAACAGATGTCAAATCTTCTCACCTGTTGGCGAAAACAACAAATATCCATGTCATTATTTAATAATACAGCCAACAGCGACAGACTTGTGCATTGTGAGACTTCATTCATTCATTCATTTTCAACTGCTTATCCATCAGGGTCGTGGGAGTACATGAAAATCGATTTAACACCACTATCTGTTTAGCTTAGCTTGGCAGAAGAACTGAAAGGGGAAACCACGTTCCCTGTTAAGATAAAAAAAAGGAATATACCAACAGCACATTTATAAAAAAAAGTAATCATCAATCTAAAATCCAATAAACATCCTTCGATTGTTCTACTGACTGTTCACCCCGCTTCTTGTCTTCATGTTATCGTAGGGTGCGCTAATCTAAACTAATCATCTATTGGATCTGGCTTTTTGAGAATGAATAAATGTGAACATTTTATAAAGGTCTAAACTATTTCTTTAACATTTTCACACACACACAAGCAACTGGACCTCCGTGACCTCACTAAGATTCGAAATGAGCTCTAATTTAATGACTTCATGTCATGAAATTGACAGAAACAAGGCTTCAAACGTAAAATGATTAAAGATGACATTGTGGTTACTTACATTTGTTCAGTCAAAATGACCTTCCCGCCTTGCTGACTTCAAATTTACGCAACCACAACACAATAGTGTGGACGTGGCAGTCGCACAGCATCGCCTGCTCACAGTGAGGTAATCTGCTTACAAAGGCTTCTTCTCTTCTATTAGGCCTGCTAGATATGAATAGAGTCTTCCCACAATATTTAATTAGCCCGAGCCCCGCAATAGGGAATAAGGCAGAAGACTAGCTCACTGAGGTGTTTGGTAGGAGAGGAAAATGCAATACACAATGTCCTAGATTTAAAACCCCTCAGCTCTGTTTTTGGTACAATCAATCCATGTAGGTCATTTTAAATAGCTTCAGAAAAGTCTTGGAATGGTGGCTGAGACTGGGAGGATTGGCATTAAATTGATTTAAGCAGTATAAACTCAGCTGTGGTGAGCAGT
Source organism: Remorina albescens (assembly GCA_034769265.1). Classification (NCBI taxonomy): domain Eukaryota; kingdom Metazoa; phylum Chordata; class Actinopteri; order Carangiformes; family Echeneidae; genus Remorina; species Remorina albescens. The sequence continues at coordinate 5,464,006 of CM068490.1, forward strand.
AATAAGAAGTCATAGAAGTTATAAAACACATTATCCTGCGGCAGTAGGGAGGACAGAGAGGACACTGGGGGAGGGAAGGAGAGGACACACCAAAGCATCATTATAGGGGGGGGGGGGGAGTCAAAGCCGATATGATCACGTAAAGAGTCGACAGTGTGTGCATGTGTGTGTGCCGTTTTGCAATCAAGCCCACACATACAAATCGCAGCATGCACAGAAACATACTGAGGTCATTACTCTGCCTCTGCTGCACCAGCCGGTTGTTATGGATGTCTGACCGTGGGGTGAACACAAAGGCACACATGAAATTATTTGGTTATGAAGAAAGACTCTGAGCTTCAGCCAATAAACATCTTGCAACATCTTATTCAGCTCTCTAAAGGAAGTCGATCTAAATTATATTTGTTTAAAATTTATTTTACAATTATTTAAAAATATATATATTTACTTAGGGATGTGGAAGGTTAACTTTGTGGGGTGTTTTAAGGTTAACAAAATACTGCTGGATCCAATTGTTTAATGCTTGAAACCTTAAGTATCACCCAGGTCAGTCAAAGAAGTCAATTTCACACTGAAGTCTGACACCAAACATGATATACGGCTTTTGTTTCTGTGTCATTCGAAGGATTTACATTTATTTTCCTATATGTTTTCCTTCCTTCCTCCCTTGTGGTCTGGAAATAGGAGGTTTTGTGTGATTTTTAAAAACATTTATGAGAAAATCACTGCCTGTCTGAAATCATTACTAACATCAAAAGGGTTGAAAGAGAGGCAGTAAAAAAGCTAAATTACATAAACACCTTCACAACTCCATCCTTTATATTGTTCAACAGGATAATTTGTGCTTTAAGACGGTGCAGGGACACTGTCACAGGTCCTAAGTGGGTTTTCTCCATTCATTTTCTGCACTTCTGACCCTGTAGCAATGATCTGTTTCTTTGAGTCAAATATTTACTCAAATATTGTGCTTGATAATAAAAGGCAATATAAAAACACAAATAAAAGCTATCTCTTAATGTGTTTGCATTACAACTGAGTAGTGACACCATAAATCACTGATCAGTTAAGTGTCATTGAATTTTCGTGTTGTGACACTTATATCTTCTTATCCCTCGACCTGTTCCAAACAGTAATAGAAACTTTTCTAACTGAGTGACTGAGAGATTGAATAGAAAATATACCAGGTATAAGGTGAAGACCGGATGGTGGGTCCAGGTGGGCTGAAGCCAGTGACTGCTTTGTTGTTATATCACAAATTCAGTTAAGCGCTCACGGTTTATTATGAGACTCTGATTCTGAATGCAGGCATGTGCACTTCTCTGTGGAATGAGCATTCTAATTCATTCATAGTAATAATTTAGAGACCTTATTTCTAATAATAAAAGAAGAGAAATTTCTCTTTATCTAATATTTAAAGTTGATTCCATGGCTTAAAGTTGATTATATTAACTTATACTGATGTACGTAGTCTAAGTTGATACTGGAAAAATACCGTTGCTAATAACATGATAGTGAATTCAACATATGAACCCCCCCCCCCCCCAACTGTATGTGTCTTTATGCATATCACAACATGCTCATGAACATAATTATCCCCCCGTCTGCCTTGTGCTCACCTGCGATCATGTCGTCCACAGTGCTCATCTTGAGCAGCACCTGCTGGATGAGGCCGACCTCCGTGCTGGTCTGCAGGTTGCGCACGCTTTTGCGCAGGATGGCGGTGAACATGCTCCAGATCTCAGCCTGGCATGTCACCTCACAGTGGGACAACAACTCCACCATGCAGCCGATGCTCTCTGCCTCCTGGATGATGAAGTTCATCTCCAGGTCAAACTCGCCACCCACCAGCTGGAGGAGCGTAAGGAGGAAGACAGGAAAGGGGAGGAAGGACATTGTTTGGGATTCAGAACATGGTAGGGGACCGATGTAAAGGAAGGTGTTTGGGAGGGGGCACGAAACAAGATGGAAGGAGGGAGAGAGAAGACAAGAAGAGAGAATGATTTAGTGAAGCATTTAACCTTTTGTCTGTAGTAAAGATGTAAGCCTGGCTTCTGATGGATGCTGATTGTGGTCAGGAAAGCATTTCCTCTGCCGGGGGCCACCCATACTGCAACAAATAAATGTCCTTCATTTCTGCACACACACACCCACACACACACACACACACACATATAGCTTCATCTTTGCTCCTATTGCTCTCTCACTAAAGTGAGGACCCCCCCCCCCCCTTCAGACAGACAAACACACACAACTCATGTACTGATTAATACACCGTTGAGTCCATGTTATCTCAGATAGCATTAGTGAGAGGAGGACACCACAGGCTACTTTTAGTCAAGTCAAGTGCAAATGTTCTCTCTCAATGGATGATGCACTATAATTACTTGTGAAAGTACAGCCTTCATATCACTGTGCCTCTCCCACTCACACGCACACACATCCAGTACATGAACACAACCATACCCGCTCAGCATACTACACTATTCAGGAAAGGGCAGCCATAGCAACCAACAAGCTACTGTAAGAGGTTATTAAATCAGATGGAAGAGAAACATGCAGGAGGTTAGGAGAGGCTAGCAGACGAGAGATAAAAACATGGGACAGAATAAACTGTGTCTGCACGACAGTGGCGAGAGCAGCCCTCCGCTATCTGCATTGTGGAGAGAACATGAGAACAAGAGAAGGAGAAAAGGTGTCGGTGCCAGCGAATTAAAGAGTCAGAGTCAACCTCTGGTCAAAAATAAAAACTGAATCTGAATTGTGTTTGATAAAGGTCTCTGTTCCCAATAATTAAATCTGCGTGTCGGCCTGGGAATTGATTCAGTAGCACTGTGAGTGCCGGTCTCTTATTTCTGCTATTACATAAATGTGTTCTAATGGTGGTAGTTCTCAAAAACAAGTTATCCGAGTTTTTGTTTTACATGAATGAAAACCTATTTTTTATCATGCGTTGCATAACACTTCAGGCTTGAACATCAAGGTACTTGCGATCTCCATGACAACTGAGTACATGTCTGCTGACGAAGACCACAAGATGTGGCTGAAAGGTCGAGAAAAGGCCTGTAATTACACTTCCAGACATTTATGATCATTCAAAATAGATAGAATAGAATAAATTTAATGAGGGTTGATATATGATTGATATAAATTTTCATTTATAAGATGAAGTACATGAAACATCATATGTTATGTTATATGACTGTTCTGAGCCTTTTTCACTTGAGGCTGAATGTTTAGTACAATCTCGTCAATTCAGCAACGATTAATTGAAGCATTTCCTCCCACCAGCTTTTACTCACATTTTTGATTTTTGTATTAAAAAAATTAAGTGAAAATTATGAAACTCATCCATTGTCTGATGTCCGACTCTTTTACTTCTTCTCTGCATTGGCAAACAGCATCTGAATGGAAGAATCTAGCAGTAGTCACAGTTTCTCAATACTTTCATTATGGTAATATATCGATATGCGCATTTAATGACTTTCTTTAAATTCAGCGACAATTTATGCTACATTTGAATGAAGACCTGTTTATTGTCTCACTTTAAAGAAAGTCCAGAGGTTTGGATTCAATTTAAATAAGACTGACCTCAACACCAAGATTCATATTAGCAGCCGCAGTATTTATTACATGCCGGCCCATTGACAGGCGTTAGAGATTGAAGGTTAGTCCTTGTCAGCCGCAGCTCCTTTCCTCTCATTGGTTTGACTAAAGTCATCTTGCGATGAATCACATTTTAGGGCCTTGGTATTAAAACAAAACCTATTTAAGTGCAAAGTCTCCATGCTTTTCTACCTGCTCCTCATCCTCCACTGCTCATCAGCCACACTAACTGCCTCTCATTTCTCCCCCGCTCCCTCGCTCGGTGAAGGAAATTGATCCTGTGCACTCTGTGAACACATTAGCACAGATTAGATAGGACCCTTGAATGAGGTATGGAATACAAGAAGGAAGAATTAATTCATCCAACATCGAATTTCCCCCCAACCGCTCTCCTCTGAGGTTCCCAATTACACAGCCCACTTGGGACCACTACATCCTACAACATCTATACAACCTGCCAGTCTGAGGATGCTTGATATAACCTGCAACGGAAGCTTAGAGGGAGACGGCGTAGTCTTTTGTAGGAACTCACTGGCAGATGTACAGCAATGTGAACGCAGAAAACACACATATCCGCAGGCCATACCTACATATGTACGAGCATAATCTGTCTGCTTACTCTTCCCACCCGGGCACAGAACATCACAGCGAGATGAGAGGGGTGATGCAAACAACGGCAACAAATTGAGTCTCGTGACCAACAATACAGAGAAAACAGGGAGGTGGATAAGGAGGTGGGGGTTAGGGGGGCGGTGGGGTGAGTGCAGGAAACACAGTGGGAGAAAAACGAACGTGCCCAGATAATTATTATCTCTGCTCCACCAGAAGCAGCATCTGGAAAGACAGCTAAAACCAGGGATGACACTGCCAAGAGCTTCCTGGAGCAAGAATTTCAGAAGAGAGGACGAAAAGACAGACAGAGAGAAAATATTCTCCAAAATAAAATGTCACATTAAAATATATGTTCTCCATTTAATGTGGCTTCCATAAAGATGATTGATGCTGCCCATTATTTCCTCGAACAGGATCTTTTAATTGATGTAAAATAAACATGCTGCATTACTGGTAATAAGGTAGATCGTGAACAGCCTGAGCACACTTCTGCACCGCCATCACCACACACGGACAAAAGAGGACTAATTTGTTTTATGTGGGGAAACATGATGCTTTTACATAAACACCCATAACCTTCGATCTTTCTTTTCACCCAACTCCGTGCGTCCTGCTGGGGAAAGCGCTCTCAAAAGGCAAGAGCAATCACATCAGTGAGCACGCACAAGAGGCTTTTACCACCCCAATCTATACCCTGGTGGTTAAAGGGACAGGCGCACATAAACAGGGACCCGCATTTTGCCACATGCCGAAGGATAGAGGGGCTTGGCAGTACCACGTCATCTCCTCTGAGGCAGGGAGGTCTGAACGCTAACCTCACTGTCTTCTTGGCAATTGGTTGAAGACATTTGTTTTGGCAGCATTGTGGCAATTACTGCTCCCCGAGTGTACCGGTCTTGTCTGTATGTTCCATTCACAAAAACGAAACAAACCAAATTTAAAAAAAAAAAAACTGCCTGTCATCCAGAGGTTGGGGCTGAGGAAATGACTATCTCTTCTGCACACTCAATGTTCTAGCTTTCGGAACATTTGACACTTGAGGATTGTGTTTCTGCTTTTGTATGTGAATGTCATCCTGCAAATTATGAGTCGACTATGGATACAGCATGTGCTTGTGTCATACTGAAAATAAACAAGATTGAACAATACTGAAATATGACAGTGTCCTTGTGTTGTGAGTGTAATGAAAACTTTATTTCTGGTTCGAGGACACAGAAGACACTTAACTTTGAAACACAAATACATCTAATAATGTACACGTCCCTAAAATAAAAAGAAGTTAGCGTAAAGTATCACAACTGTGCTTCCACACTTATACGGTGCTTTTTCCTCTGTGTCCTCCTTATTTCCAATTCTGTTCTGACCAGCTCTGCAGTGCTGCTTATTCAGACCGCCAAGGAAGCTGGCACTCCGTTTGGCATCCCTTGGGATGTGTCGGGGAGGTGGGAGTTTGAGGAGGGCGGGGTTCAGTGCCAGGACCGTCTTCCTACCACAAAGAGCTTATATGAGCAGGCACCACGACCAGCCAAAATCAGCTCTCATAAAGGGCCTGGAAAAACAAACAGTCTCTCTGTCCATCTGAACCATTTTTCACCAGAAACTAAGCTCAGACACAGTCCTGTCTGAAGGGAAGCTGCTCAAGACATGACACAGTCCGTCCCAAAAAAGTCATTTTAAAAAATGACCCTTATAGCTAAAGCAATGATCCATACAAGTTTATAATCTGCAATGTCAACTGTGGTCAAATAACTGACTGCTGTTATTCTGACTGTTTTAGCATTATATAATTCATAAGGACACAGAAAGCAGAATCTAGAATCTGATTGGTTGAATTAGCTTGTTACATGATGATAGACAGATCAATTCACCCAATCACCTGCCAAGTAATTTTTGAGAGCACATGGCCGTTTACAAACAGTTTCGACGAAGGCTTCCCAGACGGTGTTGTGTAACAAAACATCTGGCACATCAGGTTATGGAGCTGAAGAAGCTAAATGAAATTTAGTCACTATTATTTTATAAATTACAGCTGTGCTTTTCATGGGTGACTTAAATGGAAAAGGCCTCTATAACATAATCAATTTAATGGCACTTGCATCATATGTAATTTAAGCATTTTGTCATTGGCTTTCTCCCAAGAAAAAAAAAAAAACTGTGTATAGACTTTTTAATCAAACTTCTAGTTTTAATATCTTTAGCGTGAATTTTAAAGGTGAATTCTGGAAAGCGTGCCATCAATTGGAGTTATTGTTATTTAATTGAAAACGATCGCTCAGACCAACCACAGCCCATTATGTAGTGCTGTGATGGCACATCAAATGAGCCATTATGCTGCCTGATTGCTTTGACTGAGTGTTGAATATTGGATGACTACCGCAGCCAAAGCTGGCGAAAGAGGCACCTGTTGCTCATTACGGCCGTCAGAGATGGCGGGTCAGAGAGGCAAGAGCTTGGTCAATAGCTACCTCCTCTGCCTCTGCACATTCATTTGAGCCTTTGGAGCTAGCATCATCAATATGCAACTTCAAAGCCTCTGGGAGTGCGCTGGAGAGGTGCAGGGATGCGTGCGTGTTTGTTTGGTCACAGTATGTGTGAGGGTGTGTGTTTGTGTGGCTCATTACTCATTTGTGTCCCCTGAGTGCGCCGTGGCCATTCAGTCCCTTTGTGTGTGGAGTGAAAGAGGAGACGAGAGGCCCATCTAGACATGAGATCACAGATTATACACTTATCGCTTCGCCAAGAGGGCTCGACGGAGCACAGGAGAGCAAAGGGGGCAAAAAAAAAGGGAAGTAGAGAGGGAGACGAAAGGGAGAAAAACAAACAAAGAGAATGAACAGTGTGAACTGCAAAAGGGAATCGGGAGGAAAGAGGCTAGACAGAGGAGGACATAGCGAAGAGAAAGTGTGTGTGTGTTTGAAGGAGGGAGCATGAGAGATGGAGCCAAAGAGAAAACGAGGGCAAGACAGCGGCTGAATGCTGTTGTGCTTTATTATCAGCATGGCAGAGCGGTTTTATTGCCTTTAGCCTTTAGTGCGCTGATGATGATGACCGTAGCAAATCTCTAAGGAGATATGGATTACATTGGGGCTAAACTGGCCACAAAACACTCAATAATCCACACCATGTTTTCTGCATGACCTAATTTTTGGTAAACAACATTGATAAGAACTGCAGTTAATTTTATCACTGGCACCAATTTATATTCACGATAAACTTCTTATAATATTGATTTTCCAAGGCTTTAGGCTGAGGATCCGTGTAGACATTAATAATAAGGGTGACACGAATCTTCAGAGCAAAAACACATCCATTATAATGAGAGTCACTGAGACATGGAAGTGATTAGTTAATTAATTGATGGGTTGATCCACAGATTAATCACTAGCAGCTTTAATGATCAAATCATAGTTTAGGTCATTTGTCATTTAAAACGGCCAAATATGTGCTGCTGGGTCATGAGTTTAATTTCGTTACATCACACTAGTGTGAATATTTTTGGGCTTTGGACTCTTGATCAGACAACCAGGCTTTTTAGAAACCTCACTTTGGAGAGTTTTTGCGCTTGGCTTTGTTTTCTATCATTTTTAATTGGATGTGGTCGAGTCTGAGACACAAAAAGCCTGCAAAATGAAGTCAGCATTTTGTTCTCTATGATTTAAGATGGATTATTCATTTTCTTAAAGCATTTTCTGTAGCCTTTTCACAGCATTATTTTTTAAAACCATGAGATAAATGGATACTAACAAAATATGATTAGCTGAAGCTGTAACCCTGACTGTTGCGACAGTGGTCAAGAGCACAGTTGCAGTGGAAAAGGGCAGTATACGCTCTCTGTCTCTCACTCTGTGATTGTGATCAGAAATGACGTGTTAACGGACTGTAGCTCACAGCCAAACGAGGTGGAAGGGTGGGGCCCCCCTTGACTTCATTTCCCATGGGCCTTTGTACCAATGTCTACAGAGATGGCAGATGGCACAAGAAACAGCCCCCACTCATGAAACCATGACACTCCACTCAAAGCAACAACGTCACAATCACACAGTCAGCACACACAAACACGCACACAAAAATACTCTCAAGTCATCAAAACAACCATAATCAGCAATGAGAGTACGGTATACATGAGAGCTGTTATGCATGAAGTGTAGGGCTCTTACTTCAGACTTTACAGGAAGAGATGAAGGGAGAGAAGTGAAGTCCACAGCAGAAATCACAGCAGAGCAGTTTTAGGAAAGATGCAGAGAGAAGCCAGGTTTCAGCACACATACACACACATCAGACACTGCAAAAATACACTAGTGATTACGTAAATCCACACTGGGGAATATAAAGTTGGTTTAGGCCAGAAAGAAACAAGCAAGGAGGGTTTTTTTTGTTGTTGTTTATGTGTATGTGCATGTACAAGAGCATGTATTTCTGCGTGCATGTATGTGTGGTTGTGGGAAGGGCCAGTAAAAAGATGTCTAAAAATGTCAGAACTTCGTAAGGAATATTTGATGTGGACAGCAGATAGTTCTCCATGCCATAAAAATTGCAGCAGCGCAGATAGTAGCACTTCCAGCATATGTGGAATTATGGAGAATCCATATTGCACATTATGAAAGTTAGATTATGGTTGATGTTGAATCAGCTCAAAAGAATATTATAAATACTATTTCTATACGGTGCAAAAAAAATCTAAGGAATTTAATCTAGCTAATCTAGCTTTCATTCTATGTCATTTAAATGTGAGTTGCTTATGCAGTCAAACAACACAAGTAGAAGTATCTCAGTCCATTGTGTGAACTGACTGGTGTTGCTCATTTAGCTCAAAAAAGCGTGGATCTTTTACTTTTTGGAAACAAAAAACTTCCTGAATTTTAAAAATAACTATATGTGCACCACCCTGGCTGTAGGTTGCGTTGGCCCTATGTGAGTTTTAAGAAGCTATATAATGGGAAACGTCTTGCATCCAAAAAACTCCCAATGATTGGGCTGAGACCGAAGCATGTTTATGGCACGTTCTTTCATCCCCTCCGACGCACAACTCGTATATATTCTGCACCAACAGAGGACAAAAACCAAACCAAAGAGAGATTCAAAGTGCCAACAGAAAACCAAACCAACACAACACATACACATGGCATTTTGTTTCTTTTACACACACATTGCATTTTCCCTGCAGGGCAGTGCAGATGGCACTTCATTACAAGCTAATACGTCAGCCACACACAGCAGCTCTATGCAGCAAACTCACTTCTCTCTTGGACGCTGTTCTGCACACACACAACATCCAATCTCAGAGCCAACTGAGAACCCACATGGACAGAGAAAAAGCCTGGCTAAAGGTTCAGTTTAGAGCCCTGATCCTCTGTACTCCTGGATCAATATTGTGATTTCTTGCCAAATACAATTTTGTTTTGTTTGCCCCCTTAATATTGTAAGGATGAACTGAAAATATACGTTAGAAACTATCGTGCAAAGCAAACATGAAGTCACAGATGGCAGTGTTTTGCATAAAGGAGCAAAAAAAGCATAAAATCTTCAAAGAAAAGAACACAAACTTGCAGTTGGCAAGGTTTTTGTCTGTCTTCATACGTTTTATGTATGAGCCATACCGCACCGCATGAAAAAATAGCTCCTCCTTCCTTGAGTCATTTAATTTAATTTGGTGCATACAAAAAGGCATGTATGCATAAACATTGCGTCCTACAGGCACAAAGGCTTTGCTCCATTGACCTTTGTAAGTCTGTCAAGGACGAAGCACAGGGAAGGTGAAAATGTTCCATCAACTAACCGCTGCCTCCAATTTAGCAAATAAGTGTACGTGCTACACTTCCACAAGATTCAACATGGAGACACTTGTGATATCTCTGCCAAAAGCTGTACCCTGGGTAGATTTTCCACAAAAATAACCACGAATGTGTGTCTATACATACATCAAAGAAACAGCTAAGCTATTGAGCGTTCCCATGTATTAGCTTGTCAGTATTTATTAACACTGCCAGAAACCAAAGAGGGAGCGCTGGATAAGAAAAGAGAACGAGAGAAGGAGCGATAAGACTGTAATACCTGCTGAGATCTGTCTTTATGAAAGCCTCTAGTCTTCAGTTCATGGCAGGACAGTTCAGTGTGCCTTTTCCCGCCCCCAACATCTGACTCAAGCCTTGTCAAGTGCAGGCTCAAAACAAACCTTCCACACACACACAGCGTTCAAAATGCAAAAGTCTTTTCTGAGCTATTCATTGCAAAAAATCTTGCAGGTCTTAAGTCATTCACACATGTGCTCTCATCCAGTTTGTCACTTCCACACACATACACACTCAATGCTTACAACAGCAGCGATTCACATGAACGACAGCATGAGTACACACAAAAAGACAGGTAGAGGAAGAAAACGGCAGCGATAGAATGCTTTTCCCCCCAAAATAATCCAGTAATAATGAGGCACAGTTTCATTAGCATATAAGAATTTGGGGCAAAAAAAAAAGTGTTTTTAATAGAGTGGAAGGCTGAGGATCTTTAAAAACGGCAGAAACGAAGAAAAGATCAGAAAGAGATTAACTGTACAATATATCAGATGGACCATAAGAAAGTGAGGTTGGGCATCAGAAACAGCAGAAAGGAAATGTGAGCAGTAAGTTCTCAGCACAGCAGGCAGCTCGTGCTCTCTCCTCATTGATACAGTAGAAATCCTTCAAGAGTTCAAAATTCACTGACAAACGGCTGAAAACTGGAACTGTACTAATTGGTGTATTAATGCCATCAACATTTTTCCAGGGCTTAGAGCCCGTGACAGCAAAACATGACATGAAATTTAAAGCTGTGAGAGCACCACTGCAAAACAGAACTGCTGTTCACGACTGAAAAAAAAAAACAAAATACCCATCCAGGTCAGACACACATGCACATACACACACACACTGTAGGGATTGAGGATTGCAGCCAAGTGACCACAACTCTGACTTCATCCAACTGCAGTTTAAAATGTCTGCCACCTGATTGGCCAAAGAGGCTTAGTAACGGATCTAGCAATAAGCCTTGTCACATGCTATTGGGCGACAAACAAAAAAATATTAAAATTGAAAAATTTCACCCTTTGTGTCTTAACACAACAACACACGTCATTCTCCCTAACACACACACGTTTACAGATTCATAGAGCTCTTTCAATCACCAAACATCTGTTGAAGAAAATGACATTTTTAAGTGAGTTTAATTTGCATCACAATGGACAGTTTTAATAGAAAATACTCCAGTAGAGAGGCTGTCAACCATATGAGAGAAAATAATAGACTGTTGCCCCTCAGAGGGAGTGAACAGCGTTAACTACAGGCCAACCAGTAAACACATGACTACGTACAGATGACTCATCTAAGGTTTGGCATTAAACTAAATCTGTTTGTCTGTCGTTGTTCTTTAAAAAAAATTATATACTTCTGTTGAATTTATGGAGTGGGAGGCTGTGAATCAATAAACCACTGATTAGATGTTGGTGGTGATCCAGATTTGGGAACCATGCCTTTAAAGGCCATTTACCCACGTTGTTTACCCACCACTGTGAGGGATTTCAAGAATTTCAATTCTGTGTATGTGCTCTGCATAAAACATTTTAGCATTTAAATGTATTGACAGAAAGTATGTGCTTGAGACTAACAGAGTTGGAGAATTGCTCAGAATCATGGCCCTCGGCTAAAATAATCATCCACTGCACTTTCTCATGAATAAATTTACATCCTCCGTCATACAACACATCAACTCAAGCTATAGCTTTTTCAGTTGTAGTTGCTGCGGTACATCCACTGTCATCAGACACTAGATGGGTCCATCCCCAGAAAAGAAGACAAGGTGATGGAATAAAAATGGCTAAAGAGAGTAAACATATAAAGTGCCTCCCAAGCTGGCATTTGCAGTGACAGATAAAGAACTTCATGAAAATGAAAAAGCTTTCTGACAAAATTGATTTTATAATTTGAAATTCAATGAAAAACACCTTCTGCTATCAAGGGTATTCCTAAAATAATACAAGATTGTCGACCTCGAATCATTCAACACCTGAAACTGAATCACCAGATGAGCACAGGTCAGTCTCCCTCATCTGCATAAGTCAAGAGTTTCAGACAAAATCTAAATTTAAATGCTGCAAGGGAAAGCCCACAGCTCCCTCTATTAAGGAAACACCTTGGCTGTCCAGACTTTTTATAAGGTGTTAAGATTTTAAGAGTTATGGTTTAATAGAAAGATTCCAAAGGCAACTTCTATTACCAGTGGTCAAAGGAAGTGAGGAGAGTGAGAGAACTTCCAAAATATCATGGCACAAAAAAAAGAAGAGTGAAGATAAACACTAAGAGGAAGGAATAAAAAAAAGCATCAGTTAAAGTTTGTGATGGAGAGGAGGCTGTTGAATGGAGAGCTTTCAGAGTAAAAGTGTCAGGCTGCTGCCTTTTTTCCCCTTTCTTTATTTTTTTGTCTTTTTCTACCAGATTCTGTCAAGGACAAGAGGCAGCTAAATTTTCCTTTCTTTCCATTTGTTTTCCTGAATGTAGGCAGTACCAAGGGCATCCTTGTGTGTTATGCCACAGGAGCATCGGAAGGAAGGAATCAAGGCTGAGATAAGGTATTTTAACAAGGCCTTCGCACCCGTTCCCCTGACTCAACTCAAATACGCTCATTTCAAAGAAGCTGACAGGAAGTATAGTCCTACAGGGCATCTTCCATGTTGCTTTCACTTCAGTGGAAATGCTATAGATAAAAATCCTGACAAGAAAGTGGAGCTGAGATTTACACGTCACTTCGAACTCCTCATTCTCACTGAGAACCAAGAAGGTCTGATTGATCAGAACAGCCAAGGTTGTAGTACATAAATTGTGTGGTCTGTCTTCCATGGCCGTAGCCTTTTCAACGGATATATGAGTGTGTCAGTTTGTCTGTGAGATGCAGCAGGTGCAGACAAGCTGATGCTAAGTTCAAAGGTCAGGAGATAAAGCCTACAGACCTGACTCAGGCCAAGCGGGCGACAATTCAGGATGACTAATCTGTTTGTTTGGATTGGTTGAGTGTATGTGCTGCAGCAGATAGGATGTGTGCAAGCACATGTGTAAGCACATGCACATGTACACAAGCACGCACACACACACACGCAGACACACACACATACACAGAAGGCCACGTACGCGTTCACCATCCAATAAAACAATAGGGAGCACTGTTCCACTGAGCCACAGCTGACGGAGGATAAGAGGGGCAGCATGCAGCTCCAATGACTCTCAGTAATCCATCATCATAAGACAGGATCAGGAATGACACACACGTGCACATGTACATGCATGCACACACCCACACACACACAAAATAGGGTTTGGAAAGGCTAGCAGAGTGTGACGCAGTCTGTTTAACAGTGCAAAAAGACCACACACAGTGCGCACACATACTGTACACACAAGATAATCACAGGTCACGTCAGATAGAGACACAATGTAACCCACATAGAAACGCATGACGCTAAAACCAAAGTTAGCTCTTGACATATTAATATGGTTATAATGAAACGTCTGGCCCAAAAGAACGAGCACCAGCATCTTCTCGATCAAGGTGCGTCTGCACTGCAGGCCTGTCACTACGTCAGCTTTACTTCAGACTCGTCCTACACACTGGACAGTTGCAAAGACGTGTTGTTTGAAGTGCAGCAGACAAAGCCGTAAGGGTGCAGAACCTCGGGCTTTGGAAGTAAAAACCTTGAAAAGGAATCATTGAGAGTTTGCATTTGCAGTGATCAACTCATATTCAAGATTTAAATTGCCTGCTCTCTTAATGCTAGGAAGTTTGCCTTATTTGCGTTTACCCTTAGGAGATCTGATACATTAATACTTTACTATGCAGCTTCTAATACATTGGAATAATTTACAAATGGTGTCATCATCCTGGAGGATATTTTCTCCAATGGATAACAACTGGATGCGAACAAGCTAAGTGTATACTATAAGACTTAAACAGCCGAAATGGAAGCTGGAAGTGAATTAACATTCAAATTCTTCACATCTACGCCAAATATCTATTATTCCTGAGGTGAACAAGAGACTGAAATATGGAATCATTATGACCAGACATTCATGTTCGCAAACAAAGCTGGTGAAATCATCCAGTAATGTTGCTGTTCAGTTGGGTTTTGGTAGCAAATATAGTCAATTCTAGTTTTATTCAACTGAAGGAATATAAGAAATGACTATATTAGTTTTATATCATAACACGCAGGCACCAGCACAGTGAATGTTATTGAGATACATGCCTAAAACGAAAGTCTGGTTCCCCAGATGACAATGTCAAATGTCAAATTCATTCACAAAAAAACTATTTCCTATCAAAAGGTCATATCAACTCAAAATCCATTCTCAAATATCACAGCCCATTGCCAGCATACTATTGTAACCTTGAGAGCTTTGACTCTTTTGTCGAAGAAGGCCAAACACTTGGAAAAGAAAATAAATGTTAGATTTCAAAAGGATTTCAAGAAGATTTCTAAACATAATAATAATAATAATAATAATAATAATAAACTAAACTTTGGATGCAAGTCTAAAATAACCTTTGAGATGGAGGAGGACAGTGAGTCATCTCTGAAAACAAATACAGTGAGTTTATAAATGATAAATATAAGGTTTGATGGTTAAAAAAGGAAATCCCTGTGCAAATCCAGTTCATCGGGCAAGCAGCATCATGATGTCTAAAGCCACTGGTATAAGGAAAATAAGCATGCATGATCGATAAGAACTAAGACGAATACAAACTCTCTTTCAGGTCATCGTATGGCTGAAATTTCCACGTGTGAGCCCTTTTGGTGAGATGCATAACCCCGAAAAAGCAAGACCCTTTTGGCCCCATACATTAGCTTGATTGTAAGAGTATGTTTTCACTCTATCCACATTCTGTAGCACAGCCTAATAGTTTTCCTGGAACCAGAGCCTGAATAAATCAGGGAGAGAGGGACCAGCAGGTAGCACAGTGAGTCATCACCATTGCCTAGTATTGGCTGCAAAAAAACAAAAAAATGCACACAAAACACAACCCACAACAACACAACTTCTCCCTTCCAGTGCTTGTGGGTGTGAAAGCACTCACAGGCGTGGTGAGGGGAAACCTGGCACGGTGCTGATGGGTATTAAATCCTGGAAGTGGTGCTGGCACTAGTAAAGATAACTTCAGTGGGTCAGGAATGGACTGCCATGATAGTTTGTGTACGCATTGAGAGGGAGATGAGAGAAATGTTAGGCCTTTTGTTTATCACTTCAAGTTGCCTCCTTCCCTGTTTATTAGGTGTTACTGCTCTTTTTCTAGCCTTTTAAACAGTTGTGGATATAGATGCTCAATAACACAATGGCACTGGTGACACATTGACTTTTCCTTTAGCATCACTAGCTGACTTTTTTGGTATTGACTCCCATCAACATTAGGGATGGACTGCTACAGTAAAGACATACATTTGTACCTATAGTCACAAAATCTTCCTTGCAGAAGTAAGCATAGTTACTTTTCGTTATAACCTTTGAAAAAAGACACTGAAAAACCAATACAACTCCTTAGCATTAACTTGTAGTGCAGGATAGAAATTCATAAACTGCTTGCAGATGTATTTCAATGTATTTAATAGCTGTGGTTACAAGACAAATACAATGTAGACCTTGCACTGTACAAACAGGATGAAGTAAACTGTTTGAGATTAATCACGCTGCCAAATATTGTCACAATCTACTTTAATTTAAGTAGTCGGCACTTCCAAACATCAGCCAGCCCTCATCCAGAATGTTATTATCGAATGCAGTCTCAGTACTCCACAGCAAATTTGGGCACTGCTCTTATTTCCCATGCTGACACAGACCAGAGCAAAAAGAACCAACTTTATTGTGTGTGCTAAAGCCAATGCTACTGCAGTGCTAGTCAGACAGTATCACCTCCAAAGGGAAGCAAGGAAACACAGCAAAAGTGCATTATGTGTCACTGTCTGGTCGGTTTAGCTAGTTAGTTTTGGAGTGTACAAAACATTTCCAAGGCCTTTTTCTTATCAAGCCGCGCTGTCTTGTGAAAAATACTTCCCTGAATTCTTAAATATCCCTGTTTGACCCTCCTCTTACTTTACAGCCCTCTTTCATTACTGAAGTGGATTTATTTGATGAAATCCCTAAAGGGATCATCACTCCCATCTGCATTCTTTAGCCGAAGTCTACTTCATGGGAAGAACATGCAAACCTGTGACATCAAAAAACCTAAAGTAGAAAATGTTTTTGTTTGATAGCAAGTGTAGATCTAACATGGTGTTAAATGACTTGGGACAACTACTGATGTTGCTCTTCATGCTGCAGGAGATGTACGAGTTCACCAGTAAGATGGTGGATGTCGAAGGTATAAAATCACATTAGGGGTAGTTGTTGAATAGCAAAGTTACACACATACAAACACAACACAACACAACCTTCAGCCACTGCAGTATACAGCATGATGAATAGCTACACGGCTAGCTATACTTCACAGTAAAGCAAATGTGTGTATGTATGTATGTGTGCGTGTCTAAGTGTGTGAGTGTGTGTGTGTGTGTGTGTGTGTGTGTGTGTGTGTGTGTGTGTGTGTGTGTGTGTGTGTGTGTGTGTGTGAGGAGCCAAGGGAGAGAGGCGAAGTAGGCCAGCATGAATTTAAAATCACCCCTGCCAGGCAATAATGTGGGCTACAAGAAAGAAGGGAGCAGTGTGTGCATTTTTGACTGCATGTGTGTGCGTTGGTGTGTTTGCGTTTGTTGCCAGAGAAAATGTGCAGATGAAATGTAGGAGACGAAAGCAAGGGTTTGTATGAACACTTATTTATCAACTCTCTGGGATGTTGAGGGCGTACACACTCACCGGCTCACAAACACCAGGTAATTCAAACAAAGCAGCTCGTTATAATTTGGAGATTAGTGTATTGTTGGGTTGCCAAACTAAACTACACACAGATACACAAAAACAAACAGATACGCACACGGCCACAAAAATATTTCGTTAGTGTTTTTGATCCAAATGCTGGGAATAAAGACTCCTTGGAAAAGACAATCCCTTCTTCTCCAAACAAACAGATTCTGGAAATTAAAAAAAAAACAACAAAGCACAAAAGATCCCCTGACAATAACATGAACCGGTCATTCACAATGATGTGAAAACAAGAAGCATAGAGGAAGAAAACAAGAATCATCAACCACACACGCTTACTGGAGCCTTTATAAGAATATTAGGGCTAAAATTAATCATTTATTTGGCCCATTACAATTTATTAAATAACCACTTTATAGTATAAGTTTTTTTTTTTATAGAATAAAACCCCAATAATGATCAGCTGGTTAAAGTTGCAGAGATTGATCATACTGTAAAAGTAAATAGGATATTTAAAGTATGATTTTAGATTAGTAAAACCTAAATTATTGGTGCAATTATTTAGTGCAATCAAAAAATAAATAAGATTGATACTGAAAGCACTAAAGCATAAAACAAGCTCAGTATCTTAATATTTGGTTTAACAGTTCAGCAGTGAGCTATAATAACAATAAAATAACCCTGGATACATGAAGAAAGCCAACAGTGGAAATATTCTGCATTTAACAGGGATTTTTACAGTAAACACAAGTTATAGACACAAAAGTGAAGAGTATTTCAAACCAACTCAAACGTGTGCAAGCATCTCAAAGACAGAAATCCATATCTGCTCACAGAAATCAGGCTCAGCTTCTTTCACAAAAAGACATTAACATCAAGATATTCATGTTCTGAAATGTTACCCGTTTGTGAAAACTGTTCCAGCTGGCGTCTGTTGTAACAAAGCTCTATGCACAATGCTCACAAAAGCTAGTGTTATCTTAGGCTAACGTTCAGTTTTTCTTTCCCAATACTGATTCCAATATCTTCATTTGTGTTTTGTCTGATACTAACATGACACCCTTAAAAACTGTAGGGCATTTGGACACCACTGGCCCTGTGTGTGATATGATTGCTCTTGCTGTATGCCATGACTTAGGCTCACTCCTTTATAAAACATGAACCTATTGTCTAATTTGGCCTTCACTTATGAAAAAAATAAACAATTCCTACACTAGTTCAAAATTTAAGCCTTGAAAATTGCTGATGTTTTGCTAAAGGATAATGTTGCTTCCTCTACAGCAGTTTTTGAGGAATTTCCAGGAATTATTATTACTATTGTCTGAATAGGAAACTATCCAGTTTACTAATAAGTTAAAAAATATTGCACTGGTGCACAGACTTGTATATTCACCGGTACCCAATACTATATTTTAGCATTTCAATACCCGCATTGGCATCACAACAACCCTACTCACAACATTAATATTTTGAATATAAATGAACAACATGAATACATCATGAATATTTTCACAACAATGGTTTGTCACTTTGTTAGCCAACTCCTGCTTACACACTGTCTACATGCAGTCAAGCAAACCATTTCATTGGTAAATGAAATATCTGGTTTTATTAAATCCCTATTTAAAAAAGGTCAAAATACAATACAGTGTAGTCATATGACCGGCTTCAGACAGACACCTGTGCCGTTGCACTCTCTGGTTCTACTGTTCATTTCTGGCAGTTTCATAAAGGACAAATATGTAAGAATCCTGCACATCTTTCCCACCGTAGGTCTTTTGTCATTCCTGTCTCTTTTCACTTCAGCTCTACATCCACATTAACAGAAGTACAGCTACAGTAGGCTATAGAAGACGTGGTGGCCGACATGTGCTTAACAGCAGATAGACTCCCTCCAGACTTTCTAAGCTTGAAATGTTGCAAAGATGAGTGGAAGGAGACAGTGAGCGAAGAAAAGAGCCAGTAAAAGAAACAGCAGCGCAGACAGCTCCATTACCTCCTCACAATAGGGATCATCCACATTCATCCACCAGCCACTTCATCCAACCAGGCAGTCAGGGAGTGAGGGATGAGATTACACCGAGGGGTTAGGGAGATGGATGCGCTCAGGGAAGATAAAGAATGGAGGGATGGAGGAACAGAGGGGAAAAAGTAACAAAAGGTGTCGTTAAGCAAGAATGGGACATTTTCGTCTGTGTTTTTCTCATTTCCCAGAAGGTCCTCACCCAAAATCTGACATGGCTTATCCCTCTGAGAAATCCCAGCATCTGGAAATAGCAGCTAACGATGGATGAGGAGGAATTTAGAGAAGTGGAGCAGAATTGAGGCGCTTTGAGACAAGAGAGGTGAACGGTTTAATCTGGATGCTTAACTGCTCATACACTTGCACACATACTACTCAGATGGGTGAGAGAGGCAAACAAAAACCGTGTTATAATGTAAGTCATAAAGAAAAAATCATTGTGAAACCTGGAGGAATCAGCATAACACATTAAAGAGACTAATTTGGCTCTAAATAACATCATTACAGGGAGAACCTTGGTGGTAAGAGGATTTGGCAGCAACAAAGTTTGTCCTTTAAGCGTCTTAACATTTAGATTTTTAAATGGTTATTTTTCTTGTTTCCAGATATTTATCACACTGTAGTTTCTGGATCTGCCCAGCGTGCCTCAGCATGCAAGCTGTAAGTGCAGCCCTCACCTTTAACAGAGGAACATCAACCCTTTTTATTAGCAAGTCAGTAAAATCTAATCCCACAGTTTGACAAGAAACTGATGAAGACAAATGCCCAATTAAAACTCAAAATGTCCAGTTGTCTCTAAACAGGATATGTGCTTTAAAAAGAAAGCGTGCAAACTCTCCCATTTCCGCAGGTCTGTGAATCTGGTACCGTATTTCACTTCTCAATCAGCAGCAGCAGAAGAGAGGAACGCAATGATACAGACAGCATGATGAGGCTCCACGGGGGGGACGGAAATCATCAGACCCCCACTGAACAACATAAAACCGGACCTTTGCTACATGAAAGAGGAAACAGAACCTTAAGGACAATCACAGACTTTTCAATTTTCCCCTTTGAAACCCTCCCATCATCTCACTCATTTCAGTTCACTATCTCTCGCCTCCTATTACAGTTTCTGTGGGGAAAAATGAGGCTCCTGCTCACACCATCCTTTTACATCTCCCTGTCTCTCTCTGACTCATGCAGGGGTCGGGACAGCCCAGCTGCGTGATAGATAGCCATTCAAAATCCTTCATGACCTTGCAGTGGAAGCCACACCCTCCTTCCTCCACCTCCAAGAAAGCACATGCAGGATGTACGTGTGTGTACTGCTATCAAGTGTCTGTGTGTGTGCGTGACAGGTCACCCAATACAAAAACAATTTGAGATGTGTTTGTTTTGTCGGTCGGCAGCAGCACGGTTGCCACTGTTAGCTAACATCGGTCACTGGTTGCAGCCCCTGGGCACATCTGAACTCTCTGCAGCATCAGAGCAGCTAATCTTTCACAGAAATAAGCCCCCACATCATCTCATACAGTCCCACAAAACACTCTGTGAAGATGAACAAAATGTGAACCCTCTCTCAGACATATTTGTCGTGAAATTTAACGGTTCTTCTGTTTGCTGCAGCATTAGCCTGAGGTCAATTTTTGTGTGTCCCCTTCCGGAAGACAGATACAGCAGCAATTAATTCAGAGGTCCACCAAAATTTCTATTACATTTAGGGCTAGAATGATTATTCAATTAGTTAATCAACAAAAAAATAATCACCAACTTATAATTCGTTAGTTGATTTATTTTTCAAGTTAAAAATCTTTAAAAAGATTTGCTGTTCTTCTTTATCCTGTGTGACAATGAACTGGCTTTTTACAAGTTTTATTACATAAATAGGACAAAAAAAGAAATTTAAAGATGTTACATTATGTCTTTTTTATTGAATAAATGAGTGATTGAGACTGTAGATAGCAGATTAAACCATAATGGAAATCAGCATTAGTTGCAGCACTAAATATTAGTGCTGCAACACAATGAATGAATGAATGAATGTTGAGCTTGGACTGGCCTTTCCACTATTTTTACACTGTTGACTGCTGAATCAGAGTTCATGAAAGTTCACAGTCAGTGGTTCGTTATAAACCAGGTAGAGCTGCAACTGCAAATCATCTGTATTTTTTATTTAAAACATGGCTGCAAAAGATTAGTCAGTTGTCAAAATGGCAACCAATAAAT
This sequence comes from Remorina albescens, assembly GCA_034769265.1. Lineage (NCBI taxonomy): Eukaryota > Metazoa > Chordata > Actinopteri > Carangiformes > Echeneidae > Remorina > Remorina albescens. The sequence continues at coordinate 5,485,321 of CM068490.1, forward strand.
GTTCTGCGAATCTATGATGAATTAATTACTTCACTGTTTCTGCAGTAAAATCAGAAATAGAAACAGGGTCACTAAAGGGAAAAGGGAAAGGAAAAAAGTAAAAATACAAAAAGCACTTAATTTGCTTTTCAAAAAACATGAAAGCAGACATCCTTTTTTGCAGCCTGAAATAAATGCCAGTCAAGACACACAAGTAGGACCATAGCAACATGAAGCCATTGTTGTTGTTTTGACCAGGTCAATGACTCATTACATACAACACTTTATGTCCCAGAACTGGAGAAAACATTTTTATAAAACTGTTCATTTCAAATAAACATCTAGCATTTATGTAGAAGTCCACCAAACACAAGCTAGCAATGACTCACATTCATTATTAGACTATTTAAATCTATTAATTGGAAGCTTGTTTATGAGACTTGTCTGCATGGCTGTGTGAGCACACCATGACGCATTGTTATTCCCCAGCATGGCCATACAAGCAAATTAAAGTGGTGCAAGGAGACAGTTAGCCTATGCTCCGAGTCCTAAACCACAGGGCATGCTATGAAAACAGCTCAATTAAACAATGTTTTGTATTGGTATTTTTAGAGTACCCCTTGGCAAAAAAACAAATAGTCTCATAATATGTTGGAAAATGAGGTGACCTACTCCTTTTTGTAAATAATAATAATAATAATCTGTGGTCTAGATCAGCATGTCAAAGTCACTGCACTCCAAGCAGAGTGTCAGGCAGTGTTGATGGAATGGCAAAACACAAACACAGCCTTATCTAATGCTGTCCTCTTTTTACTTTCCATCCCTTTTGTCATCTTAATTTTATGGTTTTTTTTTTTGTTTGTTTGTTTTTATTGGTCAGGTCTTACAGAAAAGAGAAACATCAGTGGGTTGCTATGAGTGGAAATTATTGAGCATCTGTGTCAATATGTGAACTTTTAGGTAAGTACAGTACATATATATATTTTTGGTTTTGTGTGTGTTTGTGTAAGACTCAGTGTGTGGAATTAACTCGAACTCTGCTTACTGTGAACTTGGTATCATGTGGCCTTGATGACTGTGGAGTGCGTGGACAAGAATAATGAGATATTTGCTAAGAGAGGCTCAGTGGGGCCACTAAAGAGGCTCAGGTGGGGGTAGACACTACCAGAAGAAATTGCATCTAAGAGGAAAGGTGAGAGAGAGAGAGAGAAGCAAAAGCAAAGAGCGAGCGTGAAGACCAAGCGTGAGCCAGACTGTGCCACCAATCTCTTTTTCTGCCAGATAAACACAGCCGTTTTGATCTCAAAAAAAGCATTACAACTAGATAAAGCTGTCTATAAATAAGCACAGCTGGTGCTGTACTTAGGCAGACGGACTGACAGCATCGCCTGTGGATGCATTTGAAACATACCGACCAATTCTTCAAATAAAAATAAAATAGATATGACCGTACAGTTCAAACAGATGGATCATATGCCAACCCTCTTCCATCTTTCAACAAACATCTCTCTTGACCTGGATCACACCTTCCAATATCCATCATTACAACACGTCTGAGAAAACAACCACAGCTTTGGGAAGAGGTGTGCGACCATTAACTAGAATAATTTGGGGCTTTTAATCCACAGAACCACCAATAAATTGGACAACACATGCCGTAAATGGCTCCATCATCACACTACAAAATATCCTGCCCTGTAGTTACATCTACAAAAGTGAGCCCAAACCTTTTTGGCCTGTGAACTCAAAGCAGGGACCCATGACACACCAGCTGAATACGTGCACTGTTACCATATCAATAACTAAAGAGATTTTGCTCTGCTTCATCTGCGGCCTGGAATGTTGATTCTCCATTAATTTAAAAAACGATTTTTCTGTTCTTTTGTCACATTAATCATCTCATGACCCTCCAGGTTCCTCACGCAGCCCTTATCTCTTTGAGAACAACTGATCTATAATGTAAATGGTATCCCAGCTTGATGTAAATATACAAAGGCAGGGAAAAAAAACCTGAAAAAGGATCTGAGAAACATAGCAAAAAACGCAGATGCTTCCATGAGATGTGCATTAAATTGTTTAGAAAACATGAAAATGATGTGAATCGTATGCTATGTTCAACATCAACATCAACCCAAATAAACACCTGCGTTATCATCAAAACACAGAGTATCTTTTGGAGGCACGATTTTGCTCATGAACTTAGACCTCTCCAAAGTAATCCAACAAGAAAATGGCGCTTCATATTCTTATTCAGTGCTTAGTGTTGGTTTGAGGCATTCAGTTGGTGAAGCCATAAAAACATCTGTGTATTGTAGGAGACAGACAGACAGAGGAAGAGCTTGAGAGTCGGGGGAGAGAGATGCTGTGGTGGAGCACTGTGACTGAAGTCCGGAAGTGAAAAGCAACACCAGGTGGTCGAGTGTCTGGAGGCAGGCAGTCAAAGAGCATTGTTGCCTTGACAACAGTGATGCCTTGTTGATGATAATAGCCGAGCTCCTCGCCACCAGCAACCTACACACACACAGCAAATGCATGCGCTGCCTCCACTGTATCTACATGTTCACTTTTATTTTGAAATACTATTATTCCAATATTAGAAACAATAACAATCCCCGTGTTACCAGCCACACTGCCAGCAGTAGCAATAAACTGATCCTGCTCGGTTGTTTGCCACGGTATCAGCATCGGTGCAGCCAGTCCTCTGGCCCGATTTTTTTTTTTTTTTTTTTTTTTAATTGTCCTTTCTCTCTTTGTCCTTTCTTTCCAACAACTCTACAGTTCATCACTCGGGAAAGGCCAGCATCACATAGTATAGAACAGTTACCATATCTGATCCAGCTGACAAGCCATCTGTTCAACCAAGCCGCAGTGGGATGTGATCAATACAGCCAGGGTGGATGGAGAATGTGGCTAATGTGGTCTCCCACATTGACTGGAATAATGGATCAGCTTTTGGGTCACAGTGGACTCATTGTACCAGCGGCATGACCACTGAGGTTTCCTGCCTCCACACCTCTTTGTTTCAACTCTTTTAATTAAGGAGCTGGGCAACAGAATTCCCTAACAGGCTTAGCTATTGGCAGTCCTGCAACCAGAACTGATTGTTCAATTCAGGATTTAGCAAGTAAAGCTTTATAAGGCCAACACATACTGCTTTAATTTGTCAGAGGTACCAGGCCTTTGTGTGTAAATGCATCAGAACAACATTCGCAAATAAAGCACAGGCCCTGAACGCAGGTATTTATGTAAAATGGAATACATTTCAGTTGAATGCTCTGGTGAGCTTTCACTGATCTGCTGTGGACCAATCCAGAGTCCTTCCCACTTCCACTGCATCAGCTGGTGATTTCTGAGCACATAGCCACTGCAGCATCCTACCACCTCTCCTCCTCCACTCTCTCTCTTCTCCTCCCCCACCTTCCCTCAACCCCCCTCTCCTCCTCCTCCTCCTCCTCTCCACCTGCTTTTAAATGCATGGCGCTGCCCTGCCAGGCCAGTCTATGCAGGCAGCATCCCTCCTCTCAGGCCCTCCAGAGTGAAGGAGAGGGCTGTGGAGCAGGATGGATGGTTATCAGCCTGTGCACCCAGGGGGGCATGGGGGTTTTGGATCATGCTGTAAGGGATGGAGACAAGGTCGGAGGGAGCCAGCAAAGCCCACCCCTTCTACCCCTCACTCCTCTGTGTAGTACCAATAATCGATTGGGAGATGAGAGGAGACCCGAATTGGGACAGCTCATCGTCTGACTGAGGGGAAAATGGTTTAGCCCAGCTGTAGTCTGTCCTGTTCCAAGCATCCTGAGAGTAAATAGGCCACACCGGCTCCAACGAAACCCTGAACAGACAACATTGCACTGAAGGCAGGTTCTACATTTGGTCCACATTAATCTACTTCTTTCTCAATAGAGAAATGATATAATCACCAGACCCCCCACCCCCACCCCACTTTTCATGGCAGATATGTAACATGCAGTACACGCCATTGCCTGATGCATGGAGGAGGGAAAACAGCCTGGCAGCATCCAACATGCACACACGTCCTATATCCTCCTAACGCATTAGTCCACCAGAGCCACGTCTGCTGTGCATTTTGCTCATCGGTTTCGGAACTGGAAACACCAGTCATGCCCCCCCTCCAGATGAATTAAATCCCCTGATGTTTTGCAGGCCCAGCGTCGCGCACAGCCTCCGATGGAGAAGTAAAGATGGAAAGACGGAGTGCAGGAGGGAGGCGGGGTGCCAACATATATCCGATATCTAAAGATCCAACAATCGCAGTTGCACAGCAAACACAAACGGCTCACCGTGTCACAGCCACCTCTACATCGCTGCTCTGCGCGCAGGTTGCGGGGCCCTGCCTTCAACAATAGGCCTGTGCATAATTTTGAGCCATCCTCATGCACACACATATGTCGACTGATAGCACAGTGCTAGTCGGCCTTTGTCTCTGTGGTATTAATTTGTTTTTCCAGCCTGTACCTGCCTCTATTCGCCCATCAGGAAAACGGATTTATTATGTTTTGGCTCTTGTGCGCAACATTGTTGGCGCTCGCCGTTTGTTACCAGCTGCCCATGTATCACTCCGGGGTACATGTCGGGGTCAGTAAGGGGGGGAAAAAAAGCTTATACACTTTCTACCAACCACCACACTGGGACTGCTATTGCCTTTTGCACCGCAAACGGGTCACTTAGTCAACAATGGCCGGTGGTCAGACCCTCCATGCCTCGGCGGGGTCACATGCTTCATTCAGCTGCTCCATGTTACAGCTTTATTTATTCCCTCAGCATGCGGCCTCGTGTTTGTTCCTATTTATCTGCTGAAAACATTAATAACCTTAATTTTTTTTAAAAAAGCAAAACAACATCCCCACATCCATCCTACGAACAAACAAATGACATCATCCTCTGAAAGCTACAGAACCAAAGGGAGTGAGGCATCGTAAATAAAACATAGCGGCTGAGGGCGCAGTGATTCTATGGCCGCCTGTGTTTCCTGACTCGGTCCCGGTTCCACTCACCAGGTTCAGCACGGTCTCCACGATGTCCCTGTTGCTCACCTCCCCGACCTGGATCAGGCCCACCAGCACGGCGAATTTCATCTGGATATTCCTGATCGGGACGGCGGGGTTGATCACGCCGGCCGGGAGGACCATAGAGCCGGCTGCGGACACCATCCTCTCCCCGGCGGCGGCGGCGGAGCTGGCGCCCGCGGCGACCTGCTGCTGCTGCTGCTGCTGCTGCTGCGCGGCGGAGCCCGGCGGAGGGTGGGAGTCTCGATCTGTGTCCGTGAGCGAGGAAGCGGAGCCCGGCGGTGCTGAAACCGGCTTCTCGCTCGACATTTCCCCTCTGAAACAGGGAGGAGAGGAGCGGCCGCCGCTGTCTCTCACACCTGCTCTGCAAGCTCGGGCGTCTGCTGCTGCTGCTGCTGCACAAACACCATCCAATGCGCAGGAAGGAGAGAAGGAAGAGGCTGCGTTTTGGTTTTTTTCTTTTTGTTTGTTTTTTTTTTGTTTTTGTTTTTTTTTCTTAAATAAAAAATAAATAAATAAATAAAATCCTCTGAAGTCACCCTATCCTCCTGAAAATATGGAGGGACTCATATGGCTGGGGGAAAAAAGGATGGAGGTTTGACAGAGAGGTAGCCTACGCTTCTGCCCCCCGCCCCCCCTCCGTCTCTCTCTCTCTCTCTCTCTCTCTCTCTTTCTCTATCTCTGCCCCCCCCCCCCTCTCTCTCTCATTGGCAGGTTGCAGTAAGTGCGGTCGGTCGTTGAGGAGAGAGCGCCATGTTGACGCCCCCTGTCTGCGGTAGTGCGTTCCGGCCACGCATGCGCAGTGGAGGACTTTCTAAGCGGGTGCTGAAGCAGAATAACATGGAGGCATTCATGCATAGGTTCATACAGAGCACAGCATCACCAACAACTGGGTGTTTCTATTTTTTTTTTTTTTTTTTTTAACTATCATTTCACTTTTTTTTTTAAATGTGTGCTTGCTCATTTGTTTTTCCAATATGGATTTCTGCAGGAGAACTAAATGCAGATATTAAAAATGAAAAATGCAGCCATAAATACAAGTGTGTGTGTGTGTGTGTGTGGGGGGGGGGGTCTATTTTGGGTGCAGTGCAGGGACAATATAGATGAAGTTCATGTGGTTTAGAGAGCCCATCCAGACAGAGACTAATTATATATTCAGAAGCCATCCACCTGTCCCACTTACAGCTGTCCCTAGTTTAACTCTGATACCTTTGTCTCCTTCTTAAGCACAGCAGCATTGCTCTCTTGACACTAATGTCTTCTTGTGTGGTTTTCTCACTCTGCCCCTCCTCTTTCTCCGGTTACTTCACCCCTCTTTTTCTGTCCTGCAATTATTTTTGCAAACAGCCTCTCACCTTATTACCTCTCCTCTTCATGCTTTCTGTTTCAAAAGCTCCATTTTATTGCCCTAGAATTAAACTTTATTTGCATGGTGTGGCATGAGGGCAACTTAGTGAATTACTTCTTTCGATTTAGTTTTTTTCCAGATGATTGCTGCTGTATATAGAAGTATCTGTTTTTAGTAGTAGCTTCCATGAATTCAGTCTGGATGACGCGACAGTGTCCCGTAGCCGTAATTGTGAATTGTACTGAATATTGTCTCTTTCAAATATTTTTAGGTCATGCACTCACTGAGAAGTGTTTCTCACATACAAACATACACAAACACTCAAACACCTCCACTGGTGGCTGCACAGGCCTTGGCCACTAGTTCACTACCTGAATGCGTACATAAGCCTGTTTCACACTCCATGTGTTCTTCCAACAGGACACATCTGCTGGGTAGGATTTCCATTAGCAGGGAAGCTGCAGAAGCCGATTCGTCATTCTGCCTATGCTGTCCTGTGTGGGTGTGTGTGTGTCTGTCTCAGTGTATTTTCATTAAGGCAATGACGGCAGTCCTTCTGATGTCTCGCTCCTTATTTTCCTTGAGCTGCTGGGCTGTTGACAGGGGCGACAAGGTGGGGGTGACATGGCAGTGACATTTTCTGGGTCTGTGAGTGTTTTGTCACACTTCATGCACATGAATGTGCATCTGTGAGATCATTAGATAATTTTACAGATGAACAGAGGCCATCTCATTTTTTTCCCCCACAACCCAATCATCAACACATAACAAATGAAGGAGACAGTCGCACACAGTCTGTAAACTGCACAACTTTCACACAGAGCCTGGATCTGTTACACACACTTCCCTCTCACTCAAACAAGCAGTTTCTCAAACAAACACATGCTAGCTTGCTCACAGATGTGCACACACTTAGGTCTTGGCGTGCATGCACACACACACTGACATACACACTACCACAATGTCAGGCTCTGTCTTGCACACAAACACACTCCCTTTTGTTTCCAGACAAAGGCTTTCTTCTGCACCTTTGTCATGATTCCACAAAAGACTTCTTTAACAGAAAGAGAGGTCTTAACCGGGATCTGGTCGGTGATTGGGTGAAAGCACCAACATTGCCCCCCCACCCCACCACCCTTTCTGTCTCTCATCATCTTGCCTTCACCTCATCTCTCTCACTCCCCTCTTTCGACTCCAACAGAGATGCAGTACTTTGTGGGCAGGCAGTCATTTTCCCCTCTGCTCCAGTGTACCTTTGTAGAGAGGTATTGGAGATAGTGCTGATGTCTTGTGTGTGCTGATGATCAAGGTGCTGGAGCTTCAGAAGGGGGCCCGGACCAGAGAGAGTGCAACAGAGGTGATATCCGCCAGAAAGGGTTGGATCAGTTACTACTGGAGAAAATGTAGTTTGTTTCTTTGGGGATTTTTTTCGGTGTATTAGTTGTAGCTGGGGGCAGCACGGCGGCATAGTGGCTAGCACTGTTCCCCCACAATAAGAAGGTCGTAGGTTCGGTTCCCGGGCCTGGGGCCTTTCTGTGTGGAGTTTGCTTTCCTCCCACCATCCAAAGACATCATGTTTGGGTTAACTGGTGACTCTAAATTGTCCGTAGGTCTGAGTGTGAGTGTGAGTGATTGTTGGTCTCTGTCTGTCTCTTTATGTTTGCCCTGCAATGGACTGGCAACCTGTCCAGGGTGTACCCTGCCCTCGCCCAGTGTGAGCTGGGATTGGCTACAGCAGCCCCCCCCCCCCCGTGACCCGGAAACGGATAAGCGGGAGAAGATGAGTGAATGAATGAGTTGTATCTGGATTTGGGTCATCAGGAATCTAAAAACAACTCTTACCACTGAAATGAGAATCCTGACAATAATAAACCAACTAATAATGGAAAAATTAAGAAAATTAAATTTTTGGAAAACTATTGAAATCTCTGTTAAAATTGTATCAAAAAGGTGGAATTCTCTCCTTGTATTTCATGAAAATGACACTTGGTAAAGACTAAAACGCACTCTACTACTTAGATCCTCTGCAATCTTGTGACTGTGTTCATTCAACAAGCAGCTTGTATTCCCTGTTGCATTTACTTAGTAACCCTCATATTTCTGGAATTGCAGGGGACAGTCCTCAAAGGACACCACAAAGTATCTTATTAAAATTTTAAAGTAAAATCCATCTGTAGGAAAGAGAGCATGAGGGGGAAAAACATTATCCTGCTGAAATCTAATAACCTCAATATTCAGGCGTTGTCATGTTTTAAGGATTACACACTCCAATATTGTTTAAAAATATTACACAATCTTTGGTCTTATGCATCGTATTCAAGACCTCTAGATGAACTCACAAGTGTGTGCTGATAAAAGTTTAAGCAAATTCGTTGTGAGATTTAAAAAAAAAGAAAAAGAGAGCAATAGACAGGAACAAAATATTCCAACAGAAAATCTTTTAGAAAAACACGTCACAGTGCTTCATTTTCATTATCAGAGTGGTGATAGGAGCTGGTTTGTAGTAACGCTCCCTTCAGTCTGAAAAAGCTGTCAACATGGATGATAGAGCCACTTCTTTGTCAGGGGTCATACAGTACAAATACAGCCTAAATACAGTACATTGCCCTGAAAGCTGTACTGTTTGCAAGGCAGGCTCTGAAAATGCACAGTGTACAAACATGATGTCTGCTTCTTAGCAGAATATGCATTGTTGTCTCTATTCATGACAACAAACCTCTATGGCTTGATCTCTTCTACCCACAGACCTTCAACCCACTGATGAATCAATTGTTGTGTAGACAAGCATTATTCAAGTCCTGATGACCTCATTAAAAGTTCTACGGAAGATCTCAAGATTTCCAAAGAAAGTAAATGTGCCCTGTTTGAATTACTGTTGGATGTGTCTTAAGAGATGCTGCATTTATTGCAATGGAAGGTTCAGTTCAATAAAACATTACATTTAGATATTTTACTTAATAACTATGCTTTAGCTTTAGAAACAAGAGAATAACTATAAACTACAGTGTGAAAAGTGGGCATTTTATTTATTCAAAGCTGCCTTTCAGTGGCATTAGGTCATGTTCAAATGCATACAGATGTGTAAAGCTATCAATGCCCGGATACAGGAGCATAACAGATACATCCTACTACTGTATACAATTTCAGTAGCTTTTCATGTACTGCGCTTGGTATTTGCTTTGGTAAGGTGAGAAAGATAAATAGCACATTGTGATTTATATGTTTTATTCATTCATAAATTACATATGTGAAAATTGAATTGTACCACGTTATTCCAAATCCTTAAATGATGACATACTCTGCTCTAGTCCTGGTTTGGGCGACTCTTCTATTATCTTTATTTTATATTCAAGTCACAGGGCTATGCAACTACCGGAGAATCTTTGGAAAAAAACCAGGAAGGTCGTCAGGAAGCTAAACTACCCAATTTGTGATGATAAAAACAGCGTCTTCATGGACTCTTGTCTTTTAGTCTGCATCACTAACAGTATAACAAAAGGTAAATATTAATCTTATTTCTGGAGTCAAAGGATTTAGCCTGAAATGTCAAATAAAAACAACACTTTTTAAATTTTTTATGCAGTTATATATTGATGTTCCTCTCCAATATTCCACATCTTTACACAAAATAATCTGTCACTGTTTTTGCTGGCTTTCCAGGAAATGCAGTGTATAATTGACATTTTACTTCATTATAGGGAATATTTTTGTTTTCATTACAAGTTTGAGGATATTTTCAGAGCAGCTGAAAGTGTTTACGAGGATCATTGGGTAATTATTTTACTGAAAATGAGATGCTTATCTCTGTGACTCTATTTCTAGTGCTTCTAACGAGCTGCAGGTTCTGCTGGTGAGGAGCCTGGGCCAGAGAACCTGAGGAAGAGTTTGTATCTAGTTTGAGCATCCAACTGCAAATTGAATTATCAAAAACATGGGGAACGGAGGACAAGAATAATGGCTATATTGCTTTTAGCTGGGCCCATTACAAGAGCCTCATATCTTCCATGTTTCAACACTGATATTATTCACTGCCATGATGGCTCAAGACTTTCTACAGCGAGAACAAACATTATCAGCTGCTATAACAAAATGTGCTGCTGTTAAACTCCTTCAACATGATCGGCTAAAAGAAAAATAGCATGAGCAGTAAATCATAATAAAAAGACAAGACATTAAACTTCAAGGTCACTCTAATCCTTCTATAGTTGGATTATGGTCATGCTCATGTCCTGAAACTAACTATGATTGCAAAGGGATGGTAAATGTCTGAAAACTCTCCAGGAATTCTGATTTTAAAATTTTTGGACATCCAATTTGAAAATTAACAAAATAATAATAATAATAATACCCACGACCCAGAAACAGATAAGCGGTTGAAGATGAATGAATGCATAAATAATAATAGTAATTGCTTCTAAAAAATTGCTAATGTGGGGGCATGTACAAATATATAAATAGTTAGCTAAAATATTCTAATAGTGTTTTAGACTAATAGAAAAACTTACATTCTTTTTGGGAAGAAAAACAGCATCACATTTAAACTGACAGTTAAATGGTGTTAGCTAGCTTACATGTAGAATCTAATTTACTGGCTAGCGAGCTAAAGTATGAACACGTTTTGATTTATTTTTTGTTTGTTAAATAGATCAAGTGTTTTGTGCCTCAGTAATCACATTAACATACGGGGCAGTGGAGTGGCCTCAGTTGTCCTGCAGCGTGCAGGACTCCACTGTCTGTGCAGGGTTGAACGTACGCTGAATTTGCATCAAATCCAGTTGTTTTAACCAAAATCATGCGGCAAGATGTTTTTTCCCTAGCTACATATAAGTTACAGGCTAATTTACAATTTAGAAAATCCCAGTTTATTCCAGTTAATTCCTAAAAAAAATATTCCCAAGGAAAGTTTCTCATTTTGAAGATTCCCGGAATTTTGCAACCCTAAAAATAACAAATGTGATCAAGTACATCTGAAACTCTGCAAACAAAGCACATAATGTGTAAATGAACTGACAGATTCATTATATCCTTATTTCTTAAGCTCAAACACAGCTCACAAATTTATGTTGCACGCCAAAACCAAGTCATACACTCAAAAGCACTGTACACACAGCTGCCAACACAGCCTCATTAATAATTCATTCACTGGATAATTTATTCATTGATGACCTTATCATGGTCGTCTGGAAGGAGATAGTGGATTATCCAGGCTCAGAACAGACACATTTATTTTTCTCTCCCTGCCCGGCTTGCATAATATGAACGGGGTGCAAATAAAGAGCATCAGCAGTAAACCTCCAAAGAGCACCACTGCAAACATCAGCTGTCTTCTTAAAATGGTGTGAATGAACTCTGTCAGTGGGGAAACCCAAACAATACCGCTCAAGCGAAAGACCCATTTTGAAAGGAAAAATTCAACATTAAATGTTTTCACCGATGCATCGATTTGGTTTTAGTTTTGTAGATATATGTAAAATATATCCACGCATACAGTGCACAGTGCACAAAAGGTGGCGGGAAATGGGCAATAAAAGCAGAAGTATAGGTGAACTATAACTTGCCCTAGTCTTCATGCTTTATATTCAGAATAAGTCTGATAATATCACATTACCATGAGAAACTGGGCTACCTTATCTTGAATCTTTGATTGAATGAATGTTGGATATGAAGTCAGATATGTGATTCTCACTGGTGTTATCATCATGTTAATAGTTAGAACTTGACTTTTAAAGGAAGTATTTTTCTAATCTAATGCCTTTAGTCCTCTGGCTGCTCTTTTATTTCTGTCTCTGGACTTTAGAGGTCAGGGTCACAATGTGAGGCTCTTCCTCAGATTCACAATACAGTCAGATCTGGACACACTGACGGAGAACACAAACATTTAGATACAGTTTGACTTACACTTCGTCTCCGATGATACATCCAATGTCCATCGTGAAAAAAAAAACTAAAAAACTAAACATCAATGAAGTCTCGTCAAAATCGTTTAAAAAGACGCTCCTCGCCGAACTTCCCTGAGAATAATCCCATTTAAAAGTTTTCTCCAGTTTCAGGAGACTCTGTTAAGAGTTGTCTGCAAATCCACTGATGTAATGCAAACAGAAACACTTGATATTTGATTCGGGATGCTTTTCATGACACCAAACTACAAAATATAAACAAGCACAACTAAAATGGGGTTCAAACTGTGCCCCACAGTTCACGTGCTCCATGTCAACTTTTTACTTCCTGTTTTCATCCAATGAAACGCCAAATTATGGGAATTGTAGTTCCAAAATGATTGATGATTGATGCCAAATAGGACAACGAAAATTAAATCAGTTATAAAATCTTTTTTTATATATATATATTGAACTACAGTAACTGAGAGTCCCATTAACATAGTTTCCATCCTCCTGCAACAATGCAGGCTGCCCACTTGTACCATGTGTTCAGAAACTGCAGACAGAAATAGTCGATTTAACATTTTAACATGGATACTAAGATTTATGGGATTGTGAAGATTCACTTCCTGTTCTGTCCAGAAGAGGTCACTCTAAATTCTTCTGCTGGGTCATCCTGAGTAGGAGAGCATTGATGATCTGCAGCCACCTGTAGTTTATATGAACATGCAGTTTGTATGAACTTTCATGTCAAGTCTAATTTTGTTTTGCATACATCATGTCCTCATTGTCAACATTTGCTCTCATGTTGGTGTTGCTTCGGCTCCAAAAATAGATGTGGATCCAGCTGGGAAAAACAATGCTTGATTCAATTTGTAAGTAATCTTTGTGTGTGTGTGTGTGTGTGTGTAATTTGCAACATGTTGTTGCTCATTTGTCTGGGCCCATGGAGTAGTGGAGCTAAAATACTCCCATGGTGCAGAGGATCATTGACATTCAGGAGCTGTTAACAGTGTGCCCTATATCCTTGATGAAATCACTGACTTGCTAAATGAGGTACAAGTTAAAGCAACGTTTTATTTATTTCTGTGTTGTTTCAAAGCGAACAGACACACTGTCTTACAGAGAGGCTGGAGAGAACAGTGCGTGTATTCATACACCTTCATCGTCCTCTGCTGGAGTCACCATGTAACACGGCTAAGTAGGTAAATGTGATTAAGTATTGATCCAAGCAGCAGTGGTTTGGATTCCACCATCCATCCACTGAAAGGACACAGGGAGTGAAAATGTCCTCAGGGAGAATCCCCAGATATTTTCATTCACTCACTTATCTAAAAATATTTTCCTTGGCATACTTTTCCACAGTCATTCATGACCTTCAGACGTGAGCAGGGCAACAGCACCACTGCATGGTCACAACAGCACAGGACAAAGTGAAAGAAAACTAGTCATGATTTTCTTGCTATAATGTCACACAGAGGAATATTTCCACGAAGAGAGGACAACGTTGAATTCTTAAGATTTCTTTATTCTCATGTTTAGAAACAATGGTTCTATTTTCTGTCACTTAGTCAGAAATAACCAAGCATAAATCAGCTACTCAGCTCGATCTGGAGCCTCTCCACACACAGCCGGGGAGGGCTCGTGTCAAAGTCACTCATTCATTCTTTGTCCTTCTTCTCACACATATTTACACACACACACACACACACACAGACTCATGCATACATACAAACACACACATACACACGCGTGCCACTCTGTTTTCCAGGAAACAGTATCCACACAGGATTTTAGTGGCAGTGTAGAGATACTGTATCATAGCAACACCAAAGCAACACTGCCTGCAGCTGAAACAAACAAAAAAAAAAAAGGCAAGGCAGCACCATGGCAGAGCAAGCTTTAGTCTGCTATCGCTTTTGTAGGATGTTGTGTTAAAAGTTCACGTCAGCATATCAATATGATAGGAAGACTCAGAAAAGCTATGAAGTTTTACCTGCTGGCACAGAAAGCATCACGTACGTATGTATTTATAATACAGGCTGTACGTATATATCTAAAACACAGATACACAGGTACATCCATGCACACACCCACACATGCAAAATTTCAAACATGCTTCCCAGAAGCAGTGAAATGGTCAAATGTCTTAGACATTGTATAACATGACAGCAAGAAAAGAAAGAAAGAAAAAAAATCAATAACGATACCATATACTGAGATATAATGACAATAATAACTTTAAAATAACATTTCATTTAGATAAGATTAACACTTAAAATAGTGACAGAGAACTAAATTAACAATAATATCCAACACAATGTATCCACATTTATACCTGGTGAGTTTTTCATCTTTCTGTGGTACAGATCCCTCACGTACTTGTTTATCTAGAAACTAGTGCACTTTTCACAACGTTGTGCTGTCATGTACCCAGATTGTACTGATCCTGGTCATTCCCCAGGACAGGGATGTTTTATCCTTTCGGTATCTCTGGAAGGCGCCGCAGATTTGTGCTGATGTAGGTCAGGCAGGTCCAGTTTCTCTTAGTTTACTAATAGATTAATCAATTAATAATTGTATATAAGATGTAAGCATCAGATATCGTCAGTGTTGTTTTTGACTTTGATGGTTTAATCAAAACAGGGTTGAACCTGTTTTTAGTTTATATTCACTAAAAGTGTCAAAAAGGTTTGAACTGAAATTTTTTGTGTTTCGGACAGGCAATGTGGCACTTTGAAGAGACGGCGCTAAGATAGATTTCTCTAAGTAATCGTTACAAATACAGGTATTCGAGATTAAATATAAGTAACATTCATGCCAACTTGGTTTGCACATATTGTACTACAAAAATCTGTTTGCTCTAGTTAGATTATCTGTTGCAGTAACAATTAGACTGATATCAAATGAAGCTCTTTAAGATTACACATTGAAACTAAAGCAACCACTCATGATCAGACCTGCTGATGCAGTCTGTTTCATTGGCTCATCTTCTTTCTTCTTTTTTTTTTACAAGACTTTTAGATGAGGATTTTGCAGAATGATTCAGGGCAATAAATACTGAAAATCCCCCATCCAATTATGTTAAGAGTCATTTATATGAAACATCAGCTTCATAGCTAGTAAAAGAACATGAGTGGTTTCATATTTGGAAACCCATATTTCTTCTATGGTACAAAAATGGCTTGGAAAACGAATAAGTAGTTATATGTTGTCAACACCGAACACATGACAAAAAACTTGTGTGTGTGTGTGTGTGTGTGTGTGTGAATGACTGTAACTCAGTACAGTTTGGTACAGTAAAGATGAATGTGGCTCAGCAGCATGAAAAGACACCAAGGTCCATTGCCTGGATGATTCCCCTCCTGGGTCACTGGGCAACAGGCCCAGCTCCTCTGGCAGGCCAACCCAAGATAAAAGCTTCATTTCCAGGGACTCAGCTCTTGGCCTCAGTGCTCATCTGATCAAGAGGGTGAAAAGAAGAGCGGATCCTCTGGGCTTCGTTAACACACAGATGACCAAATGCCTTGTTGTACCATTCTGGAGATCTCCCCCTGTAACAAGAACGGAAAATAACGCACGTTAGTGATCGCAATGCTGATTAAAACCTTCACCATAAGAGAATTTTAAATCTGCCCACACCTGAGGTCAACTCTGGAGATATGGGTGAGCCTAGTCCTCGCCGTCCCGCAGGGCTCAAGGAGGTACTGGGACTCCAGTACAACCCCCCTCACCGCTCCCATGCGTGGGCTGTCATCGTGCTCTACAGACACACACACCAGTGCACATGAGCCTTTGCATAGGTCTGTGCGCCACGATCTGGTGGGAAAGAAGAGAGGCTGTGAGCATAGTTACACATTTAATATCCCCGTGTGATAGTGTTTGATATTTGTATTATGACTACTAATATTTGTTCTATACAAACATATAACCTCAAAGAATAATGAAAAATATCCATCACCGTATCCCAGTGTACAATATGATTTCAGTTTAAGATTTAATTTACATATTTCCAACTTGTGTCTTTGAAAAAAAATAATAAAATTGAAAGCGGATTCTTAAAATTGATACCGATTAATTTCATTAAAACATGTTCATAAAGAAATGTTCCTCTACATTTCAAAAGGTTGTTTGGAAAAATACGACTAATTATAGCTGCTAAGTTGATTCTGTGACCTGATATTATACTTACTGCTCATAAAATTGAAAATTCTTCAGATAGTAGTTTCTACACTTGAAATTCTGCAATACTGACCTGAGTACCATGTAGTCACAGCTGGGTTGAGGTGCCATGTTGCAGCAGGAGTACTGGTACACATCCGTCTGTTTGTCCAGCGTCTCCAAAACCTTCTCGTGCTGTAGTTCAATCTGCCACAGAGGGCGTTCTTTAAGCAGCCGCTGCAGCACCTCAGGAGGCGTCGCAGACACCTCCACAGACACTCGCCACCGCCTGAGAGGGTTTCCATCCCCCACCTAATGCACATGCACATGGTGAATGTTAGATTTGTGGTGTGCACATAAGAGCTTTATGGCCTTTCTTGTCATTCATAATTTGATTTTGCATGTGTGTTAGGGTTAAAAGTTTCCTTTAACTCCTTTTTCCCATACATTTTTTGCTCAGGATAAGGACTAGCAATGTGCTTGTAAAGCAAGTGTTAAAATGTGCTGTAATGAGGTTGTTCCAGTGAGATAAATTCATAAATCCTTATAATTCCTGTTTTCCTTCCCCTCTGTCTGTCTTTCCTACCACTCTCAAAATCCCATGATATTCCAGCGGTGCTCAGTGGCCACACACCTTTTTAAATGCGAGTTCAGTATGGTCAGTAGTTGAGCGAGACACCCAGCCTTTGCTCTTATCTCTGGCTTCTTTCAGCAGATTCTGGACCAGGCTCTCTAAGTGTGCATGATAAGATCCTTCCTCGTCCTCCTCTTCATCATCCTCATCCACTTCCTCCTCATGAGCCTTGCAAAGCTCGTCCAGCGGGGGCACCATCAGCTCCGCTTCCATGTAGGAGTTGCGAGACTTGGTCACCATCTCCTCTGGTATCTACAGAACATCCGGAGGACGTGTATCAGTATATGTCGCATAACATCACATCAGCTCAGACTGGAATAGGACCAAATAAACACTTTTTTTGCAATTGTTTTGGTGAAGAAATTAAATATTTTAGTATCTTATGTCCTCAACTTTTTAAATATTGTCATCTGAGAAAAATATTTAATTTCAAATATTGACCACTTCACATCTTGGAAGTTTTTTCTTTAGACTAAGAGTACATTAACAGAAGTTCAGTACAGCATCCTCTGTGGTTTAAGAAGAGTCAGGTTATCTTAAAGTCTTAAAACCACAAAAAACTCAAAAAGTCCTTTTTCCTAGACCTTCCAGAAGTTTTTTTACAGACAGCAGCAATAAATACACCCTGACAATTTCAAGGTTTTAGAAATGAGCTCAGAGACAGTTATACAGTGTCCTTGGATAATAACAACTCAGCCGGGGAAACCTCTCTTCACTTCACGTTATTTTTGTCTGCTGCTTTCATATATAAACATGTGGTCAAACATTATTGCCTTGTCAAAACAATGAATTGTGCAGCTGCGGTCAGTCATTTACCGTTTTCCCTGTCATGGAACGAAACACAAAAGTGCTATAAGTCATAAATCCTGACCTGAAACAGACGCTGACACTCAGTGATCATGTGTGCCAGCCCCTGAGTGGCAGCCAGGTTCTCATTCAGGTCTTTTTGATCGGGGCGGCCTGTGGTGTACTTTCTCTGGATTGACCTTGAGGGGTAGAAACCACACAGGATGTGAAAAACATAAATTATGTGAGGTCTTGCATAGAAGGACAGATGACGTATGACTTGGTCTGCCATGAGGCCAAACAAGATTATAGAACAATAAAAATTGGGAAGCTTAATATTGTCGTGGCAGAAAATAAAACTGAGGAAGATAAGTGAATATTGTAGAAATGACAGCAGTAATATTGACTGACATTATTAAAGTAGTATTACAGCTCTGCAAAAAAATAATAGCCATAAGGAAAACAGGGATGAGACAACCCCAGAAGACATAAAAAGACAAAAAAAAAACTATTAAACAACTTGCAATTCATTTCAAATGGTTAAATGTATTTCCTAAAATAAAAGCAAACATTACTAGTTAAACATGTCTCTCTAAACATCAGTGCCCTCGGCAGTACAGATGTGCACCTTGGTGACAGCGTTTCGTTCTTCAGTATGCTGAGGTGGAAGAGCGAAGGTCCCAAACAGACCGCCAGATTCATCGGCGTCATCTGATTCTCCTCCACCAAGGAAGTGACGTCACGCAGGAAGCAGAGCAGCGTCTGCAGAACCTCCCTGTTTTCATCTGGCATCAACAAAATGGCTGCTCTTACGGCCTGCAGCCTCTGCTCCTTTGGGACATCTGAAGAAAACAGCCATGGAGAAGGAACGGTGGATCAATTTATATTTAGGTGGACACATGAAATCAGTATCAGCATGATCTAAGAAGATAAATTTTACATTTTATATCAAACTGTGTTTTAATCAGATTTTTTTTTTTTATTTATCAAAAGTCTTGCTATGTAAGAAAATAAAAGTACCAAAGAACATTAACATTATTTTATCGGCTGGTTGTAGAAATCCACATCCAAACTACCTCACAGGCCACAGTGGCCTGGGGAGTCTGAGGCTGAGGCAGATAACATCAGCTGGGCTGTGGAAGCTTCAGTGTTTTGTGCAGACCACGACAACGTGCCACAGGATTTGCTGTTCGGAGTCGACTTACACTGGTAGATATGCAGGAAGGTTTCCCCCAGCTTGCTTGTTAGCAGAGGTTCAGGCAAGTCTCTGAAGAACTGTTTGACCATGTCTGCGACATCGTAAGCCGACTGGTCCTCGTAGCTCACAGAGTCGGGGGAAAGCTCGCACTGCTGTCTCAAGGCCTGAATGCGAGACTTCACGCCAGATTTGCGGAACAATCCCACCTGAGGGAGGGAATGACGTGAAGGAGGATAAAGCCAGCGGGGAGAGATGGAGGAAAATATAAGGCACAAGGCTTCATGTCAGCTGACTTGTATTTGAAATATAAATATAGAAAATTAGCACTATGACAAGACAATGTTCAGGCTCCAATCCAGCCCTGTAAAAGCCTGTTTTCTAACCTGGTCCAGACAGTGAGTTCTGAGGTGGCTGAGGGCCTGCTGTAAACACAGAGGGAGCGGAAAACCACAACGCTGGACATGGACGATGAGGGGAACACCAAACACACTCTTCTCTTTGTAGTCTGGCACCTTGATGCGCTTCATAAACTTGGGCACAGACCTGGGAGCGATAGACAGAAAACAATTAGGGAAGTGTGTGGGAAAAAGAGTGGCCTGTGCGTTCATTATCTCTCTCTTCATGTGAATGCTGGTCAACAGAATTTCCCTCTCGGGGATAATAAAAATGAACAGGACTAGTCGTTAACACAAGGATGTTCTTGTGTTTGAGGGTCATGGTGACTGGTGTTTTTCTGCAGATGGGAATCTAAAGCCAGTTTTTGACCAACACTGGTGCCTTTGATTTCTCGGTATCCACAACCGCGTGCTAGCTTCAAGGATCAGAGCAGTGCATGAGGCAGATGTTGTTTTTTAAATGCGTTGATTGTGCATGAAGTTCCTGTCACTTTGTAACTGTCATGCGGCAGAGAGGAAGCGTGTATACTCACCATGTCCAGCCGTGTTTGTTAGACATTGAGTATTTCTCCATGATGGCTGTGAGACGAAGCAATGAGAACTTTTGCAGCAGGCTGAGCTGGCCTGCCGATTGGCTGCTGATTTGCAGCGAAGAAACTGGCTGGTTGAGATGATCAGAGGTCCTGAAGCTGGGCCACCGTAGACTGGGATAGTGGAGAAAATGCATTAATAAAAAATGGATGAAAAGTCTGTTTCCATTGATCTAAAGACCTCTAAAACCGCAGGTCAAGGATAATTTTGGCATCTTACAACTTGGGTCCATGTCTGTGAATTGCAGTCAACCTGGGAATTCAGAAAGAGCTGCAGCAGCTGAAGGGTTAGCGCTGTATGTCTTACAGTTCACAGACCAACAGCCTGTTCAGCTTTGGCCCACTATAGTTACTGAACCTCACTTTTCATTTGCATTTAAAAGATTATTACTGATATTTTAAAAGCCCTCACCCTCAGTTTTAGCTCCAAATAAATTGGTTTAGGTGATCAGGCTGAAGGGTTGGCTTGTTTACAGCTCAACACTGTTTTTCTTGCCTTATTAGACTTTTCTGTAGAGATAATGCAAGTTCCAAGAACTTGGTGAGCACAATGTTTTCAGTACCAATAAAGATGAATGCCAGAGCTATGAAAACAAGACCCAAGTTTTAATGAGCCCAAAGTATCTTTAAAATGCCTGGGCAGCTGCTCACCGTGGTCTTGTCAGTGAAGCCCCAACTCCAGAGTCCCGCCTTTCCCGATTGGTCCCTGTTGAATCAGTGTCATTCAAGGAGACGCCATCTCTCTCACCTTCGCTCGGGGTGGTCCGGCCCTCCCCTTCCTCCTCCCCCTCGCCTGTCTCACCCTCGGGTAGCACGCTGCGGCTCCAGTGGTCCACTATTTGTTGCAAGCCGCTGACGTGCTGGATGATGTCGTCCAGGTGAGGAAACAGGTTGTCCTCTTTCTCTAAGTCCAGGAGGTCTCCTGTGCTGGCGTAGAGGTGAGAGCCTGGCACATTATCATACACACTCACCCTGCTGCCCCGTGGTGCTCTAGGACAGGGGGGCTTGGAAAGAGGTTTACCAGACCAGAGCTCGCCCCGGTTACTGTTGGGTGGAGAGGTTGGGTCCTTTGTCTGAGGGTTGTTGTTCCTGTCACCAGGGGAAGGTGCCAGGCTCTCTATGGATAGCGCTTTGGGAAATGTGCCTGGTTTATGGTCTTTGGGGATGTGAATGAGGAGGTTTTCATATGAGTGAAACTGGTTTCTGCCAAATTGGCCCTGCCCCTCAGTCCTCTTACCCTGAGAAGGCAGCTCCATGTCCTCCAGATACATACTGCTTCTCTTGCTGGCAGTGCGAGGTTTTGTACACACAGGCTCCTTGACGTTGGGCGCCACCATCTCAGTGCTGTGACTCACACTCACCGAGGACTGGTCTTTACAATTATCGGTAAGCGTGGCAGCTGAAGTGTCGGCATCAGTTTGGTGGTTGTGCTTCGGGCTGTTCTCTAATTGACAAATGGGAGTGCACTGGAGCATCTGTAGTGCCTGAGGCTCCTCCCCCTGTAACACCGGCCCACTGATGACCAAAGGTGGCCTCCGATTTGAGCTTTTCCGCCTTGTTGATGGGCCCCAGGTACGCATCATTTCCATTCGACGCAAAAACTCTTTGGCTTTGCTCCGCCCTCCTTGCCCATGGCGGCTGCTCTTGATTGGCAGGGAGTTGTAATGTTGAAGGTCCCTGGGTGGTTGGTAGGAAGCGGAAAGGGATGCCATAGAAATAGAGTCAGGGATGGCGGAGGCAGAGTCCTCACTATGCAGCGAGGAGATTTCTGTGATCTCCTGCTCGCTCAGGTCCGTCAGCACGCTCTCACTGCTCACTGTGCTGCGCAGGCCCTCCCCCTGACCTGTCGGGCTGCTCTCATTGGTGCTGTCCAACAGGAAGTCTTGTAGACGAGACCAACGTCGGCTACTCCACTCGAATGTCCAACGTTTGCTGATAGCCAACGGGTCATCTTCATCAGAGTCATCACCCTAGGGAAGGATACAGGAAGTATTAAGTGCACAGTCAAAGGTTATAACATTTCTTAAAGTGAATTATTCTTTGAACATATTTATTTGTTTTTGAGTTTTAATTGTGTACATCATTAATTGTTAGTTGTCTTGAGATGTTTATTTTCCTGTGTGGGCTGGATGGATAACTACCCCTGCCATCATTCCTACTGGGAATCATACATAAGGGTTCATGAGTCCGTAGCCATTAGTCTTCATTGATCCAGTCTGAGTAGCAAAATTCTCCTCTGCCATGAACCAACTGGACTAAATGTAAATGCACCAGGGTTCGATGTGAACACACTGTGAGCAGCATCATATGGTGAATCCCTTCTGAACTAAATGGCGGCACATTTGCAGATCTGTATTGTAAAGCTGAGGCAGTAATCTGCTACTGTGTACTATACTGAGGAACAAAAATATTTCACAACAGAAAAGAATCTGTTAATGGCAGCTGGCCACATTATCTTCGTCTCATTTACCATCAAATTAAGATGACTATAAAATTAAAAAAACAAACAAACACTGGCTTACTTTCTTTTTGGGGTGGCTGACATCCAGTTTCATGGAGGCACACTTGTTCAGAGTATTCAGACGTCTGCAAAACACACACACACACACACACACACACACACACAGAGAAACACATTCACACAGTCAATCAAACTTGCTGGAGCTGCAAGGTTTGATATACTCTTTCATTCATTTCATTCTCCTCCCATCCTTGCGCTTCCTCCATTTATTCTGCCCTCCCCTTCTCCAGCATCATTGTATTGGGACCTCTCCACACACTCAAGGAGAACCCCCCACCCCCTCCTCCTCCTCCAACTCCCTTCATTTTTCACACACTCCCAACCGTCCCTTTTATTTCCATACTCTGGAGTGCTGGAGGCAACCTCCTCAGTACAAAAACTATCTGTCTGTAGACTGCACCCATCCTTCCCACCCACTGTCTCCCCCTTTCTTCAACTGTAGGGATGTGAACAGCAGCTGGATAGGAGGGTGTTGTCTGTGCTGGGATCACTAAAACATGTTTTGGGGCTTATGGCCTCTGTCATTTGAAAGATTTCAGCCTCTAATATGATGAGAAATCGTCATTTGTACGCTGTTTACTTTCCCTGTCCTCTCATGAGAACTGCTTGTTGCTGAACCAGGAAAACCCCAATAGGAAACAGAGAGCCGTCGTATCAACTGTCTTTCTGTTTGAAAGTAACATTCAAGTTGGAAAATATACAGAGGAAGTCGCTGTAGTCTCCACACCCTATATTTGTGCTGCAGGATGGTACAAACAGTTCTTGACACATATATTCATACAGATTTAGAAGTTTATGCTTCATACAGTGGGTATGATTGCAAGCATCAGCAGACTAGAAAATGAAAAATTTAAACACTTCTGAAAAAAGTCAGATAAATATGAGTGATGCACAAACAAGAGAGACCTCCCTGTAATTGTGTTTTATAGCTCCTGAGACACATCTCAGGGGGTCTGATGCGTATTCTCTCGCAATATAACTGTTAGGAATCACAAGCGCTATAATTACCCACCCCTCAATCACAGATGCTGGGAAGGTGGGGGGGGCATGAAGAGAGGAAAAGATAAGGGAGTGAGAGAAAGGGGATGGGTGTCTGCTGGCGTGCATAGGGAAAACTTCAGTGAGAGGAGGATAGGAGATGTGAAACACAGAGATCATAGAAAAATACAAAGGCACTTAAAACACACACTCAAAGTCATCTGGTAGAAAACACTGGCACCCCCTCACCCTTCAACACCCCCCTTGTTATGCCCCCCTGAGGGTGTCCTCTCTTTGAATGGGAGATCAGAGCGCGGCATTGGGGAAGGGAGGTGACCAGATCAAAGGCTGGGTGTCTGAGTGGGAGCCAGAGGGGTGGGGGGTGGGGGGTTCATTAAGGGTCAGGGTCAGGCGCCTAATGATTAGCAGTTAGCACCAGGCCGCAGGGACAAGTCGGAGTAGAGGAGCCGATGGGACCGGCAAAGGATTCTGGGATTTTATTGGTGTTAAATGAAGTCTGTATCTGCCTGGTTGTGTAAGCGTACAGTATGAATCTTCATGTCCTTACCGACACAGAGGCTCCACAAGATCCCGGTCCAAGAAGTCGTGGTCCCTTTTCACTGACGAAATATCAATTGGAAACTGGGAATCTGGGAGGGAAAAAGAATAAAAAGAGCAAATGCCATGTTAAGTTAATAACAGACAGGAGAAAGGAGATAGCAGTTTTGTCTCTTGGTTAACTGTTGATGTCTGTGAAGTCTGAAGACACAACGACTGCTGCTGCTACAGTTAGTACCTGTCATCTGCAAATTGAGTTGGTAAAAAAAACACACAGACAGACAGACACAGACATTTTCAGACCCCAAAATAACTTCCACAGAGTGACAATGCCAACATGACTCAAGGCTTTTATTTTGGCAATTCTCTGTGTGTGGTGGCAGACTGCAGGCATCATGTGAACCCATGGAGCCGCCACAGAGTCCCAGAGGTCGGCATCCATAACCCCCCATTACTGGAACTCACAGCATTTTGTCGGAGAACAGTGCAGTGTGTGTCCGTGTGTTTGGGTATGTGTGTCCTGCTAAAGATGGACTGCTGGATTTTAAGAGCTACTTCTTGGATTACTGGGGCCATTTCCTGTTTGTGCCTCAACTGTATGAGGCTCGATGACCATTGCGTCAATGAATGCATTAGATTTACCAGAAAGGTAGAAAGCTGGCAAATGGAGGAACACAGACTGAGAAAACACAGGCTTTGAAAGGGTGACGACCTACAGAAACGTGTGGGTAAGTCAAGGAAAGGGTAGAGGGAGAAAGGTGGAAGAAAGGAGAGAGAAGGAGAATCTGTGAGAGTCCCAGCAGTGATAACAAGGCCTTTCCCATGACCCCTCCCTCTGGACAGGAACTGAAGCCTGGAAATAGAATACATTGGCTAAGAAGATGGGGTACTGAAGATGGAGGAATTTTACAAAGAGAGAGAGAGAGAAACTGAGATGATGGAAAAAATAAGACAGGAGGTAGAGGATAGGTCAGACAGAAAGAAAACTAAAAACAGGAGTGAACAAAAGGAGAGAAATGAAAAGTTGAGTGTTTATGTGAAGCAAGGCAGCTGGGTAAATTCAGGATTTTGGCTATTCTGTGTGTGTGTGGAGGAACAGACTGTGTGTGTCTGTGTGTGTGCTACCTTCATAGAGCTGGGCGTACTGTGGAAATCCCGCTGCTCTGAGCCAATCACAGGCCTCCTTAGCCTCAATCTCTGTAAAGCAAAAATAAAGCAGTAGAGGTATGTTGATTACAAGCATAGATTTGGCATTTAAGGTTTTAACATGCAATACAAAATCTGAAACCAGTTAGGAGTAAAGGAGCTAATATCACATCGTATTAATGGAGGAAAGTCCCACATTATTAAATTTCCCTCCTGGAATTCCAGAGGATTGATGTCTTCTCCATGAGCTGTGTTAATAATTTGTTCTTTGGAATATAAATAGATGAAGAGTCGAGGACAGAAATAAAGAACGCAGCATTGTATTTGTGTGTTTTCCTTTTCCCAGCTTTTTTAGCATATGTGGGAGAAACATCTCAGAGAATTAGATTTTCCTCTAGGATTTCTCAGGAATGATGGGATTGGAAAAACTGGACGAGCGCCAGAAAGGGACGGTGACTTTCTTGAGAGGACAAAGGAAGCAGTTTACACGGTTTAACATGAAATATCCTGTTCTTTCACACTACATCCACTCAGATGAACCAGCAGCCAGGTTTCAGCTGTTATTGCATAAATTTAACAGGCCTTACACATGGCACCACACCCCATTAGGTGCTGCCGCTGGCATTACGAGACATTTTACAGGCATTTGTTTTACTACTTTTTTCCGCTTGCATATGTATCGCTTAGACTGCAAAACTGGCAGCGCTCAGATGGGCAAGTGTGTGCATGTATATGTATGCTTTTTTTTTTCAGCAGACACTGATGAAAGTAGAGATCTGTGCTTATAAACTCATTTAGATTATTCTGATTTGCAGAGGAAAAATACGGCGAGTCAAAATACACTCACATTGTTTCTCACCATCACACTGATACAGACAGGATACACATATATGTGCAAAACTGTAGTAACTTGTACAAGCTACAAGTAGAAATGAAGAAAGAAGAAGAAGAAACGGCTTTAGGGCAAATTATGAAGTTAAAACCGATGAACCTAAATTATAATACAGCAACATCACTCTCAGTAATGAGAATGGTTCCAGCTGAGGGCATGTACCTTGTGAAGGCCACACAGTCCTACAGAAAGCTGCCACTGCACTGTACAAAGTCATAGATCTCAATGTTATTAATATGTCAAATTTCATTTTACTGCCATGGTCTAGATTATTCCTTGAAAAACTGAGCAGTTTGAACCATGAACACTGGAAATTCCATGATATGATCCTTTAATCCACAACTAAATTTAATGGGTTCTTCTCTGTGCCATGTTTGGTGCAAATCCGTTCAGCAGATCACAAAATATAACCTCTCTTGTGAAAGTTAAAAATAAAATTAAAAAAACCCACCAAGAGCGGAATTTTATTTCAAGAAACATACCTTGAGCACTTCTTTACCTTCTTGCCTTACATTTACTTTTTTTGCATTAACTCAGCAACAAATTCTGAAAAATCTATAAGGCAATGAACCAGATTCGTACATTTATTCCTCCATCATCATCATGTCACTGTCCTTATATCATACCTCTTTACAAACCCCCTTCATTAGCCCTAACTTGTCTGATTCATTGGTTTGAAGGTCCCGGCAGTGAAGAGAACAGCACAGAAACACTGGAGACAAAGTTCAGCATGGCAATAAAAAAAAAAGCCTCTGTCTCCGTCTTTACCATCAGAGATGAGAACGATCACAGGAAATGATCCTGTCACCGCAATCCAGCAATTACTTCCCTCTCACAACATTCTCAGCATAACTCCTCGCTCTAAATCACATATGAGGCAACACATGGGCAGATCGTGAAAAAAAAAAAAAAAAGCAACACACTGAAAATAGATGATAGAAACCAAAATTCCAGCAAGAAGCAGGAAACACAGAGAAGTGAAAACTTACTCGAAGCCTTCATGGTGCTGGTGATGACATACTGCTATTTCTTTCTCCTTTTCTCAGACTGAAGTTTCCTCTCCGTCCCATCACACATCCATTCACTACCATCCAGCTTTCCATCAAGTGGCAACTTTCTGTGCCTTCCTTCCTCGCTGCCTTTCCAACCCCCCTTGTGTTTACAACTGTGCCTCCTTCTACCGGCCTGCCCCATGCAGGTCCTTTCTTCCCTCTAATTTTCTCCTCAGCCTCCTCTCTCGCACTTTCTGCTTTGTTAAGATCCACATACAATATCTCTCTATTTTTACAGCTCTCTCTGCTTCGGGCCTTTCTTCTTCTCGTCTCTCTTTTTTTAGTTTCTCGCCTTTTCCTTTGTGCTCATTCTTGTGTCCATCTCTTTCTACATCCTGATTATATTTTTTTTATTTATATCCCTTCCCTTGTCTTAACCTCATCTTTCTTTCAACAAAAATGCTCCCACTAAAAAAAAAAAAATACTCCCTCACACATTCTCCTCAATCCCCTCGTCACCTTCTTATCCTTTTTTCCACTTTGATCCAGCGGAAAGCCATATCTTCTTTGTCATCACCAGAGCTGATAGTGCCACATCCAATCTGTCGAGGCAATGGCTGATTTCAGCAGCGTTTCCATCAGCCAGCCCTCTGAGGTCACAGACTGTCAACTGGTGGACACTAGCTTCACATGTCAGCCAAAGCCATCCTGGAAGGCTAGCAAGGAGACTCCGACCTCAACCTCCTTCTATGAGTTTACTGTACAATACTTCAGCAACCAGATCTGTGTGTGGGAGGATGCAATGTTTATGCACACGCATACATCGCACACACCCCGTCAGACATTTAGCACAGTCCAGATGTTGCCCCCAGTGAGTCAGAGAAAATGTAAAAAGGATGAGACAGGCAGACAGCTGGGGCGGGGAGGGCAGTAGAGATGGACAGACCCTGTGAGAAAACTGCAGGGAGGAAGACATACCACAGCCGCTGTTCATTTACTGAATCTGACATTTGAAAATATTCAGATTATCCCAGATTACAACCATCAGAAATACAACGGTCAAACTGCACAGGTTGACATGTTTCTTTGCTACAGCGAACGCAGAAGCTGTAGTTTATTTTCAGGCAATCCCACACACAAGGTTGTGGTCCCATAAAGTCAACAAACGCGCAGTCTATTTCTGTTTGAGTAGAGTTGCTAAAAACTACAGCACTAAAGCAGCTTTAGCAAAGGAACCAGTGAGCCACAGACAGACGTCTTCAGAAGCTGACTTACAAGATGTTATCATATTCATATCAGCTTGTTTGCACGTTTTCAAAAACCATTGTCCATTACTTTAAACTGTTTCGACCAACAGCTACATTTGGGATCCTCTACATGAGCAGTGCAGCTTGATGGTGTCGTAGTCACAGCAAGAAGGTTCTGGCCTCTCTGTTTGCATGTTCTCTTGGTGCTTGCATGGATTTGCTCCAGGTGAATCGGGGTTACATGATGACTATAGGTGTGAGTGTATCTATGTCTGTTTATATGTCTATATGTTAGCCCTAAATATTCACTTATCAGTTCAGAATCGTTCCATCTGGTCTAACTAGAGATGTAAAGTGGAAATACAAAATCCAAACGTGATACATCAACAACTGGTTTAAAATTGTTACATGCTACATCTACAAATTGCATTTGCACTACCTTTCTAATGCTGATTTCAACAGTAATCACTACACATACAGGATCTGTAGTCCCCAGATAAAGTTGTTTTTTTTTTAAGTGACGCACTTCAGCACAGTGTTTGTGCATGAATAATTGCCAAAGCCTCTTTGTGTTTGTGCACAAAGGTGTCAAGTGGCAAAGCTCCTGTCAACGTGGGAACAAAGCACTGCTATTCATCTGTGCAGAATTTAATCAAGAGATTAATTAGTACACAAACATGTTATCAGAGGTCCACAAGACGCACCAATGCACGCAGTCAGGCAGCGCTAATCCGAGCTGCCTACCGTGCTTTTCCTGCAGCCTATTCCATGTTGTGCATTCCTGCAGTGTAGAATATATGACAACAGGCAGCAAGCCACCAGAACAACAGCAGGGAAGGTAGACAGATGGTCTGTGTGAGTATGTCTCTGACTGTGCGTGGGTGTGTGAATATGGACATCCATGTATGGGACAAAAGGTAATTCATTACATAACAGGGTGCCCACTAAGTTATATAACACACAGAGTCGAAGCACCCCAACGTACTGACAGCTTCTTTTTTTTTCTCAAAGTGTTGGTTCACCTTTCTTTCCTCCAGCTTTCTATTTTCAGCCTGCAGTAGTAACCTTGACTTTCTGACAGCCTTTTCTCAGTGTTATGTCTGTCTTGTACTGGCTCTCAAGGACCCGTAAGTGCCTTGTATGACATCAGTTCCTGTTCTGAATTTCCCAAGTGTCCAGAGCGGCATGTGAGCTAAGAACAGCAACAGGAAGTCCCAGGACTGAGCATGTCAGTGAAACTCAGCTGGGACTACTGTACAGATGTCCACTAATGAAAAATGAGCAGTAGCAGCCTGGAATATCAAAATGTGGTTTTACTCAAGATCAATTATATAACTACAAGATCACTGATAAGGGGCAGAGAAAAGTTTGTGAAATCTGCATAGGCACAAACTGAGCAGGCTTAGACTTTGTATTACACACACACACACACACACGATTCCTGGAAAGCAGCCATATTCCCACATAAGCTAAAGCACTTAGTCCTCCATGTTTAAAGGTCATAAAAAAAAAAAAACTAGTATAGAAGGGAGAGGAGAAATGAGAGGAGTGAAGGAGGGAGGGATATGTCAGTCCTGTCCGGTGCGGTGCGGTTCATCAGGGATGATGCTGAGTCCTTAGGAATGTGGTGTAAAACAGAATCAATGCTGGCATCACATCAGCGCAGGTTCAGGTACAGAGTCTCCTGTGCATCAGTGACTGAGGACTGAACAACCGGGGATATAAAATGACAGGCAGCAGCAGGACTGCTGTAGTTAACAATTAGCCATGAGCCAAGAGCACTGTGGTGAGTTACCACACTGTATTAATAGGAGTGATGAGGTAGGAAAAGAAAAGAGGGACGTGACTGGGCTGTGTTTTTTTTGGTTGTGCCACTTTTTCTCCAGCAGGGGGTGTTAAAGCAGCATGTGACAGCAGTGCATTTGCATTTCCAATAAATTGCTACACAGCTTCAGGCTATGGCTGGAAGAAGGCGAGTGAGATGACTGTGTGTATGTGCCACATCTTATTCCCTTTGCCTTTCACTAATCCGACCTGAGTGGAAAACATTAAGTGCTTAGCCTGGAGCAGCAGTCAGCAGCGCCCTGCGGTTTGGCAGAGCACCAGTGGTGGTGGTGAGCATGTCAGTGAGTGATAGATACTGAGTTACTCAATTCAGCGAGGGCTTCTAATATAAAAGCTTCCATTAATCACTTATTACTGATAAGTTTGGACATGAGGTGAATCTTAATGTTAAAGCCAGCTTATTTCAATCCATTAAAAACTCCAGAGAGATGATGTAAAATGAAGGAGGTGCTCTTCATCACCTTCAAAATACCAAATGGGGGATGACCATTTGGACAGATACTGACTCATCCTGGCAGTGGAGTTCAAGAACATCAGTGTGCTCACTTCCATCATACACGCTATACACACTGCAGCATAACGGGTATGCGTATACGTTCACAAATGTATACTAATCAGAAATTATGTCATTAAAAAAAGGCAACTTTATAATTGCATTGCTTTGAAACTTAACAAATAAACTTAACAAAAAGCAAAAAGAAAATTGGTTGTGAGTACTATAATTATATATGACTGTAATATTTCAATATTTAGCTGGGTGCAACCTTCAGGCTTTTGGTCCTGTGCATGTTGGCTGCCTGGCACAGCTTACAAGGAGACTGAAGGGCATTTATATCACATATGCTTTTCCTACAAAGACAGGTCAATATGTCTCTGTAAAAAAAAGCCCCTTAATTTCCTTTGTGTATTGCACCATGGGAAAATAGAAAAAAAAACAAAACAAAATCTTTTCTCTTTTTTAGCATGATTGCTGACTGTTAGGAATATACTCTGTTTGTTGCCATTTTTCCAGTGTGAACAGACTGTGCCGTGAAAACCTGCTTAGCTTTGATATTTATTATTTATTGTTTATTATGGATTTGGGACTCAGCGATTGCATTTCCCAAGAAGCTAATGTTCAGGAACTTTTCCCAGGAAAACAAATTCCTCCAGTGCATTGTGAATTTTCCACAGCAGGGCCAAGTGAAACAATATGTTTCCAGTTAAGTGGTTTTGAAAACGCATCCTTGACCAATCAGCTCCACCCCTAATGCCCCTATACCATCAGAGTGCAGGGTGAGGACTGGACTCAATATAAATCCCGGTTCCTGGGGGACTGAAATCTTCAAAAGTCCCAGCAGTGGACAGGGACCTTGTGTTAGATTTCCTTTTAACCTCATAAACAATGAGCTGCTTCCAGGGAGCAGAAACAAGTTGTAATCACACACTTCCATCATATCAAGTTGATATGGCAGACTTGTTTGTGGCTGGTTAGTACATGCAGACACAGACCAACATCATCCTGCCTTCTGAGCTGTGTTTGTGAACAATGATGACAACAATATTACATTCACACTGCTTTTAACTCCTGAGGGAAATATTGGGCTTTTTGGGTGCCAAACGCTCAACTGTGTTCACTACAAAGCTCTCATTTGGTTCCTGGCAGGAAACACACAACGTAACATTGTGTAGCGGTGTCACACATGGTCAGTGTCGTGCTGGGATTGTAAATATATTGACAACAGCTGCTGTAAAATATCACCCATCTGCAGACAAACCATGTACATAAATAAATGTATATGGTGGGGGAGGCCATGTAGAATAAGATATGGACCAAAAAAGTATTGCTTTTAAGAAGAATCAGATGTAGGTTCGGTCGGGTCACTGAGTTCTTTTTTATTTAAGTCTGTCCGACAGTCGAACAGCTGCTGAGAAGTGGAATGCAACTGTGTGTGTGTGTGTGTGTGTGTGTGTGTGTGTGTGTGTGAAAAAGAGAGGGGCAGAAGAGATGATTGCAGAAGAAGATGCACAAAGTATGCACAAGTGCAAGAGGCAGGGAGTGAAAGTTAAATAAGTCATACCATTGCTCAAACCCAACACAGGCATAAACTTGCTCCTCCATCTACATTCCTCAGCAGCTGTAACACTCATTTCGCTCTCACTTTCCAATGTATAAGCAGGGGAGAAAAAAAACCGACACCCAACACAAGACCTGACACATTTCTGCTGCTTTATCAGACTAGTGTGCTGGCCCCTTTAAAAAAAAAACTCACCCCAGAGTAAAAAACCTTCTACAATTAATTCAGCTCAGATAATAGGAGCCAGTGGACCAGCCCAAGACTGCCGTGGCAATTTCATGAACATCAGGATGTTCTGTTTACTCTCTGGGAAACACAAGTCATGTGACAGGAAGTTAAGGAAGTAACCATGGAATACAAAGCTGATGAGTTTGGTAGGGGAAGCGGTAGACGAAAACAAAAACACAATAACGCAGTCCTTTAGGGTTTGTTATGACTTCTCCCAGAGTTGTGAAAGACATCTTTGGAGGAGAAATGGAACCATGCGTCCGACAGAGAAAAGCCAAAGGGAAGTGGGAATGCTGGAAGCCTTAAGTGTGTAAGCTTGTGCAAGTCAAAATACTTAAAAAGTCTAATGAAACAATAGACTCCTCTGGGAGTTTTTGTCTTGATTTCTGTGCTGTGAAATAGGTAAAATACTGAAAAGAAAAATCCTCACTGAAGAAGTCTATGTTTTAAAACTGACACACTTTCTTCAACAAAGCCTACATTGTTTGAACCTGCACCCACACCACGGGACAAGCAGATGAGCAGGTTCTTTGTCCAAAGCAGGAAAGAAAACCTGTCAAATACTTATTAAAAGCTTCAACAATGAAATCCAAAGATTAAAAAATTATAACGCCAGTTTTGGACCTAATCTTTTCCCAACTCTATTTTGTAAAAACACCACTTTTGGAGGAAGAAATACAAGCAATGTGAAAAAAAAATTACATCAGCGGATGATATTTATACGAATTTTTTCTCGAGATCATCCAACTGATCAGGTCAGACGGAGGCTACACACGCTTTAAAATCAGTCACAAATCTAATCACATGATATCATAACAGATTATAACTCCTTCACAGCTCTTTCTGTGTCTACCTTGTGCCAGCCTCCGCAGCAGCTGCTTGCGGGCAATGATGCGGGAGAGACGAAGGGCAGAGCGCCGTTTAGGGGTCTCACCCAGCCTCAGGTAGTAGTCCTGCCCGTCAGGTGTCATGGCCTCCAGACAGGCGCTTTCATTGGTGCTGTCGCCATCACTCTCACAGTCGTTACTGCTGCCCTTGGCCCTGTTGTCCGTACTGTCCGCAGTGTCATCAGTTTCCATACTCCCACCGTCTCCAACATCAGCACTCTCCGACATCTCTTCAGCATCGACAGTGTCAGCACTTTTGGCATTGTCCCCCACGTTGTCCGTGATGGTCGCACTTGTAGGGTGTTTCATTTTTCCATGAACCACAGCATTAGTAATATCTTCATCTCTGGCCGTTTCTATTGCGTTTGCATAGCCCACAGTTTCAGCATCACTGTTTACTGTGTCTTCTTTCCTGGCAGTGTTTGCTTGGTCTGCACCTCCACAGTGTGCTGAGGTAGCCACACTGTCCAGATTTACTGCAGCAACCATACCAATCATACTGGTGTCCACAACCTCCATAGCATAGCAGTATAACCCTCACTAACCTACAAGCCTTGTTCTCTCTCACCCTGATGGGTTGTTGTGTGAACACTCTTTGTGAATTCCTGCCTCTGACATGCCCTCACTGGAAGCCAAATCAGCTCCCCTCCCGCCTCCTCCCTTCAGCTCACCATAATCAGACAAACACACAAGCCTCATCACACAACCTGACTCAGATGACAAACCTCGTTTCTCCCCCGCACACTAGCACATGGTAATTTCTCAGCTGAGATGGGAGGACAACTCACAAACTCTTGCTTTCACAAACGCTTTCCTTTGGTCACATGACCAGCAGCCAATGGCATGAGAGCTCAGGGAGCAGTGGTCTGCTTCCTGAACCTCTGCCAAAGACAGAGTTTGGTACATGCCTTTGGCATATGTGCGTGGATGTGTGTGTGTGTGTGAGTGAGTGAGTGAGCATGCAAGTGTGTGTGTGTGTATTAGAAGGGCGTATCTTGGATGGGAGATGTGATCAGGCCTGGAGAAAATCACTGTCCCAACAGCCATGTCCCGATGTAAAAAGGGAAAGGGCAGAACAATGGAGAGTACGTGGGTGTGTGACTCTGAACTAAAGAATGTATGTAGGACCGAAGCTATTGTTGATAACGCTGAGTAGAACTGTATCGCCATTGAGAAACGTTCCCTTAAATCCACACCATCAAGTTCATACCACATGATGTTTAGCATAACCGCTCCAGCACATATGCACCACCCACATTCCCTGCCTGGGCCTCAGATGGCAACACATCCAAAAAGGAGCTGCTGTATAGCAGACACAGTAAGCAATGTAATGCTGTGCAGTAGCTGAGTAAGCTGATAAACATATGGAATGCAGTGAAAGGAGGACAAAAGTTCCTGCTTTGACCTATTTGCCTGAATGGGGTTGTGCCAGGACGTAGGGGGTCACTTTAATTCATTTTAGGGTCTGATAGGTGGGGGATGAGGGTGGAAATGGGGGTTTCATGTGAAAAGTAGGCCAAAGTCCATTTTAGGTCAGCCGTCTGTCACTCTTTCTCAGATACATTGATGCACACACCTGATTTCACAGCATTTCAGACTACGGGTCAGAACGGTGCAAGTGAACAGTCTGAAATGCCAGAAATGTGCATTAATCACATCCCAGAGGCATGCTCAGTTAAATAAAGTCAGTGAAATTGTGAAATATTAAATCTGTAATTTGATTGGATTGGATTAGACTGCCCTCTGGAGGCAATCTCAGAAATAAAATATAACAGTCTATACAAGCTGACTTAATAGTCAGTCAGTAAATAAGGTAAAAACACAACACCAAGCACTGAGCTAACATTACCATGGGTGCAGCTTCACAGCAGGCTGACACAGTAAAACGATAGTGAGCTAAATAAATGTGTGTCAATGGACTGGCACCGGGCTGTAGTAAGTAACTCAGTAATATAATAACCATCCCTCTGTCTCAGTTACAGCTGATGGCCGAGGCAAAGACTAAGGTGGCAAACTGAAAAACCTGCTACAGCTATATGAGAAAAGGTGAAGGGAAGTGACAATATCAAGAGACAATTAGGAGTCTCTTCATAAAAAGAAGACGATTTATGACATCATATATATTATAATGGAACAAAGTCAGGATCCTGATCAGCTTTAATCTTTAAATTCAAATTTTGTTACAGCCAAATGACTCCATGTCTGAAAACCTCAGTTTAAAAAGAGTCAGAGAAATTATTTTAAAAATCTGAATAGAAGTAAACTAAACTAAAAACAATATCAAGTAATCATCAAACATTTTCCTTAATCCAATACAAAAGCCACACAGCAGGATCTGGCATATTCTGCAGCTGTACAAGAAGCATCGCTGTAAATAACATTTGTTGTGGAAAAACAGATCTATCCTAAAATGGAACCACCTGATGTTCCCCAATTTATTTATACAGCCTTCAGATTATTTATGAAAGCTCGAAGAGGCTTCTGAATTCCTAGTGGACACCGACTGTGATCATCAGAAAAGCCCAGAGACACAGAGCACCGATCATAAGAGTCACTGCTGAATATTCTCAATATGGCTGTGACAGATTGATGCATCTCTCATTTGCAACAAACCCAAACATAAATGCAAACACGCACACACACTACCACTCACAACAAAGCAACTAAGACCCACAAATCCCACACGTAAAGGGAGATCCCACCCCCACTGCTAACCTGAAAGTCCGAGGGATTACAGCTAAATCCAGGTGCTATTGTGATCTCTTATTTTTCACACACGCACACAAACACACAGGTGATTGAATTGAACCACAGATGTAATTAAATATATTTCAGCTCTTCAGGACTCTCATCTGTCTATTTGAGTCCATCCATCCATCCGAGCAGTTGTAATTTATAGTTCTCTTTCTATTATGTGCCCTTTTTATACACAAGTGCCCGATCATCTTATTTCTGCCGTACACTGGTTGTTACTGTTTCCTCGTATACCTACATTGTTTAATTTTGATATAATTTTATGATATTGCACAAAATGATACGTTTCTGAGGTCGACAACAGCTCAGAAAAACAAACACATGAAGTCAACAGTTTCAAAACTTGAAGTGAATACCCGAATAACTTCCTGGTCTGATATTTTCCACATCCACTCATTCACTGCTGAATACTGAATACCAGCATAACGGTAAGGCCAGATGTGCACATTTTAAGGACCCCCCCCCCCCCCCATCTCCAATCTGATCCAGGCAGATGTGAACCCTGTGCCTTGTGAGCTGATGGGTTAAGCAGTGGGGGTGAGGGGGGGGGGTGGCCGGCGGAAAAGGAGTGGCTGTGGGGGTTTAGTTGGTTTTGAGGACATGGATAAAGGGATGAGAAATAAACGGGGGGAGGATTAGTGGGACAGCAGGTGTCCTCTGATGCTCCATTTGACCAATATTCCTCCCTTATTAATCACCAAAGCAATATTCATCACAGTTAATAATTACCCATCATGCAACAGCTAAAACAATGCCCGGGTGGCACTTTGGGAGTAATCACTCGGGCTTTGACTGACATCTGTGTTGGCTGTGTGTGCAGGACCGTTAAGGTCGCTTAATTTGCTGAAGAGGTTGGTATCTTAGTAATTATATTAAAGCAAGCAGACAGCTGCAGTTAGCTGCCTCTCTCCATCCCTCTCTCTCTTTCCTCCCTCCTCCTCCTCACCCTCTGACGACAAAACATCTAACTCTGCGCATCCAGGCCACAGAGCAAACTGGCTGACCCCCCCCCCCCAAAAAAAACCTGCTGCATTGGCGTGCACTTCAGCATATTTAGACCTCATGCAGTTAACGGAAACCTGAACCCGGACTCTTAAATCCTGGTCGTGATCTGGACAATTCAACCGTCCGCCGGAGGACTGGGACAACAATTGCAGGGCAGGCCAGCCCTACCCCCCCCGTCCGGACCCCCCCTGTCCAGACCCCCCTCCTGTCCAGACCCCCCCTGTCCAGACCCCCCTCCTGTCCGGACCCTTCCAGTCCAGACCCCCCCTGTCCTCCGGTCCTCCACATGCCTCCGCCGCCTTCAGCACTAAATTTGACAATGACCTTCCCAAAATATCAGGGAGCGCGCTGCGCGTGCTCACAGGAGCATAACACAGACTGCAGCAGATAAACTTTAGTCCATTATCTTTATAATAATATTCATGAGGTCTGAAATCAGTTTCAGACAGATTCTAACAGGTCTCGGGTCTCATGCTGCCGGACTGAGCTCCCTGACAGACGTGTGTCAGTCATAATAAGAACCAGCACCATCCCGTCCTCCGGGTTCGGCTCTCTGACCTGCCAGCCGCCTCTCCCGGACATTCCTCCACAGCAGATCCCAAGCCTTGGACGTGGAGTCCCGCAGCTGCTCGCTGATCGACCGCCGCAGCTGTAGCTTGGCAGACTTTCTCTGGCTGGTCATTGCGGCGCAGCCGGACGCATATTTCCCGGGCTGAAAGCAGCGGGTTCCCCGTTATTCCTCAGCCGTCTTTAATCCAAACGTGATCGGCGGCTCCGCCTGGGACAGCGCCGCCCCACCGACCCCCCCAACCCGGCTGCTGCGTCCGGGCTGCCGCAATGGTCGTCAGCGCTTCACCTGGAATCAGCTCCTTCAGCGCTGCGTCACCTTCCTGCACCAGCGGAGGTGGATCAGGTCCTACCGACGGGATCCAGACCGGCTGCTGGGCTCATTGATGCAGCATTTCGGTCCCCTCATCGGCCCCCCAGGCCCGAGTCATCCGTTACTGAGGCGAAGGTGCAGAAATGTTTCAACACAACTTCAGCATGAGAGGCTGGACCTCTGACAAGGCGAGCCAGATGTGAGAGGCGGTTTCCCCACTCCCCATGTACGTGTCTCTCTCTCTCGCTCTCTTTCTCTTTCTCTCTCTCTCTCTCTCTCTCTCTCTCCCACTCTCACACACACACACACACACTAAACCTACATGTTCTCCACAACCCAAACCCACCCACTCACCCAAACAAAGATCTCTTTCAATCCCTTGACACACACCAATAACACACACAGTGGTGCCGCACACTTGTGCACACAGCTTGCATCTGAGTTGTGTTGCAGGAAAAGGCTCTCCTTAGCATCTCTGGTCACGCTGTCTCAAATCTGACCTCGGATGGCAACTGTACAAACCGACATGTTGTGCCGCATTATAGAGAATGATGATTAACTTCCCTTCCAATGTAAAGACAAATATCTACTACAAGTTGTCAAATGACACTACAAATGTCAAAACGATTACACAAAATAGCTAATTTTTGGCCTTATCAGCCAAAACAAAAGGAAAAGGCAATTTAAAATAATGAAAGAGAGCCACTAATCCTCATATTTAACATGATGGACACAGTAAATGTTTGAAATTTGACATTATAAGAATGAGACATCTCTTTCTGAGATGAAAACGTCTCATTCAGCAGAAAAAGAACACCGCAAATTGGACAAAGGAATTTAAGGCGTCCATGTCTGTCTGCGGATTTCTGCATTACAGTATGACAGAATATGTGACTTTTGGATTGACTGAACTGCAGCAGAGATGCAGCAGTCCGTCTGAAAA
The DNA here is from genome assembly GCA_034769265.1 of Remorina albescens. Classification (NCBI taxonomy): domain Eukaryota; kingdom Metazoa; phylum Chordata; class Actinopteri; order Carangiformes; family Echeneidae; genus Remorina; species Remorina albescens. Next base: position 5,524,251 of record CM068490.1, read on the forward strand.
GCTGCAGTGAAAGCGTTCAAACGTCAGCCATCTGAAGTATCTCCCTCTCTGTGTGTCCCTATGACAGCTCAAGACTTCTGGGAATTCCACTCTGAGCTCTGAGTTTCTCCCGTTGTTATCCCAGGAATGCCAGACAGAGTGATCAGACCGGCAGGGACGCTCCTCAGCTGCCGCCTGCTCGACACCATCGGATGTCCTGTTTTGTGGTGTTGAGTTCCAGGTCAGCATGGATCCGTGCGCAGAGAGACCTGATTCAACATTTCAGCCTGTCCAAACATGTCTGACATCCTGAGCAGTCAGCAGGCTCCCAAGGTTATCTGGACACCAGACACCACTTTGACTGACTGTCATACACGGAGCTGTAAATAATTTCCTCAGTCTTCACCCAAAATCTAACTTCTGCAGTTGGATTGATTCACCCATCCAACATAGAGCACAAATGTTGGAGGAGAAGGAATTCATGACCCAACTTGCCCTGCCCTGCCCCTGCAGTGTCCTGGTGTCCAGTAACACTATGCTGCAGCCGCAGAGACCCCCGGTGATGTATATTCCTACGTTACACTGCTCAGAGACCAGGCAGAGATTCATGGCAGGCAATGTGATGAGGCAGGAAAAAGTCTCAGAAGGTGATGACTGATGAACAATGAGGAGGTGAGTGGAGGAATTAAAGGAGGGAGACGAGGAGCTGAGGGGGGTAAATGCAGAGGTGACTGGTGGGGCAGAAGAAGGCAGAAACAAGCTGCATTACTAATTTCATGAAATAAAAGTGTCAGATTTTTTTATTTTTTTTTTTCTTTGGTTATTCATTTGATGAATAAATATAGAATATAAGTGCAATGTAAAAATTTGATTATGAAGTTTGTGTGCAGACTTTTCCCATGAAAATGTCTGTGCAGCAATGAAGAACCACCACAAACAATTATGTTAATAGCTGATACGTCTGCTGATTATTTATTATTACTGACTAATCTATAAAATGTAAGAAAATAGTGAATTCTTCTTTTTTTTTTTTAATCTAATTTTCTAACTTAAATTGGTTTTCTGTCAATCAACTAATCAATTTCAAAACGGTTGACGTTTCAGCTCTGGTCAAATATGACTAAAGCTAAGCTTTTCTGTCATACGCTTATATTTAAAGGCAGAATGACAGCAGTTGCAATAACCTAGAACAATTGAATCAGCTTGATTTGTGAGTTTGGATCTCCAGCTGGCAAGACATTACATCATATTCAGGCACAGGGCTTTGATTTGTGAGCAATGATGCCGATGTTCCCTTGAAAAAAGATGATGTAGGTTTTGGATGCTGGTGTGCAGGCTTGGATTCTGAGTGGAGGAGTGCTCATCATGTTGAGGAGAGGACTGAAAAAGCAGACAGAAGGCAGTGGAATTGCAGACTGAAGGAAAGAGAGAATAATATTATGTGGGAATGAAGCATGCATGTAGTTTTAAAATGGCACAAGATCAAATGGCGATGGTCTCAAAGGGCATCATGGAGGATACATGCAAGGAGATTATTTCAGGTTACAAACATCTAAGATCTGCAGCCTCCTGCACATGAAGAAAGCTAAATCTCCCAGAGACATGTGGCACAATGTTGATATAAACCCTCCTGAACAAAAGCATGAAACAGCCCAGATATTTGGCACAGAGACAGACATTGGTCTCCCGGCTGCTGCACACATGGAGTATCTGTCTGTCACATACACACAAGTGACAAGTGGAGAGAAAGACCAAGAAACAGCAGATCAGTGAATCATATTCTAAGGCCCCTATCAAATATCAACCCAGCTGAAAACCTACAGTATGCACCAACCCTACCACAGTCAGCAAAGCTAAGGATGAGGGAATGTCTTTTATGATGCTTTACATCTCTCCAGAGGAGCTTCTGCTGAAGAAGTTATTCCTTGGTTCAACCTGGAGCAGCTTTATGTCTTGAAAACTTGATTTTGACTTGAATCACAACATAAAATCCAGGATAGCAGGTAACAGTCACTCTCTGAGATAATATTTCAGCAGCTGATGCTAGAAAGGTTGAGTGTGTAGTTCTCAAAACGTCTTTTGCTTGTATTGAACTTTCCTGTCTCCCTTTATTCAACTAAACAAAATTCATGATGGGATGTTTCTTTGAATCACTGTGGTTGTAATATAGTCAGGCTGTCCACTGAATAAATCTGTTCCAGGTTTTGGAGAGCAGCTATGTCACAGAGCACAAGAGATGGAAACAAAATCACCTGTTGGATATTATTTTAGCAGAAATGTTCTCGGAAAGGAGAAGTATGCACGTCTGAGCAATAAAAAAGAGTTTGTTACAGAAATATACTCTGACAGATTGCATGTGAACAGAGATGTTGTTTTTACACAACATAAGGTATTTCATAACCAAACAGAATAAACACCGAAGTGTTAACCATAAAACCCATAAAATTAAATACAAACCCCAACACCAAGCACAGATACTGTCCTGTATGTGTGCGTAAGTGCATACATCTTTGCATTCAGCTGAAAAGTTCACGCCTGACCTCATGACCAGCGCTCTCTGTGCAAACACTATCATTCATGTGGCCGCGGGATTAAAGGATTTTAACACATTATCACGAACCAACTACACACACAATTGGCTTATAATCAGATCACTGATGTAACTCTGAAGAGCAGAGGATTAAGTATCACTGACATTCTTTGTGTTGTCTTAAATCCCTTTGAACATTTACAACTCAGGAAAATTTAAAAGGGGGAAATGGATCTTCCTTTTCAAGGAGGCGAGTAACATTTGCTGGGTCGCTGCTTAAAGTTTCACGCAAGGCTGTTAAACTGCAAAGGTGGGAAGAATTTGTATCATTGGGGACCAGCATGGTCTGCAGATTGGTCTTTCTATTCCCAAGACAACTGCTTATTTTCTGAAAAGGAAAGAGCGTGACTAATCAGTTCACTCCGTGACCAAACAACAAATATAAAAACGTAGTGACTGCAGCCAACAAATTAATTCGCTTTTTCATTTGCCTTTAATAATTGAAAGAAATTGCCTGCTAACACTCATCAAGCCATTATGGAAAGATCTGTCTGTATTGATGAGTAGTTAAATCTATAATTGAAATTAATTATGTCAAAATAAATGTAGAAATTCTCTAAAAATTTCCTTCTAGCAAAGTAGAAAGAGGCCCCAGGTCAGAAGTGAAACGTTTCTGTGGGAAAACTGGAAAACACTCAGTGACTTTGATCTCAGGTCAGTTTAGTATTTCTGTTCTGTGATGTTAAAGGCTCTGATACAAGGATGGTGAGCTGGTGCTCGAGGTAGAGCTCTACTCCAGGCAGAAACAGAGAAAAAGAGACAGAGAACAGCACAGGAAAAGTCTCGCAGTGGCAGCAGCCAATCAAAACACCAACTTAACACATTCCAGGGCTCAAACGGCCAATCAAAGCAGCACAATGGACATGTTCTGAACAGACCTGGGATCTGATTTTAAGAACAAATACACAGCAGAGCATGGGCGTCTCCACGGGGAGAGCAATCAGATCCTGCAGCGGTTACAGAAATGGACAGGGGTGGAAGGCTGCTGTCCTCTGTGGAGGCTGAGGAGGAGGAGGAGCAGAGGTGGGGCGGGGGGGGGTCGAGTATTCTTTCTCTCTTCCTGTCTCCACCACCAGGTCATCTGAGGTCAAATGAGCAGAATAATGAGCCAGAGGGAAAAAATATATATATTTCACAAGCTCATTGTGACGGTCACAAAGATGCTCAGATTTGGACCTGAACTCTCCCACTCTGAACCACCTGCAACTTCAGTATTTCTATTTCAAAATGGCAAAAAACAAACAAACAAACAAAAAAAACAGAATAGAATCTCAGATATTTTCCAAACATTTCTGTGTTGGAATAAATTTCACTCTTTTTCACTTTTTCACCATGTCTAATTATACTGCAGAAAGTCATATACATGCAGAGTCTGGATCAACGAGTTCATACTAATTAATGATTTAACAGGTCATGTGACCACCCTCTCCTTTCTCCCAGCTTCCTCCTGCTCAGCCACCATGTACCCTCCCTTCCTCCCTTCCTCTCTTCCTCCTCTTCATCCCTGCCACTGTCTCCCTGGTCTCTTGTCTTCTATTTTCAGCAACACTCAGCCATTCAGGCCAAGCTGCTCAGCTCACTTGACTCTACTGTTGAAGCTTGAATCACACACACACGCATGCATAACTCCCAACAGCAAGCCACTGCTCAATTCAGGCCAATCAAAGCCAAACAAACGAGGAACCGAGGGCGGAGAATCGTCCGCATGCAAAAGAAGGATCCAGGGGCGTTAAAGAAACCAGCAGAAGCTTGTTAACCTGCTTAAAATGGAAAAAAGCCAGATTAAATGAAACCATTGAACAGATGGCACCGTGTGACCTTGACCTAAATTCTTAACTCATATTATCTGTTTTTAGTGATCCCTGAGAGCACACACCTGATCGTCTCACTACGGGGCTCACTGAGAAATGCATATTTAACTATATACTAAACCTTCTCTATAATTGTAAACTTTTACATTGAGGTAAAGAAAACGTCTGCACAAGTACACATACATCAGGGAGACTGACGGCAGTGAAGACTCGACAAGGGAGCAGATGAGCAGGTGGGACATGTGATGGTGTCTCTGGAGATCAGACAAGAGACGAGGCACATTAAGACAAAAAGGAAGCCAAGGTTGCAACAACCTGAAGCCATTTTTTGTTAAAAGTTTGAACACGTTTGATTTTCCAGTGGAAGAAGGAGAAAGGCCTGAGTGGAAACAATTCAGATTTTCCTGCCTGACATTTGAGTCTGATCAGCCGGATTCACTTAAGCACAGTAGAGCGAAAAACTAATACATGTTTTTACTATTTTAGGATTCATTTGTTTCTTGCATGTCAAAAAAAGGCTCTGAATCTAAAGAGCAGTATTATAGAGATGATGTTCACATAGGCTTGAATCAAGAGCATCAACATGTCTGTCAATATTTCTGCACGAGCCAAAGAGGAATGCTGTTCGTGTCAATTCCTCAAGAGAAATGTGCCAGGAGGAAAGTGGGTCAGGAGCTAATTCAGAATGTCTGTCCCCCACATGATGTAATAACAACAACAACTTTCCTTGTGACAGACTGTGAAGATAAACTCACATCACTGACATCATCCACCTCCTGCTCAGGAGACTGGATGGTCCTGCAGCAGGAGATGGCTATCACAGCGGCCTGCCTGAGGCCAGATGACACAAAGCAAAGGTCTCAGCCTAAGAACCAAAACAGAGAGATGATACAGATGGGAAGTGGAGGAAAGCAGATACAGCCAAAGGTAGAAAGTATGGCACTGAATGGGGCAGGGTAGACCTTGTATTTGGAGAAAGACGTGGGGGTTTGAAAGCTGAGTGTGGAGGTCTTTGGGGTTCAGCCTCTGGTATGGAGGCAGGAGGACCTGGGGCAGAACCGAGAGGAGAAACAATAGCTAATGGACAAGAGGAAACTCCACAGGTCATGGGAGTGCAGATCACATGCTGATAGGAGGCCTTGTTGCTGAGTGTCTCATTTTAAATGCACTTAGGAGCGATACACATATAATGAGGTTTTTAGCTGTTAAAATAAGCATTTTAGTTGGAAAAGCCTCAAAGACTGACTTCCTTCCTCCAGCCTCTTCTCGTTGCTAGTGTTGGGTTGCAGGACCACACACAAACACACGTGTGTACAGGATACACGAATATGCACTCATGCATGCATTGGCAAACACACATGCCAACACATGTGCGCACACACAAGTGGTACAGTCTCATGTGAACAGTTGTGGTGCTTAAAGGCCGGCAAACATAATGATGTTTTGTGACAATCAAGCTATCATTATAATGCTCTCATACACCGATTAGCTGAACATAGCAGCCATTATCAGTGTGTAATTATACTGAAGCATGAAGACCGAGGAGTTAAGTATTGTAACAAAGTGAAACCCCACTCACAGTGTCTTTTTACTCTGCTTCACTGCACTGGCTGATATTGTGTTGCGGGCTCAGAGATGAATCAAGGCATCATTAGCCTGTATGTGCATGGTCGTCCCCTTTGCTGTGTTGTCTATTACGTGCTAAATGTTCCTGTTGATGTAAGAAAATATCCTAAAACTGCTGTAATACATTTTTAAGCAACATTTTTATTTCTTATAGTTGAACTTGGTTAGAACTTGGTAGATAGTTGCACACTGATGATCTTATAAGTGATAGATCAAACTGATCATCCGTTTATTTTTGTGATTTGACGTTGACTTCCTTATGTTCAAGTTCAAAATTAGTAAAATGAGTAAAAACCGACCAAAAAAAAAGAAAAATAGAGTCCACAAGATTAAGGGTCTTCTTATTTCATATTTTGTTCCTCATTCGTACCAAACTGAGGATTTAGGAAGAAGACGGTTTAGGAAACTGGTGTTAAGTCATTGCATCAATAGTAATTGTGTGTTTGATGCATTTACCAATCTTGCCACACACGATTAATCATCATGCAGACTGGAATACAGCAAGCAGTTATGGTAAAACCAAAGTGGAAAAGAGATATGGAAACAAAAATAACAATAAATCCGTGGAGGGTTAAGTTACAGTCTGGATGGTCAGAAGAGACAGCAGAGGGCAGACAGACAGAGGAAGAATGAAAAGGGAAATGTGAAGGAAGAAACCGAGGCAGAGACATGGACCACAGCCAAATCCACTTCCAGACTTGTTCGAGTACTGCTGTACACTGCTGCAATATTTAGCACACACACTGAGTTAATAAGGAACCTCAGAGCATCACAAATCTTTAATGTATTCCAATCTGGTGGGTTCACACACACGTATCACAGCTACACACACATATTTTCACACCAGTCCCCACTATGATGCTATAAAGATTCATATGATCTGCATATCTGTGTCGGGTATATTCTGCAGAAACACACCGTGGCTGTAGCCGTGATTTCTTTACAATCACAACAATCGCAGTCACACGTGAACCGAACGAAACCGAAGACAATTTTCAAGTACTTTTGTGCAACTTTATTAACAACTAAAACAAGAGAAAGACTTTAAATAGGTTAAACGTCACCATGATGCTGCCTCTAGGAAAATGGGTGCCAGAGGTTGGACCAATAAATCATCTGAATCCCTCCAGGCAGACATATTAAAAAAAATATTACAGACATACAAGGGACACACTAAAAGGATTCACAGGCTATAGGTCGAGATTAGCTGCAGCCTCCCAGAGTACTTTCTAATAATGTGTAAATTCTGGAGGATTATATATTTTTTATAATCCTGGACTTGAGTGAAAATGCAGAGAAACTGTGTGTTCAGTACTGGCCAAGGTCATTTATAGCTTACCAGCTGCTCCAAGATAGCAGCACACATCTAAAATATTTATGGGTGGTCATGTTTACCAGAGCAGAGCTATTGTAGTGCACACATCCAGTTTTTTCTGAAAACAGACCTGGAATGAACAGCTGGAAAAAAACTACATCCATATGCCAGCTTTAAAAGACCCCATAATGAAATGTAACAAAGAGAAATACGTGCAAATGTATGCAATAAATATAGGTTAAAGGGCATAAAAAGAGATTTAGTGTTACACAAAGTGAGACAACAGAATCTTTTGTTTGTTTCAATTTTGGCAAAATAATTTCATGACGGAACAACAATTTCTGATACGTTAGTCCAAAAGTCTGAGACTAGTCGCCCTGTTTGCACGTCACTGAATCAGAGATTCAAGTGAATTTGAGAGGAGATTCAGACGACTACTGCATCTGTAGAAGTGTTGTCATTGAAATAAAACATAATTTTTGACAAACAAATGAAGAACCAAGTCTCAACCAAAGAGAAGATCTTAAATCTGTGGCCCGTATACTTCCCATATAGTTGATTAATTCAGAGGCAGGAGGACATAAACTGCTTTAGAGTCTGTCAGAGTATAAATGTTTCAACACTTCTTCGTCTTTCTTAATTAAAAACCTCTTTGCCTTCAAAATATTCAAACTGAAAACTGAAATTTGCCTCTGTGGCAAAAAAGCCAAAGTCAACTTAGAAGTCACTGCATATGTGACTCAGATCCAAGTCATCTGACTGGAGTCCAAACCGCAGGTCATGTTTATCACTTCTCATCTGAATAATCTGTGGTCGTCCTCTCTGGTTAAATGTGTCGCTACGCCTGCTCCCAGAGATGTGTGTGTCTGGTGAACATTTGGGAGGCTGATACTATTTGATGTACAACGTTAACATACTAAATTATTTTTTTTAAAAATCAACATTTTTTTAATATATTAACATACTGAACAGCAAGAATTCCTGAAAAGGAGGCTATTTGCTGCTAAATCCAAACATTGCCTCCTCTGCTGCCGAGGCAGCACTAGTTCTGCTGACAACTAAAAACTACAGTGATAGTGATTAACCGAGTCATTGTTGTTCAGCATCTTCCCTGATGTTCTGCTCCCCAGCATGTAAGACTCAGGAGGCTGCCTTTAGTCTGTCTCGTCAGCAATATGAAGCTAGAGTCACATGTACAGCCTCCTACATGTCAAGCAATCACTGAAATGCACACAAACTCAAATAGAGCGTTTAAGCATCTATACAGAAATACTCATCTGTGATTATACATTAATTCTCCAGAAAAAAAAATGAATTGAGAATAAATCCTTTGATCTTTGCAGGGATTAAAACATTTTCCTCAGAGGCTGGAGGGCAGATTAGTTTTGTAAACAACAAGACCCCCGATGTGCGTTTTCACACACATATCCGCACATATTTGAGGAAAAAAAAAAAGACAAACACATCCAATACATGTGCTAATGGTGATTAGATAAATATGGTCAGATGAGAATAAGAAGACCCCCCAGCACAAAGCAGGTATGAATTCCACGTTTATCTGGCAGAGAGCAGAGTGAATGTCAACTATGTGGGCAGAGATATGTGCATATCATATCTGGTGGCTCTGCAGCTCAGACACAGACCACACAGGCGGAGAAACGCTGATTGATTAGACAGGATTCCCGTCACACGGTCAAAGTGTTTCCTCATATCAGAGAAGAAAATAAACAAACTTAAGTGAGAAAACAAAACCTGAAGCACGAGAGCCCAACACTGAAACTAATCTCCACTGCTCCTTCAGAGCTGTCGTGTTTGAATGAAATGTTTCTTACACACACACTAAGTTTTGTCCTATGACATTGAAGGCATCGCCTCTGACCTCCCTGAGGGCTCGTTACCCCCCCAACCACTCCCATACTGCATCTCTTCACTATGGACTCTCATTGACAGTAATGTGACCGCTGCTGAAGGTTGTGCAACATCGGACACACCCCACTGTCACAGTATGTACACACACACACACACATATACACAGACAAAACATACAAAAATAAACAATCCTGCAAATTCAGCCCTGTCACCAAGACATCTCCTTGAGATGCACTTAACAACAGTCGCCTGTGCATGTCAATCAAAAGAGACACACTTTGGAGGATAAGAGATACGGACAGAGGTTAGAGTTGGACTCATTAATCATCTTCTCAGACTCCTCAGTCACATACTGCGGGAACATGAGTCTCACGGAGAAAAGAGAGAAAAGACAGACAGAAATTCAAAACCAAAAGAGAAAAATTACGTTGATGTTCCTGTTAACACGAGAGATATTGAAACTCAGAGTAGCTTTGATTTTGTTCCGGTAAAGGAGAAGATAAGCTTATGTGTATTATCACACAACACATTCCACCAAGACATAACTTCAAACCACAATGTGTGTGTGTGCGTGTGTTGTTGCTTTAACTTTCCCAAATATCAGTGTTTATGCACCTGAATATGCAAATGTTATGTTTGTGTCCAGGCAAGGCTTTATGTGTGTGTGTGTGTGTTATAGTAGAAACCGTATGTCATTACTTCTGGGTGGTTGAGGTCTGACTTTCAGGCTAGGAATCCTGTGGGAGACATTCCCAGAAGTCCAGTTTTATCCCAAAGTGGGAATGCAAACAATCCAACAGAAAGGATACTGAATGAACACAAACCTCCCCTGACACACTCACACACACACTTTCACTTTGGGGTTATCATACCTGCTGATCCGCTGGCGATCCTTGCGGCAACCTGAAATAAAGAGAGAGAGAGCGGAAGAAAGAAAAACACCATGGATTACCAAAATAAAAGCAACAAATTAAACAGACAGATCTTATGAAGATAAACACAGCTCAGATTTAGCCAAAGATAATGATACACTGAGAAAATTATCCAAATTCTGAATCTCACTCAACCAAAAGAAACAGAAACAGAAATGGTGTTTATGGCATATGATGATATCAAAAGCTGTCTTGCTTATAGGTTTGAATATTGACCAAATTTCTTGGAATCAGCCATAACAAAAATATACATGTCAAGACAGGGTGACATCTGGATGTAACATAAAAGGTCAATCAAAATAGATGATAGTGTTAAAAAAAAAACTAACTAAAATAAATAATAAATAACAAGAGTGGAAGAAAGAGGAGCAAAGGAAGATAATAAGGCTCAGAGCAGGCACAGTAACATCCATCAGCAGCAAACACATGACTTAAAACTACACAGGAAATTAAAGCTTAGGCTGATCATGAGGAATACATTATGAACGCACACATACCCTGAAAAAGTCCCAGAATCCAGAGGAGTCGTCAAAGGTCAGGGAACTTGTGTCTGAACCAGACTGATTTCCTAACCAGAGTATGAAACTGTCCCAGGACAGATACGGCATCATGAGAGCCACCACTGTCTTCAGAAAGCCCCAAATCCCCACAAGGAGGCCGGGAGTTACCAAATGAGCCACTTGCAGTTTTGCACTTGTACAGGAAAACTGAAGGTCACAAACTATCACCTGTCGTTTCACGTCAGCCAAACACAGACATGCAGGAAAAGTTGAATTTACATTTAGTCTCACAAGTCTGAAACTTCCTGTGGTAATTTTAAGGTTTTGAAAGAGCAGCGAATGAGGAAATGTCTTATTCTCATTAACTTTTCAAACTGTATAAATATTTAACCAGAAAAAGGCCTAAAAATTCGGGGCCTTTAAATAGATGGAGAGTCATCTGGAGGCTGATTAGTTAGATGGTTTCAAGTCAAATAGGGGACGACTACAATCATTCAGTAAAACAAGGCAAGTTACAAAAATCTTACCAGATCTGTCAGTTCCTGATATTGTAAAGATCTGATGACTCTATCTCTTAGACATCCCACTGAAAGGCTGGAGGTATAAAAGTAACATATCTTATATAGTACATATCTCACTAAGGTCCAGGTTCACTCTTTGATCTGGACAGTGCTCTTATGAAACACAAACAGTGAAACATTCAGTTCACACAGTAACACAAATAAGAAGACAGCCAGCCAAATGTGGCTAACTTACTTTATTTCTTATACAAATTCATGAGAGATATGTTCTAAATTTGGAGAGATTCAGCTATGTATTTCTGTGTGTGTGTGCATATCCATGTCAGTTTGGACAGCTGTGCTTTATCAGTCATGGTTAGGCGAAAAATAAACCCAGCCCTTAGCATCAGTCTGATCCCACGGCCCCTGCTGCTCTCTACTGACACACACACAAATAATTCTGACACTTTGGGACAAGCTACCGACCAAAGACATGTTCCACTATATTCTGCAGAGGCGTCCTGTCTCTTGTGGAAGCAGAACAATGAGGCTCTGCTGCTTTGCCTCTATTGAGAAACATGAGATCTGGCTCTACCGTCCCGACACAGTCGGCCCTCAAAGAGATCAGAGCTTGTTTGATGATTAGCACATTTGAAAATGGTATTTGAAAGATTTTTCTTTTTGTTTTTTCCTGATCTGTGGATGAAAATTGTGGACAAGTTTTTTTTTTTATTTCTATGGCACATATAGCTGTTTTAACAACACTATGTATCAGACATTTACAAAATAAAATGAAAACTTTTCAATTACATTCCGCCCAGTTTTTCATTTTTTGATTCGCCAGTATGCAAATATAGACTTACTGGATTATTTTTAGTCACTTATTATTATTAACAACATCAAGAATTAACTTAACTTTCAATACATGGAAATAAGTATGAGAAATGCTAACAACTAGCCAAGCAGATCCACATCCAGTTCGAGGGAGTTAACTCCATGCTGTTAAAGGACATGTGAGCTGGGACTGGTTGATCAGCTATCACTTTCCAGGATTCATTCATTCATTCATTCCTAATAACAGATGGTTGGTGGGCTTTCGAACCCTGCCACTGATTAAACCCATTCGTCTGTTTTACCTAATCACTTGTCTGACTTGTACTTGTTGATCTTTGGTTCGTTTGTGATGTTTTTCTGCTGTTTGCCGCAGCGCTGACTCAGAAGAGCGTGACCTTGCCACTGCTGGATGGAGCAGAGCTGGCTCATCCTTTTACTTTCACCCTATTTACACAACAGCGGGAAATACGCACACAGTCCAAAAGCTCAGAGAGAGGGAGGATGATGACGGATGAAAGGGTGCCAGTAAACTGAGTTGTTTTTTGTTTTTTTAAGAGAAAGCTGAGCAAGTGAGTGAAGAAAACATTTATTTTCCTGTAAAGAGCTTTGAGTGACATGAAAAATAACCAGGCTGAGGAAAGGGGGAGTGAAAGATCAACATGTTTAGGAAGAGAAAGGCTGTTTACTGATAGCACACAGCAGAGCACAACACGCCTGACCCTTCAGAAGCAACTCAAAGATGCTTTAAATTGAGTTTGGTCAACATCAAACGATCTTCTTGGATGATCAACTGATCAACTTATATCAATAAGACATGTCTCCAAAACTTCTGTCTGCAGGAGCAGCTGAAAAGTGTTACATGCTGCAAAAAACAGCAGAACTATGTCTGCACTTAAATGCTGGTGATGGTAACCTGATGTTCAATCAAACTTTATTTGTAAATCACGTCCATTCCATACATGTTAGTGCAGTTCAAAGCGATTCTCAGATGATATGATATGATAAACCACAGTGGTTTCCCACCGCAGAAGTTGTAGCCTCGTAGCATTTGTGACTAAACAAACGCAGAAAGTTGGTGTTGTGACATATGGACACACAACTGTTCAGTTAGCTTTCTGTCATCTGGTCTATCTTGTGTATTAAACGATCACCAATATGCTGAACAGCTAAACTGACCACACACACACACACAGTGCAGCTCACCCTGGCCCGTCTAGCGTGGAGATGTGTGGGGGACGATAAGGACGAGCGGGTCAGCGGTCTGCTGCGGGTCAGAGGTCGTGAGCGCCGCCTGGCCAGTGGGTCAGGGTTGTCTGGAGCTCTGAAGGCTCCCTGATCCAGGTTCAGGGTTCCATTCCCCATCCAGCCCTGAGCGGGGCCATCCTGGGAGGACAGAAAAAGCAGTCAAATGTGGGGCCGAAAAGGTGCAGCAGCCCGACACAAGACTCAGTGGGTTCAGTGGGACTGAAGAAAAAAAAAAAAACATAATAGAAAATTTCACTCAGGACACATGCTTTTACTCAGCAGAGTAAGTTTTCAAATGTTCATGGAATTACAAATATAACTCTTGACTGTAAGAACATCACTCTCTTTTCTTTGGTGAATTATGTGTTTATGTTAAATGTATCTCTCGCTGCCCGAATGAATGCTTTTATGTTAATCCAACACACACTGCAGTGTCTCAGCGCAGCTGTGTCTCCTTCAGCTTCTTACCAGAGTCCTTGTCTTCATGTCACCTGCCTCCTCAGCAGCTCCCTGCACCTCTGTGTGGTTTTTTTGGACTACTTAGTGGAGCTGCTGTATGTGGGGAGTGTTTGCAGATTTTGACATGCCTGATGTGATCTATTTTCTTCCTCTCATTGTGAAAAATTGCCCCAAATTTAAGACAATCCTGGTCCCCTCAGCAGCAACACTGGAAAGTCCTTCCCAGCTTGACCTCATGACTCAAATACTGCGCCCACTTCAGTGCTGAGCTTCCCGCTTTTCCCTCCCATCAAGAGCTGATGACATGGATGTGTGTGCAAATGTGAGAGTGTAACTGAAAGTGAAGGAGGAATGGCATTAATCTCTGTAAACAGCATGTTTTTCCCTCAACCATGAATCCAATCCACAAATGTCAGCACAGAGAGACACATTTTCCTTTGACCACAACAAAGAATGCTTCCCTGTGTAGAAAATGCCCTTTCTGACCCTGTTGAACATTTCCATCATAGAGATGGCATGATGCTGTTGCTATTTTTCTAACTGTGTGGTCACAGTTAGATAACAACATGAAGGATGCTGTGTCTCCAAAACAAAGTGCAGTTCAAACCAAGAGCGAGTAAATCTCTCTTCTAAACTGTATTTCCATATTTGTTACTTCTAATTAAAGCTTCTTTTTTTTTTTTTTTTGTCAGTTCCATCTGTTCTCATTGAAGCTAAAAGGGTTTAATGGAGAAAACTCCCACATGGAAAGTCTGTGTAACAGGAGACAGGGAGTCTGCATTCATGCAAGTGGTGCCTTGAGCTGAATTAACACAAAAGATTTACATACTAACATGTTCAGAATGATGCTAATGATGCTAACATCTGCTAATTAGCACTAATTATCACAGAGTAGTGAACATTAGATGAAAATTTTAAATTTCCGATGAGAAGTTAAAGGGCTATTGAAGTCATCACATTTCATCCTGGGGGAGCCACCAATGTATAAGCCCAACTTCATCCACTATTTGGTGACTTATTTCAATGTTGTCCTTTAAACGACAAGCGTACACACCATGCTGGAGCAGCAGGAAGAATCTGATGATCACATCATCAGGGTTCATTGTCTGGAAACCATGTCTGCCTGTGCAAAATGTCACCGCGCCCTACCCTGTAGTTGTGGAGATATTTCAGTCTAGACTGAAGGACATCCCATCTTTTCATCTGTGATTACAGCACATAAGAAAATTTAGTTTTTAAAAAATTAACTGGTTTCTTTAAATTAGCATTATGAGAAGAGCTGTTGAAAGATGTTATCTGATCACTGTACAGCAAATGATTAAAATGAATTAAATTAAACGTCATCAGAAAAAAGATTGTAGCGAGCATACATAGCTGTTTCAGGCATTTTTAAGCCGTTGACTTGCGCTAGAAGAAATTTCATTGTTACAATATTTAAGCAGACTATCTTTGGGGCATTTAATTCAGTAGGGCAGAAAAAAAGCGAGATGCTGAAAAGACTTGAAAAAAAGAAGAAAAAATTACATATATAATAAAAAGTGTACAAAGGGAAGTGATATTGCACTGCTTTAATGTGCTTTCATTTATAAATCTCAATTCACCATCAGAGCTTTGCACCCAACATTGAATGTCCTTTACTGCCAAAGAAGAAACAGCCTCCTGCTGCTGCCTCACTGTCTGGGCTGAGATCATTTAATCATAATTACCCCATAAATATTTGACATTTTTGGGATAAACAGCCTCTCTGCTGCTTTTGTCCTCCTCCAGACATTTTTATTTACCTTATTATTTTATTATATGGTTCACCTTAATGGATAACTGCAAAAAATATATATAAATAAATGAATAAATAAAAATCTATCCTTGCCACAGTTAAAATTCACTTATATAAAATTACTTGACAGAGAATGTGATACACACAGCTTGGCTGTTTTTATCGCTTGCCAGACAGTTGGATTAGGATTAGCTTGATTAAATACAGCTTTTTTATGCGAATTCCTAAACTTCTGTGCTGTTGGTTTAAGAGCTATTTGAGGTTGCCAGATTTACACTTGGTAAGCATAATGAGGCAGCTGGAATGCCCCAGGAAAGGAGAACAGAGGAGCTCAGCACAGCCATCTCCAAACTGTTCCTCCACCAGAAATTATGTTAAATACACTTTTAGAATAATAATCTGCTGGAATAAGACAAGCATTTATTTCCAGATCGATGCCAGACGGATCAGAAACTACCTGAATTACAAAAGGCTTTAAAGGCAGAACATAACAACCGCCCTGGAAGCCATCCAAACGGTGCTCCTTAATTGATCTCCCCCATATTAAGTAGTGAGACAGACTGCAAGCCCAGCAACCCATTCCCCTGAGTAGGCTCTCTGTCCAACATGTGTGTGGTACACTGCATGACTTAATGGTAAATTGTGCTTGAGTAAGTGGAGCCAACATATTACTACAGAGAATGGTAATTAAATGATCCTACAGTTTAAAACTTTTGATCCTTAGTAGACCCTCAGTGACGACAGACAGCCCTGCTGATGGACTCAGATTTTCTCTTTATACACCGTTGTGTTTCTGTGTAAAAGTATCAGACGCAAACCTCCTTTCCACCTCCCTCAGGACCGTCACTGGGCCTGGGGGGGACTGAGCTTTTTCAATCCCCAAACTCCTCCTGTCCCCCTCCAGTCTGGGTAAAAGTGCTTTATAAATAAAATGTATCATCATTATTATTATTATTATTATTATTATTATTATTATTATTATTAAAAGTATACATAACTGAACGTGAGCTGGAAAGGTGAGGCAAAGCTTTTTTCCTCTAATGTTTATAACAGGTTTCACATTAAATTTCCATTTTGGTATGATTAATCCCCTCTGAGTAATGTCATAAAACATTTATATCGGTTACTCAGCCTGTTCCATGGATCTGCTTGTCTTGAAAAGGGCATATCTCCAGAGTCCATTCAGAAACTTTCCATTTTTATGTTGTTTTCTTTTCAGCAAATGATAAATCACTTCTACATTCACCCAGCAGTGTTATTTCAGCTTTTCTAATTGGCTCACCGGCTGCGCACAAACCTTTCTAAGTCATCTGGGACTGTTCTGTTAATTGTTGTTCTTCTATTTACCTTAGTTTATTTTTCATCACCATTTATGTCCCTTGTTCTTTTGGGTGAATTGTGCCTCACTCACCACAGTGCTCTGCTGCTCCTGCTCAGTGTTGGCCCCGTCTGGGTGGGAGGAATTAGGGGTTCGCACCTCTTGGATCCCCTCACTGAGCTGATCCAACTTGTTCATCAGCAGGGTCATGGAGTCACACGCAGCATCCTGAACATGTGGGTCAAAAGACACAGACGCAGGTAAGTACGGCTAAAGGGGAAACTCTGGGGTTAACACGACGCACTGATGCCTTTAATGTGTGCTGGGTTCAGGGAGAGAACCTCACTCCACACACACTCCTCTTCCTCATCCACCTCCATCCTTCATTGCCTCCAGCCTCCTTGCAGATAAACACTGTGCTTTTTGAGCCTGCCCTGGGTACACTGTGTGCAGAGGACACTCTCTGAATGAGATTATTGGAAAGCAAGAAGAGAAAAATATATATAATAAAGATAGTTACCATGTAGGAGTGTAAGAGGAAGATGCTTTTTCCTAGTTTGAAACAGCAACATATCTGGTCAATGTCATGTAAATGTATGTATCTGTCCATCATACCTAAACCTTCGTTGTCCCTCGCTTTCCTTCTCCACCCGTTGGTCGGGGGGACTCTGACTGAAACACTTGTTCACTGGCCTCCCAGGAAATGAACAAACTGCTTTGTTTCTAGGCCCCATGTGCTGCCAATCCAAGAGTCCTAGTGGCTGATAGCAGCACATAGGGCCCCTTTGAGGAGCATGAAGTCCAAAAACAGCCCCCTCACTCACTCACACACTTGCATGCATAAGCATAGCCTCACCCACCCACCCACCTGCTCACACACACAAATACACCCCTTCTGTCCACTCCTATTCCCAAAGCCCATCATGTAGACCAGTTTAAAAAATATCTGCAGTAACAGTCTTGGCAGTAAAACCATTTCCTGTGTGTTACGGCTCCCACATCTCCAGATTCCTACACACAGGACTACAGAAGGCTGCCTATGTGCAGCAGGGTGCTATTTTTACCCTCACTATGGGGGACAGAGCCGAGGCCAGGGGAGGACACGGGGAGAAGAGGCTTTTTAGCAGCACCAGTGACTGCAAGCATGAACACACACATACACAAAGCAGCAAGTAAATGCACTAATGAACACAAATGCACACATACACATACACATACACACACACACACACACACACACACACACACACACACACACAGCACAATGCTCTCAAAGTTCATGAAATGTTAATGGCTTCTGTCTAAAGTATTTACAGAGGACAGGGCCTTTAATGCATCACTGTATTGCCACTTCATGACCATTTCATTATTTCGCTGAACTGTCTTGGACAGTTAGCTGGGATGCCTATTACTCTGATACATCTCAACATAAATAATAAAGACTGTTTTCTCCTGCTGCTCAAAAGTGAAACTAACATTTTTAATTTTAAGATTTTTTCTAATTAATCCCAGAGAAAGAAAAGTATTCTTATTCAGTTTTCTATTTTTCTAAGCAGCAGCAGCAGCCTGAAGCTGTCAAGCCATCACCCTGAATTTGGGTTTAATCAGCTCCCTTTTGATTTTACATAATGAGATTCAGCTCTGTTGTGTGCACCAACACCAACATAACCATCTACTGGATTTAAACCGTTAACAAAACAGCCATATCAATGCAGAAAGTCAGGACTTTGTCATCCATAATTACATATCAAATAAGTCAAAAAATTTACTTTCTACTAGATTTTCTTTACTTGATGAAAAGCTGATTTTGTTTTACAGGAACGTGGCCAATCGCCCAGTGACCAAGACTGAAAGCTTCACATCTGGGACATGACAGAAAAACTGTCGTGAGATCAGACTCTGGCATTAAGGCCAAAGCTGGTAAGCCTCATTTCACTTTAAATACCGTTTAATAACTTGTTCCTTTACTCTAAATTCCTCAAATGATTTTATTTGGGAAAAGTTGTTGCCCACTTTGAGGAAGGTGACGAAACTGCCTGAGCCAAGATATTCAAAGAATGTGGAGGCCTCGTTGACTTAACGGGTATTCAAATGAGCATTGGCCTGAGTCCGTCCATAAGTGACTCTAAAAGCCACTTGGTCAAACTCTGAGAATGAGAAGTATAAGGAGAATAAGTCCTTTCATTTCGGGCCAAGCTGGGGGAGAAGAGTGTGCAGATTGCCAGAGGGCCGTTATGGGAACGTGCCAACGGCTGACAGGTGTGAGAACACAGTCAGGGCCACACTCACACTAAACGTTGCCTAAAGTGATGAAGTGCATGCTGGGAGGAGAAGATGAACAGCGAGAGCCAGGAGAGGAATTTATGATTGAAGGTATACCTGCCAAAATATCCCTTCCCTTTTTTTCAACATCTGCATTAAAGATGCACAAGAAACATGAAGAGTGAGAGGAGGGTAATTATAGGAAAGGTGTTTAGCCAGAAGTGGGGACGTTGTGACTACATGTCTACATCTCTGAATTTTTGGATCTTCCAAACTTATAAAAGGAAGTCAGATTAATTAATTTATTCAAAGTTGTTGACATGTGGTGTGATATGATGTCTGGAGACCTTCTACTGACCTGGAGCTACAAGAAAAACTTAATAAACTCCTCCTGATGCAAACAAATTAAACCATTTGACATTGCTGCCCTCTAGTGGGGCAAAAGAGCAACACATATTTGGCCCTTCCCCCCCAGTGCACATAAACATTCACACAGGTGTGAATGATGAAATATACATCCTGGATTACAATATCGTAACTTACTGGGAAACTTGAATCTTTCATCTAAACCCAGTGTTAAAGGGTTCAGTCTCTAACACAAACATGCAGCTACTGAGGTGCTTTCTCTGGCCAAGTCTACACGGTTAGTAAAACTTCTTTGTCTGTGTTATCACACGACTCCTGTCTTGTTTTTCTTACCTGTTTCCCATTGTTCTCCTCTTCCTCCTGGCTACCTGTGAACTCAGGTTTACCCTCGTCGAGGGGCTTTTGCCAGCCAGATGCAGCGCTGTTAGGCTGGGCCTCCTGCCTCTTCCTCAAACACTTCCTGTTCCTGCTTAAGTTTCTACGGTGACGACTGACCAGGAATTCCTTATATTGTAATGTCTTGGGAAACACATCATCCTCCTCATCATCATTATTGTCACCCTCTCCTTCGTCCGTACTGGATGATGAGGATTCACCAGCGTCAGAGCAGCCGTTGGCCGAGACTGCCTGGGTGTCAGAACTACTGTCATAGTCGCAGAACACAATGACGCTCGGGTGGTGCTTTACTATTCTGAGCAGATCTTCTGATGCATTCGCAGATTCTGCTAGATGGCTAAAACTACTTTCATCCAGTGCTGGGGCAAAGGCAGGACATGGAGTCTCAGAGGTGCTCCCTTCTTTTTGCTGAGGTACTGTGGCTCCACCATGTGCCTCCATCTGAGAGTTACTGTGACCAGCCAGTGAATGATCCTGGTCTGACACCTCCATGTCCCGACCTGCTCCAGGAACCATGCTTGAGCTATGACTGCTTCCACGGTGTCCATTCTGCTTCAAATCAGGCTTAGATGTATGACAAGAGGAGCTATGGTCCATCTGCAGCTCCGTCTGTCTTTGACCATAACTGGCCACAGGATCTGGAGAACAGCCGAGTTGAAGAACAGGCTCAGGCATGGTTCTTCTTTGGGTCAGGAGGGGACCTTGACCTTGCAGGTCCAGAGGG
Source organism: Remorina albescens (assembly GCA_034769265.1). Classification (NCBI taxonomy): domain Eukaryota; kingdom Metazoa; phylum Chordata; class Actinopteri; order Carangiformes; family Echeneidae; genus Remorina; species Remorina albescens. The sequence continues at coordinate 5,544,751 of CM068490.1, forward strand.
ACACTGACAGCCTGGGGGTAAAGATGCCTGTTAGGCTGCTGCTGAACAGGCAGTGCAGCTACTGGACCGTCATGCATTACGAAGCAGTCTGTCTTTATCTCAAAGTACTTTTCTGGTGTTGCCAGTGTTGAGTGGGATGAATTAACAGATTGTTAAATTGCTCATAGGCAGCTATGGATGATAAATAGTTATATTTTTGGTCACATTAAGATTTCCCAGAAAATTCCTTTGATGGCTGAGCTGGAGGGAGAAGGAGAGGAAGAAAAAAAGAGAGCCGATGTAAATTTGGATGAATTGATTCATGTTCACACATGCACACTGTGGAATATATATTCAGCTATAAATCAGTCCCAAATGTTTCACTAAGTGAGTGTGCACATGTCTGGATTTTGTGCGTTGGCCCAGAAGGATGATGTCGCTGCTTGGACAGCTGTTTTAAACAATGTGTAATTTTAATGTAATATAATTTTTTAATTTTTTCTTTTGAGGTTGTGAAATTCAACAGTATATAAGGCCAGTGGGATATATGATTGGCTCATGTCAAAGTTTGTCTACATCACAAATGCTCAGACTTCCACTCTGTAGCTGTCATTAGTCTTTTTCTTTTTTATTCCTTTTTTTTTTTTTTTGACAAAGCATATTATGCTCAAACACATTGTTTCTTCCTGATGGATATTTTTGGCTGCAGCAAACACACCCTTTCCTTGCTTGATGTGTTTTCTTTGCCTGTCATACTTCTGAGTTTAAAAATCCTGGAAACTCTTCAAGTCTAAAACTCGGGCAGCCTGTGTGTTTAAAACATGAACACTGTTTTTTACTGTACACTCACTTAATAACTCTTCAATTAATACCAATAAATATTCAACATTTCAAAATAAATATGTATTTGTTACTTTGACTTTTTTCTTAACAAAAAACTGTTTAGGTTATTATAGGAAGTTTTATAGAAACACAGAATAGTTCAACGTACCAGAAGTTTTTATACAGATGTATCTTCCAAGAACACAGCAGGCTGAAGAACCAGGAGGGGACACAAAAGTTCAGTCGATGTGACTCAGGGTTTGTGAGCTGCATGACACCGATGGTTCAGAAAGAGCAAGTTTATGTCTGAAAAGACATGAAAAGCTTTGAGGGGAGGAGGGAAGAAGAAAGGGCTGAGGAATGCTTTTCCCTCCTACATTACCTCAACAAGAAAACAGGGAGCTCCACATGCAGGTGTTCTATTTGTGCAAGTGTGTGTGCGTGTGTGTGTGTGCGCATTGAGTGAGACTGATTTATTTTCATGTGAATGCATACGTACAGAAGAGAAAAAAGATAAATGATGAACCCGAAGTAAATGTAATGTTCTGTTTGAGTGATGAACCTGATTAAAAAGCTGTACATACATTAGTCTTACAGATTTTGATTGAAAGTTTGGGGTCTGTGGTGCAACAGTCCTCATTTTCAATCACTGCTGTTTAATACAGCTCGAGGCAATGGCAGCTCTTCTTTGACAACATATGAAGTAATGCTTCAAACACGCTCATTAAAGCTCTCTCATTTCAGACTTTTTGTCAATTGAGCAAAACAGACTGAGCTTTTATCATCACAAAAGAAACGTATGGTCTTTACAAAGCTGTTGACAGACTGTGGAATTCTTCAAGTTTGCCAGCAAACATTGAATTTCATGTATTGGAGGGAAGGTCAATGGTCAGGACTAGAGACCTGCTGTTTGTACGTTGACATTAAGGGTTCTGCCTGTTGAGGCATGTTTGACCCTGAAGGTCCTGGGGAGAAGTCTGGTCAAGACCTGGTCAAGGTGAAAGTGTAGTAAGAGTTAAGAGCACAGTATATCAAATCTGTGATCACACACAAACAGCATAATATTTCCTCCCAGTGACATTCAAGTATCCAGAAGCTTCAGATAGATATGCTGAAGCAATTGGTGGAATTCATCTAAATACAGAGTATGTCTGCACCACTCTAGGATAATAAAACAGTATTTCAAAAACTCTACGGCTGTATAATTCTTTCTATTTATCTAAGGATTGTAACACCACAAATCAAATGCCACTGAAAGTTTCATTATATTCTTTGGTGAACTGAACTTGTGAAAGACATTTCCTACACAGAATGTAAAGTAGAGAGTACTCGTCAATTACCACACAGCATTAGCACAAGTGGAACTAACTGGCAGCCAATTCCTTTAAACCTATTTATTAATGAGCCAAAATGATGTATTATGAATGAGCTTTATAAATTGGCGTACCTGCAAGAACTTGATAAACTTCAAGCTACACCCTTCAGAAGCTCTCTGTCCCACAATGCCGTGATGATGGATGCATGTTAATTTAACTCAAACCTTTCAATACAAGGAACACCAACCTGCTGAGACACGCTCCTCCATATATAACATTCCTGTCATGGAGCGGTATAGTTACCTAGGTCAGGCTGAAGAAAAGCACAGAGAGGAAGACAGGGTGAGATATGATGGATACACACATCTGTATCTAAAACAGCTTGAGTGTCTTCTTTTTTTTTTACTCTGTAAATCATGTTCCCTGGGACAAAACTCGGTTATCTTGGCAGTGTGTACTGTAGATACTGTGGAAAATATGAAAAACTATTTTGATAACAGACATTTGTGTACATGGAGTCATAAAACAAGTCAAAGAGAAGTTTACTTGCTCACTCACTGAATGATAATTTAGAATTACTTTCTGCTCCTCATCTTCTTGCCAAGGGCTAATTGCTTTTTATATGTTTTTTTTTTTTTTATTAATTTTGTTATTTGGCACAGCTCAAGGTCTAGATGTTGAATAAACAATTGGGTTGATTAAAATAAGAGCATTTAAAAAGACCCTTTTACAAAAATGAATAATTATCTTTACCAGCTCATACTTTCTGGCATGACAACTCGGTGACATTGTGAGCTTTTGTTTTTGATGCACTGGATTAACTGTCTCACATTCCTTGGTGGTATCAGACTGCTTTGCTCCCGCTGTGTAAACACCTACAAATCTGTAACAATAAAGAAAAGATGTTATCCCTCAAATTTCATATAGGATATAATAAGATTAACCTGTTAGTGGGCGTCTGTTAACCCGTGCTGGGCCTCTCTCAAACCTTCATCATCCCCTGCACTTTCTATCAGTAACACAATGTTTGTCCTAGGCTGTGTACACACAAATCTCTACTCACACAACCACATAATAACAACAGAACTCTATCTTGGGTACAATTTGTTTTTGTATTGCATAAATTCATGTCCAGCACTGAGCAATATGATCATATGGAGCAAAACAGCAGTGACTCATTCATGAATTGAATTGAAGTTAATTGACTATAGGAGAATTACAAGGCTGAAACCAACAATTATTTTCACATCAATAGGTCTGCCCCAATTTTTTTTTTTCTTTTTTTATCATCAGTGGAAGTGTTTAAAACACAAACATTAACTCTCATCATACTTTTCAGTTTCTCGGAACCATTTTTTTTAAGTCTAAGGGTGAAGATAGTCTTGAAATAAATTTTCTGCTACTTTTCTATTTCTATACATTTGGATGAAATCCTGGTGAAAATACAAAATGAATAAACTTGTTTTTTTTTTTTCTTCATTTCTTTATCTTCCCTCTCTTTATTGATGTACAAGAGGATATATTTTAATTATATGGCGGGGGAGCAAAAACAACCTCAGTTTGGCGCATTTACCAATCGCCTGTAACAGTTTTGTCCCCTTGCACTCTCCGTAGCTGAGCGAACAAACGGCGGCGCGGTAACATTTCGCGGGAGACGAGCAGCTATCTTCCGGTCCTCTGCTGTCGACACGGCCGAGAAAAGGCACTAAAATCACACCACCATGAGTCTGTGGTTGGACAAATATCGTCCCACTTCTCTCGGGAAGCTGGACTACCACAAAGATCAGGCGGCTCAGCTGAAGAACCTGGTGAGAGCAGAAACAAGCCGGAGGAGCGTTAGCGTCAAGCTACACAGATGAAAACAGTTGGCTCTGTTTGTGCTAGCTAGCAGCTAAAAAAACAAAAACAAAAACGGGTTATAATCGAACAGCTAATCGTTTGGTGTAAATATAATTGGCATTAAGTTAAGACGCCTCGTTCAGTGTGTGTGGTCAATGTTATTTACTTACACTCCATGTTCCGGCCCGCCTTTCACTAATTTTACCAATAATAATGTTCATATTCACAACAAACTCCCTGCGACAGATCACTGAGAGCGTTTGCAACCATTTGAATGTATTCATGGATGTTTGAGGAAAGTCATCAATAATTAAATCCATTAAATCTCACGAATGGCGAAGGGAGTAGGGAAGACTCTTATTCTGAAAGTACCGGAAGAGGAATAATTGTGTATACAGCCTCTTAGTGCAAATTTTACTTAAGCAAAATTCATAAATATTAGCAGGAGGACTTAAAATTGAATGAGGCTGAATACAAGGCAAGGGGCAACCCACTCAGTCTGTCCATTTTTCTCTAAATGTGTTTAATTTTCCAGGTTCTTGTGACCTAATCTAATTCAGAAACATCACCAACATCATCTTTTGTAAATGCTTGTTTCAGGTCCAATGTGGTGACTTCCCTCACTTGTTGGTGTACGGTCCATCAGGTGCAGGAAAAAAGACCCGCATCATGTGTCTGCTGAGGGAGCTGTATGGAGCTGGAGTGGAGAAGCTCCGCATCGAGCACCAGACCATCGTGGTGAGAGATGAAATCATGAGATGTGGGCAATCAGTAGCCCATAATCTATAGCCATCTCTACTCTGTCTTCATTAGTGCAGCTGCAGCTGTATCTCAATGCTTTTTGTTTGTTTTTTGCAGGCTCCTTCAAAGAAGAAAATTGAGATCAACACAATAGCAAGCAACTATCATTTGGAGGTCAACGCAAGGTAACGACTTGGAAATTAAAAATTAGAGTTTTGCTTTACTTAAGTATTTCTATATATTGCGAGACCTGAGTATTTCTGTTGTGTTGTACAGTGATGCAGGAAACCAAGACCGTGTGGTGATTCAAGAGCTAATCAAAACTGTGGCTCAGTCTCAGCAGATTCAGTCGGGGACCCAGAAAGAGTTCAAAGGTAGGAAACACTCAGTCCTTTGTACCTTTTAACCTGTCAACACCAGACATCATTTTTAAAAGGACCATGCTTAATCTACGAGCTTTGTAGAGCCGTAATATTAGACTGTCATTCTTGTAGTAATTTCCACACTTTTCTTTTAAGTGGTGTTGCTAACAGAAGTGGACAGACTCACGAAGGATGCCCAGCATGCTTTGCGTCGGACAATGGAAAAATACATGGCCACTTGCCGCCTCATCCTCTGCTCCAATTCCACCTCCAGGGTCATTGGGCCGATTCGGAGTCGTTGTCTGAGTATCAGAGTCCCCCTGCCGAGCACTGAGGAGGTAAGAGGAAGATTTCTTATGAATGCAATTAACGATCATCTGAATGTAGCATGTTGGAATGCCTTGACTGTTAAAAGTGAAACAATGATTGGGACATTTTTCACCTTCGGTGTTTTCCCTGTTTTCCAGGTCTGTAGTGTTCTGACAGCAGTCTGTAAAAAAGAGGGATTGCTCCTTCCACCTGAACTGGCCAAACAAATCAGTGAGAAATCTGGACGCAACCTCCGTAAAGCTCTTTTAATGTGTGAGGCCTGCAGAGTGCAACAGTGAGTGTTCAAAAAAATCATTTGATCACATTATCAATGGATTGGCATGAAGTCTAAATGTAAAGTATGTTTTCAGTTAACATTGATGTCTGTTAATCCTTTTCAGGTATCCATTCTCAGTAGAACAAGATGTCCCAGAGACAGACTGGGAAGTGTACCTCAGAGAAACAGCTAATGCCATTGTCAGCCAGCAGAGCCCTCAGAGGTAAGAAAGGCAAAGAGGGAGAAGCCAGTCAGCTGGTGCTGTCAGACTGAAGAAAGTTAATGAGACTTGAACCTCCATCTGTCATTGTTTACAGGTTGCTGGAGGTTCGGGCCCGACTGTACGAGCTGCTGACTCACTGCATTCCTCCTGATATCATTATGAAGGTAGACCACACCTCCACAGCAATTAAAAGGTCCAGTATTGTGATGAGTATTAATTGTCCTTGTCTGCTCCTCTAACAGGGACTGGTGACAGAGCTGTTGAATAACTGTGACGGTCATCTAAAGACAGAGGTGGCCCACATGGCTGCTTACTATGAACACAGGCTGCAGATGGGCAGCAAAGCCATCTACCACCTAGAGGCATTCATCGCCAAGTTCATGGCCATCTATAAAAAGTTCATGGAGGACGGTCTGGATGCCATGATGTTTTGAGTTTGAATGGACTTGAATAGGTGTGCTTTTTTTGGCACTGGTTTAGAAAACGCTCACTAATTTCCTGTTGTCTTTGCCTTCTGCCCCAGTAAGACTGTCTGCAGACTTTCTATATATTTACATGTGTATTCAGTAAAGCACGATGATGACACAGAATGAATCTGGATCGTCTGACAGTTCATGGCTTTGGGCCATAGATGTGAAAGTTTGTAAACTGTCTCCTCTAGTGGTATAAAATGATATGTAAACAGTGCAGCTTTGATAGTGACTTCAGCAGAAAATGGTTTGTATAAAAAATTTACAGCAAAAACAAGAGACGTCATCTTACGAATCTATATTAAAGTTTCCAATACATTGTTTTGTGTACTATATGTACTATAGTGCTGCTGGCTCTTAAAGTACGCAATGTAAATGTTCTATAATACATTCAAGCTCCTGTTATGAGACACATGGCAAACATGAGTGAAGGGGAATTAATTTAGCAAAAATTGCAGTTTGCTTTTTTTTTGGGGGGGGGGGGGTTGCCCTTGTTGAAGCAGTTTTATTGTCAGCTAAACAGTGATGAGATTAAAAAGATTATTTAGCCACAAAACTGCACAAGCTGTTCAATTTAACAAGAGATTTTGTGATCCATAAAGAAGGGATCATTGTTGTAAAATTTACCTTCCACAAGATCCTCACTCTGGTAAACTTTGTTGGATTCTATGGAAAATTGACAATGACAGGATGGTGGAGTAGACAAAACAAAGCCCTTAAAGGGTGATACTTGAATTTCTGAGCTGCACAGATTTAAAGAAAACGTTCAGAAAAGTTCTTCCTAAAATATGGGCCTACGCCTTCTTCTGGATTTGATTAGGTGCAGCTCTTATCAAACATCCCAAAACTTGATTTTCCCAATATAATAAATGTTAGTGTGACTGATGCCTTGTAGGTTTGACCACTCACAAGTGGAAGTGGACAAACTGCCAGAGCTCTTGCTCCTGTCATGTGTCGAGCTGTGGTGGAAGAAAATGAACTATCAAGTCATTTATCCAACAAGCTGCAATTCCTCATTAGTTACTCTGAAAAATGGAGATACAGTTGAGATCTAAAAATTATCACATATTTATGGATTCATCAGCTGTTCAAGGTGCCAACAGCTCTGTGACAAATTTACACCAACTTCACAATATTTAATTAAAGCTGTAACACCTAAAAAGTGAGGACGATTTCATCACTTAGCACTAAATCCTGACGTCATGTAAGTGAAAACAAGAACAATAATTAATAGTTGACATAAACTCTGCTGAATCAGCTCAATTTCATTTCTTCTGAGTCATTCATAAAAAGGCACAAAACAGATCCTACAGAGTGATCAGTATCACTCCTTGTGTCCCTTGGCTGTGTAGTAGATGATGAGGCCCAGAGTGATCAGCACACCTGAACCCACCAGAGTCAGGAAACCCACCACGGGCCTCTTCTCCAGCACATGGCAGCCCAGGCAGGGTTGAGGGAAGCTGGGGCACTGCTGGGGCACAGCCCCCTGAATGGGAAAGCCGTTGTGCTGGATAATGTTGCGGTAGTTGGAGAGCGAGGCCTTGATGATGACCTCTTCATGGACTTGACCGTACAAGCCGAACCCCGGGTCCCTTTGGTCGCTCAGGGCATAGGCAAAGTACCCCTTCAGGTTTACCCCATCCAGAGTGTAGGCTGAGGAGAGAGGACCAAATTAATATGAAAGGTCAAAATTAAATAAAAACTATTTAGCATAAAACTTTATAGACTGAAAATCCCCCCAAAAATGACAGTAATAGATTATATATATTTAATATAATATAGTATGTATATGTTTTTGATTTATGCTATAACTCAAAAATATATACAAATCTGTTGCATTGGATTACAACTCTGTGAATGTTGCCACTTAGTGGCGACAAAGCTCACTACAACATACAATAACATCAAAATATGACACTGCAAAGTTTGAGAGCGTGAGCCGATAAACTGAAACCAGTTCACCAGAGTGAAACCAATAAACTTTACAAGGACAGGTAACAAGATAGGACGCAACCTCAACAATTCATGTGGAGCATGTTCGTCTGTTGATATTTTGTGTGTTTGTTCTAAGTCAGCTGACTATTCAGAGGTCAGTGAGTTGTCTAATATTTAAGCTCTGCAGAGTCTGCGTCATGAAAGTTCTGCCAGTAAGGATGAAAACTTCAGTCACCCCTGAACAATTACTAACACAAATGTGGTAATAATAATAATGTGGCTCCAAGGTGATTTATAGAAATGTGTGTGTGTGAATGCACTCTCACCTTTCAGCGCCTCATTTATGTAGTTATACAGGTAGTAGACTCTGAGGCTGTCTTTGAAGCGGGCTGGGTCTTCCTGGACTCCGTTGGCCATCACATAGACAGGCACATGTGAGTAGTGCTCCTTCACCTTTCACAGCAAACGAGCAAATTCGCAGTTAGAAGATTGCCACCAGAAAAGACTTAAAAATCCTAACCTGGTTAGATATTCTAAAGTCTTCATTTAGCCTTTATCTGTCATTATTAAATCAACAACGGATGATTATCCAAATAATATTTCTGCTAATTAATTGAAAAGCCCATTTGCAGTGTCTTTGTACTGAGGATTTATGCATTGTGAAGATATGTCATTCGATATCTGAGAGAGAAATCAATAAATCAAAAAATCTTTTTGAATGAAGGAGAACATTAAAATATGTGACATCAAGGTTGTACTTGCAGGGTAGAGTTAGAATTTCATCCTGCCTGAGGTTTGTTTACTGCTTTACAGTATGGAGGGTTTGGGTTACTTTGTAGCTGCACAGGTTCAGACATGATAAATCAAGTCTGAATCAGAAATTACCACCAACAATCAATCAGTCAGTCAGACAGACCCCCCAACTCTCACCCAGTTCAGGGCTTTCCTCAGGCCCCAGGGCACTACAGGCCTCGGGGACATGATCCACGTCGTGTCGATCATGTGTTGGACCTCTAGCATTGCTGTGTACGTGTACCTGTAGCCATGGAGATGATACAGAGGCTCATACTTTTCTCTCTCTCATCTTTTTTTCTGTCTGTCACTGTCAAAATAAAGGGAAATAACTTATATAATGTCTTACGAGTCCTCTTTGGCATGTGTCACCAACTTGGTGCTGAAGTGACTGATGGCAAAGAAGTCGTAAGTCCCTTTAACCAGCTGTCTGTCCTCCTCGTTGAAGACTGGCAAGCTGTGGGAACACACACAGGAGATATAATAGCAGTATTAAAGAAGGACAGTTTATTAGTTTAGGCTTCACACTGAGTAGTAACTGTGACAGCTGGGTTGAAAGTAAAGACTTAGATCATTAATAATCTACTGCTTGGGTTCTTGTGAAAGTTATGGCAGGTGAGAGCAGGAATCCTCCTCACTGAAACTTGAGATTTGAGTCAGGCTGCACAAAAATCACAAAAGCGTTTTCTTATCCAGGAGGGATCATGGCTGTCAAATTCAGTTCATCCACACATTTTGAAGATCTTTCAGCTGGGAACGCAGTGGCTAAAACAACAAAAGGAGCTGCCTCTGAAAAGGCTAAAGGAGCTAACCAATAAAATCTCTTTCCCAAAAAGGCCCGTTCTGTTTATCACATTTAAGTTGCTTTGTATTCCATTCACACCTTTGAATACTCCCAGTCTAAATCTGTCCCATAAATCCTGTTACAATCTAAGTTGCATAAAATTACAGAGTTGTTCAAGTTTCTCTATTGTCATTGTAAACAGCTTTAGTTGTTCTACAGCTAGAGCAAAGTAACTGTGCTGATGTATGAATGTATTTATACTCAAGTGAGTTGAGCTGACGCAGCCAGCTCCTCATTCCCAGGGGATAGTCGCCGCTGCCAAAGATTGGCTCTGCAAACCAGCCGATGCGGAAGTCTAAAACCCTTTTAGCTGGTTCCACGTCTTCACGGCTGAATGAGAAGGCTGGCTCCACCCAGTCCATGTGCAGAGCCAGAGACACCTGAGACACATCAAACATCTCAGACAAAAGTGATTCCACCTTCACCTCATTCATGTGAGTTACATTGATCATATCTGCAGTTTCAAACACAATATCAAGTCCTCGAATGCACAATGAAATTAATAATAAGAAAGTCATTTGTTTGGGTAAAATAGTAGCACAAGCATCAACAACAAACATTTACAATAAAATCTGAATTGAGCAGTTAACTTTTAAAACACTTTTATTAACCCATAAACCAATAATTAAAAAAGACCTCTACAGCAGACCCACCTGTCCTCCCTGCGTGTGTCTGAACTCGCGGCGGTACGCATGCCAAGCCAGAGCGTGTGCCCGCAGCATCTGATGACCCTCCTGGTAGCTCACCATCTCGTCATTGGGCTCATTCAGGGTGATCCACATCTTTACATGGGCACCGAGTTCTCTGTAGCAAAGTCTGGCATAGTCTGCGAATGCCTCCGGAGTCTCCCTGAGAAAATTATGAAATGTGGAGATTTTGTATCATATGTGAAAAATAAGGGGTCAGTCACAGGTTTTAATGTATAGAACAGCACTGAAAAGGTGAGTCTGTTAACTGATCAGTCAATCAACAGATTCACTGATGAACAAACTGACAAAAGAGAAAACAGACTGTGGCTAAGCTGAGTATATTTGGAGTTGTGAGCCGTTTGTCAAACAGCACAAACAAATTGAATTAGTTCATTTAAATGTTGGGAAACTGTACCAACAAATATTTACTTAGCACATTAATTAACAATGAAAACATTGATTAGTTGTAGATCTAGCACAAAGTCAACATACATCAAAACAAACATAATTAATTACACAAAGTGACTCTCACACAGTTATTTGAATACATGTGAGGAAATTGATGATGATGATGATGATGATGAGCCTGTTGACAGGTTTGCTACAACACTACACTTTTATGCAAGGTAAGTTTGGCCTGGCTCATTACCATTGTCACAACAACATTCAGATTGTTGCCAATAAAGGTGGAAATGCAGATAAATCAGATGTATAATCAATTTGAAATCATGAATATGAAATATTACGATCAATAGTTTCAGTGAAATCTCTGTATTCCAGTGTAACGATGGGCTGCGGTTACCAACGACAGTCGACACATACCGCATGTGTGAGGGATTGTGAGGGAGGATTCATTGAAAGGTTCAGCACACTGTGGGGTACGTTGAAAATAAGGGAATGAACACACCCACTATTTTAAAATGTTTACTGGTTTGATTGACTGATGGCTTGTTTTTTCCACTGGCATTCATCTGTGATTATAAGTGAAAGGGCGAGTGCTGGTTTTATGTTGACAGCAAGAGAGCGAGGCATTTCCTGGGAAAACTGGTTGCTTGTTTATTTTTACAAAGAACCAGTCTGTAAAATTGTAATAACCTATAATCAAACACAGATGGCTGTTATTCTTTAGGTCTGCCAACTTGTGTCTAGGTTTTTATCCCCCTTCAGGTGTCAAACATAAAAGCCGCCGGAGATAAATTGCTTTAACCTCTAAATCATCACAGCGTCTGACCTGTTCAGCCACTTGTTGGCGTTGTCCAGCGGCGCCGGCAGGCTGCTGCGCTGGCGAGTGTGGTGCCACAAAGTTACAACAGGTGTGATGTTGGCCTTCAGCAGCTGATGGGTAAAACAGTGGTAGTAGCCCAGCAGAGTGGTGTTAGGGTGGGTCACGTCACCCGTGGGCACCAGAGCTGACCAGTTCAGAGAAAAGTGGAAATGGTTCACCCCAACCAGCCGGATGTCATCCACCTTAAGAGAGGGAGGAAGACTTTGAATAACATACAAACTGTAGAAAAACAAATCTTCAACTTTTTTAGTATGGAAGCTTGTTGCCCAATACCTTCAGGTATGGGATCGATAACTGTGTGGAAGAGTCAATGAACCATTTGATCATTTGATAAATGATGCTATAGTTATTACTGAGAAAATAGTTTTTTCATCTTCATTGCCTTTTTGTTTATTTATTTGAAAAGGACGAAACCCCTCACTGACATCCCACAAATAAACACTTCTGGTTCAGGATGTATTAAGCTAATCAGGGATTAAAGGGAAAACAGGTGGGGTTTGAAATGTGGCTGATATACCATAAACCTGTTGAAAGATAAATGTGGCAGGAAGACTGACTTGTTGTCGGATGGAGGCGTAATCAGCACAGTGTGTGGTTCGGCGTAAAGGTGGCGCGCTGAGGCCCTCCAGCTTCGTCAGTGCTCCGTTGTTAGAGATATTCCAAAGGTAAACACTGAGGTCTGCAAACTGACTGGGCATGGTCTCCACCTATGACAAAAGGCAATAGGAGGGGAAAAAAATTCAAATAAACACACCACGACCCTTTACCACTGTATTTGCTTGATACACACAAATGCTAATATGGGGCAAATAGAGCAAATAGTAGCAGTTGGCCTTAGCTGTCAGGTTATGTGGTTTATGATTAAGGGAGGATTCATTGTTGTGGCTGCTTCTGAACTGGACTTTCACCATGAAAACAGCAAGTTCCAAATAATGTGATGGACATGACATAACTTAGTCAAGGAGGGGAGGAATTACTCTTTTTCCATTTGCTGTTTCACAGCACTCGATGAAAATGAAGTAATAATAGTAAGAGTATCCAGCTGGGATTCAATTCAATTCAATTCAAACTTTATTTATAGAGCGCATTTCATGCACAAGGCAGACTCAATGCGCTTTACAGGATACAACAAACAATACAAAGCACAGAGTAAACAAGCGCACACGCACACGCACGCACACACACACACACACACACACACACACACACACACACACACACACACACACTCAATCAAACGCTGTTGTGAAAAGAAAAGTTTTTAACCTATTTTTAAAAATATTCACTGACGGGGCAGTCTTTACTGTCTCAGGCAAGGTATTCCACCTGCGTGGGGCATAAACAGAAAATGCAGCCTCCCCTTCCTGAGTTTTAGTGCGGGGAATGACTAGTTTACTAGTGTTTGTGGACCTGAGGGTTCTTGCTGGTGTGTAAGTAATTAGCATGTCTGTTAAGTACTGAGGTGCAAGACTATTTATTGCTTTGTAAACTAACTGGAGGACTTTAAAATCTATTCTTTTTTTGACGGGTAACCAATGCAAGGTTTTAAGAACGGGTGTGATGTGTTGATATTTTTTTGTTGATATGAGTTATTCACGATATGCAGAGCTTATATAGAAAAGATAAAATACAGTATGCTTTCAAATCATGACATTTCACTAAATATTAATAAAGTTTCCACTGAATCTCTGACTTTAAAGTAAAGACATATTTCAGTTTCCCTGTTTCTCTTATTTCTGCCCAATGTGTTACAGCTGACCTCCCATGATTCTTTTCTCCTCTGACAAACACAAATCCATAAGACAAAAACATCTACCTGTATGGAGTTGGCCGACACCCCCCACGCAAAATCACATGGGAAGACTCCCTGTGCTGGCCTGTTCTCGGGAAGTTCGGGGAAACCGTTCCTCTGGATGACGTTCCTTTGGGAATAACAAGTGATAATCACTTCAGGAGGAGTTATGCCAACTGTGAAAACTATCTCCATTACTGTGAGGCAGCATCACATTACAAGTAGAATATTATGAAAAAAGATGTAAATAAAACCACAACTGGAGTTCCTTCGAACCAAATTTAAAAACTACCACATATTTCTAAATTATTTAAAATGCATGCAATGCTTTAATTAAAGTTGTTTAATATTTTGGACATTGTTTCTGGATTTAAAACTGTGTGTATTGAATATAAATATTTATTCCCGTTCTATCTAAATGCGACAGTCACTTCAGGGAGGACATTTTGAACTGAAGCAACAGTGACAGAAAAGCTTTCAATTATTCACCTGCAGCAGAAAAATGTAAGTTAATGGATCAGTTTATCAAATATAAATGTTTGCTGCATGTGAGTTTTTGCTCTGCTCCTTCACTGGTTTCAAACAGTAACAAACAGTAACTCAGTAATAAATTGGGGCCAATTGTGGTGAGATATTTTATAAGTGTTGGGGCTACAATGTAACTCTGATGGCCTGCTGGAGAATCCAGGAGTCTCAACCTGTGGTTGAGTTGCAATTAAAAAAAGCAAACTTTACAAAATCAACTGATATGTGTCTACTCCTTGTCAAAATGACAACTCAGATATGGCATTTGCCTGTAAAAGGTGGCAGATGTCTTTGGCTCCCTTTTCACGTCCGGAGTGTTGAAATCAACATAGTAAAGTCCTCGTCGTATCCCATATTCTCTGTGCCACTCGAAGCCGTCGATGAGAGACCAGGCTGTGTATCCAATAACATTCACTCCATCTATGACAATGGCTGCACGGCAAACACAGACAGATGGTCAGTCCAGATTTAAGTCAATATCATTACTGAACTGCAGATTTCAGTTTCGTGAAAAATTATTTATGCTCATGTTAGTGATTGGAAAAATCTGGACCTTCATGCTGTATCACTACTCACATTTTAGAGTCTCTGCAATGAACCTCTTGAGGTAGTACATGTGTTTTGGGTCTTCTGTCTTGGTGTTGCCGAGAACATACCTGTGTTGAGCAGCAGTAAAACATAATACTCTGGAGTTAAACAACAGAACACAGGAGCAAAGTCATAAATGTACAGATCTAACAAGATAACAACCACACCTACCATCCACTCTGCACCACGAAGATGGGCGGCTTGTCATACTCAGCGTTCACCCAGTAGAGCAGCATCCTCAGGTCCAGATCCTCCTGTTGGCCAAACTTCAGGCTGTCGTTGATGAGCTGGAAGCTCAGGGTCGCCCCATGGGAGAGGGCA
Organism: Remorina albescens; assembly: GCA_034769265.1. NCBI lineage: Eukaryota > Metazoa > Chordata > Actinopteri > Carangiformes > Echeneidae > Remorina > Remorina albescens. The sequence continues at coordinate 5,559,860 of CM068490.1, forward strand.
AAGAAGTCAGCCGTTCCCCTCACCTGTTCCCTCTCCTCCTGCGTGAAGGTGGGCAGCCGTGAGCCCAGTCTGGCCTTCATGCAGGGAGGGTAGTCGCCGTCAGTGAACAGCGGCCGTGCAAACCAGCCCAGGACGTGGTCCAGGGAGCACTGGCACTCTCGTAGGCTCTCCAGGCGGGTGCGACTGGGTTTGATCCAGTGAGAGGCCAGAGCCATGGACAGTTTACCCCGCTGACGGGGTCGGTAGTGGCGGTCGTAGAGATGCCATGCAGCTGCATGAGCCTGATGAAAAAAGAGAAAGAGAGGATTGAGTAAAGTAAGCTAATTTTAAGATTAAGAAAATATATAACAACTCAGCAGATTGCTCCACCAGCTGCAACAATTAAACTCACAAATCAGTCATAATAGTAAATAATAATAACATTTTATCTATGGCTAGTTTTACCACAAAAAATATGCTCTACACAAAACCCAATAAAGTAGTTGTAAACGCATACATTTATGGCCATTACAATGTACAGTATGACAAGTTATTAAATATATTTGAAATTATTACAGATGTTACAAATAAACTCAGACATATCTGCCTACAACTACACTATATTATTATATTATGAACTCTGTGTTGCAAGTTTATACTTTGGTGCTGCTTTGATCAGCAATGATTAGAAGTCAGAAACATTTCTGAGATGATAAATAAAAGAATAAATCCGGATCTTCCTCTGGCACTCACCTTGAGCAGATTGTGTCCGACCCTGAACGGGAGATCCGGGTCGTTTTTGATCCCGGGGGCGACCACCCCGGTGCCGTACCCGTGCCTGGCCACCACAAACGGGTTATCGATGGTGATCCAGTACTTCACGTCCTCCCCGAAGGTCTGGAAGCAGAAATCTGCGTAGTCCCTGAAGATCTCCACCAGGTCCGGGTTGCTCCAGCCGCCCAGGGTCTGCTGCAGGTGGTCGGGCAGGTCCCAGTGATAAAGCGTGACCACCGGCTGGACGTGGTTCTCCTTCAGCTTCTTGATCAGAGTCCGGTAATAGTTGGTGCCGATCTCGTTGTAGCTCCCTCGGGTGCCGTTGGGGAAAATCCTGGACCAGGACAGGGAGAACCGGTAGTGGCTGACCTCCAGCTGCCTGATGGCCCGGACGTCGGCGCGGATGTTGTGGTAGCTGTCGCTGCCGACGTCCCCGGTGGCCATCCGGTTCCCACCGCGCGTAAAGGTGTCCCAGATGGAGAGCCCCTTCCCGTCCTTCTCAAACGCGCCCTCCACCTGATATGCAGCGGTGCCCACCGCCCATATGAAGTCCCCGGGGAAGGTTTTGTAGAGGAAAGCCTGGTCTCCGGGGTAGGGCAGCTTCCTGAAGCGGCTCCAGGTCCTCAGACCGGCGTTGGGCTTCGCGGCCGCAGGTGCGAGGGCGAGAAATGTGAAGAGCAGGGGGAGCAAAGCCTCCATGGTGCCTGAAGATACCGGCCTCAGAGTCCAGGTATAGACTCCAGACTTCACTTCACCATGCTGGGAGGCTCTGAGCGGTCAAAAGGTGGACTGTGGAGTGCAGCCAGCCGGCTGTGAACCCACCACACGCCGCCTCTCCAAATCTATCAATTATTAGCCAAAGCACCTGACGCACTAAGGTCTCTGGGCACAGCAGGATGTCAGGAGCCCCCACTGATCAATCTTTCAGCTGAGCAGGGACACATTAGCTTCAGTCGCAGCTCAAGTGTGTCCACATGATTTCTTTTCAGCCCCAGAGAGCAGATTTACCTGTACATGGTAATATCTCATCCACAGGACAGAAGAGCAGAGTGACCCAGGTGTAGAAAACCTGCACATGAGCTCAGTAACACCGCCATTATCATCCATCCTGAGCTGATAATCTCATAACCTCCATTCAACTGGCACATATCAACAGCACTCATCTGCATGTTTCATTGGGTCAGGCAGGAGGAGATGGAGGTGGTGGGTTGAGAAGATGTCCCTGCTGCAGCATGGACACCGTCTCATCTTCCTGCTCTCACTTCTGTCACTCAGAAACTCTGACCTCACTGCGGCTCATCCTGGTCCTACAGCAGCGGTATAAATATCTGAGGTGCTGTCACCCTGTCGGCTGGTGTGTGTCTTATAAGAAGTTGGCAACTTGCAGCTTGAAGCCCAATACTGGTCAAGTTGTTAAATTTTTTGGGAAGTTGAACTCTGAGATAGAAGTGTTAACAGTAACAGTGTTTACTTTGAGGCTGGAAAAGATTTTGAATAAAGTAGTTGGAAATAAATCAACAATAATGGAATACAGCAGCAGCTGTTAATTCCCTAAAAAAAGTATTATTGAAAAACTTAATATAGAGTTTGAATGTTTGTGGAATAAAAAAAAATATAGACAACTTTAGATTTGTGATTTTTGGTTTTCTGATGTGTGATAGACCAAATAATTAACTCATCTGTATTTAATTGATAAAAAAAAAAGATAATAATCAAGTTATCTACAGCACTAAATGATCTTTAAAATAAAAAGGGTGATCAATTTTGAAGAGATTAAATATTTCTTGCAGAAAACCAAGAAGACTAATTGCATAATGGGAAGCCCGATCAAGGCTTTGTGGAATTTCTTCAATAACCAAGTCGCTCAAATATTTCTTTCACATACTGTGTTTAGTGAATCTGAGGCGGAAAAGTAGCTACTGCTTCTCAGTGAGTGGTGAGGTGAAGATGGATGTCATTCATCGAATTTGCCTTGAGAGGAATGTGTTTTATCTGATGTAGGAGAAGAGTCACGTCCTGTCCAGTCATGGATCATAACCAGGGCCAGGACGTGATGTGCGGGTGTTTTTCCACAGAGCTGCACTTGTACTGGAAAGTTCTGATCTTGAACACACATGCATGAATAATGCAAAGCACTGCCAATCTCCATATATACACAGGAAGGAAACCGTAAAGTGACGCTAGAACAAAACATCTTTGAATGGACTAGGCGTGTAGTTACGCTCAGATAATGAAATCAGTGCTGGTTAAATAATTAATAAGGCAGCTCTGCCTGTCTGTCCATCAAACACGTAGTGTGCTGTGTTGTGTACAGCAATACCTCAACAACATGAATGACTTCCTTCTTGTAGGCTGGAAGGCTCCAAAACCTTTTAGAGGATGTCATGTCCCTTTGCTTTTTTTCCTGCTTTTGGCCTGACAACAGATGAAAGCAACAGATGAATGCATCAAGTTAACGGCTCTTTAAATGTGGTCTTTTTTTTTTTTTTTTTTTTAATCTACACAGTGGCAGAGGCTCTTTCCACCCCCAGAATTACCTTCAAAAACATCTACACTTCCTTGTAATCTAACTAAGAGTCTCTTGTAAAGAGGAAAGATAGCGCATCCTGGATCTATCCCTCCCACTGATTGTAAGCAGTGGAGGATGTAGTACTTGAAAGAAGAAACGTAAGCTCTAAACAATCAGGATGCAAACTAAAAAAGTTAAAATAAAGGCAATTATTTAAAATCACAATCAATTTTTGATGTTTTAAAGAAAAATAAATAAGTAAAATATCCACAAGTATTCCAGCAGAAATGTACACAGAAGTAATCTGATCTGACTTGAAATAGAGGGGTTTGTAGTTTTTTGGAGATACCGCTTGATAGTTTTCTGCCTGATCTGTTTCTCACATGCTGATTACTGTTGACAAGACAAGTGAACAGCTTCATCCAAGGATTCGAGGCGAAATAAAGAGAAATCGAGCATGTCAGGTTTTATAGAGAATTATATTGATACAACGGAGGATCTGACTGGGTGGATGTGAAGCCAAATTAATCAGCAGTGACAAAACACTACAAGCACAGCTGCTCATGACTTCTGTCTACCAGTAAATACAAACCTAAAAAGGAGATGCACACTACAGTCTTTTCCAGAAGCAACTCTACGTTTGGATAGGTTTCTGACATTTTTTAAAATTTTCGTTACATGGTAAAAAAAAAAAAAAAAGGTATTAATATACAGAGCTGTAAACAAAAATGCATGTTTTCTTTTTCAGTAAAATGACACAATTAACGCCACAAAAAAAAAGACAATGGTTAATCTCTTTCAAACTTTTAAAAGTGGGACACGGGGAAGATTGATAAGCAATACTGCTTTATGGGATCACTTTAATAATAATAATAATAATAATATTGGTGGGTAAAGGCTTTACAGCATCCCCCCAGTCAGCATCAAACACAACAACAGAACATGAAACAGACATAAGAGACTATTTACAAGGGTGAGCTGCTTTTTTTTGTTGTTGTTTTTCCTGTTAAAATTATTTCTACTTAATGTGGCAAACATCATCACAATGCAACACAATGCAACAAACCACAGCTGATGATACGAGTGTAAGGATGTAGTGTGCATGTGGTATATGCAAGTGTGTGGGTTTGTGTAACAGTAGGGAGCGTCGGCGTATGAAAAGTTTAAAAAGTTCAATGTCCATATTTTCTTTCCTACGTCAATCCTCCACGACTTCAGAGTAGAGTCTGCATCTTCTCTTTTCCCCCATTGTTTTTTTTTTTGCTTTTTTTTTTTTTTTTTTTTAGCTCATCTCCTCCTCCCTGCTGCCTTCTTACGGCCCTGGGGAGAAAACAACAAAAAAAAAACAAAAAAAACAAAACAGGGTTAAAACACTGACTTCTCTCCTCTTGATTCTCAGAAATCATTCATGCAATGCTTTCTGTACCTTCGGTGTTGGCTCGTCCTCCTGCTCCTCCTCCTCTTCTTCATCTTCTTCCTCAGAGTCATCTTTTGCAGCGGCTGCCTTCGATCGCCCACCTCGCCTGGATAACACAGATGGGACACACACTGACTAAGACAAAAAATCATCACTAAATCGAACATACATATAGCCAGTAAGATACAACACAGCGTTAAAAATGTATATGTCATCCATCACACAACTGCATTCTGTGTGGCTTAGATTTCACTACAAACCTCTTACATATAAAACAAACAGCAGAGATCTAGACAATACCTTAAGTTTTTAGTTAGAAAGTTGGTTGTTGGTAAGAAGTTTTTTTCAAGAAAAACTGTGATTACTTTAACCAGATAGTGACAAAAGAAATGAAATTTCAAGGCAGTATTCCAACACTGTCACTGTGACGTGTTGGAAAATCAGCGTTTCTAAACATCTTACGCTGGTTTCTTGGCAGGCGGCTGAGCTGATTTGGGTGGACGCCCTCTCCTCTTCTGTGGTGTAGTCTCTGCTGACTCCAGTCTGTCAAATGAGGACAAACACCAGAGTCCAAAATGAATGTTGCTCTAGAGAAGCAGATCCTGCTTCACGCCCAGAGGTTTTTCAGTTTCTTACCCTTGCGATCGCCGAGGTGCCCTGGTTTGCCTTCCTCCCTTGGTCTTCACCTCCATATTTTCACTGCTCCTGTCATCCTCTTCCTCTTCATCCTCTGCTTCCTCTTCGCCCCTGTCTTCTTCCTCTTCTTCCTCCTCCTCCTCCTCCTCTGGTGGGGGAGCTGCCTTCTTTCGCCCCCTCTTTCCCTTAGGTGTGTCCTGACTGGGAGCAGCAGATTTCGGAGGTCGGCCTCTGCGTCCTTTTTTCGGCGGGCTGTTCTGTTCGTCTTCTGGCCGGTTATCTTCGTCCCACTGGTCCTCGGATTCTGCAGCTGTTGTGTTGGCGGCCCCCTTTTTGCGTCCTCGCTTTGGCTTATTGTCCTGGTCATCACTGGTGGTCACGCCCCGTTTGCGACCACGAGGCTTTTCAATATCCTGTAAGAGAAAGAACATGGTTCCCACAAAAGTTTTGTCTCAAAAGAAAATAATCTGTTTAAAAGCCTCCATCTAATCCAGAGTATACGAGAAACAAAGTGCAGCGTACCAAATAAACATTACAAAATTCATGTGACACTACTGAAAAGTATGTACCACTGTTATTTTAGATACAAGAATAATTTGTATTTTTCTTCTGGAGAGAATATAAAACTATACAGATGCAGAACAAAACAGAGACCAAAAGTAATGAAGCAGGTCTGAAGGCTGCTATTAATGATAGTTTACACAATGTGTGTGTGCAAATCCCATCTTGACTTAAATCCAGCTGGTGTTTGCACAGTGGAATCAAAACACAGCGACAGGAGAGTTCATGACGGGGAACTCTTTACTGGATCATGGCAACGCAAACAACTCCACTTGTCCTAAACAACTGTGTCATTTCAGATCGTGTACTTTTGTTTATTTGTGCAGTCACACTCATATACACTTCATAATACTTTAAAATATAATCTCATTTATGTCAGATTGAAAAGATTTTATTCTTGACTTTTCTCCTACTGGTGTCATCTTATCAAAACTAAATTACAGTACTGTAAAGGAAATCCAACTTCAATTCCAAAATGGAGGGTTATGGAATTATAAAAGAAATAACCCCAGAACATTTCCTATTGAAGAGAAGAACATTTTCAGAAAGATTTTGGCTGAGATTCTGACAACATCAGATATCTCTGATATTCCCAGCATAACTGCTGGAGCTCTCAGATGATAGTCACACTGAAACTGTCATTAGTCACCGAGATATGATGGCTACACAATTTATTTTCTGTCTGACATCACAATAGATATAATATGCGGTCATAAAGAGGATTTAATACCTTGTCAGTGCTGTCTGCTCTCTTTAGGCTGATGTCCTCATTTTCACTGTGATCCATTTCTGTGCTGTCATGCCTGAAACGACAGAGCCATTATCATTCATTACTGCTTCATATGTGGGAAATACAGATGCAACTCCGGAGTAAAAAAAAGTGACAAGATACAGAAGCCACATTTCTCTGCTGGCCTGTGTAGTCTGAGCATATACCATAGAACAGCTACACTCTCTGGGGAAAAAAAAGACAGCAAACTGCCTCAGAGTAGTTTTTATATTGGCTCAGGGATTGGAACCGATTTTAGTGTCTTTCTTGACAGAACTTCAAGAGGGTTTGTTGGTCCATTCTGTGGCATGGTGAGATGAGCACATATAGGTGTTACATGTTTTTTACCTCGTCTTGCTGCGCTGTGGGGAGCCTGGGTTGGAGGAGGAGTCATCATTGCTGGCCGTCTCCATACGAGAAGCTTTGCTCTGAAGCTGTTTCCCCGCCGACGACAGCGGCTTGTTTACTGCACCCAAAACGTTAGCTGACTTAGGCTTGAAGAGGGAGAAATAAGAGATACCAAGAGGTGAGTTTGGATGGGTTTCATCCAAAACTGAAAACACAGACATAATTGCAAAACATAAAAACAAAAAGTCTAAATAATTTCAAAAGACTGAATAATCGTACCTTTCCTGGTGTGAAGAACGACTTCATCTCTGGTGGGAGATAATTTTTTGTGTTGCTGAAATTCTGAAACAGAGCAATTATATGTCAGAGAGCTTATTTGTATTGACATAAGGATTGCCCAAAGCAACGTCAAACAAGCTGAAGATTATGTGGAGCTTTGGTTTGGTCCTACCAAACAATGGCATTAGTAAACATGTGTGGCAGCAATGTTGATAATTCAGAAAATTGGAGTGCTGACACACACACACACAAACACACACACACACACACACACACACACACACACACACACACACACACACAAACACAAACAAACAAACAAACCAAAAAAAAAAAATCAAGCTTCCTGCTCAGTACCAAAACCAGTCATCTGCTCATCTTTTGATTAACATCTTTGTATGTGTGTCTTTCGAAGAGGTGCATGTAAAGTTCTGTATCATGACACAACATTTACAAAGTCAAAAAGCTTTTGCATGTTATATTTGAAGTTCAGATATTGCTATAATTTAAACCAAAAGAGAGGGGGAAAAAAAAGATTGTAGATGCGATAACCAACCTTGTCTGGTTTGGTGAAGAAGCGAGAGGGCAGCACAGGGTCTTTTGGGGACTCCAGGCTGTAGGTGGTGCTCTTTGACATAATGATGTGCATAGCTACGTCACACACCGTGTAGAGTTTCTATTCAGAGAAGACAAAGATCTGGTCAGAGGGATGATTCTAAGCAGGGCAGGTAGAGTTGGGAATTTATACAGATAGTAAAAACACATTCAGTCTGTATGAATTAGCAGATGTAATGTGTACCTCATTGGTTTTGGAATCGGTGGGGGCCTGGGCATCTTTTGTCTGCTTAATGTTTTCCACCATCTTCCGTATGAAGGCATGGCTGTTGTTCTCATTCTTGGCCATGATAATCTCAAGGACAAACCACAGGGCTCTGACAAGGAGGAGGGGAGGGGGCACAATGAAATAATAATGTCATTGAATAATGCTGTTCACAGAAAATTATTATTCAGTGCTTAGTGTTTATTGCAGGCATGGCTGCATGCCAGCTAAAATTATCACTACACTCTGAACCTGTACCTTAAAAATTTTCTTTTTTAAATTTTAATTAGCTTTAAAAATCCATATAAAATTTCTCCAAATCCTTGGGCTGTTCAGTCAACAGCCCAAGGATTTCCCTTAAACCACTTACTCTTTAATTTCTTTGAGCTGCTCAATGTCTTGTACTTTGACGTAGTCTGGGTCATGTGCCAGCAGGTGGATGGTGTAGGGGACCACATACTCCGGCAGCAGAGAGAACAGCTTGTCTGTTGGTGTACACGGAGTAAATATTACAATGTTAGCACATCACCACACTGCTAATAATTACTGCCATATGCACTGAGGCGCACTCTAAGGAAAGCAGAGTATTTAATTAAATCCTTTTCCCCTGACCAGTTCTTTCTCATTTTCACTTTAGTCTTTTCACTCAATTTTATCCCCTTGCAAATATTCTGGTTTAGTCACTTTACATTTTAAGATTATTAAGCAATATATAATCTTTAAACAGTTTCTGGCCCACACAAAAATCTGATCTCAGGATAATGGGGTCAGTCTGTGATTACATGAAGAGACAACAGCCTGAGATGGAGTAAGAAAGGATAAGAGAGGAACTGTGGCAGCTTTTTTCCCCCCACCAAGTAATTGAAGCTGGAAGAATTGCACAGCAAATGTGATTTGAATTCGATGCTTTCTCCTTACTTCGAATAATTTTGTTGATTGATGAATAAAACTATTTATATCATTATTTGAGAGAAACCTCACTTTACTTAGCAGTGTATAGGCTGGCCAAGTTAAGGATGTCATGCTACAGACTTTTTGTGGCAGCTTTTATTTAAACATACAAATAAAAACACATTTTATATCAATATCAAAATGTTCAGTTGCTTTACCGCTGATGGCCGCATGCTGTTTGAGGTACTCTCTGCGTATGTTGACATTTTTCACCAGGCACTGGCGAGCATGAGCCCTTCTCTCCTTTACAGGGTCCTTGGCACACAAAGCAAACACTGCCATGTATTCTAAGGGCAGGCGGAGGCGGCACAGGCCACGGTGGAGCTTCTGTGAAAAACACTGCCGCACCTGGTAGCATTCATCCTGCAGCGAAAAGGAGAAAAAACAAAACAAAAAACCCCCCCCACACACACAGGAAACAATGAAAATGATGTGGAGGAAGAGACAAACGTTGGTTTTGATAAATTCAAAGATAAACTGCAGAGATGGAATAAGGGTATTAGAGAGCAAACAAAAAACAAAAAAAAAATCTGTGTTTTGCATAAAAAAAAAGTCTATGTGGCATTTCTTACATTGATGACGAGAGCACACAGTTGATATTGCTCCAGAGTGATTATTTCGTGATAGCAGGGCTCCTGTGCCAACTTCAGCAAAGCACATGCCGCTGCCAGGCGCAGCCTCGACATGTCTGGTTTACTGAGGGATGAAGGGAAGAGGACATTAGAGTAAACAAAGACTCCTTTAGGCAACTGAAAATGTGCTAACGATTAAAGCCCAACACCTCTCCCAGGGTCCACAATACTTGTCAAACTCCAGCAGTTCTTTGAAAACTACACAACTATAATGGAGATAAAGCTTCCTCTAAGCTACTAAAGGGCTGACACACGCAGGAGCTCTGATTTGACAAATGAAGAATAGCCTTTGTCATTTACCCCATCCTGCCCTGTTCAGTTAGGTCGCCATCACTGTGTAGAATAGCAGTCAGCATCCTCAAGGTGGAGTTGCCTGATTTGCTCTGATTGTTCTTCACACCCAGTAACCACCTGACCATCAGCTTAATACCCTGGATCTGAATAGAGGAGCATGAAAAGTCAAGAATCATTTTATGTTTCATCACAATATTCAGCCTGAGGAATGATGCGTCTAAAACAACAAAGAAGAAAAAAAGCAGTAGGAACAGGTGTAAATAGTTTTAAAGCATTCAGTGATAACCTTGGCCAGAGTCTCGGGAGATACTTCATCATCAGGGACCCAAAGTTTAGTTGTCTTCTTGCCTGGAATCTAGAGGAAAGACAATATACAGGTCTTACGTAACATGATAGAAATGGAGTGATGGACTAATTTAGGACTTATTTACTATAGATGACATGTGTACCCTGTCATTCATGAGCAGATCCTTCACAATGAAGTTGGCAACTAGAGATTTGAGTGGTGCAGCAAATTGCTCTGGGGCGAGCTGAGCTAGGTGACCCAGAGTGGTCAAAGGAGTGATGAGCTGCTCCAGGTTAGCCGGGTCCAGGCCTTTGTGCAAAGGCTGGGGAAACAAACATGTAGTATTTCATTGACGAGTCACTGATAGATGTCAAAGTCATTGATTCACATGCATCTGTGTTTATTCCTTTCATTTTAATCACACACTTTAGTAATACTTTAATACCGAGTTCACCTCAAGATGTTTTTATATTTTTTAACATAATCTGAATCTTAATGTAGAAAACAAACGTAAAGCAAACAACAAATGGAAAGACTTTAAAATATCTCAAACCAGGAGATGCAAATTATTAATTTATAGTGATTCACCAGTTCCTTTTATTTGATCTGGTAAAAAGAACAAAGTCACAAAGATGTGAGGGACTGACCTCGAAGATTTGAGCAAAGTGTGTGTCTCTGTTGCTGAACATGGCATTGATGCAGTGGATGGCATACTTCGCCTGGCGAGGGGGGCCTCTCTTGGCTTTGGCCTGCAGTACCGGCAGTAACACACTTGGGGGAGCAGAGAAAAGAGCACAGTTAAAGACCATCGAAAAATAAGAGTCTTAACTCCTGGAGCGCAGTCAGACACATGAAGAACCACAGTGATTTGTATCAGCAACTGTAGAAGTTCCTGTCATATGACCGAGAGAGGAGAGGAGAGCAAAGCAAGAAACATACGATTTGATGTGAGGGAAACTCTCTTCCATCTTGCTGCCAGTGTTCTTGAAGATCTGCAGTGCGGCCTCAGCCACCTTCTCATCATCCATCTTCAGACATCCCAGCAGAGACTCAAATGTCTCTGCAGAGTGGAAAGACACCGGATGTGTGAATGACAGCACCTGTGGGAAGAGAACAAAGAAAATTTTAGCTAACATCTCATAAATTATGCTTAACACTTTTCATTGAATCATTGGAAAAAAAAAAAGAAGAAAAAAAAAAAAGAAAGGCTGAATGCAAACTAATTGGGAAGATGTGATAAGTCTTCATACCATTATTACTAATTTGATAAATGTGTTTTTCATCACTATATTGGCTGCTCCTGCCAGCCCCACCTCCTGGTTCAAACTGCAGGAGGTACATCATCCATCACTGAATATTCATTTTTTCCCTGTTTGTCATTCCATATAATTTAATTTAATGAACAGTGCAAAGTAATATATTTAGCCCTTGGGTCACACTGACATCACAGCAGCAGCAGAACTGATAAGAGCACAGAGCCTATAATTTAGCTTTTTTTTTGCTATGAAATGACTTACAACCTGGTATCAATCATTGCAGTCAGAAGACAGATATTGTTTGGGTTCTTTACTAGTTTTTACCTTCAGTAGTTCCAGCCCTGCTCTGATAGCTTCTTCAGTGGGAACACCCTCCTCCTCATCATCAGCTGTCCCATCTATAGATTTGTTCACCTGTTTTATCAAAGCGCTGACAGATGACAGACGAGATGAAGACGGTGAGACAAAAAAGTCAAATATTGTCCAACTGAATGAAATGTCACATGTACTGACTTATATATTGAACAGTATGAAAGCAGAGGAGTACCTGATGGACTCTGTGTCAATGTGTACAGGAGCAATTCTCTCCAGCAGGAACTTCACCATTTCCAGAAACGGATTGCTGGGCTGTTTGGGACTGCCGAGCTTTTTAGTGATGTCTCGCTGAAGGATGATCAACATATAATGAAAGTAATTATTACCAAAGCGAGAAATTACACAATTAAATAGCTGCCAAGTCCTCATTCTCACCAAGCGAGCGTCAGTCTTTTGCAGGATGATTTTTTTGTTAAACTAGTTTTGGCCTTTTAATTACTGTACAACCATAACTAGTTCAACCATTGGTTTAATTAGTTGACCTGAAATCTTATTGTGCTGCAAATATTTGAATTAGTAAAATACTGAAGATAGATGGAGAAATAAAGTATGTTGTTGTGGTTTGAAAAGCTTCAATTCTTCCCTCCACATTAAAAATTTGCATCCGCTGGAATCCTGTCTTACCGAAATGAATCGGAACAGTGCAAACATTTAAAGATAAAATTTCAAAATCTATAAAAACAACTATTTGAAATACCACTTTAATGCTCAGCACTGCTAATAAAAACAGATATACTGCAAAAGAAACATTAAAAAGGAATTTAAGCTTAGAGACGTTCTATACTAATGCTGGACTGCAACATGTCCAATTGAGTGCAAAACTATTTATGAGTCAAAGAAACTTTAGGCAACTAAATGTTTAAGGACATCAATTAAAATAAAAACAAACCCAGTAGCGGTAAGAAAGCTTTCCAATTACACGGCACTGCTCTAAATCTCAAATAGCAACATCAATACTCACCACACAGACTTCGGCTTGCTTGCAGGAGCAGGTGGGACTGACTAAGGTTTCCAACTGATCTCGGATTCGCTCGTCATCATCCAGGACCTGAGCCAGCTTCTTCACAAAGTCCTGGGCCTTGCCCGGGTCTGGCAGGTTCCCTATGGATAGAGAGTGAAAAGCTGAGGTCTACTTGGACTAGATTTGTAAAGAGTAATGTCATTTTATAATCTTATTTTCCTATTTAGACTACACTAATTGGGACATTTGTGAGTTAGTAATCCTAACCGGTAGGTATGATCGTTCTGTCATGTGTGTGAGATTCCTTACTTGTGATCACCATGACTTTGGCAAATACAGCTTTGCTGGATGCTTCAGACTACAACAAATAGATAAGCCACACATCAATCAAGTTAAGAAACATGAAGAGATCCAATATCAACTCATACACTTGTGTGCTGTGTGCTCTGGTCAGAGTTACCTTGGGTTTTTTGATCAAGTCAAGCAGGTCTTTGACATGATGTCTCAGCAGATTCTGGCACTTCCACATCTCATTTAGAGCCCTGAGAGGAGGAATCAACACAGGTCAGAGAACTGAACAGAGGATAATACAGCAGTTGAAAATAAAGGTCATCCTTTGACTATTCGTACCCTGGACTTCAAAGTGGTGTTATTTTAAGATTAAACATGTTCAGACTATAAGTTCTTTTTCCAAATCTCCACATTTCTCAAAAACAAAAGGACAATGGCAACCTGTTTTTTGATGGTTTTGTTCTAAGGCCTTGAATTTTGTTAGTGTGAAAAAAAAAAAAACCAAACAAACAAACAAAAAAACTTACTTGACAGCATTTGTGTCCAGGGTAGCATACAGATAATAAAGACATTTCATCCTTTCAGTGGTTTCCAGGTTGTGAGGAACCATGTACTGGGCAAACACTCGCTCCACCAGCAACCTGTGCAAACGAAAGGAAATATGGATTCATGTGAAGAAGACCCTTAGAAACTAAGATTGGCGGTTTCCCTTGTGTTTACTGTCCTTTAAACGTAATTTTAATGCCATCTTAATGCCCAATTTTTTATGTATTCCCATGACTCTGTGAAGCACTTTGAACTGCCCAGTGACTGAAGGGTCTTATACAAATAAACCAGATTTTTTCTTCTCTCTAAAGGCCTGATCTGATCTGAGGTATCCTGACAGTCATTAGATTGTTTAACAGGATTATCTACACCAGGAACAAAAATTAAGGGCTGGGACAAAAAAATAAAAATAAAAATAAAAATAGGGGAATCAATATTTTTAGATTCTCTTGATTTTTGTCATTATCTAATATTTATACGTGTGAAATAACAGTTCCTCACTGAGACACTCCCACCAAATACAATCAGAGATCATCCAGTTCAATGGATTGATAAGATTTCTCCTCGGCTCAGGAATCATGTCATATTATAGACTCAAGATTGTAGGCACCTAAAGACCTCTAGGACTTTACACTGAAATGGGTCACAGAAATGGGGAAGACGCAGTAAGGTAGAGTAGACAAAGATCCACCAGAGGTTGAGAAACACGAGGGATAAAATTCAACAGCATGAATATAAGAGAGAGTGGAGGAATGTCAGAGACGATGGCTACAACACAGGTTTACAGCCTACACATCATTGCTTCTTCAAACTGTCATGATGGACTGAGGGCAGACTGGAGGATTCAGGGACTGACTATTGCCTCTTGAGGTGTAAAATGATATTATGAATATGGACTAGCTAGTTATTTCCTAACATTCTGTTGATAATCTTAATGTTTTCAATGTTGCTGACTAAATTATTTACATATTGCCTTTCTATGGAAAAAAAAAAAAGCCCCACAACATTTTATTGCTGTGCTTCCCTTTCAGTCACACACTCAGGATGTTAAAATACAAACTTTTCCTACAGGCAGCTGAACCGACACACTGCAGCAAAGGGACTCAAAGATTAACTGTAGCCTCAAAACCTCCTATACAGTTAGTTCAGAGACCATTGTGCTTTGTGGATTTGTTGTGTTATGTCATTTGTACTTCTTTGCTTAACTGTGACTCATCTACTAGACATTTCACACAATGACTTTCAATAAACCCAAGAGAGGTACTGCAGACACTCCATGTTGTGCATGTGTAGGCGGGGAAAAAAATAACACTCCAATTTTACAGCTTAAAGTGAAGTGAGCTATGATTCAAGGATCCCACAGCGTCTAATCAGCATCTCTACAGAGACAGACAACTTAAATGTGCCACCTTTTAAACATTTACCAGCAGATATGAAACAATTTATTAAAATTCATGAGGGTGTTTGGACTCTCCTGTGTTTTCAATATAAAAAATGAGAAAACATCCACACAAACCTGTCGTCAATGCTGTTCTGGTAGTAGATATGGAGCAGTTTGTCTTTGATCCAGGAAATCTGTTTCGAGGCCTCCCTCCCCCCTTCTCCCTGCAGCGAGTACTTCCTGTAGATAGATGCCAGGCCCATCATGGCTTCCTTACGTACGCGCCACTAATGAAGGAGGACAGAAGATGATGAAGGGAGAGACAATAACAATTATAACAACTAGTTAAATCAGACAAGTGACAAATTTATTTCTTGGCAAACATAGTGCACTCCTTTGGAAAACAGTCTTTCCCTGGATAGGTGACAGTGGGGTTGCCTGAGTTAGCTAAACACTCCACATGCTGCCGTTTCGCATTCAAAAGATAAATAGTTACACAACAGAGACAAGTGCTCCCGTCAAGTAAACTTCACATGTCTGCGCAGAAAGCAAGAGTAGCTTTTGAGATAAAGTGCTGTTATGATAAAGGTAAAAACATACTGGTGCCGTGGAGATAACTTTGAAGCCCCATTCAGCCATAGTGGATGACGTAGTAGCACAGTCTAGACTTACATCTCATATCAAACAAAGGTGCTGTACAATGTAATCTAAGATGAAAATGCACCTCCAAAGATGGGAAATATATCACATACAACATTATCTATGTAAGCACTCATGCTCACCTGTATTTAGAGCCATCCCCTGGAACGATCAAGGAGACAATCACCAAACCATAACTTTCTGTTCCTGATATATTAGTTTATCTTGAAGTGCAACAGAATTTGTGACTTAGCTTCCACCATAATACATATCAATGTCAATTAATGTAGAAAATCTGGCATTTTCTTGCTTTCGTCCAGGCTGACACACACCACACTGAAAGGATACTGACACTTTAAAATAAACTATTTGCCCACTTACTCTCTTGTCCAAGGTCCTCTCCTTCACAAAGTTGAGTAATGCATCGTTAACTAGAGACAAGTCTTTCTTGGCAGCAGTTACTATAGAGACAATGACATCATGGCGGATGGCCTCCTCTGGGTCATGTGATCTGACCCTCAAGTATTCTGGGAGGGAAAACAGGAACAAATACGTGGGATGTGAGAGAAACAGCCTCCTGGTATACAGAGAAAGTACCAAGTAACTGCCTCTCATCTAAATCACACACTCATACTCCACAGTAGTTGAAGTGGGCTTTATGCTGAATAATACCCAACCACATGAGAGCACGATTTCCCCAAAACACATATCTTCTTAAAAGTCAGTTAATTTTCAAGTGATTTACCTGTGAGGTCTTTGGCCAGGTCTGGGTGGTTCATTAGACAATGGCTGGCAAACTTAACACACTCTAGTCTGATAGGCACATGGATGTCATTGAACCTTTTGGGATAAGAAAAAAATAATACCGTCAGCAGTTCTGCAAGGTGCATGACCCAAACAGTCATACTCCTAAATGAAGATTTTGTAATACAGTGAAGCCATAAACAATCTGAAAATCTCACAAAACCAATTTATTTCAAATTAAATATTGCAGAGAAATATTCTCAGACTTCCAACAAGGGTGTGTTCAAGAAATTACGACCAGAAAATTGGGGGGGGAAAAAAAAACAAAAAAAAAAACTAATTGAGCAAAACGAATGTGATTATGGTGAAACTACAACAAACTCAGGGTTATATAACAACAACTACCCTGTCTTATATTATGTAAGAGTGAACCACTTTCAATACTAAAATGTTGTGTGTAGATTTTAACTTCTGAAAATGTAAAATACAGACATTTTAAGATTTTCCACAATCTGTACGAGCCACAGCACTGTAACCCACCTGCCCAGGTAACACTGCCAGAGTGGTTTGTTCTGTGCAGCCAACTCAGAGTCCTTGGCTCCAAACATCTTAGCCAGAAGCTTCACCACCTGCAGCCTCTCGTCATTGTCATTACTCTGCAGAGACAGGGGAAAGGATCGCGACAAAGAGAGAAATGACGCACAGGATTTGGTTGTGTTGATCAGCTAGACGTGCCAAGTCATTTATATTAACTTCATTTGGAAACATCACTGTTTTCATAACACACGAAGGCAGCGGCTTCCTTACTATCAGAGCGAGCTGTGAAGAAGAGGCAACAGCAGAGACAACGAGAGGTTAAGACAAAGGACGAGAGGAGTCTGGAATAGGGAAGGATAGGTTGGATGAAAAGAAGAATAAAAAGCAGCAGGGGGTGAAGGGAAAAGGAGCAGAGATAAAGATGAAAAGAGCGAAGGTGCAAGAAAGAATGTGTTAGCATGAGAGACAGAGAAATTGTGTAGTCTGTGGGGGAGAGATTTTATCGCAGCTATTATTTTGAGGAGACAGCAGTGATCTACACTCCCTCTGAACAGTTAATGAGCGTTATCCATCAGCAGGGCGCCTTTATGAGACACTGTAGAGGCAACATTATGCTGAGTGGCTGGCTTTATCTTTCTAATATGAATCAACAAACCTACAGAGAGCGAGAGAGAAAAAATGTGCAGTTCTGTGGGTAATGGGTCAGAGAAGTCAGGTTTTTAGTCTGTTGCCTGGATATACTCATAATACCAACATTAGCATAAGAATTGCTGCTGTTTCCATCGCTAACTCCTATTAACATTACAACAAAACACAATATTAATAATGATATCACAATTTATATACATAAATGTCCTAATAAAATTGAATACGGTGTGTCTCAGAGAACAACACAATGTTTAACTGACATTGTTTTATTGTACCTTGAGTTTAAACTCCAGCTGTGGCAGCACAGAGAGCAGCAGGTGGCTGTCAATGTTGTAGAGCTCCAAGATAAGGTCAAAAACATGTTCTGACAAATCACTGACAGAGGTCTTCCCCAGCATCAGCACCTGGTTGAAGAACTGATGAAGTGAACAGATGAAGAAATACAGGTTACTGATGACACATCTCCCCCAAAAAAGATACTTTTTAGGGTCTTGCAATTTAAATGCCGACTTGACGTATGGCTAGATTTTCATGGCTTTCCTGATGACCAATGTATAGCTATGAAATTAATTTAGAGAAAAGGGGCAGAGCTGCAGGGTTTCACTGCAGCACATCTGCTCTGCATGAGCCTGGTTCCACCAAACTATGGGACAATCTCTAAACGTGCGACTATATCCCACCAGGAACCACAGTGGAATCTGAATTACAACACTTCAGTATCATGGCAACACGAGTCCAACCATAAACATCTGGATGTTTATTTCATGCTCAACAGCTGATTTTAATGTACACCATATTACTTTGGGTATGAGCCTCTTGCTGTGCCAACACATTTTCAGCATGCCTGGCTCTTGTTCAAATCCTCTAGCAGTGTTGGATCAAGCGCTGCCCAGTGGGACACCTGACATGAACTGAGGCCAGTATTCACCATTCGGTCAATACAATGGTGAATTATTCCAGAATCTTGTGGCTATTGTGAAGTATCTAATTTTCAATCTGAATAAATATAAAAAAAACAAACAAACAAACAAACAAAAAAAAAAAAACAACTAGTGTGTGTCAATGATTTAGACTTACATTGGTGATGTAAGGCTCAATAGCCTGAGCAGTCCTCTTCAGCAGAGCTTTGGCCAAGTCATACGCTTGTTTATTCAAATTCTAGACATTCAGAAAAAGAAGTGGTGAGTAAAACAGCAGGCCAGACAACACGTTTAGACAGATGTCAGCATGACAGGAACTCTATAAAATGTGTCGTTCTATCCCATTAGGAAGATTGCAGCAGACACAGATGAGGCTGCTTTACCTCTGGTCACCTGCAGGGGTCTCACTGAATTACAGAGGATGGAAAAAAGATACTGGCTTCAGTCTACTGGTGATATCAACTCACTTCAGATTGTCCCTTACTGAGCTGATTCTACTTCATGGTGGGTCTGTGTATGTGTGCAAACAGATGACATGAACACACCTTGTGTGCTGGCACCAGA
Source organism: Remorina albescens (assembly GCA_034769265.1). Lineage (NCBI taxonomy): Eukaryota > Metazoa > Chordata > Actinopteri > Carangiformes > Echeneidae > Remorina > Remorina albescens. Next base: position 5,578,977 of record CM068490.1, read on the forward strand.
TTGACCAGCACTGTGTCCAACAGCTCCTGCGATACAGTGTCTCCTTCGCAGATGATGGAGCTCATTAGGTCCACCATATGCATGTGCACCTTCTGGTTGTGGCCGTTGCTAGGGAAACAGGGAACAAATCAGGATGCTGCAGAAGTCAAAGAAGGCATCAATGCAGAATTTAAAATGTAAAATTCACTGATTTCTTAAAATACTCCTAGATGTTTTTCATGTGAGCATGAGGAGTTCTGAATGAAGAAAGGTGAATTTGTGCACCATGGCTGAGAAGTACTTCTGTCTCTAGGGATTCATGTAGCTCATTCATTGGACTTCTCATTTTGAAAACAATCTGGCCACATAAACTGTCGCAATGCCCTGACCGTGTAGAGGGTGGGTGTACTTGCTCACAATGATCTGCATTATAGTGGGAGGTAGTGTACTACCTAGATTTGTATCTCAGCAACCACTGTCCTCAATGCTGCCAGCCATTATGAGTCTCATTACCTCCCATTCACTGAACGTGTCACGCGCGCGCACACACAAAAACAAGAGAGCTACATTCCCCTACACCTTCTTATTCACTGAATTTCAAATGGGAGGCCTTTTAAAGAGATTCTTCCTATATAAAAGAGCATTGTGTTGACACAACCTCCACACACACACACACACACACAAAACTATGATTTTGTTCAAATGGCAAAGAGCCAACTTCTGTACTGCAGAATTCAGCCCTCAAGGTTGTGTTGAGCAGAGTGAAATCGAGAGGAAGGTTGAAAGCGAGGAAGTGGAAAGGAAGAGGAGGAGTAGGACGGGGGGGCCAGAAACCAGACTGTTACTGTGCAGTTTAATGATGTAGCAGCACAGACAGACTGAGGTGTGAAGAGAAGCCCACTAGGGCTCATTTCAGTTATTAACAGCTGCCACCAAAAAACAAGAGTGAATGTGGAAAAATATATGCTAATCAGAACACAGCATGATACACATGAACACACAAATATTAACAACACCACCACCATTACTTTGGTGAGCATTGATAAAATCGACTTACTTGATGACCTGGAAGAGTGTTCTGTAAAGCTGGGTGAATATCTCATTGCTGTCTTCGAGCTCAAAGCAGATATTGTAGGACTTTACCCAAGCTATGTTCTGAACAACGAGAGAGGAGGCAAGATGTTAGGAACAATGCAATTTCCAAGCAGACGCAAACTGGAATGGTGAAAGCACAGTGTGGTCAGGGAGAGAAGGACACCATGTTTGCTTAATGGTCGACTTTCAATAACAATCTGCCAAACAGTTGATCCAACTCATTCGCATTTACTCCTGCAATAGCTGATATTCATTTGACCAAGTGGAGGTTTGTGGAGACAAGTTGTGTACACTAAAACACCATTAAAGTTGAACTTGTTACAAAACCATTGCTTATTTACACATCTGGCAAAGCTGCATTATAACGTTGCTTTGTAAAGCCGAAAGGAGCTGCAGATTTGGACGACCAATCTCTGTAGCTTGATCACGACAAGCGACGCCTCTCCCATTACATAATGTCACTTGATTCAATGTTATGAAAAAAAAAACAAACATCTGTTCTAGCCATTTTAAATGACCCAGTATAAACAAGCTGTTGGCATTTAATCCGCTTTGTGTTTGTATACAGATGTTTTTTTAGAGATTAGCTGATTTCTCTATTCCATGATAAATTAGATAACTTCATTTTATAAACCCATTCATGCCCATTGCAGTTAATTCCATTAAAATTCCTTGTTAGACTTTCTCTACCTCACAATTGCTTCTTATTGTCCAATTGTGCCTTGTTAATAGCACAGATTTTCTAATCACACTTACTAAGAGCAGACTTACAAAATAAAAATATTTACTTGCAATTAGAGTAAATTTTCTGTTTAAATTTATCAAGAAATCTTGATGCCTCTTGATGCAAATTCCCACAAATGAAACAAAAGCACTCAAACTCAAAACACACAAGGAAGAAGACAGAAATGGAAACCAAACAGAGTAACCAATAAAAGGGATATACTGAGGGATAATGCTACTAATAATGTTTGAACAGCAGTTTTTATGATCTGTTTCAACTTACTGGAGAAAGAAGATAAGATGATTACAAACAACACTGCCAGATTGCTGTGGATGAAAACATGTTTCTATCTTATAGAGTGAGAAAGAGAGAGTGCATGTCATTCTCTCACCACAGCTTCCTCCTCCGAGTCTCTACACTCGCCTTCCACATTATTTATTTAATAGACTACGGTTACATAAGATCTTTAATATGCAGAGGTAAAATACTATGTAAAATAAAAAAATTATAAATAAAATAATGGACAGAGCATCTTTACAAAGAATGAACCACTGTGCAAACTATCCAGTCCTACACTAGCTAAATTGTTTACATTCAACTTGTGAGCAAGTAATCTTTGAGAACTACCAGAACTACCAAACTCTGCAACCACCCAGTAGAAGCACATCTTCGCCATATATCTCCGTCAGAATGTATTAAGTCTCATATAAAACAAAAAGGTATGAAAACGGTGAAGGTATGGTTTTGTTTCCGTGGATGATAAATGGTGGACTTCTCATACAGGGAGATTATTCCAGGCAAAGTGGAAATATTCATCAGTACTGCGAGTGTAATGAGAAGGTTCAGGACAGATGGTGAAAAGTAGGCGAAGAGATGTTTAAATACCAAAACAACCTGTTACAAATTGCATCTAAGTCAAAACTAAGTGGTTAGACTTAGATAAAGAAAGATGGATATAGATTACCAGTAAAGCCAGGCTTACTTCTTGGGAATTCACTTTCCTAAAGAAGTTTTACATTAATTTTTCTGAAATTACCATGGACATTATCCTTACCAATTCACTCTGACCATCAGCTCATGCTTAAACATCCCTTCAGACATATTTTAATGCATAGAAAATGGCTCTGCATGGAATAAGGATAAAATAAATAATCAATAATCAATTTCAAAAGTTTAACTCCTCCACAAAAATATGCCTCTTACTTCACTGAAAGGTTCTGTGTGTGTGGCAGATTTAAGGGAACTCAGATTTCCCCTCTTCAGATAGATGTGAAAATAGATTTCTAGTATCTATTATTTTTCTGCAGATTAATGTGCATGTCCCCCCCCCCCCCATTCTAATTCCAGATTTCAGGTCAACTGTTTTAAAATACTAATTGATTTCAGAGGTTGTGTTAATTGCATTTATAAATGGGCTGAAACGACCCTTCTGTGACTGAATAATATTTCAGTCAGATTGAGTCTAATCAGATTATTAACATTCACATAAACCTACAGAAGCTGGAACATCCAAGTGCCAAGAAGAAAAACGCAACCAATCAACCAAACACATAGAATTTTTATCTCTTCCCTTCTCCACTGTAAAGATGTAATATGGATTAGAAGACTCGATTCCCCTTTATTAAACATTAGTCTGATAAAGAGTTTGTCTCTGTGCATATAACTGCGGCAGCTCATTAAAGGCTTCCAGCTGGCAAAATACCAAGATTGGTTAATGTCCTACGCTGACAAATCTCTGAAAATTAGCAATGAAGAAAACATTTGCGTAGGAGGTTTCTCATATTACCCCATGCTGATAATTCCACTAAGTATAATGTTTAATATTACTTGTGACTGTATTAACTGTAACTAATTACTGCTAATCCTGTAGCAGAGAAAATATAACTTCATGTGGCCTCTGCAAACCCGGCCGTGAAAAGACACGACTCCTCCAGCATCGCCTACAGCAGAGGCTGGACTGAGAACTCAGATTATGTCACAGCATTTTTAGGAAAATCTCTGAGTAAACTTTTATGCATGTCATATCAATATTTTAAGATACTTCATAGTTCTTAATGAGGATCTGCAGTAATTAGTATCAAGTCAGTCATGAAAAATATAGCATACAGAGAAGAACAAAGCAATTATTTCAATGTTCCAGACACAATCAACACTTCAAACCTTCTGCTTATCACTTTTACACTAGTTTTGAACATTAATTAGACTGCCACACTGTCATTGTCACCCCCAAAAAGGTTATTCTGTCAAAGCTGACAAATGTTGATTACAGACACCGTTAAAGTTTAGATGAAAGATTCAATCTGCAGACTTTGACACACCTCAAGAAGGTAGAAGTATCTGTTGAACTGAGCACTTTTGGTGTCCTCCAGTCCTTTGAGCTGTCTGGTGATGAACATGAAGATGTCCTGGAGAAGAGAAAGAAACACAAGAAATGAATGTTGCATGTTGTCTGACAAAAAGCTTGTGTTTAGAAGCTCAATAATAATAATAATAATTATAATAATAATAGGTGGGAGTTGTATCAACAGCCAAATGCTGCAAACATTTCTGGAAAATGTTGTAGCACAGTGATGTCATTCTACAGTATTTAGTTTCATGTGCAAAATCTTCACTGTACCTTGAGTTTGTCTGGGGAGGTGTATGGTGCCTCTGGGGCATAAATCCTGAATATATCTGCCAGACAGCAGGCCACCAGCAGACGCACATCCTTATCTGGGTGTTTGAGGAAGAAGTCTGAGGCGAGGTGGAGTGCTAGGTTCAGGTACAGCTCCTTCTCCTCCTCAGAGTCTTGGTCCATGTCCATAAAGGTCTTCACAACCATCTGGAAAAGCAGAAATGGATATTAAATGGAGAAACCATAAATCAGGCAGCATCTCAAAAATTCTCTGACCTGAGAAGAAAAAGTTCAGGCTTGTCCAAGCCGCACAATTTTTATCAATAGGAGTGGGATTACCTCACAGTTTGATTGTCATGATACTTGGGTCACTAAATACTGCAATAGTATTTGATTTCACAACTTGCCCAAGGGAAAAGTGAAATTACACATTTCTGGAGACTATAAACTTACAAGTTCTTTCCAAAGGCAATGTTCATAATATATATATATATGCCAGTCTAAGCTTTATTTCAGCAGCATCATTGCTATAAACCCCATGGCTGTCTAAAAGTCATGCTAATGAAAAATCTTATGTCTCTATGACCTACTGTTCATGGGCTGACAAATCAATCCTTTACCTGTTAAATCAGGTACTAATGAACCTTTACCAACTGCTATTAAACATGGTAGAATGGGACAAAGACACTGACCTTGAGCCTCCGGACCATTTCCTCTTTGGAGATTTTGTCAGAGATCTCCTTGACCCCCGGAGGATAGGTCACCTTCCCGTCTGTGGCTCGAGCTTTAGAGTGAGCCATCCTCTTTAGCTCTTCACTGCCTGAGGAGAGAGAGAGGAGGTAAGACACAAAGGTGAGAGAAAAAACAAGGACTAAAAGCTTGGAAGAATCGCTCTACTTCAGCCAAAAAAAGTAAGAAAAACCATGTTGTTATCCATTTGAAACTCAAGGCAAACTCTTTTTAATACTTCAAAGAAAGTCTGCAAAAGAGATACCTCTGAATTATTCAGCAAGGTATCCTCAGCACAGTAATAACTTTCTCCAGGCTGAATCCAGGATCTAATTGCGGTATTCAGAAAGCAGCATTTCTTTTCATTGCGAGCTGCCGCCATCATTATGTTTCACATTTCATTACTGCAGCCACTGACCTGTCAAGGTTTACACCCAATTCATGTTTACAGCATTCACACAGGCACACTGCTCATGGCAGGATAACTCATGTAGGACTTTACAGTTCTGCTAAACTGACCTGTCTCACCTCACCACTGCATTTTGTCCACCCACCAACATGAGTTCATTGTTACAGCCTCCTCTGTCAGACAAACTAAAGCCTGACTCACACTTTATGAATATGCAGGAGTCTGCATCATGGTGAACTACAGTATAGTAATGGTTCATGAAATATATTTGCATTTAATACAGCAATTAACTAATTACATAAACAAGGCTTTAGTTCAATGGTTCTCCTCAGGAGTTCTGATAGATTGCACCTATTAAATTAAAAGACTGCAGTGCCTGTTTTCATGTTAATGTCATCGACTACTAAAACCACAATTCACAGGACAATTGTGACTCTGAATAGATGATGAAGCCAGTTATTATCTACTAACTAGACCCTGAACGAGTACAGCGGTGATTAAACACATGCTTGTGGTTTATTTGTTGCTAAACTAGTTAGTAAAGAAACAAGCTAAAATCATGACTTGTCAATGGAAGACAGCCAACAAGGAAATAACAGTTTCACACTCACTGTTGAGATGTTGTGGTGTTAATATGTGAAAAGTATAGTTAGAATTGATGCAGTGGTTAATATCTAACCCATCAGATTTGCATCAAAAATGATTAATAGGGAAATTGACAATCTTTCATGAATTAACATGTTGTCCCTCACAGCTAATGAAGGTCTGGTATATCTTAAAACAGCCAGATTGAAGCTATTATTGAAAAAAATGTAACCTGTGGTTAAACACTGAAATGAGTTTTCACACAGAGACATGTAAGGTAAGACAAAGCTGATTCAGACGCTCCCCATGCCCGTCCTACGAACTACATGTCCACTTTGTTTTTTGTTATTGAATACGGTTATCCAAAGCACTTTACAATTTGACTGACTTGGCGCACACACACAGCACTATGGCACTGATCTGGTCATGCGGACAAATATAGGACTGAGCGTCCGGAGACACTTTGACATGAACTGTCGGAGCCGTGATTAATGTGACGAACAAAGTGTATCATTGTCCTCGTCGCTGAATTGACTCCAAATACTGTTGATACCTAAAAAAGGCTGCAACTAAGAAGAGTTCAAATATTTACTGCTTTTATAACCACCAGTTAGTCTGACAGTTATTTTATTAAGTGAAAAAAATTAAATCCTCACAATGTATTGCATGTGAGACCTGGCTTCATTTGGTTGTCATATAAAATATCTTTACATCTGTGGTAAAATCAGAGGGCATATAAAAGAAGGACATTGTAGACCGCAGAGAGTTGAAGTGTCAACACTGAGCAACTGCACCGTTACTGGGACTGCAGTGATTTCACACAGGGTATAGTGTCGCTGAGGTGTTACACACTGATCTTCTCAAAACCGAGCTTACTTGGTTAGTTTTGTTTGCGAGACTTATGAAGCTGCAACACACAGAAACACTGTGCCACTCTGTTGATTTGGATACTTCATGAGTGAATGTGTGGAAAGAGTGTGTTTTAAAAAGGCATTCATTACTTTCAGTGGGTCATGAGTGAAAACTAAAAAGAACTCGGAAGGCATTTCAACCTCATCGCCTATTGGGTTAGAGCGATTTTTGTACCTTCTGTTTCCCTCTTCAAACTTATAAAAGCAGCCCCATAGCTGTCATAATTTTCTACCCCTTAAAGTGTTATGGTACCCAGTGACAGAAATACATAACTGCAGTTGAATTTGCAAGAGTTACTTGATCAATCTGCTACTCTTTTGAAAAGTTTATTAGAAAATAAATTTTACATTCAAAAATAATATAATCAAAATAGTTATTAATTTCAACCCTGAATTTCTTTACATTTTTTTTAGCTTTCATTATCCAACTGAAACACTGTCAGGCTCAGCATCTTAAGTTGTTTACAAAAACATGTGCAACTCCAGCATCGCTCTTTGACTTCAATCAGTAACAAAAATTGTGGTATATCTGCATTATAATGCTGTAATGCAGTGAAGTGGTGTAAAATAAAATTAAAAAGTGAAACATCACTATCTGGGTACTATCAGAACAGATAGTGGCATATCCTGAGATAAAATCACAGCAAAAATCCAGCGACAGAGACTGCATACAGTCTCTCCCAAATTTTTGCCTGAAATTCAGAAAAGCAGTTGCTATGAGGTATACTGTCACATTTTAACCTTCATGAGCTTTAGTACTTCACTTGCTTTCACTGTTGCACCAAAATTGTCTTTGTCTCAAGTGAATGTGTTTTCTGCCCTGCTCTGATATTTCATTGCATGAAATCCTCCGCTGCAAAGAGACACATAAAAACAAGTTTATACTGCTTAAAAAAAAAAAAAAAAATCACTGTGTGTATGCACTGTTACTAAATGCTTTCAATGAATGAACAGATTATCTTTCCCTTTCTAACTACCATCCTGTTTGTGACTTCTTGTTATTTATGTTGCTTTTATCGCTGAGGGAGAATTGATTACTAAAGCAGTCTGGGTCAGTAGGCCTGCTGTCTGACAAAAGCACTTTCTTGGTTTGATTTAGAGGCTGTGCTGCAATACTGAGTTTTTAATCACAAACCAACTATTTTCTGCAGCTGTACTTGAGCTTTACGAAAACACACACACTGGATGCTGGCGCTTTTCCAAATTGCTTGATTCTGACCTTCTGTTCCACCCCACAGCTGCTGCCAAATTTGAGGCCATCTCGCTCTCCATCCACCACACTGACACAGAGATCCCTGGCAGCCAAACAGAGTGGAGTATTTCTCAACTTAGGGGGTCTGCCTGGGTACCATCCACCAGGGAAAATTTCATTTTAAGAAGCAGCAGTAAATACACACAGGCAAGCTTTACCCTTCACTAAACCTCCTGTACACAGGCTACTTCTGAATCATTACTGGTTTATCAAAGTCAAACACATTTCCACCCTACTGAGGGCTTTCTATCTGGATGCTGCTTCTGCTTTGCATTGTGACACAGCTGCCAGGCAGAAATATGAGGAGTCTGGGCAGTTCTTCCTACCCAGTCTGAACCTTAACACAGAGAGCCCTGGGTTTAACCCCCGTGGATTATCAAGGGGGAAAGTGGGACTGGCAGCAAACAGGGAGGACTGGACACCAGCTGGCTCTATGTGTGAACTCAATAACCTCCACAGAAGCACACAAAGTTAGTCCAACCTACAGAGGAGACGCTGGTAATATGTCCAGTTCGCCCAAGATGACTTGAAATAAACCAAAATTACTGTAGCGAAAAAATATGCCAAATATGAACCCGAAATAACAATAAAAGAGTGAATGAGGAACTGAAACCCGTCCGAGGGTTAGAAATTAGATGCTGAGGTTGGAGTAAACCAAAGAAGCCACACATCAAGTAAACCATATGACATGCCATCTACAACAAGACAACACTGATGAATCACATGTCTGAGGTTAGTAGCCCTCTGTATCCATTTAACCCAGACAAACCCTCTGGGAAACACAACTGCAGACTTGTGTGGCTTTGCAACACAAAGATAATATTTTTACTTGGGAAAAGGTAATTAAAAGTTAAGGATGGTCACACAACTGACTTCAAAAACAACAGCTACAAAGATGATTCTCTAACATGTGGTTTTGTGCACGTCTATAAAAAAAAAAAAGCAATACTCCTCAATGAGCTTTCCAGCAGAGTTACCTTGAACAGAAAAAAAAAAAAAAACAACAACTGCAAGTATCAAGTGATAAACTAATTTCAATAAAACAACTTTCTAATAACCGAAATCTTTATTAACTCCATCAGCTCTTTCAGGCTTTAGGAGCCAGTGATCCATTACCGACTCCACAATTATCAATAATCTCAGGCCAATTGCTGTCAAAACAAATGCACTGACACCTGTCCCAGTTTGTGAACCACCGTGTGGAGCCTGATCTTAGACAGACCTCCTCCTGCCTTTGTGGCTTCTGTTGCCGCTTCTCAGTTGCTCCAATCCTTTTGTTGTTTGCAAAAACGTTGTATTAATATCACAACAGTAACTGTGCATTGCGCCAAGTGTGCTGCTGTTAATAATAAAAGAGCCCACCGTGGAAGGAAGTGAAATATCCATCAGATTTCTGCAAATATGTGGTTACTTCATGCACTAAATAAACGATTTACGCTACGAAACGAGATCGTATCTCTGCAGATAAAAAAAAAAAAACTGCTGCACAAAAAAAACAACAAAAAGCTACAGCTAAGTAATGCATATTTATTAGAGTTAGGTTTATTTATTTCCGCCGTAAAGTTGATGTAAGTGGCCCTTAAGGAGGGGAGGCCATTGTATGAATGATGGGTCTTATTGTTGTGGTCCAGCAGCATGTCAAGGCCGGGGGAAGCTGCTTCAGCCGGGCTGCTCGGCTGTAAGGTTAACCCCGGCTAATCTGGTTAGCCGCCGTTAGCCTGCTAGCATAAGGGAGTTAGCATTAGCATTAGCAGCAGCGGTCTCGGTGACAGAGGGCGGGCGGCTCGCAGCGTTACGCCGAACAAAACAGCCCGGCTAGCGGCTCGGGAAATCGCTCCACCTCCCCCGCGGTTACACCTCCGAGTCGACCCGTATGTATGCTCACCAGTCCCGGGACTCTGCATGTGGCGAATGGGGCTCTTGTTTCAGCGGCTAGCCTCGTTTTTTTGTTGTTGTTGTGTTTTTTTTCCCTGCGCCGCAGGACCCGGGTCAACCAGCGCCGCGAATCGGGACACACGGCTGCCGAGAACACAGGCGAGCAAGGCGGGCTGCGCTTCACCTTCTTCGGCGGTGGGAGCCCGGCTGCTCCGCGGATACATCCCGGGGCCGGACCGCGCTATTCGCAGCGGAGCCGGGAAATGTCGCTACGTTTGAATACAAAAGGGGGGCTCGCTAGTTTGTGCATTTTTTCTTACCTGTTACGGTGAATTGTGATCAATCGTGTCAATCCTCTGCAGCTCTCTTCCCCCTCCTAGCTCCAAAATGGCGCCAATATGTGTAGCTGTGGAGCCCGTGGGTGCGAACCATCATTGGGGGCACAGCGACACCTATAGGCGGCTCCGGCTCCGGCTGCCGGGCCCTTCAGAGGACGGTCTCCCTCTTCACCTCATTATTACAAATCTTTTATATATATATCCTCTTGAGACCCGGAAATTCATTTTTGTCCTCTGTTGGGGGACATTAGTTTTTGCTTGATTCCGCTAATACTTTCTGACGCAGAAGATAAAACATTAAAACATGCAGATTTCCTCTCTGCAGGTTTGAATGTTTTATCTTTGACATCATTGATGTCCTGTTGTCCACTGCAGTGCATGTGTTATAACATTTTAATAAAGTTAAGTTTTAATTTTTTTTTTCTTTTCTTTGAAATGTGTTCTTTACCACCCCCACACTTAATTTATCCCCAAAAAGTCAAAATGAAAACACTATATATATATATATATGTATATATATATATATATGCTATATTTGTGTGTTATTGGCTTTGAAAGCACAAGTTATGTTTAATCAACGTTGGCTTAGTTTAATGAACACTGTCCATGTAAACATAATTAAAACACTGTTAACTGACAATTTGATATATCTTGGGATTAACATAAAATAATGTTATATTGATGTATATGTGCATCTGAATTTGACTCATGTGTTTTTGAACTGCTCAGATTTTACAAGTGTATGAAAATAAAACTTCTATGAATCCTCTAACAAGCTTCACAATTAAAAATTATTTAGTCATTCATTCATTGGTATAAATGGTTCTGTGATTTATTTTATTAGTTTGCCACAGAGTTATTTGACAATGGAAAAGGTGTGTAATCGTCTGTGTAGAAATGTAGCTGTTCCAGTACATCACCTCTCTAGTTTCTACATAAACTTTCTTTTAGCATGTGAGGATGATAGTAGCTGTGATCTAATATATATCCACATCTTTAAAAAAAAATGCAGGCAGCACCATAGACCTTTGGTTAAGCACACTAAAACTAACATAAATAATAGTAATAGTATTACAGGGAATGAAACACAAACACTTTGTGAATGACAAAGTGCCATTTTACATGTTGCCTTCACGGTGTTATGTGCCCTTCTTCTTGCAAGCCCAGTTTTCCGACAGTTCTTGAACGTATCAGCAGGCTGTTTTTTTTTTTTTCTGTGTGTAAAATGATGTCATAAATGAAATAGGGTCACAAAAACATACTGTTCTCATTAGGATTACATTCATGTTCCCACTGTGTGAACTATATTTACAATCCATTAACTGCTTCTCAGTGGTGCCCCTCATATTTTAAAGGTGTCCCTGACTAATAAAGTGCATTTTATCAACTCATCCATGCAGCCTTTTCACAGACCCTGTTTGGACTGCAAATGGAGCCGCTCATTTTCCCTCACTTATCCTGCTAACCTTTTCAATCATGTAAGATTTTCCTATGCCAGAACTTCTGCTCCTCTTTAAGGCTATCTGCTGTCACTGATTTTCCTAAAACAACAACAAGCCATTTGACACACATCTTCTTTATAGACCCAGATCTGGTTTATTAACCTCAAAACAAAATAAATACATCTCAAAGATCAGCTGCTTGCTTTGTCTTTTTCTGATGTGTCTGTGGTGAACATGAACTATAGGGGGAGCTCCAATATAATGTTTCAGATAAACTCTGTACTGTTCTGTATTCACTGTACACTGAAGTGGAAAGAAAGAACTTAGACTTTCAATATTTAGCACATTTTCAGAGTAAATAGTTTCAAAGCATATTTTGTTTTAGCCTTTTGAATTTCAGGCCTACAGTCATGTTGACGGTGAGCCTTTTCTTTTTCTGCAGCATTTTCCCATAAAATGTGCTTAATCCAAAAACCAAAGGGTACAAAAAATGAATACAATCTAATTATAGCCTACTATATGAAAATGCTAATAATTTTAAATAATATTACTTATTATTTATCAGAGACCATTTTTTAATCAAAACTATGGTAAAACTCAACACAGTATTGCCCATTATAGATTTTACACAACGAATTACACTTCAGAAACAGGTTAGTCCTGATCTCTGTGGGTCAGGATCAAATCTAATAAAGGCAGAATATTTGATTTAGACCATAATATTTCCAAACTTGCTGAATAATTCTTAATATTTTTATATATGGCAGCTCAAACACAGCTCACACACTCCTGCTCTCAATTAACCAATCAGTGCTAGAAAAAGGGAAAGTGGATAAATCCGAGCTGGAAGGACTTGGACCGGTTTCATGGCTCCAGGATGGAGGGGTTCCTCTCCACGTTTCCACCCTACAACATCTGCGCTCCCCCGGCTCAGGGCGGCACCTGGGCCAAGCGGGAGGGCCGCTTCATGACCCCCCAGGGCCTCAACTACCTGGAGCTCTGCAAGGCCATCCTGTCCCAGGTCAACCCCGGCCTGCCCCCTCCACTCCGGAGAGCCAACACCAGAGAGTGCGGCGTGCAGGTGAACGCCAAGGTGGATAAAATCGTGCAGTGCTCGCTGGGACCGAAGACGCTGTTCGGCCTGGAGGGCGACCACCCCCCGCCTCCGGGCTGGAGGGCTCCCGGGAGCCCGGATCTATTCGGACCGGGACGGACGGCGCTGTGCAGCACACCGCCGGTGAGCAACCTCCGCTTCCTGCGGCCCGTCTCCATCTACTCTCCGGTGTTTGACCGCCGGGTTTTCCCGAAGAGACTCGGCGGAGGAGGCGACGACGGAGGAAGCGAAGGAGAAGAAGAAGGAGCTGCGGACCGGGCCGGGTCCGACCGGGACACTGAGGCGGATCACAGCAGCGAGGACGCGGTGAAGGACGTGAAGACGACCGTCCGTCAGCCCTCAAGGGGCTCCAACTTCCAGGTGGGTTTAAAATTCCCACCGGGATAAATCATCCTGTTTTCCAGCTGCGGGATTTGATCCACAGTGGATCTTCAGAGACGGGCCTCCGGGCCCCTGGAGCTCAGCTTCAGTTACACTCTGGGCACAGAAATAACTTTGATACTTCTACAGCAGAGAAACACTAAACTGAGCTAAAGAAGCTGATTAAGTAGATTTCAGGAAGCACAGGACCTCAAAATCAGGCCATATAAAGCAGATGAAAAGTGCTTTCAAAGAGACACAAGGAAGGTAATGAGATAATGAGGTAGAGTAAAATGGCATCTAATAGAATTTTTTTTTTTTTTGGAAGTAGAAGTAAAATTGATGGTCCTTATTTACTTTAAAGTCAATGGATACTTAGAATTGGTGGATGGTGCTGCTGAAGGCTGCTGTTCCTGGTAATCCAGACTAGTTTTTGATTTAAAGGAAAAGATTTTCAGGCCTATTGTGTGTTTTCTCCTAATTATTTTCGTCCAGCGTCTTTTTAGTGTAATCAGCTCAAACTATCTCATAAAGTAAAAATTTTTTGTTTTTAATACCAGTTCCTGGAGCAGCAGTATGGATTCTTCCACTGCAAGAAGTGCAACATCCGGTGGGAGAGTGCTTACGTATGGTGCATCTCTGGAACCAGCAAGGTAAGTGAGCTGTTGCAACGTTGCATGTTTACAATAAACTAAATGTTTCAGAATATCTTATCTTGTCAGGTGTACTACAAGCAGCTCTGCCGGAAGTGTCAGGTGGGGTTTAACCCCTACAGAGTGGAGCCAATCCTCTGCAAGGTCCATTTATTTCTCTTACTCCATGAAGGAATGCTGCACTATCATGTTCCTGATATAAATTTCAGATTCCTGAAGCCTAAAATATTCCCTGGCTGGTTTCTCTTGGCTCATCTGTTCACCTTCCTTTCTTTCTCCCTTCTGTCTCAGGGTTGCTCTCAGACTTGTTGCAGCTGTGAGAAAAAGCAGAGGCACATTAATATGAAGAGGCCTCACCGTCAAGACCTGTGCTGTCGCTGCAAGGGCATGAGGCTTTCCTGCGACGCCACTTACAGCTTCAAATACATTGTCTGAGCACCCCCCCCACCCATTCCTTATGTAGCTCTGATGGCAATCATCACCAAGGGTTGAGGCTGAATTGTTTACCTGTGCAGGTCATGAATGAATGAAGAGACTCAGAGATTCACTTATTCTCCAGCCAGTGAGCAGCTGGATCTCTGGTTGTTTGAGAAAACCTTTCAAAAGGGCTTTGTGTCCCTCAATTAATCCATCCTGGTGTGCAACTAAACATGAAAATAATTTTTTGCAAGACAGAAAAAAGTTCACAAAATAAACGCCTGAAATATAAAGTTTTTGTAAATGACTGAATTTACACACCTTCATTTAAAGTGTTGCTTCTAACTTGGCTGGATCCATTAGAGCTGTACCAGCTGTGTGCTTGATTTGGTTCAGAGTGCTTGAATGCAGGCAACATTCAGCTTTTCTGTAATAAAAAAAAATACTGAATATTATCGTATTACCAACTATATTCAGTATTGTAGAATCACAAAAGTTCAGCTGTGGCTTAATGACTTGTTATATGGGTTATAACAAATTAGTAGTTTGGAATTAGAAATGAAAAGCACTCAGTCACACCTGATGGCCCAACATGAATGTTCTTAACTGCAAAAGTTTTCAGTGAATCACATGGGAAATGACACGTCTTTACTTTGACACCGACTTGTACAGAGCATCAACTCAAAACAACTTCACAAAGGCTGTAAAAGTATTTACAAGGTGGAAAAAAAACTACAGTCTTCATCTAAAAAGCTTTAAAAATGTGCAATTTGTTTGGCATGCACTCACACATTTTCCCACACACGGGGGGAGGGGAAAAAGAAAAAACATACCCGCACGAGCTTAAAGCTCCCTTTTGTACCTCATACAAACATCTTTCAGATAAAATATGATTTTTGTTAATAAATATTTCCAACACTCCATACAGTACACAGAAGATGCATGCATGGCAGTTTGATTTGAGAGAACAAACATCAATATAAAACCTAAGTCAAATGAGTGTTTATAGCTGATCAAATATAAATAGGAAAAAGAGATTTGTACATCGAAGGGTGAATGACTGCTAAAGGGCTAAATGAGTCACAAAAAGGGCTGACGACAAAGTGTTTGACTTCAGTAGTAGCACAAGTTTTGTTTTGAACGTCAATGAGTGCTGAATGTCAGCATTGCCTTACTTGTAAGGTAACTAGAAACCAGAAAAACATATGCTACTATGGTTTTGTGCCCATAGCTATTAACAGCATATAGACAGAAAGACAAAATATTTGACTGTATTCATGCACCATCCTCTCAGCATGTGAACACAGAAGGTCAAAGTGTTTCAGTGTAGGACAGGGAGAGATATACAGTGTTCACACTCACTAATGATGCTTCAGCTAGCCACAGAGGAGTGTGTGCTGCACACAGATAATGGCATGATTTGTCTACCAATGTTTACAACAGTAGTCAGAAGACAAGCTGGTTCACTGATACAGAATATAAACAGAGCAAGGGCAGCATCGGGAATTTTGCGCTTGAATATTCTGCATCTGGTCTTTCACAATCAGTCTTTCAGTCAGTCTGGAGAGGTCAGACTTTTGGGGGGGGGGCACTAGTGTACAGTAGAAAGCATTCAACTGGGTCATGCATTGCACGGTTTCCTCCAGGGGAGGTCTCAAAACAGTAGACACAACAGGAGAGAAAAGTTACTCCAGATTTTGGCTTTTCCTTCTCAGTAAAAGTGACAGCCTTTTCTCTCGCAATAACAAAACAAACAGTCATGTGACTACATCTCAGTAACATTTTCATTTAAAAACTAATACCAAAGCTCCTTTTAGTGCAATAGTGAAAACCCCACCAGTGACATCATGTTGCACTGCTGGTAGTTTCCGCATTGTCTCTGGTGATACAACCAGCAAACTATTGTCCTTCTTGAAGGAGGCAGCAACAGTCCATCAAGTTTAATCATGTCTCCAGTTTTTCTGGGAAGCAAGTACGAAATCTGAGATAAGTGCCTTCACCGGTCCTCAGGTGCAGAACAGATCAGATGCTGAATGATGATCATCAAGCAGGACTAAAATAGGAGCACATCCATTTTACAACATGTGGCTGATAAGTAAAGCTCATACCAGGTCACTTTAATCAGTGTACAGCAGTTCATAGTATCCAGTGGGTTCATTGACACATCCCATAATGTCTGGGACGACCTTCTGTTCTGAGAAGCGTATAAATTCCTCCGTCAGGACTGTCGTCTCCCTTTTTTAGATACAGAGATCTAAGGGTTGGTCAGGAATAGTTTATTTCACATGTTTGGATTCCCAGAGGTCAAGATTTTGACATCTCATGTCTGGACATCTGATGGTTCAGCATTCAGGAGCCCCCCTACTTTCAATAGGGGCAGGGCAGCGTGCCCCACCTTCCCCAGGTAGCGAGACAAGGGCCTAGCAGCTCCACCGAAGGAGCAACAACAACCCCATGCTGCAGCCTCTCCTGGACTGGTGGGACAGGGAGGGGGAGGTGGGGGAGGGAGGAGGGATGAAGATGGTTCGGGGCCACGCGTTAGGACCGTGTCGTGGCCCGGGTGTAGAACGGAGCACAGACTGGAGTGTTTATACGGAGAGCGGGGGAAATGGGGGAGATGGGAGCCCTGAGGGGGCATGGGTGATGCGCTTGTGTCAGAGTGTGTAAGCAGGGTGGGCTCTGAGGCGACAGTCGGCAGCCTGTTGGAGGTCAGAGATGATATCAGGCGTTTGTTGCTGTGTGAATGTGACAGTGGCGAACTGTGTGATGAATGTCCCCTGAAAGGGTGATAAAGATTAGTGTTTTGATCGAGATAACTCCTCCTTGGCTCTCGTGTGCGCAGCAGTGTAAAATCTGGTCGGCCTGATGACATCAAGCAGCTGTGTGAAGAGAACAGGTCCGGGGGCTTGGGGAAATCAAGCAGAGCGCCATCAGGGTCAACAGTGGCTGATGAGGTGGCCAGAGATGTGTTTGGGTCATGGTCTGAATGTGGTTCTAGTTCTAGTGCTGTGCAGGGCGGTAGGCAGGTATCTGTCTGGAGCTGTGCAGTTGGGGCAGCAGACACACAAGGGGGGGCAACGGCCAGGTATGTGGGTGCTGGGCCTCCTCTGTAGAAGCAGGCTGACAGGGCAGGGAGGGATGTGGAAGGGTCAATGGCTGCAGAGAATGGGGAAGTAAGGGTGGGGAAGGAGGGGGTGGGGGGCTCCTGAGGTCCTGTCAGAGGCTGGTCGCGGATACGCTGGAGTCGGGGAGGTAGGTTGTGACGACCCGGTACCCCTGGGCGCGGCGGATCATGTCGCGGATCTCCCCGTTGAGTTCCAACAGCTTGGAGCAGATCAGGCTGAGGTCCTGGCGGGAACCGACCAGAGCGATGGTCCCGGTCTGGCCCAGTGTCTGGTGGCGGAAGTAGATGTTGAGTAGAGTCTGGACTTCGCTCTCAGAGCCGCCTCCGAACACTCCACTGGGCCACTGCCTCCTGAAAATGGGACAAAAAGGAGGAAGTGACAGGTCAGTTTGATTATTGTATATACAGACAATAGTGTGTGTTTGCACACATGTGACTGTGTGTTCAGGTAGGTGTTTTCTGGATGAGGGCTGCTGACTTTTGATGAAGCTTTGCTGTCATGTTGATCACTTATAAATTTTATAGGCCTGTTTATGTCCAATAATATTGGCAACAATGCAGCTCCACAAAACCATGATTTATTTTCACAGCACAGAAAAGTTGCTACTGTTGAACACACTTCAGCAGTAAAATGTTTCATAAATTGATGCTTCAAACTCTTTCTGGCAAGAAATTTCAAAGACAGGAGTAATTCTGATACTGGGACATAAAAATATTTCTATTTGAGGATATTGATCACCAAAAAATAAACTACTTGATGTTGTCAGTTGTTATTTACCTGCACTCCTGGATGTAGCGCACAGCTTTGGTGAACTCGTGGTTCTTAAGGCACTCCAGTATGGCTTGCACAGCTGCCTCTGAGGTGGGGAAGCTGGGCACGACCATGGCCGCCACCTGGTTGGCGTGTGCATGAGTGTGAGCCAAAAGTTTGTGCTCCAGGTCGCTGGCTACAGCCGCCTCTGCTGCCTGGAGGCTGGTCTTCAGACCAGTGAGCTCTCGAGACATGTTCAGCAGCTACAGGGTGGGAGGGAAACAGACAGTGTTTTCATGTGAGCTTCTGTGAAATCACAGAACATTTATTTCCTTTGATTCAATACCCAAGATTGTCTCTAAGAGATGGACATGTGAAAATATGTTTTCTTTACTTCCACAGCATCTTAAAACAGACACGGGTATCTACAGCAATAATAGAACCTCTTTTGCATTTGCTGCCATTAGAGCCAATACTATCACATTTTCTGGGTCACAGATGTGATGTTTATAAAAGTCACAATGTATCATACAGTCTGGTAAAAAAAAATATCACAAAATTGCAGTTCAGAAAAAGATAAGACTAATAATCTAAACACATTTACACTTCAGAAATTCAAGAAGTACTTTCAGTGTAACAAGGAGTGGCCTAAATATTGTATAAATTTTATTTAATTGAAAGAGAAAATAATTACACCTTTTGTAAAAACACGAAACATCAGCCACCCCACATCGTACTCATGTACACAACTCAAATCTTTCGCCTAAAAACTCATGTTTAAATGTCATCAGATTAGCTTAATGTCAGAGAAATTGCAAAGTTCGTCTGTTTGACACAAAGCAGTTATGAAACCATCACACACTGCAGTCTTCTTTGTGCCAGGCTACTGACAGCACATCAGTCAAATGTAAGAGCTGAGAGTATCAGAGCCGCTGATTTAAATGAGTCACATTGCCAAGCATCACACTCTGCCGCCATTTCCTTCACCAATCTTGACTTCCACAGTTAGTTTACCATCATCAGGTAATTAAACCAGTCATTTGGCGCAGGTTTGCTCGTGTTGTCCTTATTGGAATTCATAAAATAAACATCTCATCAAATTGTGATGGCTCACCTCAGGGACAGAGCTAATGGCGTGAACTTGACCAATGAGCGAGCAGTAGGACTGGAAGAGGAGGAGAAGCTGGAAGTGCAGCTTGTAGAGCCTCTGACAAAGCTCCAGTTGCTAGAAGACAAGAGTCAAATTCATCAGTAACAGAGAACACAGAGAGGGAGTAACAGCCACACACGCTCAAGAGTATGAATCACACATACACTCACATGCAAAGAAATTCAAACGCACACTAATGTGACTTGACAATTGTCTTAAATCAACTTGTTCATTTCAGAAAATCTAAGGCAGTGAAGTGAAGAAACTTGTAAGAGAACTTACTGCAAGAGACTCCATTTGCTAGACAGCGAGAGAGCATGTTAGGGCATCAGAGTGAGGTGAGAGGAAGACAAAGCATCAATCAAACACATGCACAGCACAGTATAAATCACAGTCACAGCCAGAATTAGTCAACAGTGTATAAAACCTAGCAACTATTCATTTCACTTCGTTCTTGATGGAGAAAATCAGGTGACGAAACAAACACGCAGAAAGCAAACATTTCAGAGTGAAAAAATCACAGAGGAACAAAGAAGAAAAGAGAAACAGAAACACAAAGAACAGATGAAAACCTTACCTACACGCTGAGAAGGTTTGCCTGTAAAGTTTAGATATCTGTTTGCTACAGTAAACAACCGTACCTTCTCCTCTGAGTCTCCAGGCTGGCAGGTAACCACACTGTCCCCGGGACACCTGGGGAATGTGTCCTTACAGTTCCTCAGCCACTGAGAGAAAAGTTTTACATAATAGTGAGGGAACGGGGAGATTGTTCAATATTTTATTAGTTAGTCAAAGAATTGCTGCTAGAATCATGTATATTATGATGCAAAACTAGAGTAACTACTTTACAGTTGTATTTTTTCCACAAACAAGTTTCAGATTATAATCCTGTTGATGAGTCATATAAAATCTTGACGATTTTTGTGAAATATTGTCTTAATTGCTGTGTGAAATGATCAGAGAGAATCATCAAAAACAGGGTGTGTTACCGAAACAGCAGCCTCTTCTTTGGTGTTGTAGGTATCCAGGTATTCCTGCAGCTCCAACGCACTAAACTTCATCTTTTCAAGGAGACCATAGGACATGATCTAAAAAGTCCAACAAAGAGAAAGGATGTGAAAAACTAGGCTCACCCTACAAATTCAGCACAAATCCCTCTGTTGGCACACAACCACCAACTTTTACAAGCAATCATTCCAAAGTCAATTATATCTGCCAGCAGCGCTCACCGTGTCAGCATCGATGTAGATTGTGGGACAATCTGAGCAAGTGGTTAACATCTGGGAGGACCGGAGGAACTTTGATCCGATGCCCCTTAAGCCCTCTCCGAGATAAGTGGCAACATCAGTTGTCAGGGTGCAGAATTTACCCTGGATATTCTGGGAAAGGGAGGAATGTTGAGGAATTACTGTGCTGCTGCACATACATGTAAATAAATCCTACTGGAGCTGAGCATTTGTTTGGCACTTAAGCAACAACACAACCACAAAAATCTACACCCTCATCGTGATGAATGATGCATGTATTCAATTATTTACCTTAAAGAGCGACGAGAAGACCTGAAAAGTGTAGACGGCGCAGGACCCATCTGAGTCTGTCACAAGCTGGTTGATATGACAGCGCCACGCCTCCTCAGCATTGTCACACACTGTGGGTTGGAAGGCTGCCAAGATGGCGGAGAAAAATGGAGAGGGGGGAGGAGGAAAACCAAGGTCTTCCAAGTCATCTACATCATCACGTAAGCTGTGACCATGGGGATGGGAAAGAAATGGGGGCACAAAGGAAAAAAAAGGTTTTGATAGCTTTCTCCCAAAATAAAAAGGTTTTATAAAAAAATCCAGTGTGATGGCTACCTCATGGGATACTATGAGCTGGATTATATGATTTTTTCTGATTGTATTTAAAAACAATATCCATCAGGGACCAAAGTTAATATAAATTATCAAATCTGAAAAATTGAATTGAATTTTTGCATTAAGAGAAATAGGATATGGTGATGATATAACGGCATGTAGGGGCCTGACAAATTATTTTAATTTGTGTTACATACACTTTAGGTATAAAAATTTAGATACTGTCACAAGGTTTAAAGTCTTAGGCTCCATCATTATTTTAATGGGGTTTATATACATAAACATTTTGCATATTCCCAGTTGACTTCATTGTGAATGTAAAATAATGTAATAAATGACCAGGGATGTATATACAAACATTATGGCTGTGGCAGATTAAAATAACATGCTTAGATTGCAGTTTAACTGCGGTCTTGTCTGTTAATCTGACAGTTGATAAGTGACATAATATTCATATTGTTCGCTGTTGTGTTACTCCTGTCCGTCACATTCACCTGGGCAGACAGTTGGGGTCTAGAAAATCCAGCGGCGGTTGGCAGTAGTCTGGGTTGAGGCTGGGGTCCAGGTTGGGCAGCTGATCCTGAGGCTGCCCCGGCAACTCGAGGGTGAAACTCTCACCGCAGTCTGAGCCGTGAGGGAGCTCGTTGGTGCTCAGAGACAGTTCGTCATCCTGGGCCTGCGTGTCCTCATCCTCACCACACACCCTCCCCTGAGGAGAGAAAGGTGTTGAATTTCCCTCAGGAATAACGAAGGTATCAGCACTAATGAATAAATGCTTATCTTAACTACTGATTGTCATTCCTCACAAGTAAGCCACTGTGATCATCATGGAGGGCTCCCTGGCCCTGTGTGGTGGCATTGAGGGATTGTGGGTCAGCAGATGTGTCGTAAGAAGTAGATAAAGAATCAGTGTGATTTGTCTCATCAGATGGAGAAGGGTTAGTCTGAAAAAGGAAAATAAAGCCATGAATATCTATAATTTCCCCTGATTCTGTCAATTTGGCTCCACAACAGACAACTAAGTTTTTTCAGGCATTACTGGATATTTATGATGGAATGATGTTGAAGTGAAAAACTACGCACAAGCTGAGAGTGAGAGAGGCTCTGGCTTGTTGAAGACTCCTCTTCCTCTGACGACTCGTCTGAATCGTGAGGGTCCTCGTGACCCAGACTGGGGGTGCTGCCTGAGTGCTGGCTCTCCTCTAACAGGTCACCCAGCTCTGTGCTGTCCAGAGATCGCCGACGCACGCCCCAGTTAAAATTATCAACTGTCTCGCCCTGGATGAAACACACACATATACATTGGAAGACAAAGGCAGCGACAGCAGGAGCAGTCATTTACACTTCTGCGAGAAAAAAGTCTTCATGTTAACTTTCAAAATGATGAATAATTGCTGCCTCAGTGACAAGCTCATGATGCAAAATTAACTGTTATTCATAACAAATATGAAAATATGCTGGAGCAGCTGTTTGCATTCAATAATTTAATATCATAAACTTTAACCCAAAAAGACTTTACAATATCATTTTTCTTGATTATAACAAATAGCAGTATTGTCAAAAATGTGGCTTAGCAACCAAGCTGTGAAAGCAAAATGAAGCATGACCAATATATTGTTTAATTTTTCAGAAGGAAACAAACCAGCAAGCAACACCAAAGCGGCGACAAAAAACTAATGCAAGTACTCAGTGTGAGACACCTTACCTGGAGCTCCTAGGTAGCAAAGGGGAAGAGAGAGAGACACAAAGTTAGACAGAGAGGAGACAAGGAGGAGGGGCAGAGAAATACATTTCAAATATATTGATGTTAAAGAAAGACGAGCAGAAAAAACTGAAAGGCAAGAGAAGGAAAAAGGGACATTGCACTGGTATATACTGTAAAAAGTGACCATCAGTGAAATAACACTGATTTGTTATTGATCACCTCTCCGTCCTCCAGCTCCACGTCCAGGAAGTCAAAGTCTCTGAAGACTCTGAACTGCTGCTCACTGGCGGTGTCATCCAGCGTGTCTTCCCTGGTCCCACCATCCTCCGATGAAACGCCACTCTCCCGCACCTCCATCATGTCCAAGTCGCCACACGATGAGAAAATCACCTGACGAGATGGAATTAACAAATATTCAGATGCCTGATTCTTTATAAATATCTGGAGACAATTTCACAAGCTTAAATTCTAAAGACACCAGGGGAACTTGAGGCCGGAGCTAAAGTCCAAATATATTGTTCACTACATGCTCAACGGTGTGCAGCATTTTTTACTTACTAAAATATTACATTTTGAAAAAGAAAGATTGAACACAATTTGCCTAAAGCAGAAGTGACTTCTGTTATTTTTTATATTTCAGTTAACAAGCAGGAAGCACATATAGAAAATTATACAACAAGACGTGGGATGTATCTTACGGATGGGTTCTTGGTGAGTCCAACTTCTTGTCCACAAAGAGACAAAACATTCACCAACTTTTCTCTGGTCCTTTTCTGTATGTCGGAGAAAGAAGGAATGTTCATTAACTCTATTATACTTAACACTGTCCCCTTTATACTTTCTGGGCTTGTTTGCGTTTTCTGATGCTTCAGTTGCTTACATAATAATAAATCAGCTAAGCTTAGTTGATCCAGTAATTATATATTCACAATGTTGGCATAGTTTATGCTTGTAATATTCAACTAAGGCAGATAATGTGACTTTGACGTGAAAACAAATAATAGGTGCCGATATGCTTGTGGATATATCAATTGGTGGCAGCTCTGATAATTGTGCTTGTCATAATGTTGCCATATACCTGTCAGTAATAAAGTTAGAATGAACAATGATATGCTGTTGCCTTGTAGTGAAAGCTTCATAAAGAAAAGCACATAAACTGACAAAGCTCCCATTTTAATATGAACATGTGTTAATGTAGGCCTCCAGCTTTACCTGAGATGATTGCGGTCGCCTCCAGCTCACAGGCACCAGGATGGTGTTGGAGTTGGAACCAGAGGAAGTGGAGGAAGTACTGCGGGTTACTGCCATAGCTCTGGCCTTCCCCTCTCGACCCCCTGAACCCTGGAGCTCATCGAATCGACGCCCAATCACTGGAGTCTGGTGAAAAGAATGACTAGTTTGAACATCACATCAGCATTTTGTCTCTAAACAATTTTTAAAGAAAGCACCGTCCTGTCAGTTTCAGGAAGTCACTGTTATTTTATTGCTCTCTCACCTCAGAAATGTCAAAAGTGAAGTCCAGTGTTTTCCCAGGCAGAGCCTTGGCTGAACTGTCCCACACTCTGCTGACCTCTAGATTGGAAAGGTCACCCTGCGTGTGGCCATACACCGGATGAACTAGGCTGGCAGAGCGTGATACCACCAGCTTTAAGATGTTCAAAGCATCTTTCCAGTGCACTGTCTGGAATCGCATGTCAAACACATTTATGAGCGAGACAGCAGTGTGTACAACAGCACATGGAGCAGTAGTGACACAAGTTCTGTAGGAAACTCACCTGGACAAACTTCTCAATGGTCTTAGTGACATCAGCATTGAACTGTTTGACTTGTACAGCCGTCAGGTCCATGTGGCTGAGCAGACAGTAGATGATCTGGAGAAGAGACTGCTGCATACTGGGAAGGCCCTTATCCAGCAACTAAGAGATACAAAGAGACATTTAGCTAGTGACAAAGCAAGTATCCACAAAATTGATCTTGCTTAGGTGTAGCCAATAGCTAATCCCACTTAGCATTAATCAGCCAATTTAACACCAGGCTGCAGTTTTTACCACCTGGAAGACTATAGTGAAAATATTATCTTAATCCTTATCTTAATCTTTTATCTATACTGCCCCTGCTATGAGGAATTGACCACTGACAAGCAGTCCACATGTCCAGAGAAACTATCCACAAAACCTGCTATCCTAAAATGCAATGAGCTCAGTCCAATACTCACAGGATATTCTGTGAGAGAGAATAAGGGAGATTACTAACAATATTCTGAATATCATGATTCTGTTTGTGATATTCATGGGCGGCATTTTGAGGTGCAGCCAGGGTGAGGAGGGGTTGCAGGTCCTTTTGGCACCATTGGCTTAAATTCTACAGCACTCAGTGTATCGGTTCGCAGCTGAGTGTAAACCGGCAGGAATGAGGATCAGTCTTGGGGAAGACCCAGGACCAAGTGGAGAGATTATATCTCTCCTGCGACCCGACTTCAGATAAGCAGTTTAAGATGGATGGACAATATAAACCTCAAAAACTGTCTATGATAAAACAAAACAGTGTTTACCTCAGCCATGTAGGTAACCATGTTAAGTGTGATGTCGGAGAAAGCCTCATGGAGGTAGCGACAAACCACACTAACCCAGGAGAAAGGGTCTCGTGTGTAGGAACGTGTCTTATAGAGAGTCATCACATGGGCCAGATGGGACAGCTTTGTGTTTTTCTCCTCCAAACACACCTGAGCAACGAGAGAGAGGAGGAGACACTCAGTCAACTGTTTTTAAACTTTTAAACATGGCCTATTCATATTCACATAATTTTTTTAGATATAATGACTGTAATGTCTAATGAGCCTTACTAAACTTAAACAAACTGAAATAACCCAACAACAAAAGTAAACTAGTTGAAGCTCAAGTAGGGAAATGTGTCTTACCTGTGCGATCCTCTCTGCGCTCTCCTTACAAAACTGAGTTGGGTGGCCAAAGTGCTGCACCAGGTGCGGCAACAGACACAGCACATTCAGAGGGAAACCTGCACATAGAGAAAAGGCCAACCTTCAATACAACCATGTAGAAATAAAAACGACAGACTTTGCAACCGAGCTAACAAAATGATACATCCTGGAAATAACACCATTTCCAGCACTTACCTATAGACTGTGAGCTGTCAACGACGGGCACACGAGAGACCGGCGTGAGCTGACAGAAGAGCTGTAAGGTGAGGTCAGAAGTGGCCTGGGAGGTAAAACCCTTCAGCAGAAGCTGCTGAATCCCAGAGAAACCGCTCCACCTCAGCTGTGCCTGCAGCTTCTCTAAGCGTTCACGGTTCTCTGCTCTGTCTAACGGCACCTGACAAATAAGAGTTTGGGGAGTTTGAGCGAAGTTGGTAACAGCATTTAATGTCTGCTTCAAGTGCATTTCTCTAGAATGTTCATAGATAATCCAGTTTTGCAGGAATCAATAGCCAGTTGTAGCGCTTATATCTGCTCTTGTCATTCCGTTGGATTAATGTGTTAGAAGTCTTTAATTTTACAATCCAATAAGCTGTATTTCATTCTTTCATTCATCTTCTACCGCTTATCTGTTTCCAGGTTGCGGGGGGGTGCTGGAGCCAATCCCAGCTCACATTGGGTGAGGGCGGGGTACACCCTGGACAGGTCGCCAGTTCATCACAGGGAGAACATACAGAGACAGACAGAGACCAACAACCACTCACACTCATACTCAGACCTACAGACAATTTAGAGTCAGCAATTAACCCAAACATGATGTCTTTGGACGGTGGGAGGAAACCAGAGTACCTGGAGGAAACCCACGCAGGCACGGGGAGAACATGCAAACTCCACACAGAAAGGGAACCGAACCCATGACCTTCTTGTTGTGGGGCAACAGTATTAATAAGCTGTACTTATTAAGTGTAATTAAACTATAAAACATGGATGTGTGGCTCTTATTATGGCTGCGTTGGTCAAATGTCTTGGTCCAGTTTTAACTCTGCCAAAATTTTTGTTATTATATAATTTTGATTCTAAGATCAGTAAGTTTCATCTACCTTTGACAACAGCTTGTGAACAAGGCGAAGTGACATCTGATACTCAAACTCAAAGTCTGACTCCATCAGAGAGACTGCCACCCAGAAAACCGTGGCCAGTATTGACGAGGGATGGGACACGTGTGCAGGATCAGACAGAACACTGGGATCGATGCGATTGGTCGACGATGTGCAGGAACCAGGTGTTCTTCCTGATCGGCTGAGGCCATGACTGTTGCAGGCCTGTAAGTTCAAAATGAAACAGTTATCACTGTTTTGTTAACATTACATCTTACAACTAGGAAAAATATGGAATAGACAAACTAGAGTTGTGTTGTCCGCACAGTCCAACTGTTTTATACACACAAGACTAATGAGTGAGAGGACAAATAAGTTTCCTCGGGCATCAGAAATTTGACCTAACGAGAATCTTAATCTCTTGCCTGTATGCGATCCAGAGTCGCGCTGCGAGGAGGATCACTCGACTGGTTGCCACACTCTCCAAACTTCTTTGGTACCGAGTAGGAGCGTTGATGCCGTTGTGATGACAGACCAACAAATCCCGGGCCTGGGAAGTTCAACTGGCCTGTGCTCTTTCTGTTCATCAGTTTGTCACTAGTCACAAAGTCTGGTGACGACGTCCTGTGCATCAAGCAATGACAATTAATAAACTGAATATGATCAGTCATTGCATCAAATCCCTAATAAAATAAAACACCTTGTTCCAATATATACAGTCACAAAGAGCAGAGGCCTACCTAGTTAGAGCTGCCATGAGGTCGCTGTTTTTTAGACATTCTGCTAGATTCACCACCACTGACTCCAGCGTCAACAGCACTTCCATCACATAGCCCTGAAATGTGTTATCAAATTAAACAGGAACAAACATCAGCATCAACATAAATTCCCATCACACAGGGTAAATAGATTGTAAAGTGCGTGACTAGCTCTTTCCTGTACTGTCTCCAACCCAACAGCCTCTCATTTACCTGCACCTCATCTCCGTGCTCTCCCACCACCTCAACCAGTCGTGAGACCAGGTCAGAGACTGCGTGGTTGTTAATTGGCTGTTTGAGGGCTCTGAAGATTTGGAAGGAACGGCCAGCATAATGACGTGATGAGCTGCACAGGGCTGTCTGCAAAGCCACATCACTCAGCTCCTGCTCCAGATGGAAGTCTGTGTCAAGAGATGGGTACAAAGACAAATGAAGAAAGACACAGACATATAAGCAGGCTTGTCGTGAATCATTTATCGCCTCAATGCCACAGATTAGTCCAGCTTAAATATTACAAATGAATAATGAGAACTGAGGAGAACTGTTAAGTCTTTAAGGCTGCTTCATGGAAAAATGCAGAAGAGGGCGTTAAACAACTTATTTGAAGATGGATTTTCAGATACACTACATGTGAATCCCCAGGTATAAATGGGCCCTTATGTTCCTGCTATTCATAGAAAGGCATCTGGTTTTAACGTGACTCACCAGACTTGGATTCCTTGAAGACTGATATCACGTGGCGCAGGAAATTGGAGAGCTGCTCTGTGCTCTTGGAGTTGGGGTTCTTTGGCGTAATGTCTTCATGCACCCACAGTGGCCCAAACGTTCTGAGCAACAACAACACAGTACTCCAGGCACTGTATACCCACCACCAGTAGCACCACATAAGTGTTATACAAGCACTTATACATGTTCACATGCACACAGCGTGCACCACAGTGAGACTGTAACAAACACTTACTAACACACAGACAATTTACACCAAAACGCAGCACGGCTGGTGTTAGAGTCACACAAACCATGAGTTGAGGTGTGTGTACCTGGTGGACAGGAACTCAATGAGTTTGTTTGTCTTCTCATCCGTCTCATTGGGTGTGTTTTCAAGATCCTCCAGGTCATCAGGTGTTACAAGGGGTAAATTTCCAACACTGCCTGCAGTGCTGCCGCCACCAAGACTGGCAGAGGATGAGTTGGAGGTAGAGCTGAGACCTGAATCCACCACTGGAGATGCCTGCCACTCTCGCAGGAAGTCTGGTGCATCTGTGGGAACATTATGATTGAGAATACAGAATTGATTTTGCTATTGATATTTTGTTCGGAAGCTTTAAAAAATTAATAATGCAAGTTGTGTATGTTCTTCTTACGTGACTGCTGGTACTCTGTGTGGTAGCTCGACTTGATGGTGAGGGTTTTATTATCACTGATCTCTCTCGTCAGCATCAGAACTGAGGCTATTACCTGGAAACACAAAGCAATGGTTCTTCAGTGGTTAGTAAAATCGGGCCAAAACTTCATAGATGAGTCTATGAATCCATTTCTGACTGAATCACTTTCTGCTTGGCATAATAACAACAATTGTTGGGATCCCACTCTGACCTGGAAGTTGTTGTTGCAGGACAGGGCGATGAGGAGATGGAGAAGGAGGCGTTTGCTGTGTTCATAGACCTCTGGTCTGTAGTGGTCCAGACCTGGACATTAAAATACACAAGATAACAACAACAGGATTAAGTTTCTGCACATGAAAAAAAACCCCAACATAAATTATACTATAAAACACTAACAACTATCAAATACATATTCAGAGATTTTTTGTAAATATTTACTATCAACAGACTTGAAATAATCCTTGTTACTGTTGTGGTATCCAGAAATATTTATGTACAGGTTTTTAGGTGGCCACTGTGGTTTGTTAGGGTTAGGGTGTTTCATTGGTTCCAACAAAGGAGGTTGATTGTGTTTGTTTATATTCTGTACTAGACATCAAAATTTCTAACCAAACACTCAGACACAAAAAAATTCATGAAACAATACAGCATGGATTCTTAGACAGCTTCATGCGCATGGTAACACAGATCAAATGATAATAAACAGCCTGAACTTGAGCGCTACTATGTTGAATATGCAGACCACATAATAATAGATTCCTGCAGATCTTACAGTCAAGTATGTATCCACGTGTTAGGCCCAAACGTGGGGGCTGCTGAGAAATGCAGGCCCTGGGGAATGTGTCATTGTCTGCGGTGACGCAAGTCCTGTCCTGAAATGCGCCACAATGTGGGGTGCAGATAAAACCTTGCACTGTCACGCCACACCTCACTGTTATTTTTGCGCATTTCGTCAGGTGTGTCGCTGTGATGACAGTGCCAGTGGGTGAGGATTTTCTTATCTTATCATTTTAGCTGAAGGTGCTTTTAATTCATTTTAATATCGTCTCATTGGGAGAGAAGAGGGAGACGGTCTGGAGACACGTGGCCAGCAGACAAGTTGAGTTTTCAACAAGATCATATCAAACGCACACAAAATACATCTTGCCTCGACATGTACTAGGAGAAAGATAGTGTTGACTATGTTTGGGTGTCTGTTTGTGAGTTCTGTGTACACCTACCCAAGAAGAGGGCATGCAATAGCAGGGGCAGGTGTAAAGCCCAGTCTTCTCTCACACTGTGGTCCACAACCATTTCAGTCATAAATATCACTGCGATGTTACATCTGAGGAACAGAACACATTAGGTCTAGTGAGAGCACATTAAATAAACAGACAATATTTGCTACTCTGGGCTGCAGTGCTATATTAAGCCAAATTCTAAAGCTTGCCTTTAAATCAAATCAGATCAAATCAAATCAGATTTATTTGTATAGCGCCAAATCATAACAAAGTTACATCAAGGCACTTTACATATAGAGCAGGTCTAGACCAAACTCTTTATAAAATTATTTAAAGAGACCCAACAGATCCCCCGATGAGCAAGCACTTGGCAACAGTGGCAAGGAAAAACTTCCTTTAAGAGGCAGAAACCTCGGGCAGAACCAGGCTCAGGGGGGGCGGCCATCTGCCTCGACCGGTTGGGTTGAGAGAGGGAAAGAGAGAGAGAGAGAGGCACGGGGGAGGGGGGGGGGGGGGGGGGGGCAAAGTTGGGTAGAGTAGGGAGAGAAAGAGAGCAGGAGGAGGGGAATATTCAAACAGGTGTAGGCAGGAACATGATGCTGCATGAAGTTCGTAGGAATGATGCTGTATGGAATTCTCGAAGAGACATCAATCAGCCCACAAGAAGGACAATGGAATAATAATTTTGGACAATGCTTTTCTTTCACTGATTCATTTTTCTCATACTTGAGTAAAAGTAGTGATAAGAAACAAATTCCCTCCACCAGTTAATTCAATTTTGTCAGGAGCAAAACTTTCTATCTAATTGGTTTGACCAGCTATGTGTTAGCTATTCAAGGAATGTGCTGGAGACAAGACACACTGACAGAAAAACAATCCATCTGTAAAACTAATGGTAATTAAAAAGACAACCTCACAGTACAGAAACTGTGTTTCCTTGGATATAAAGTTCCAATTAATGAGCCACCAGCCTATTCTTCAGTAACTCTATGTTGAATAAATGCATCATAAATCTAATCTGAATCCCATTTTAATTAATGATAGTTGAGGTATTGAGACAGATTCCCTCTAATATTCATTCCCTACATAGCAGTGATGGGGTGAGCTGGCTCGGTTTCATTCTGAGCTTTATCAGACCATCTCTGAGAAGGTGTGGGAGAATACTTTGCTTTGCTGACTCAACTGATCCCCTGCTGATAGTGTCATAAGTAGTAGTCTGAGCTTAGTTTCTGTCCCACAGTATTTGTGGCTGTGTCAGAGATGATTGGCTATAGCATGGTGATTAGCCATACCTATGTAGTGGTCCCCGAGGTGTGATGGTTTCTGGGAGGTAGTCAACCAGAGGAGCCCAGCAGCCTCCATTTACAGGCATGGGTAATGGCTGAGGATGGTTGGTCTCCAGAACACTCAGGAGCCAACCAGCATATGGTGGGAGTGGGTCACCTACAGAAACAGGACACATTTTAATCTCATGCTCTTTCTCTGAACTTCAATAACACCTGTTCAAAATGCATTGATCAAAGACTGTCGAGAGCAGCAATGACAAGGCGATGACAAACAGCTCAGGTTACACCACAAAAAAAAAATGACATTTAGACTAAATCAAACAAATTTAAAACATGCGATATAACCTGTACAAATAAAGGTGCCAGTGGGTAGATTTTATCTTTGGAGAGAATCGGGCTAAGCATTTCCCTTAGTTTACAATAAATGTTTTTTTGGTGGCTGTAGCCTCATTATTAGCAGTGAAACTCCATCCAGCTTTACGTTTCATTACAATACAAGACGTAAAAAGTAAGGTTAGGAAAAAGTGTATTTTCTAATATGTCCAATTATTTTTAAAATGACAATGAACATTTGCATGCAAAACCAAATTTTAACTGTCACTGTTTAGAAACTGCGCAAACATTGTACCTGGCTGGTTACAGTCCTGTTTTGTCATATCAGGACTACAGCTGCATACTTATATCTGTAAAATGCTCCACACAGATGCTTAATGAAAATAGACTAAATACCATCACTCTGCTTCAGGTGATATTTGTGTTACAGGGAGAGTGGTGGCTCTAGTCTCCGGGCCAGATAAAATGACTGATATCCTATTCCAACATACACAACAAAAACTTAAATGTGATGAGGGAGAAATACAGTAGATTTCAGCTATCATACTCTATCTTACAACCCCTGTCGGTCTCAGCATAACAGCTGTCAATCTGTACATATCAGAGATCAGTGACAGTTAGAATAACCATCAAAGGTTTAAGTGGGGAACAGAAATGACTGACAGGAAGAATCTGTATGCTGGAGCACTCTCTAAATAACAGACCGCTGTAGTCCTTCTGGGGGTGTCCGCATGAGTGCACATTTTACAAGATCAGCAAGTTTGGATGTTTGCTCTCATGAAAACCAAGATGACTTACTCTTTTCATCTTCATAGGAGCCTCCAGAGCTGTTGCTGTAGCGAGACTCTAGTCTGTTGTGAGCCCTGGCCCTTCTGAGATAACATTAATGACATTAAAAGAGAAATTCAGAGTTATTTATTGCATCCTTTCTTTCAAAAGTCTGATATTATGCTGCTTAAAATGCAGTGTTAGGTCTGGTGAATAGAAATGAATAAAATTGTCTTACCGCTCTTCATCTCTGACCAGCTTGTTCTCATCTGTGTCTGGCATGTTCTCCTGACCAGCCACCACAGTGTTACTGCTCGAAGTGGTGCCTACACGCAAGACAAAGTAGAGCTCATCTTAAGAAATACAGAACTGTCCACCACATAAAAAAGCTTTGGAATTCAACACTGAACAGTCAGTATTAAGATGAAAAGAGAGCACAAGGAACTTCTCCTCTCACCTGTCTGTGAGGTGGAGGCTTTGTTGCTGGCAGCGAAGCGGTAGAATGGAGGATTGTCACAGTGCAAGACGACTGGGTTGACTGGGTCAGTCTGCTGCAGCTCGAACAGGAGCTCCTCCATAGTCTGGATCGTGTTGTTGCGACACAAGTAGATCACCACCTTCTTGATCTAAAAACAGATTCAAATGTACAGTTTTAATCGCTTTTCCTCCCATTATCTTAAATCATATACACCCATTATCTTTGTATTAGTCATTCACATTTCATTATGTTTTACAAATAAAATGTTTACCAAATGAGTTTAGACTTACATAAGGTAGCAGTGTGGTATCACTGCTGACGCCGCACAAGCTAATAAGGAACTGCAGAGTGATCCGTAAGTTGTTGCTCCACCTCTCGTTGGACACCAGAGCGTTCCAGGCGTTCTCAATTTCTGGGCCAGGAACCTCATCTCCATACTGATAATGTAAAAAAAAAAAAAAAGTCAGTTGAAAGCCAGGAGATGTCATAGGTAAAGAGTCATTTGACAAATTAAGCACAAAGATGGCTTCCCACCTTAGCGGTCATGAACATGAGGTTGTTGAGCACCAGCGAGGTTGCCTGAAGGGAGCCCCAGCCGTTTCCTCGCAGACTTGGGGGCAGGCCCTGAGCCTGACCACGAGGTTCCTCCTCTGGTGTGCAGGGGCTCGAGGCAGGAGGCAGGAGCCCAGTGTCCACTAGCTCGATATTGCTAAGCCATGGTAGCAGGTAGGAAAGCATGATCTGTCTACCATTGGGGTGTGTGGTTGGGAATCGCTGGCTCACCTCTGCACAGGTTAAAAAATAAATAGATAAATAAAAATACAGAGGAGTTCATGTTTTCAGCATTTTCTAGAAGGTGAACATTGTTCAAACTTTGGTCAGTAACAGGAGAAACAAAATGGAATTAAATGCAACATTTGTCTAGAGGAGAGTAACGGAGAGATTTGACTGAGCAAAAGCTGTTTTGGAAGGCATCCTAAAATGAGGATGACAAATATTATAGGATTCTTTTCTCGGCTGTTTTCTTGACATTGTATCCCAGTATCTTGTGTTTGGTCACACAAAAGCACAACAATGCCTGCACAGATTTATCATCAAGTATTTACCTGAGAAAAGAGGCAGCGTAAGCTCTGGGTACATGCTGGCCAGCTGGATTGAGAGCTGAGACAGGTTGACACTGTACAGAGGAGGCAGGGGGCCATGTGTCCCATACAAAATATTACTAGGCTTCTGCTCCACCATCCGCTTTGAGTATGCACACAGCTTAGACTCCAGCACCTGCACACATGTCATTTATCAAAACAGTTTTGGCTTGGCTTTGTGTGCAATTAATAAACATGTTGGCTCTTCTAAGTGTTTGTGTGTGTGTGAATATACCTGCATCAGCTGCATGGATATCTCATATATTTCTCTGCTGGTGTCTGATGCTTTGAACAGAACCAGATTAAGCAAGGTCACTAGGTCACATGGGTAATTCCTGGGAAAATAAGGATGAAAGCTCCTTAGATGCTAGTTACAATGAAAACTAACTCAACAATAATTAAAAGTTAAAATTTAAAAGAAAAAGTGAGGGCAGTGTGGACAATGACAGGGCGATTCACTGTTCAGATAATAATTCCCCAAAGACTAATTAAAATTTTATTTTAATAAGAATAATATGACAATTTGTAGATCCCATAAGGAAGATTTTTTTTAATTTATGCTATAGTATAAAGATGAGAGTCTGTTAAGGTGTTACCTGTTGCCGCAGACAGTGGCAATGGCTTTGAAGCAGCCACATGCCAGTTGGTAAGATCCAGTGAAGCAACGATCCACGGCCCAGTTGAACAGATTGATCTGGTCTGGGTTCAGTTCTAAGAGCAGAATCACCACCTCACAACCAAGACGATGCACCTATAGAGAAGATGTTGTGTTTGACATATTTAGGCACAAAATGAGCTACAGCTACAAATCCTTAATGCATAATAACCAGGGTATATTTTCAGAAAGAAAAATGCATACAGACAGCTGCTGTACAAAGAGTTAAAGGCCAAATATTGACATACCCGTAGGTCGTGACAGGCCAAGATGTTGTCAAGCCATTTGTAGAGATACCCATCAGTTGACAGACCCACATTGTCAAACACTGGACCGCAGCATAGAACAGCTGACATAGCCTAAGTAAGAAAAGGTGAGTTGAGTTGCTAAGGTTTCTGTAAAACATAATCAAAGGGAAAAAGAGTAATATAATGAACCCTGCTACATAATAGGATTCATGTGTCACTTACTTTCAGAGCACAGTACTGGTAGCGAGTGATCTGGTGGTTGCGGTCACTGTATCGGTCGAGGGGAGTGAACATGACACTGAAGGGTCCAGCCCATTGGCTGAACAGGATGAAGAGATGGTGTCTCAGAGACTGTTGAGGGAAGAGGAAGCGCCTGTGGTGGACTGCACAGGGGGTGTGAGAGAAAAAAATGACCATTTGTACTAAATAGAAGGAAAATAGTTTAAAGAACACCACTGATGCAGAATTAAATACTACTATATGATGGATGTACAGTAGAATGCTATGCAGTATAGTATTGCAAAATGATTTACCAGGAACACACTGAATGATGTTGGCTATCATCCCACTGAAATGGGCTCTGATGTCTTTCAGCACGTCCAGCTCTTTCTCATTCTCAGCCTCCAGAAGCATCCGGGTTAGATCCACATACTCAAGGAATAAGGCGCCCAGAGCCAGGGAATCACGCTCCAGGGCTCCATTGGTGCTGTAGAGGAAGCATATGGAAATCCAAGTTTGGTAATCACAGAGATCTTTTATGTTACATAAAAAATGTTATGTGGATTGGCAGGTTGAAGGATTAATGATCACAGTTGTATAGGTCTTTCAGCCAAAATGCATGAGGAGACACCAAAACAAAACATTGTCATCAGTGTGCTACCTGTCACTTATAACTCCTGCATTGGCCAACAGCTCGAAGATCCTGAGCAGCTGCAGCCTGAGAAGATCCCTCCTCTCTCTGCGCTTCTTGTTCTGAAAGCACAGAAAGGTTTTCAATTGACTATAATACATACTGGGGAATATTCAAGTCATAAGTAAACAATGTCAATTACACAGCTGAGATAAACATATGCAACAAACATGTTTTTTAAGGAGAAAGTAATTCTACCTTACATTAGCAGACTAATGATTTATAAATCCATTTTCATAAATAATTCATTATTTACTCATAGAAACCATCACTAATTGCTACAAGCATGCATTAGTACATCATATACAATACACTAGAGATATACAATACTACAGGAACAAGTGTATGTGTGTGCATATGTATGTCTGTTACCTCAGGCCTGCGTTCCAGGGCTTCCTTCATCAATGGATGGAGTTCTTCGACAAGCTCCCTGCAGACACAAAGGATCAGAGTGGTTAAAAATCAGCTGACTGACTCATTGCTGACTAGCTCAATAAAATGGATCAAATTATTCTCCCTTGGAAATAAAGGATTGTCTGATTTTAGGGATTAGTGTGGTTTGTAGCCATTTTTAATCCATCTTGTGCAAACCCAAATGTCACAAGGCCTATAACTATTCATCATCAACCATAATAACATTAGTAAAATTTGTCTGATGAGAACATAATCCTTTTGTTAACAGTGAGTACCAATTTGGAAAACGTTTCGAGGTAAAAAATGGCCGTTACTCTTTTCAAATTAAATACCTCCTTTACAATGGAACCACTGTATTTTCAAAAAATCTGATACATCTTTGTTCTTTGAAAAATTCCCTCATAGGTCAGTGATTTTTTTTCCTCTCTGAACGTCAGAGAGGTATGCTGCTCATCTCAGCTATGAAGGGAATGTGCAGACAGGGGGAATTAAGTAATATATTAAGGCAGCAAAAAACAGACAAATGAAGCCCATCTTTCGTCTTTGTAACTTTCATCCCTGCACATCATCCATTTTCCGTTGTAATCTAAATCTATCCAATGTGCAAAAGCAAAAGCTTGCACCAAAAATAAAAGCCCTGCATCACATTGCAATAGAAAAGCAGAGTCAATCAGAGATCAGAAAAAATCAGTTTTCACTAAAAACAAATGATTATACATATTTCAAAATCTAAAAACTGCATGTAACAGGTAAGGGTGTGCATTGATCCAGTACCTGAAGACCAGAGCATTTGTGCATCCAAACCCCAGAACCAGAGACTCTGTGATCTCCAGACTCTCAGCTCTCATCAGCGGAACAAGCTGTTTTAAAAGCCAGGCTACCGAGGGAGTGCCTATGACCTGAGCAAATAAAAAACACACACACACACACACACACAAAAAAAAACACATCAGAATGACACAAGTGAAAATCAAAAATAGTGATATTCTAACTATGGGCAACATAAACTTAAAAAAAATAAATAAATAAAAAAACTTAAATCAAATCTCTAACTTATCTAAAATCACAGAAATCTATAGAAATACGATTGAATGCTAACATGAACAAAAGGCTCTGAAAATTTTGCTTTCTTCTGAGTGCAAAAATAAGTATTTTCACTCAGAGCTGAAAGGATTAATCAATTAGAGAATGCAAATGTAATTTAATCTGCATCTATTTTGATAATTGATTGAATCATGCAAATATATTAGTCATTCTTTGGTCACAGCAGATGTGAGATTTTGTTGTGTTTGTCTGTTTCATATTATTATAAACTGAAACTTCTTGGATTTTGGACTCCTGTTTGAAGGACACACACCTTATTGTCGTAGGTGACACTGCCGTCAGGTGTGGTGGCGGTGATCTCTGGTGTGGAAGCTCTAAGATGTCCGGGGGACATGATGCTTGGCTTAGCCACACCTAGACACATGATCAGGTAGTTACGCCACAGTGAAATGTAGCTGTCACTGGAGCCTGCCGTGCTGGTCTTCTTAGCATTCACTGGGCTGCTGTAGAAAGAGGTGAAAAAACAGGGTAGGTAGTTGGTCTTTCATTTGCATGTGACAGATGTCTGAAATACAAAGTAATTAATATGTGTTCTTGTACTTGGGGTCAACCAGTGGCAGTAGCAGCTGCAGCCGTGTGAAGGCGTAGGGCCAGGCATATCCCAGGGCGATGGGGCAGTGTTTGGGTAGGTGCTCCTGCCGCAAGAAGATGTGCAGACAGAGCACCCATGGGTCCTTCAAGCACTGGGCAAAGATCCAGACATGGCTTGGGCTCTTCACATCGTAGGAGCTGCTCACCAGTCGAGCCGTCCACTCCACCAGCCACTGCAGGTCAACGTGGTGGCTGAGCGGCAAGGTGGACTGAGGAGGGAGGGGAGGGATGAATTATACACAGCAGCAAAAGCAGCAACTAGGAAAGCTGTAATATGAATAATTGATTTGATGCACTAATTTTACCGACATACTTACTGAGTCAGATACAGCCACATGAACAAAGCTGTCCATTACTTGAGGGCTCAGCTGGTCCATGACCTCTATCATGGGTTTGTCATCATCCTGGCAGGGGAGACATTTATAGAATCAGCTATTTTTAAAGCTGCATCACACAGTGTGAGAGAATTCACGGCAACATGTGGTACAACTCTGATCACGCCCACAGTCACATGACTCTCCTTCTGTCTATTTCCATCTCTTGTATCTTTGTTTAGAGACAATTTGTCACCAGCTGTCTGTTACATTTGTCATTACACTGTATATATAGAGAGCAGATGGTGAGTTTCATGTACTGTACCTCAGCATGTCCCAGAGCTGTGAAGAGGCAACGGATTTCTCTTAACACACCGACCGCCAACTTCCTCGTGCTGATCTGACATGAGCAGAGAAGCAGCAGAGCCAGGCCCTCAACTGCATGTAGCACTGAGCAATGAGGACTTCGCTCTGGTAGTCTCGGGCTGGCCTAATGGAGACAGTAAAAAGAGAGAGAGGAGAAGTTAGTAAAAGTAACAAGCATGATTCTGTTTTAGCAGTCAGGAAGCTCAGCTGTGGACTGTACCAACCTCAACTCCACCTCTCATCTTCCCCTGGAGCTGCAGAGCTAACCTCCACTGTGTGAGCAGCTGGAGCAGGAGCTTCACCGAGGCATCCTGCAGACCCTGATGTGTGTCTTGGACCTGGAATGCAGGGACTCCATCACTGTCAATATTTTAGCATTGGCCGTTAATTCAGGAAGCATAATGCTTTTTAGATCACTCCAGTTGTGTTTTCCCTGTGGCTTATAAAGAAGATAATTTTGCAACAACCTACTTCGATCATGAACCGCAGAGACAGACAACCAGGGGCAACATTTTATGGGTTT
Organism: Remorina albescens; assembly: GCA_034769265.1. NCBI lineage: Eukaryota > Metazoa > Chordata > Actinopteri > Carangiformes > Echeneidae > Remorina > Remorina albescens. Next base: position 5,618,584 of record CM068490.1, read on the forward strand.
GGGTTGGAAAACAATTAAACTGCATGCAAGAGATGATAAAGCTGTATTAACCTACTTTAAGACTTTTAGTTTGGTTTTAATTTGACCTGGAATTTAGGCATTTAGGATTTAGGGTGATTATGATTGTGTTATACCTCCTGTTAAAAACAGCAGCAGTTTGGTATAAACAATGGATGTGTGCTTTTTGCCTGAACATGTCTAAACAGAGCAAATATAAGAAAGAATATTTTAATGACAGGTTACTGTAGGTTACTGTCAAGTTCAGTCATACCTCACGTAGGAGGAAATGTGTGTAACCAAACAGGACGTCTTCCCTCCAGTCTGAGAAATCCAGCAACAGGCTCTGCAGGGAGTTCTGGGAAATAAGACGAAGCTCATCGTCCATGTGTACAGTAAGTCTGAGGGAGGAAACACATCAACAAATCAGGGTAGAGAAGATCATAACAGGGTTCTAAAGAGATTAATGACAAAAAAATTAAAAAATAGGTGTCGCTGTGTCTCTAACTGACCGTGAAAGCAGGTCAATGAGCTCAGGCTTGGACATGCCATCAGGAAGAATGCGAGGAATAGCAGCCACACATGTCCTGAACAGGTCAATTTTAGGTTTCCTCTCACCACTGTCAAACATGGAGGTAAATATTAAACAACATTCCTCATTCCTGAAAAACTTAAAAAGTTCAAAGAAGAGGAAATCTTTCCACTTTTTCGAACTCAAAATACAGACAAGTCATGTTTGCACAAGCTAACATTATTTATCATCATTTATCAAGCAAAAGCTCAGACAGTAAAACAGCACAATGTGAATAATAATTCATGTTCTAATGGTTAATTTTTAAAATAGGCTTTAATTTTTAATCAAACAGAATAATCCTCAACACTAAGAGTCTAAAAATCTTTTCAGTTGTTGCACGTTGTAGTTACATACGTGATCATGTCCTCTGGTTCTTTGTTGAGCATCTGGACACTGGTGAGCATCATGCAACGTCCAACCTCCTTGTCCAAATGTCTCAGGATGTTGTCCAGAGCCTTTCGCACCTGCGAGTAGTACAAGGACATTCCTGGGGGGGGAAACAGAGACAGACCGAAAATGGAGTTAAGGACTACAGCCAACTTATACTAGTTTGAAAGCCTCCAAACACAAACCTATCAGTTTGGCTTCTTCTTCAGTGAGCGTCTTGCTGAGATAAGTTTTCTTCTTCTTCAGAGAGTTTCCAGAGGGCAGAGTGGCTCCCGTGTTGGGCATAGGAGGCTCTCCGTCTTTCTGCTGCAGAGCATCTGCTATCACCAGGAATGCCCGGAGACCTATGTTCATACGCTAGAACAAAAATGATATAAAGCTCAGCATTCTTACCACATGTGGTTTTTTATGAAGAGCATTGGTGAATTTGAGCCACTAAGATGGACTTCTTACAAAGAATATGAATGTTTATGTGGGAGGATAATACCTTAAAAACAAATTCGATAATACAGTGCTGCTCAATTTTTCTGATCAAAAGTGATCCTACAGTTTCTATATTTTAAGTTCAGTAATCACAATCTGCATTTACAGCATGTATACAATTCATTATTTATGTATTCATTAACTATATATTTTACTGCAATTCTAAATATTGCTGTACGGATCAAAACATACCACACTGATATTCGAAATGTCTTAATTGATGTTACAGTATCACTTCTTTAATTTATTCTTATTCTTTACCAAACTGTGGCACCTGTATTGTTATATTAAAGTCCAGCTGAAGGCAGGTCAGCAGACGATATGAGTGGGCTGTATTAACAGCAGCTAAAGAATAGTGAGCTACAAAGCCTTGGTTAGCTCCTCTGTCTAACTCCACACCCCCAGATTCTTTTTCACTGTTGAATTTCCAACCCAGCTTACACTGATTCAAGTCATATCAATAGACGCAATTAATTAGATTCAAGAATTTACTAGAATGAACTCAGTGCACTTTTCCATTACACTGCAATCATTGGTTTGTTTCTGTTCATGTATGCAGGATCCTGTGAACACATATGCTCCATGTCTTGGATCAATGTTACAGCTGAGATGGTGGTTATTCATTCTGGTGACACGTTTATTCCCAGAGCTTCACCAGCTTCCAGTTACCTTCCCCACCGACTGAAAACGAAAACCAACTGACTACAAATAAAAACTAGAATGCTCACCCTAACGTGGCCCTGGGGATACAGTGTTGACTGAGTGCACAGGATTGAATGTCTGTGTCTGCTCTCAATTTTACCTCTGGGTTAAGACTGAAGGCTTTGGCAGGTTTCCCAACACTCAGCAGGTCAAATATGATCTCCTTCATAGCAAAATCCAGTCTCTCCTGCACAGGTCAAACATATTGGTATTAAAGGATTTCAAAGTTGATGCAGTATGATGCAGCAGGAACATCTGGTCTTATTCATTTGATCTCTATTTAAGTCAGGAAAATGTACATTGGTGTTCCACGCTGCTGAGAAATAACAAATATCTTGTATGAGATATTTGCCACCGCCTTGAAGAGCCATAAATTCCTTAATGACATGTGAGTTAGTTTCAAAACCAAAACCTCCCATACAGCAGTGTTTTATTTTTGTCCTTTGACCTTATGAGAAAGAACCAACCTCTATGCTATAGTCGTTTGTACATCCGAGTTTAAGTGTGATACACACCTGAGCAATAAACTGGATAATCTTGACAAATATATTAAGGGGCATGTCTCTGGGCACAACGCTCCGGCTCCCCTTGGGAAATAGAGTGGAGGTGATGGACGTCAAACGACTGAGGAAGGAAGGAGAAAAGGGAAATTTACACCTTTGAAAAGAAAGCATCATTTTCTGTCTTGGTACTCTGTTCATGGCGACTGTAGCAACATTTCCAAGTACATTCAACAGAGACACGTTGATGTTACATTTCAAACTACATGTCATGTCACAACACTGAGAAATAAAACTAATGGTTTTATACAATGGCTTTTACCTTTGTGTTCCAGTGTTGCTCTCACACTTTATTCGTATCATGTAAACCCATAGCAGGCGGTAGAGTGATTCCAGAGCCACACGTGCCATCTTAGGATCTTTATTCTGCATTCACACATGACCATGAATCATGAAACTGTTACTGAAGTTTTAATGAGCTCCCATCAATTCTTAACCTGAAATTGTTCCCTTGAGGCAATACATAATGAAGGCTGATTTTATTGGAGCGGTATTAGGTAATGCAGCAGCAATTTGTTGCATAAAGTTCAGTGATGTGTGCGTGTAGGTTTATTACTTTGTCAAAACTTCTGACCAAGCGCTGAAACTTACTGCATAGTGTTCTAACTTAATAAATAAAACCAAGTTATCATAATTCTCTACCACTTGCAGTGGTATAGGCACTAAAACTGACCTTGAGGTTTGACAGGCAGTTGTTGAGAAAAATGTGCCAGCGGCTGAGGAAGAACTGCTTCTGACTGACACACAGAAGGCAAGTCACCAGAGGATACAGAGCCTGGTGTAGAGTGAGAGAGCAGATGGGAGACATTTGCATCAGGCATTTCAGCATGACAAGTGGTAAAATATCAGGGCTTCCCAATTCAGAGTTCACCAGATGATGACTGTAAATATAAAGAAATCACTTGAGACTGTAAGTATGGAGCTAATTACTTTCTTTACCTGCTCCACAGACATGCAATCATTTAATGAAGTCAAGTCTGATCATCACTTGTGGATGGATAATTATATTATTTGAGACTAAGTTAAAAAATGTTTTCACAATCATGTTCTACTTGCTTCGGGCCTTATAAATCCCCAATTCACCCTCCAAAATCAACAATTTTTTTTTCCTCAACCGTCTATGTCCCTTTGTCTTGAATTAAATATATTCAACAAAAGAAAAATCTTCTCTCTGTGTGTTTTATCTTACCACTAGGTTTCATGAAAAGAGCAGCTTGTCATTTATACATTGTGGAGAAATTTTTTTCCTCTTCATTTCTTGGACAAAATTAAAACACCACAAAAAAACTGACACTACATGTTCACAGAGCAAGACTACACATCACTGATTTAAACTTAAGTTGACTTATGGGAATGTGAACTGGCTGTCTAGTCAGATGAAAGTCTACATGAAGATCATTATTACACATGCATGCCTTGCTAATGGTCAGTGGGAGACTGGGTACGCCCTTGTCATTAATGGTTTTGGAAATGCAATGTTTGACAAGTATATCATTTACCTGTCACTCCTTATTAAAGTCACTGTTTGTTATCTGTCTCTCTCCCATTTCAGCTTCTCCTTTCCTAAGGTGCTCAGAATGTAAAAGAATAACAGTTACGGAAAAGCACCAAATGACTGTCATTCCTGACATGTCTGCCCATTCAGCCCTGACGCTGTAGGTTATTGTTTGTTTCTGTTCATGCCTTTGCATTGTGGAAACACTATGTATGCAACACGGTGGGTGAAGTCCTCAATGCACTAATAACTTGGAGTATTTGGAGAATGTTTAGAGTGAAACAAGCACACTGGTTGAGTGAGATATCTGCACTGCTGCGGACAAAGGCAGACGGAGCCGTGCACATATCACAAAGAATGACAATGGCCATCCTACAGCTGATTCAACAGTATTTCTATGGCCATTTGTAGAAGTTTTTATTTCACAGGTTTTACAGAAGGACTGTGTTCAATGGGCTACTTCAGTGTCTAGTTTCTGTACATGCAAAGTGGAACATTACAACAACGCATTGACATAATGTATCCCTGAACAGTTTTTTAATGAGCTCTAGTAAAGATTTGACCTAACAACGGAGTTACAGAGGAGTTTTTTTGGATGCTTGCTCATGTCATACCTTTACCTTAGTAAGAGAGATGTACTGCATTTAATTTGCTGACTACATCGTCTACTTCCATGCTGTGAGCAAACACTGCCCATCTGGCGTCGCTTCAGAAACTAGCCTGTGTACTGGACCCAGCACTCTCGTCTCCTTACCATGCAGCGATAAAAGCTCACATGTTGGTGAATTACAATAAGTGCTCTCACCAATTGCAGTGATGGAAAGGAAATGAAGAGAGATAAGCAGTGATGACACAGACTATGGGAAGAAACTTACCAGAGAGTGTTTCTTCCTAGAGGACAGGTCCAGTGTGGTATCGTACAGACTCTCTACGAAATTTCGTAGACACGGCACATTCACCTCATTTTTCACAGTCTGTTAAAGGACAAATTTTGCAGAAGTTCTGTAAACATTTTCCTTTAGAAAACTGGTTTTGATGGTGTTGTTTTTCTACATAACCTAACAGGCCACTACATATACATGTTTAAGATTTAAATGATCCTCAAGATATGATGTAACACATTTAGAGAAGCAGACATACTGTGAGTGGTAGAGAAAAAACACATATAGGCTTTTTATTTAAGAGGCAAACAGTAATAAAACATCCTCAAGACAGACAGACATGCACTCACAGCAGCCACTGGTACAAGTATCTCCACGAATAGTCCGGCTAATGAGTGTTTAATATCTTTGTCCTTCACTTCCAAAAAATACTGCGCACACTCCTACAGACAGGAAAAGACAAAGAATCAGAGACAGTGAGAGAAAAAAGACAGGCACATGATAACTTTGAATGCAAAGCCACTTGTTCAAATGCTTTTACAACTGCAATTACCATCAAAAGACCAATATGAAAAGCACTTAAAGCCAAATTGCTTTAGTGGAACTTCTTAGCAGCTGACAGAGCAGCTATGTGAGCAGTACTCAGCTCCTAAATATGAAATGTAGGCAGAGGAAGATCAAATTCATAAAGCAAAGCCTCTTTACAGTTAGTTGAAATGTCAACAACAGGTGGGGCACTGAGTGCTTTCAGCTCATTCTACCTGCATGAACTGGAATGAGGCCTCAAAGTCTTCCACCGGGTACATTTTGATGCGGAAGAACTTGAGACCCATGATGAGGCTGATAGTGGATTGTATAACATAGGGGCTCTGCTCCTTCTGTCTCAGCTCCTTCAGCTCGGAGATGAACTTCTTTCTCACTGCTGGGAACCTGTTGAGAAAATGGTGGCAGATGTAAAACAGGCACTCCTCAGTTTTAATAAATTTCCTCATGCTTTGTGTCTCCGCTGAGTGGTGCAGTTAGCGGATTAGCAGCAAGATTTAATTCATGTTTGATTTTATTGTGTACTTTGCACAATATTACATGTACACGGTGTGTTTCAAAAAGTGCTCTGCAATCCTATATTTAGAATGGCATCTGGAAGGGTGGAGTGAATGTGTATGTGTGCATGCACTTGTTTTTAGGGCATCAGTATGCTTTTGCATGCTTCATATGGGGGTGGTCACAACGGTTAAGTAAGCTGAACAGCCATAAGCAGTGTTTAGTTCCGAGTGATAGCTAAGATACAGACAAACACTGTGATCTATAATTCAAGCTCACAGATAATGTAGATGTGCTCAGATTGTTCATGTATGACTCTACATTTTTATAATCCTGCAAAATACTGCGAATAAATTACGCTGAAAATGTCGTTAGAAATGAGTCGAGAGGTTTAATCAGGTGGACAACCCAACATCCCAAGGCAGAGATTACATTGAGTAAACTAGATCTTGTATTAAATGAATGACAAATTTGTTTGTGTGTGTGTGTGTATGCGTGACAGTTGCAACTGAGCCATCCTGTGAACACACGCCTCGGCCATCACAGTAATAACCTCTCAGAAAATGGGAACAGCACTCATCTCTCATCACCCACACTACATTTCACAGAGGGTTGACATCATCTGCCGTGTCATTATCCTCAGTTGCCATCATGCACACACAAAAGTGTTTACCAACACACACGCAACCAGACTACTAGCACCCAAAACACAAATAGCAATTTTAATCTGTGCTTCTACTGAAAATGGGGTCAGGAGGAGAACAGGAAGCTCCTGTAACTACACATTTACACTATTCAGCCCACAGCTGCAATATGACCTGGATCACAAAATCTGTTTTGACTCAGGGCAAAGACACAAAGAACCTTATTGTAAATTGTCAAAAATCATTCAGCTGAGTGAGTATCATACCTGCCTCTTGAATGGTGGACAAAAAATAAGGGCAATTTTTTATTATTTTGCTTTAACGCACCACAACTTCATCAGCTCAGAGATACATGATGAATTTCAGTTTACACACTAACATAGGAAGACAGCAAACTGGAGATCGCCCTAACAAATTTATATAAAATTTACACATTACAAATTAACTTTCTACAGTTATACCAACACACATGCAGTAATAAATATTAATTTCCATTAAGTAACAAACATTTACTATACCTGGACTGAGCTACAACTCCCACTACTTCAGCATAGAGGTCAGCCACAATGTGCATGTTGCCTGTGTTGGGTCCCAGATACCTAAAAGGTAAACATAAACATCAGTAACTAGCACCAATCATGCTGTGTAGCAATGTAGCTGTAATACACATATTTCATTCACTTGTAAGAACTTTAAGATTGATCTATTTTGCTAAAAGTTATCATACTAACCCTTCCTTGTATTTGAAGTGCTTGAAGGCCAGGTTTATAACTTCTTGAATGAGTCCATCTAAAAGAGGATGGAGGGGGATCTGGATGGACAGAAAAAGTTCTAATTTAGTCCTGACAATTATGATACATCATCAAAAAACATGAATGCAAATAAGAAGTGCTATTTTCCCCTATTCTGTGAATTCTATTTTGTATTTGTAGTAACAGAGTCGTACAAAGGGAAACTAAAAGTTTTTTATTATGTGACAATCACACTTTCAATAGTTGGTTAAAGTTAAACCCCCATGATAACAGATTTGAGGAGACATACAACATTTCAACGTGCAGTACAGACAAGTACGACGTGAGACTTACCTGCTTTAAAACTTCTATAAGCACTAGAGAAAAGATGAAGTCTATTGCTAAGTCTCTCCTTTCCAGTAAGTAGTCCTTCTGCTGCTCATCACTGTGACAGATGGAGAAAAACAGAGACATTATTCACCACACTCGTTTTAATAGTGTTGGTTCTGTTTGTGCAAACACCTGCTCTTGCTCTGGTGACAGTCAATATGTCACACACAAAAACAAGTTTTTATTGGATTTCCATTAATCAATTAAATGTAAGCACCATCTGTTCCATCATGTAACTTGGTGTACTCAGTGTGTTGTTTGTTTGAGATTTGTTTGAGAACAGGCTTCTTCAAGGAGGACAACAGTGCCAGTGCAGTTTTTTCCTTTGGTTTTATAGGTTCCTACTCAATTGTTTTCATTACATTGATGAGTGTACAAAACAGCAAGATTGATATGAGTATGTGACTGTGTGACTGTGTGTGTCTCTCACTTCTTTGACTTGGTGTTGGCTCTAGGTCGATATTCATGGGACTCGTCCTCTAGGCCGTTCTGCCTCTTGTACCAGTCAAACAGAGTCCTCAGGATAGATGGCAGGCAGTACTCTGCTAGAGAACTCATAGTGCTGATTAACTGCAGGGAGGGAAGGAGGAAGAGCAGGTGAGGGTTAGGAGTGAAAAGAAGGAGGGAAGAGTGAGAGGTTAATCTTATTCTGAGAAGAAGAGCAGGTTTATGACCAGAGGGAAAAAAGGGGTGGCACGTGTCCATGTCAGCTGCACACACCTGGTCAAACTGTGGGTCCTCTCCTCTCTGCAGAGATTTATTTAGTGGCTTCTCCTGTGAATTAGAATAGACAGATAGAAAACATTCATGTCAGAGGAGACCGGGCAGGTTAACAAACAATCCTCAAAACCTTCTGTCTTTTCCATAACATGTTTTCATGGTGATGAAAAAACTGAAGTCTTTTACAAATTCTAACAACAAGCATCGAAGCTGTTGCAATCAAACCAAAAGACCACATTTAAAGGCATCAGTGCTGTCTGAATTAGTTTCAGCTGTTTGCGTCCACCTAAACATTTACCTGTTAACACTGTAAATAGTGAAGCTTTTTAAACCTATGCTGGTGTCTTTCAGAAAAAAGATAAAATCCTTTAGACAAAAATGCAACTTTGAAGTTTTCAGCCCAGAGAACGGATTCGACCAGGCTGTTAGGAACATGTTCCTTTCAGGAAACATACCCAAGCTAAGCACCAATAAACATATAACAGGAAAGACCCCCAATAATAATGCACATTTTAGATTGCGTTCTGACATTTGTATTTATTAATTTGCCCCGACTAAGTATCCCCGAACTAATACCCCAACTCAAATGTGTCGAGCACGCTCTCTGTCATTAAGTCCAATATGTAACATGAGACTTGATGGTTAAGTTACAATACGTCACACATATTTGTCTGGTCCTGCAAGCAGAAAAAGTGGATATAAATACAAGGACATGGGACTCCTGGACATCTACATAACATCCCAATTTACTTGTTTTGATCAGGTCTCATGTGCTTCTGTGTATGTGCAATTTAAAAACTTGTGCTTGTCATACACCTGTTTAAAAAGCAAGGTTACAGGAACTGAGGTTTGTTCCCGCTGAATAAGGGCCAATTTTTGCTTTAAAAAAACAACAACAACAAAACATTATGATTGATGAAATGTCATGTTGAATTGTGTTATAATCAGCATATGAATTGTTGAGGTATTTGTTTTGTAGGGTCTCACTGAACTTTGACCTTTACTCACTTCACCCGAAAGTTGCCTTTCATGGTGGATATACTGAAACTGATATTGTGACACATCTGAGGTCACAGTGACCTTGACCTTAGACCACCACAATATAATAAGTTCATCAAAAACTGAAACATTCAATATCTACCTACTGTGCAACAGGACAGACAATGCAAAAAAAATCATGTTTCTGGCTGCAGAAGAATAGAAATGTGTGTGTCTGATGGAAAACAATTCATAGCTGTGGCAGCTTCACAAATACATCAGACTTTAGACATAAAATTAAATATATAAAAAAAGAAGAAGCAGAAAATAGGCCTTGAAAATCAACAGTATAGATGGACTTGAGTTTGTGTCTGCATAGTCTCACTTTTTTTACCTGTGCACTGTGCTAGACTTTTTGTGTAGTGCATGCTGGCATATGCCTCACCCCTCATGACTTAGCAGAAATATAAGCAGATAGTGATATAGATAGAAAATGTGTCATATTGTTGTTATATTATATTTAATGAATAAGCCAAGAAGCTTAGTGTGGACTATTCTGGAGAAATGTACACCGCACTTCCTCTGCATAAAAAAATAACTGTCATAAAAAGCCTTTATATACTAACGCAGTCAGATAAAATGTCAACAAGGTTGTAACCTGAGAGAGACGGCACGAGAAATATGGACAAAACAATATGACAGATCAATGCAAAGTTGCTCACCAGTGGTTCGGCCATGATGATGCGGATCTTGCGTTCAGAGAGCAAGGTGAAGTTGGCAAACAGGCTTTTCAGGACGAATTCGCCCGGCTTGCTCTCGGGGTCCACGTTGACAGGAGCCATGACGACAGGACCCTTCCTTTCTCCCAAGGTTCCACTGACTGGAGGGAGTTGGGGCTTGAGTCCCACTGGAGAGGCTGGGCAGAGATAGGACAAGTCGGTCTGAAATCTCTTTTGTTATGTTTTCTATTACCTCTGTATGAAAAAGAATACTTGAGTGCTTTGAGTTTTAGAACTATGGCTGCCATAATTTGTGGGGATATAAACAGGAAGCAAAATGTTGCCACGGATGGAGTGAATTACTAATCAGCACTCATACATTTCTTAACGTATAAACAATTTGGCAACACAAACAGGCAACATGTAGAGCAATTTCTGCTTTGAAATGTAGACATGAATGTCCAGATAAGTGACATGCAAATTGCTTCGATACAGAAGAAAAGATGAGTCTTGCTTCACAACTACTGCTGCAGCTCCATCTGCAGACTGTGTTGATAAACAGCCAAGTCACCCCATTCCTTACAGGAAACCTCTGGTGTAAAGTCGTGTACTAACACCACTTATGCCCGTCTGATGTGCAGCTAGTAATTCTTCACCCAGTTCTGTGACCATGATGTAATCTTCACACGACAGCAGCTGAGAAACAGTCTTTTTTCTTCGAGTGCTCTAATATGCCTTAGAATTTGTATGTGTCAGAATCATTATGTTATTGCTGTAAAGTTATAATCCTCAGCCATGACTAATTAATGCTGATGTACCGTCCAGGTTTGACTACACTTTCTAGGGACACAGATGGACGCACACACACGCACACAAACATTTGCTCAACAGTCCATGTTTTGTCAGACTCCTGATTTCGTCATTAAAACAGAGCATTAATAACTTTTGCAAGACATAATGAAAAAAAGAGGAATACATGCAGAGTGTGTGGTGTTCAGAAACAGGGGCATTCCACGCCACGTCTCTAAGATTAATCACATCATGCCCTTAAAAACTAACAAACCCATCACACTTCCTGAGCATTAGTGATTCTGCTTTCCAAGAGCTCAAAATAAACTGTGCGGGAAACGTAAGTATTTTGCACTCTGACCTATTGGTCCTGACAGCCAATCGCAACCAATATGATAACACAAAAAACCAAATACCTCTTCAACATAGTTACAGTGGAGTAGCAACGGGTGAAACTAAATCCAACCGAGGAAGCTTGTCTAGTCAAAGTAATTGCAGGCTTGATTTCATGAACATACAGAGCAGAAGAATGTATTTTTTTTTCCTGAAGTGATAAGTGAGTGTGAGTTAACAACTCTGTCAGTTCTTACTGACCTTTCATCACCACGTGACCTGACCTCACTGGGGAGGTGAGATGTACACAGATACTAACGCCCAGGCAGGACAACACTGCAAATCTCACTCAGCACAGCAAATTATTTGCACTCAACCAATGCAAACATGCATGGGCATGAAAACGCACCACTGAACGCTTACCAAGACCCTTGATGAAGCTGATTACACTAGCCCTGCTCCATTTAGTTGGCATTTCCATGTTGTAGGCACTCAGACTGAGAGCTGCAGGTACAGTGGGTCGAGGTGGGTAAAATGGGAACGCCCCTTAGGATGGAGGATGAATTGGACACTGTGTTAGGGTGGGAGACTGAGTAGTTTACAGGGTGTTAAACACGGCTCCCATGATTAACAAATCTAAGTAATTCCTTGCAGGAGAGCAAAGTCTGTCTTTATTATCCAGCTACTCCTCCATAACCGAAGCTGAAAGTGTGAACCTCCATCATTCAGGAAATTATAGACAGGTGAGACAGTTTCTTGACAGCAGCATTACAGCTCTGTTGTGCATTCAATCCATCTGAAATAGGAAGATCTGCTGTATCCATAGACCAAATCCACCGTAGCCAGAGTGAAACTTCCCAAGTGAAGTGTTGCAAGAGGAAGAGACAGTGTCTTCTCAAAATAACAGAGGAGGCACCCAACTAATTCCGCTGTGAGTGAATTCTACCAACTGGGATCGAGAAATCTCCCACTGTGCTGCTCCAGCAGAGTCTTGGGTCGATCAGAGCTTGCGGAAGGCCCCATGCTTGTGAGCTATCTGAGCTTACATACCAACAATCAGTTTCTACTTAAGCTTCGGTTTCACCTCCAGCCTGCCGTCAATTCTCTGTCCGACAGCTCCCATGACCTTGGAATCCCTGAAGCCCATTGGAAAGTTGTGTTGAAATAAAGTGCTTCTTTAAGTGTGGTTTTGTGGCTGTCCTTTTGTTGTCAGTAGCAGTTAAGTAAAGTCTGCTACTTGTGGAGATCTGACCAGAAGAGTTGGGTTGGAATTTCAACACTGCCCCGAGAGAGAGGCAAGGGGAGGAGGGAGGAGCTATATATAGACCACTGGCGGCCACCCTAATACATACCCACCGCTCCCACTGACCCCCTACTCATACACAAGGGTATACACATGCAAATAGATATACACTCAAAGGGGCATAAACACATACACACACAGAAACATGCATACATACACATGTGCACCACAGTTGCTCAGGGCAGAAGTGATAAATTAGGAAAACGAAGCAATGTGGTCAAACTACAAAGCAAATGGCAGCAAATCTAATGCAGAGAATACAAGCTCGACTCTAAACAGAGATAATCCATTGCAGTTTGTCAGTGACATAAATATGGAGTGTGTGTGAATGTGTACATGCTTGTGTGTGAATCTCAAGCATGTCAGTGAGGAAAAGAGACGAAAGCAGGAAGACGTCACCATATTCAACAGGGTGTGAATATAGTGCACCAGAGCACTTCTAGGGACATTTGGATGACTTGGCATTTTAAGAGATGAATCAGCAGCAGTCCGTCACGTCTAGTCAATACAAGTCTACCTTGGTTTACTGCATATCGTATATCCGGCAAAGTTTATTGAACAAAACGGGTGAGCAAGACTGAGGGAAAGGAAGAATACATGTCGAGGAAGACAGAGGAGATGTGGATTGATAGTAAATATAATAGCTAGTTAAATAATAATAATAAAATAAAATGAATCAGTAACTATTTTGGCAGATAGATGCCAGCTTCAGAGATGTGAGGCTTGTGAAGCTTTACATTTCATACATGATTGTAAACTAAGCAGTTATGAAACATAAGTCATCATAATGGATTCTGCACTGCTTGTACATTTTGGCTGAGCGTATTGCAATGAGTCACTTTTAAAAGCATATAGACGGATTGATACAAACATATCAACAGCCCTCAACAAGACCAAACCTGTGTGTTTCAGAGGCTCCTCAGTCTCACTTAGCTCTGAATATAAGGTAAACAACACAAATGTCAATGTTTTTTACACATGAATCATGGTTATATTTTACCTTTGCCAAGGAGGCTGCGTTTCCATCTGTGTGTTTGTTTGTTTGTGAGCAGGTTTACAGAGCGCTTTCTCTCATGCCAGGTTTACTGATTATTTTAGTAAGGCTGGTATGAGATGGAGCAAGCTCAACTTGATGAGATCAGCTATTTACCTAATGATAGCAATTGATAAATGCTTAAAACACAGACCTAACTTGGACTTCCGGGCCTGTTTCTTGGCTTTACAGCCTTCTGTCTGCTATCTTTATCATGACCTTGAAACAGACATGTCTGCACATGACTGAATTTGGTCTAATAGCTAAAACAAAATGGAGCTTGGGTGAGGAAAACACATACACACACCGACCTATCAGGGCCTCTGTGATTTCTTTTTTTATTACGTCATCATAAATGGCAGAAGGGAACCATCAACACATTCCCTGTAATTCCTCTGTAACTAACATAACCCCCGCTGACAGTTACCTTCAGCACACATACAATATATGAGCTCAATATTTGGAAACACTGAAGTACAAGAGGAGAGTCTGCCTGTTCATCCTTATAATATATATATACCAACATGGAAACACATTATAGTACCCTATAGGCTACATGGTAATGTCTATGTTACTCTCGGTGGGGCAATGAAATAGCAACGGCTTTCCGTAATGACTCAGGTTCATGAGCCCACTGCTGTAGTGGGGAAATTACAGTATGTCCAGTTGGCAACAGTCTGAAATGATGCTGCTGGATAACCGTCTCAGACTAACTCAGAGCGCTGCAGAGCCGCTTTACCTTTTGTTTTGTAAACACTGACCTTCTGACAACAGAGCAGATTAAGTGATACTACTCTTTAGAACCGTAAACAGAGCATTAAGACAGGCTGACAGGATTATAACAAGTGTAAACACACAGATCTGTTTCATATTTCAAGATTATTATTTACATTTTGGTTGAGCTTGAGACTTTTTGAACAAAACCCATTTATTGCTGGGCACAAAGACTATAATAAAGTTAAAGAATAACTTCTATACTTTTGCTGAGTAATGTGTTGTATAATTAATATAGAAAACTGCTGAGGAGTGAGATTTATCCTCAGCTAACCCCTGGAGCACTTCTCTCCCCCCTGCCTCCCTCTCTCTCCACCCCTTGTCAACCATTATTCCATTACGTAACATTGCCAAATATTGACAGTGTGGATTATGATGTATACTGTCTGTTTTTCCACCTCATGCAATCCCAACACACACAGACACACAAACAAAATAAGCCTCATCTTTGCACTGCAGGATGAACTGCCTAGTCAGTATCACAAGAGTATTTCGTATCAGGCATTTCTTTGACATGCCAGTGACAGCAACTGTGATGTGGTGCCTGTACTCACTCCCTCCTAAGGACTTGAGAAGAGACTTGAGGCTGATGTCGAAGAAACCTGAATCCTGCTGGCTGGTCGCCATGGCTGCAGAGGCTATGTCGCCACGGTGACAGACAGCAGAGGTTGGACAGGATGGCAGGATGAGATGTTGCGGACAGAACAAGCAGGAAAAAGAGGAGTATGCTCCGAGAGAGAAAGACTGGGAGAGAACAAGAGAGGGATGCGGGTGGGTAGCCAGCGATGCGGATGTTGCGGCTGTCTGATGCTGAGCGCGCTGCGTTTTTGTTTGTGTGTGTGTGTGTGTGTGTGTGTGTGAGTGTCTGTGTTGGGGAAAAAAGGAAAAAAAGAGCAGCACTCAGGCTCATCTGTGGTCTGTGTTGCTTTCTTGCTGGCGAACACCCCCCATCCCCTCTGTGTTTTGCTCTCTCAGGACAGTGATACACAGATGTTGGTAGATGCAAGCAGCCAATCCTCTTAGAGGAAAGGCAGAGGAAGAGAGAGAGAGGAGAGGAGGGAGGGAGGGAGAGAAAAACACAGTAGATAGTACTGCACAGAGGCATTGCAGAAAATAGAGGGAGGGGAGATGAAAAGGACCATGAGAAGACAACCGAAGCGATATAGTGGAATAATTAAGATGAAAAAGACAAACAACAGTAATGTGAAGTTTGTTTTTACTGGATTCCAAATGTGTCTCACAGTAAGGCAGAGTGAACATGCTGCGAGCTCACTGACCAATGAGAGCAGTGACAGGCAGCCTGCACCAACCAACCAAAATGCCCGAAATAACAGCTGTTCAACAGCATATTAATAATAAATAATAGTAGTAGTAAAAATGTGCTTTCTGGGAAGTTATGTCAAAAATAAGATGTATGCGAATTTTATATATTAACTATAAACACTCTGGATCCTGGCTGTGAAGGGCTTTAAAAGTGATAAAATCTTACTTTCAATTCTGTTATAAACCGGTAGACAATGTAAAAAAAGGGACAAGCTGTATCTTTTTTCACAGTTTTCTGGGTTTTTATCAACACTTAGTTATCAATGGATAAAGAGACCAAGAGATGGAAATGTAAGCATTTTGTCATGATAAGTAATTACGATTTAACTTTTATTGGCATTGAACTGAAGAGTATATAAGAGTTATATTGGATGAGTTGGTAGAGGTTTTTTTTTTTAGGATTTACTGGGACATATGATATTGTGTTATCAGTATAGAATGACAAAGACAACGTCATGCCAACAACTGCTTCTGATTGATATCACCTAGTGGGAGGATTTTTATAAACATAGAACGTTCCCAAAATTAAGCTTTGGGATCTACTACTATTCTTTCTTACCACTTCCTTTCAGATATACCGTGTGGCCATGCTGAAGGTTGGAAAATGAACTTAATAAAATATGCTGAATCAGCTCTTGTAACAGTACAAGTGTTGAAGCTTTTGAGAAGTATTTTGCTTCCTATCAATGGATCCAAGTTTGCATCACTTCCTCTCTGAACACAGCATTAAAGTCTATTTATTCCAACTCTAACTGGAAGAATGGGACTGATTAATTGTTGAAACTGTTTTAGAGAAGTGCAAGTTTCCTGTAGAGTTATTTTGGACAATGAAATTTTGGTGCTGTTATTAAGTCTGCCTCCACTGATGTGAATGGAACGGATGAAATAACAGAAAGTTAAAAAAAAAATAAAATAAAAGGGGATAATGTATGATCCTCCTAAAATATGTGACCACATGCACATGAGTAGGAAATAACCAGAAAGGCAATTCAAAATCTTCAATGTCTGGGCCAAGACAATCAAACTAATTAAATTAATCAATAGACAAAATCAAAAATTTTTTTGACATGGACCTGGTTCTGGATTTTTGAGGCCAATGTTGACATTTGAGATTTTACAAGACCTGATAATGATTAATCCATACAGTAATTTTAAAAGTAATTTTATGTATTTTCTTCACAAACTGTACTGCAATTTGCTCCCTTACAGACAGTGATACTTATGTATTTACAATACAAAACATTACAAGTTAGTATCGGCTGATTTATCGACCTGTTTGATGTAGTTCTAACAAGGGTTTGTGCTTTGGCTAAGAGACAACAGCAAAAATAAATGATGCACAACACTGGCTCATCTTGCAAATTTAGCTTCCAAACAATCAATATCCAATGCTGTCCACTGAACACATATATTTCAATGAACAACAGCAAACATAATTAGCTTGGTCATTAGCCTTTCTTAGCTTCTGTGATTTTACCAAATAAAAAAAAATTGTTGGTTTACCCCCACTTTGTTTTTAATTTGCTGTTTCCTCCTTAAATTGTTTAACAGGCTAACACCAACAATTACTAGCACTTCTCTTCTGGGTGATACCTTCCACCCAGTCCAGTGGTTAAACTCTTGACAAAATAGTTTCAGACATTTAGAGAGAGTAGGAGCAGATAAATGATCTCCCTCCATTTTAAAGTCACATAGTCTTTTTCTTTGGCTGTCTTCATAACTGTCTGTTGAAGCTGAAAAGTATGCTGGCCATCAAATCAGTGATGTTATGGCTGGGTGAGTACGAGTGGAAGTACAAGTGGATAATTAGGCTCATCATGTAATTCCCTGAATGAACTGTGAAAGTGCCACAGGAGCTGGACAACTGGGGGAACGAGAACAGGGGCAGGGGGAGAGAAAATGAGAGTGAGGGGAGGGGACAAGGATAAAATACAGTATCATGCACAGCTGCAGCTCACAGGAGAGCTACCAAGCACAGGATGGCCTGGTTCACATTAACAGACAATTACAGTCTAATCTCAAAGGAGGAGAAATATAGCTGAGAACCACTGCAGGCCTATTCCTGTCTGCAACTTCTGCTTACTTCATTACTGTCTCTGGCCAAATACTATCAGCAAATAATTATTTCTGCTTTGGTGTTAAACTGCTTACTGAACCAAGATAATTCAGCTAATCAGAACAACTTAGCAAGTACAGAAAAGTAAACCGAAAACGATTTTCAAAGTGCTATCTTGCAACTGTCCAGAACATTTCTGTGAATAAGCTCAATTTACTTACTTAGTGTTTCAACTCAAATAATCAGTTTGCTGAACCTATTCCTCACATCTTGTTTTGTTTTAAAGCTGAGTGATGATAGAAGATTTAAGATAAACATTTCTTGCGTCTCTGGATGTAAATGAGATGCTGTTCGTGGATAGGGGTTGGTTTGGTTAGGACACAGACCACATGGATTTATCATTCCTTTACTTTTTACTCTCTCCTTACATTCCCTGCCTGTCTCTACTGTTGCTATCCAATAAAGTCATAAAATGAAAAAAAGGCACACAGCTGATAGCTGGCTCCATGAGCCACACTGAGTCATGATGCTCTTGTAAACTGTAATGTGAAGAGTCTGTAGTCAGTCTGTGCTGACTGCAGTTCACAGGACTATCATGAAAGAATGCAGAGGTGACTCTGACTGATTCATAGTTAATGAGGAGATATCTGCCTTTGATCATTCATATTTACATTCAAGGAAACAAGTCTTGCTCACTTGTTGGACCTTTGATTTCCCCAGTTTGAATTCTGAGAAACTCTGAAGGTACTGAAGGATCAAGTATCCAACTAAATCAAAACCAAATCCATCCATTGTGAACCTGAAGTTGAACTGGAATCAAATCAACCTGGGAGATTAATGTTGATATACACACATTGCTGCCCAGTTGTTTGTTGGTAGAGATAGTAATTCTCAAGATATGAAAATCAAATCAAATTATTGGCCTGCAATGGAAACAGGAATAGGATTTGCCTTTGATTTACATTTATTCAGCTTACAAATAAAAATCATGGACATGGACACACAAATACACACAGACACACACTCAAACAGCTCCTTGGATTCCTCACATTCTGAGAAGGGGCCTGAGCATGCCAGCTGCTGGAATGTGACTCCACACATACACACATATAGATTCATATATGTACAAGACATAAACTGCAATGCTATCCACTTAACCTCAAATTAACGTTGTGATTAGTCTCTTTTCAAGGCAGTTGAGTACATAAAAATTTATTGACCACATGTGATCGCACACTCCCACACATGCCCACACACAATGAGGGGAATTCACATCTGGACTGTCTGGATATGCAGTAAACACCGGCTCATTTATTTGAGGGATGTCCCAATGAGGCCGCCATTTTTTGGCCATAATCCTAATTAACGTTCTTCAACAATGAGTCTCTGTAAATACTGAGTCTTCTGGATACTTATATTTAATTGAATGCTTAATGTGACACAGTGAAATAATAGACCAAGCCTTCGAAATTTAGCTTACTCTATTTTAATGAGCTTTCAGCCAAATACCACAGACCCAGATGCATACCTAATTTGTCTAGCTAAATCACTTATTCAGTATGGGTGAAAATTTATAGGAACTTGACACCTCCTTGACCCCATTTAGCTAGAGAACCAATCTATAACTCAGTAGGAGTTGATGGAACTTCAGAAACACTAAGGCAAAGGGCAAACAGCAGTTTGTAGTGCTTATACAAAGCTGACAACAGCCATATTTTGTTTTGGCCTTTAAGCATCAACTCCCTCAGAAAATTGTAATTTAGCAAAAGTTAATATCATGACTTTTTGTCCAGCTAAAAATGCAAATGCTAACTAATTGTCATTGCTCTTTGCTAAGAACAGCAAAGAGAGAAAAAATTCATGTGAATTTGTGAATTGAATTGCCAACCTGCGTGTTAAAGCAAACTAATGATTATTTTGATGAGCGATTAAAGTTTGGCTTCTGTCTTTATTATTCAAATATATAAAATGCAAACAACTAAGAAAATAAAGAAGAAAGAGATTTTTTTTGCTTTTAGAATAAGTTGTTAAATCAAACTGAGCTAACTACATACTCAAATTATTAAATGTCACGTTCGTCTGACATGTGGTTGTGGGAATTAAAGGGTCTAACAGCATATACAGTGAAATACAGAAATACACAGACACACACAATTCACAGAGTGATATCTTCTTGACGCAGCTGGTTTGATCAAATGGATAACTCTTGTGAAGAATGTTTCTGTGTCGGGTAAATCTGTCTCCTTCACATCAAAGCCTGAAGTCATGGGCGTTATCACAGTATTGAAGCCTCATAAGATTTCATTTCATGGCATTTCTTCAGCATAATATTTGACCTTTGTGATGTATGCACTCATTTATTCAGAAGCCATCATTAATTGCCCCTGGAAGACATGTTTGTGCAGGTGGTACTTGGTTACACAGACAGTACCTCACTCCAGATTTCCCCTTTTTGCCTCCCACCATACGCCCATCTCTCTCTCCTCTTTTGAAGTTGAGCCAAGTCCCACTGAAAAATACATTCAGATACAGAACAATTCCCAAAAACTGTTCTCCTCCACTCACCCTAATTATAATGACACTTCTGACACACTTAGCTTTGAACATTTCTGTCCTTCCTTATAATTGCTTCTTCATTACCATTGCTCACTTATGAATAAATGTTGGTGACCTATGAATAAAGGATGATTCTGTCAAAACTCTAACTTTGGCTCACTCTGGATAATGAGCGTGAGCTAATAACCGTGAAAATTTGCCACCTCCTACTGATTTTCATCTTCTTGTTGTTCCCCAATAATAGACAAAAAACATGGATATATTAATCTCTTGTGAGATCAACTGATTGTCTTGTAATTTTTAACAGAGTAGGGTCACGTGGAAACAATAGTTCATCCTACAAGTAAAGATTGCATGTTCTGGTCCAAAAAAAACCAAAAAAGAAACTGAAAACTGCTGTTTTACTGTCTCAACATACTTGAAGACAAAACACTAATAACATTTAATGGTACTTGCTTTAATACCTATAAAATTCTGCATTAATGCCAATAAGATGTACAAACATTAGGAACAAAGATTAGTAAAATCAAGAATTCAATAATAATCCACTGAATTTAACCACACACTCAACTCTTTTACACTTTGACTGACAGCTTGAGGTCTCTTAGTTCTCCAACTGTTTGTTTGTGTGTCTTTGGACATGAAATTTCCTGAAGTGAAATTAAGCAAAATTAAAAAAGTGAATGGGTTGGTCAAAAACCTGTGCCAACATCTGGGATCATTTTTCCTCATTCTGTAGAAAAAGGATTAGGGGTGTAATCTTGCACTGTTTTCGTAAAGACACAGAAAGTATCACTTTTCAGAGGGTCCACAAAAGCCACAACAAAGACACCTCCCAAGTCAAGCCTGCAAATCCCAGCAGAGACGCATTATGGAACATATTGAGTATGTATAAAAATAGTATGAATAGATAGCAAGACATGTTTTTTTTCCCCTTTTTTTTCAAATCCCAATTTGCATACAACACCAACCCACAAACCAGTGGGGGGGGGGGGGGGGGGGTGAGGATAATTATTTTAGCTGGATGTTCAACCAGCCTCTTCATCACTTCCAGCCTGAGAAAACCCTCAGGTCATAGCATCTACACAAAAACAAACCAGAATCATTACTAAACCCAATGTTTTCAAGTCAAAGACAACCTGGCTGGAGCTTCTCTCCTGGTCTACTCTGTTATATCCACTTTGATGATGCCTCTTAAGTTAAACCAAATTTTTCTACCTACCTCCAATGATCCTTGTCCGCTTTCTGGACTTAGATTGGAACTTAGTGAACCTCCCAGTGAAGTCACTGGGGTCGAACATGTCCAATGATACAGAGGCAATGCGCTCCAGCACTATCCCATTCTGGCCTTGGCTCTGGTTCTCCAGATCCTGGTCTTGACCTTGGCTCAAAGAAAGTCCATCACAGCGGCCTGAAGCTCCACTTTCAACCCCAAAACTGTTAGTGCTTGTTACATCCTCTAGAGACATGTCTTCTCAATCTCAGCCCCCTCCTGGTAGGCTATTGTTAAAACCTGGTCCTTACAGCGAGCAAGGAGTCACTACATGATGGTCCAACAGTGGGCTCAAAAGAAAGAAAAAATACACCAAAAAAATGTCCTGTTGAACAAAGTGTGCAGGCAATCCGAAAATCCTGGTTTTCATTTTCTACACCTCTGCTTTGTCTGCAGTTTGGTGTCCAGTTTCATCTCAAAAGGATTTCTTCTCTTTGTCAAGTTCATTCAATCCAGAGACAGTGAGCTCACTGCTTTGTTGTTACAAACAGGTCCACTTCTCCTGAGCCCCCTTGTACGTCTTGTGCTTAAAACATAAAAAAAAAAAAAACCCACTACATTCCCATCTTGTTTTGGTAGAGAAGTGACTTCTTTTTCTGTAGAAGTTCAGCTGCCTCCTCTGCAGACGACCTGTTTTTGCTCTCACCTGTTCTTTGTTTCGTTCTCCCTCGGTCTCACTCCTGTGAGTCTCAGAGGCTCAGCTGTGTTTCTCCGCTCTCAGGTGGTGAACAAGGGAGGGATCCAATTCCAAAGGCGCCACCTGATTGGGTGGTTTGGGAAGTTTGGGTTGTTCCCTCATCTCCTCTCCCTCTCGATATCTTCTTTTCTCTTTCTTCACTCTCCAAGACTTTTTTCTACCTCACCACCTTGTGTAACTATAGACAGAGGAAATCATTTCTTTCTTGTGTCCACATGCATAGCTGTTTATTTTTTCTTGTTTCTTCCCTTGCGTCTCTGTGGAATGGCATGCTTCAGCTTGATTCACACAGCCAACACATGGCATGTGGGTGTGAGGAAAAGTTGGAATCCCTGCACTCACTGGTCGAGGCTGTTTAGCCAGTTACAGTAACCTCAATGTGTTAATGGTGTAGGATTACAGAGGGTAGACACACCCCTTCATAGAAGGAGGAAACAAAACCAAACACAAACAGGAAGAATCCTGAACTCAGGGACAGGAAAAATGTTTTTGTGTGAAAGTTGTTTGTCCTGATTAGCAGATATATTTCATAAATAAATGTTAAGTAGCATGTTTAAGCATTTTGAGGTTAAGCCCAACACAAAGATAAATATACTTTCAAATACTCATTGTCTGATGAGGAGCTTGTTTTCAAATCTGCATGAAGACAACTGCTGCATAGGAAATGTAATGATATGCCTAGTAAGTAAAGCCATTCTTGGTGGCATAAGCCAATATGTAGCCCTAAAAAGAGACCAGGAATTAACTTAAGTCTCAAAACCCAAATGTCTACCATGTACCTTATCTGCAAACAAATCTTACACAAGTTACAGTACACTGTTTTGGTTAAGCCCTAATTACATCTGGCCTTGTCATGCTGGTAAAATTAGGCAAGCTTGCGTCTCATTCCTAAAATAAGACACTAACCCACCCTGTCTACACTGCACAAGCCATTTAGCCAAAACATTGACAGATGTTTGAATGTTACAAAAGTCTGATGTAACGTCCTCCATCGAAAATTATTTTATCCCAGAAAGTTAATACAGACATGTTTACACAAGTGGTCACTCAAGAAATAAAACGTCTTCATTAAGATAATTTCTTTAAGCTTCGCTCATTTCTCTCAAGTACATGTCTGTTCATTGTGTATTTGATTTTCTCTCCTGTAGGTAGGGGATGTCGTACCTCTCAGGAGACCCCTACCCTCAGGTGGCTGCTTGCTGTTTATGCCACCGTTGTCATGACATCAGCTCCATTGAGCGCCTCACCCTAGACCTCATGTGTGAAAACAACAAAACTTTCAGGTCCTCTTTAAACCAAAATAAAGTAGACAAAATAAATATAAAGCTTAGAGTTCTAGCAGATGCATAGCACAGGAATCAAGGTCTGTGTACTGGAGTACTGCTACACATGTGCCTTTTGTGCTTCCCTAAGTCTGCTAAACTGCCTTAGGTGATGTAATATAGGTTCATATCAACTGACATCCATGCTTCTACTGCAGCAAAACAGACTCAAATCTTCGACCGAACAAACGTTTCTCCTAGACATGAAGTTTCTATCCAACTAAATTGCGCTTTTTTTGGCAGATGTAATATGACCTCAGTTAAAATGATTTTATTTTCACTGGGGAAAATAACATTTCCTTACATCTGGAGATTATGATTTGAAGGCTGGGGCATCTCATTAACACAACAACACTCATGGCTTTAACAAGTCAGTGTGAGCCATTTTACCCCAATCTAAGAATAGCAGCCTCCGTGTCTTTTTTGGCTCCTGTGATTTGATCGCACTTAGGCATATTGCAACTTTTTATATTGCAATTAATTGTGCAGCCTTCTCCAACTTTGCAATCTAGGTTTCCAACTATGCTTACAGGTCAACTTAGAATATTTTTTAAAATACACAGGCAAAAAAGTTCGAGAAAATGAGAAAATCAGGTAACCAGGCTAAGTGGTTTCACTTTCTTCCACTATAGTTTTTCCCTGATGGACATTGAAGAAAACTATTGAATTACAATGACCTCAGACAGGTTTCCTCACCCCATCATAAAAAGATTAAATTTTAAGATAGAATTTAACAGTTTTCTAATCTTTCTGATATATCTGCTCAAACACATTAGGGGTGCCTCCTTAAATCCAGAAAGGAAACAGTTAAAGGTGGCAAACAGGCAGACAGAGGCACAGAGCCAAAGTCAGTTAGAGAGGCGTGCCATCCCCTCAGGGAGTACAACAGCCAAGAATGAAGATACTCTCTCTCACACACACACACACACACATAAACACATAAACACACAAACAGGAGATTGTTTTTGCCTTTTCATTAACTGGCATCTCAGACCAACCAATCAAAGATTAACCAATCATTTTTCAGAACGATCAGAAGGTGGTAGGAAACAGAAAAACATGCTTTTATTCATTTTCTATTCTGGAGTTCTATTTATTGTATTATGTTCATCTACAGTTTGCAAATAGAAAACACAGAGGATTGATTGGCTCTGGTTCCACAGTCAATGGAACGAATGATGATGTATAGGCTCTCTGACAAGCAACTCATATTTGTCATTCTCTTGTTTGCCTGACACTGTCACTTTACATACACAGAATAATCCCATCTATTCTTCCCTTTGTGTTTTCTAATGTCAATTACTTGTCATTATTTCTACATTGGTTTCAAGGTGTGTCAGTAGATAATAGATAACACTGGTAAGCGATAGAACAGCTGACAAAATTCAAATGTAACATAAATGTAGAATCCAACACAGTGCAATTAAATCTTTTTTTTTATTATTAATTCATCCTTGGAGTTCAGTTCAAATGCTGGAAATTACTTAGTTTTTTCATAAATTAGCACGCAAACATAAATCAGCCGGGATAAAAATCATGAGCTAGCATCACCTTCGAGGACTGTTCAGGCATGTTTTGGTTGACTGGGACAACACACCCAAACTGACACACAAAACCACAGGGTCATGGCCTGTTTTAGCCTGAAATACTGCGTAATCAAAAACATTTAGGCTACGATTCCTCCCCTGCCTCAGTGTACCATTCGGTCTTTATTTTATTTTATATATATACCCTTTTATTTTTCATCATAATGTCTCTTTAGTTTTGTATTTCTCCAGTGTCTCAACAAACAGAAATATTTCCCTGCTGATGGGGATATGAGGAAGACAAAGCGGTGCCATTCAACTACATGTCAAAATGAGCTGTGAGGAATGTGAAGTGTTTTTGGTGCTTACTATCATCAACATCTCTCATTTGTATTTTCATTTCCTCATTGTTTCTACCACGCTGTCTCCTAAAGGCGATGTAGCTATCTTATGGTAACATTTAGGCATCAAGTTGTGCTAATAAACATGTAACATAACTGTTCCTTGGAGCATGTTACACTAAACATTACCAGGGAAAACACACCTTTTTTAATCTGTATGTCTTGTTATTTTACAATCCTTCAAAATTGACCCAGAGGCAACCTCACCCCGTTAACCATTTCTCTCATTATCACCCTTTCAGTCATCATTTAAATTCCCCCCTCTGAGACCTCTGCTACAACGGAAAGCCTTTTATTTCTGCTGTCACAAAAATATGTCCCCTTGTAGGCAGTTGCCCAGACCGCCCACACACTCAGCAACCCAGTCTGACAGGAGAACGGAGAGCAAAAACAAGTTTACTTAAGGCTTATGCACAGAAGCAAGACTCCAGTTCGGGGGTTCACTGGGACAATGGGTAAAATTAATTATAGCAGAGCCTCACCACAAGAGTCAGTGTCTTTGTGATGCAAAGCTGCACTGTCAGCTCCCAGTTGCAGTCGTATATCTATTCAGAGTACATATAAACAAGTTCTTGTCAACATCAGTGCAATAGAAATAAATAGAGTATTCTTAGAGGAATATCTTTGTTCTTAGTTAGTTGTTTTTATTAGTGGTGGACTGAATGTAGCAACACACATCGTGTAGAAATACTCTCAAACCAGTATATTAGCATGAAAATAAGAGCCTACTATATATAAAGGTGGGGCTTATCATATACTGCTGGGTAGCATGTACATTCCCCATATTGGGATCAATGAAGCTCTTTGTTATTTAACTGTACACAGTAATAATGTTAATTATATTGTGTAATATTAATCAGGATCTGAAAAGTAACAAGTAAACAACGATCTGTTTCTGAAATGAAGTACAATAGATTTATGAAGTAGAAAATAGCTGGCATACTCATGTAAAGTATCTCAAAACTGTGCTCGAATGTTTGAGTAAATATACTTCAGAATCAGAAATACTTTATTAATCTCCAGGGGAAATTCTGCTAAACCACTACTTCTTTTGCAGCGTTTTATTCATTGATGTAATGCTTTAAATAACAAGCAAAGTAACTGATGTACAGTACGTTATTTATTTTCACTGCATGTTTATACAGGCCTTACACTGGGTGTTGCACTCACGCATTCTCAAAATGAAAGCAGGAATTTCACTTTTCTCTAACTTCCCTTTTCAGATATTTCTTCTACTATTTTTGTCCTGCTCACGCGTTAGGAAGTTTAAAGAAGTCATCCAAAACGGTCTGATTATCATTACCAAGTACCTGGACCGCAGTAGCCTGATTATCAGACTGGAGTGCCTTTTCTTTTCAACTTTACTTTAACCTCACTGCTGTGTGAAAAGAGTGGTTGATTGTGGATTAAACTTCAGAGGTCTGGGACCAGCATCCGGTCATATGGAAATCTAGTCACAGTTCAACTGCATGCACAAAGATCAGTTGAAGTAGTAAAAGAGTCAAATGCCCTTCATCTTTTTCTTTCTCCTGTTTGTCAACAAGCCCACACACTGGCACTGCAATGGTGCCCCCTTGAGCCTATGTGAGAAATAATAATTCATCTTGTGTGATTAGCTACAGATCCGGTAACATTTTCAGAGATCATTGTGTTGCTCATTAGAATCTTTACACTACTGGTCTATTGTAAGTAACTTAATGTATTTCTTTATTTGGTCCTTGATAGACAAAAACTGCTTGTAGCTCAACGACCATGCTCCTTTGCCTGATCCATTTATACTGCATGAAAAAAGTAACTTCATAGAGACATTAAAAACCTCATCTGTGCAGTGTGTTTTGTGGAGAGGAAATGCAACTAAGAAAAAATAAACTTCAAACTGATGCTGAATGAAATTTTGCAGGATTAAAGTTTTAAAAAGTAATTAAAATCAATCATTGCAAATTCTTTAAGAAGAGGGAGCATGTGCTGCTACATTCATTAGGTCATTAAGCAGAGCCAATACAAACACATAGTGCACTGTGCTGTGTTACATATATAGAGTTGTGTTATGCAATCACCACTTGTGGGGTCTCTAAAGTGCAGACTAATGCATCAGTAAATAGCCTTAGAGCTCGATCAAATCTAACAGCAGAAAAACAACATTCCCTGACAAATTATTAAGGTCTCAAACAAACAGAAAACTCACAAGCCAAATGAACCCCCTATCAATGAAAAGTCTGCATCATTATGTCAAAACAAAAGGCAACAACAGGCTTATCATATAGTTTAAAGAATAATGTACTCATATCTAAGCAATATTGAGGAGAAGAGCTTGTCCATAAAATACGCATGAGTCTCTAACGCAACTTCACCTGAGTCAAAATCACACTGTGAGTGGGATAGTAAGGACAGTGTGCATGTGTATCTACTTATGTCTCCGTATACTGTATATGTGGACTTGTGTTTGCCTGGTAGAAACAACAGGTTATGTAAACCGGTGGGAGTGAGGTGCCCGTTGGTATCTATGGAAACAACGACAGCAAAGAAAGATAGACAGTTCACCAGCTGACTGAGCTTCACAAGTCGAGAATGTGGGAGGTCAAGTACAGTTTCTGCTTCTTCTCCCAGAGGCCAGATAAAACTCAGTAACATCTTTCCCTCCAAATAACTAATTGTGCTGTGTGTACTTTGAGTAAAAGATGGCTATCATAGTAACACAATCCCTCCATGTTTCTTCGTCACTCACTGTCCCACTGAAATGCCATAAATATAAAATACAAATAATCTGGTAGGAATTATTCTGCCTGATTCATGAACATGAAGCGGAACTGGTATTTTAATACAAAAATAACCCTTTTCATAATAAATGGAGGCCTGGTGCAACTTTAACCACACTTTACCACCATCATTAGACTTCTAAAACACTATGTAGAAGATCAATTTATATACTATATAAAAACAGTTAAAAAAAAAAAAAAAAAAAGTTATAATCATCATACTGAGAGAAATCGATTTCATCCAAGTCGTCCAATGTCAAGCAAGTGTACAGCCGGAGACATTTCACCATTCAGCTCGATGACCGCTTCAGTTCTGATGCCTTGGCTGTTAAGCATGACAAGAAATGCACAGATTTATACATAACTGGGATTAAAGGGCCTCTCTGCAGAAGCATGGCACTGTTCAAGGGAGCTCAACCATTAACAAACACTTGCACAATGTGAAAAACAGAGCTTTAAGGATAGGAAACATATGTAGGTGGCTGTTGATAGCAAATCTAAATTGTTTCAGTTCCTTGAAACATTGACATTTTTAAGATTTTTACAGAGCATCAACACACAAGTGCTGATAAATGTCCATCACTGTATTTCTCCCATCTGTTTTGCTAATTTGTTTTTTTCCTGACATAAAAGTACGGAAATAAAATAACTACCTTCGAGCGATGGTGTGTACATATTGTACTACCTCAAGCCAGACAATGTGTTATAGCAGCAAATGCATTATAATGCACCTCCACCTGCTTTCCAACACACACTGCTTAGAGAAAATTACAGCAACTAGGACCTCCAAGAACGCCCAAGAAAAACACAAAATCTTTACATCTTCTAATGCTTTTGCATTATATGGCTCCACTGAATTTATGCTTATGCCTCAACCACATAAACTGTATGAGAGTTCTTTTGTGTTTCATAGTAGTATCTTTACATGAAAATGGGGTAAACAAAAACAAGATGCAGTATGAGTCCAAGAGAGGTTTTGTAAACCAAAGATAGAGATATAGGAGTGGGGGAGACATTACAGAGGCACAATGCTGTGACCCAGATGACATAGTGTCTGCGTGTGTTACTCGTAGTGTAAGTCCAGACACAGAACAATGGCGTTAACTGGGTCGCCGACTGGCTGTGCCAAACAGCTGGAGAGATGGAGAGGCAGGCTGATTGAGTCATGGGGAAGGAAGGGGAGGGGGGGATAAAGAGGAATGGGCTGAAAATAGGAACACAAACACATCAGGCTGGGAATGAAAAATAAAAAGGGGAAAAGGAGGCTGTATGATGATCCTGATGCCAACTTCAGAGCGAACTCGCCAAACTGTTTACAATGACAAGACAATCAAAGAATATATTCACATAAATACATATGCATGAGTCCATTTTGCTAGATGACAAGAAGATAAGTGCTGCCGTCCATGCCTGCTGTCTGGCTGTGTTCGGGTGGATGTAAATAATACATGCTCAAACAGTGCACTTCTAACACCAAATATCCAAGCTGACTGCTCAGCATCTCGGCTGCAGAACAGTAACGTGAAAAGCTACCCACTGAGCAGTGACCAATTTAAGTTTCCCAATTTCATGGTAGCCAATAACTATGTCATCATCCTCACAACGAAGGAAACTCATCACACCGGACGGCCACCGAGAGCTGGAAGTTACGTTACACGGCGTAGTAACGTTTATTTATTTACACTCCCACAAACTGTACTCGCCAGCAAACCGGCTAATGGTGACTTTTAATTGAACAGCATTAACAGAAGCTAACCTAGCTGGCGGCTAACACGCCGTGTGAGCATGTTATGTCTTCACCGCCATCACCAAGTGTGTATTTACAACCGGCCGTCGCCGTCAACATGAAGACTGTTGCTGGAGCTAATCGGGGCTCACGAAGCACGGCGGCATTGTTCACAGTATCACCGCCACAGAGCAAACACATGAAGCGTGTTAACCTTGAATCACATTTTCTTTTTTTGTAACATAATGGATGGTGACCAGTATAACCGGCCATGCCCGCAGCTAACTGGGTAGCTAACGAGCTAGTCCGAGCCCGCCCGTTAATGGATTTTATATGAAGACATTTCTTTGTAGTCAACACAGACCAACAACTCGACATGACAAAGACACGACGTTGAAACCTGCCTTACCTTTTTTTTTTTTTCTTTTTTTTTTTCTTTTTTTTTTTCCTTCGAGATCGGTGACTACAGGTTCATTTCTTGGCACGGATTCGTTGTTTTTGTGATTTTGCGGCTTGTTTTCATCAATCCGTCTCCGTCTCTCTCCTCCCGGAGTCGGCTGACAGCGCTGCTGCTGCTGCTGCTCGGGATGATAGGGCCCCGCCCTTAGCAACCAATCACAACACGCGGGGCTCTGGAAACCGGCACGAGCGACGCTTCCTATTAATCGGCGGAGCTGTCCGTCAACGTGTCGCTAGGGGCGCACCTTGGTCCAAGGGCAGGGCGCCTGCTGGGGAAGGATGCTGAGCGCCGCAGGTGCAGCGACATGAGGCCGTGAAAGAAACCTTTGGAGAGCGAAATGAGACACAAACACAAAGAAACGGCGGGATGAAACAGTCACATGCATTTGTTTTGTTTTGTACAATCTCGTCTTATATCACTAAATAGTATAGTACTTAGAATGCACACATCCAAATCAGCACTTTATTTCAAAAAGTAAGCAATTTTTTTAAAAATGAAACTACTTTCACTTTTATATTCTTCATATTGTAAACCTCGTTTTGTGCAACATAAACTTATGAGTTTTTTTTAAATATAAACAACTGATTTATATTTACATATAAAGTATTGTGAAAATTCGTTATCAGGGATGCTTCAAAATTAATTCCACAACTAGTTTTCTTACAAAGTAAACAGGGAAAACAAACAAAACCAAAAAGTCAAATCAGTATTTGTTGATATGAACCTTTGCCTACGAATCAGCACCAGTGATACACTTTGTTTTTGAGGTCATGCTACAGAATTAATTTGCCTCCTGACAGAACGTCTGGTGAGCGCAAAAGAGCCATAGTCTTTCATATATTATATTCTTCAATTATATATATAGTTGTTTTCGATTGACTTCTCTTGACGTTACTTGCAAGACTTCTTAATGTCATAATATATAACTCCCTGGACTACACTTCAGTAATATATCTCTATTTAACATTCAATCTCATTATTTATCAATGTTCATATGGCAGCATTAAACAACAAATGGCTTTAATGAGGTTTTAATAGCTTATTAGAAATGGAGCGTAGAATAAACCAATGATCCTTATCTGAACTGAAATAAGAACCAAATGAAATGCCACAGTCCTAAAGCAAAATATCCATTTCAATTCATTTATTTGGTCTTTTTAAACTCCACTGGCATGTCTCAGCTGCTGAGGAAACGGATGAAAGAAACAATGTATAGGGATGGTACTTCAGTTGTCTTGTGGTTTGTTTTTTATGTTTGGTATTTTTAATAATAAAGTAACAGAATAACTTTTTCCGTGTTATATTTACATCACAGAGGACTTTCCACACTGATCTTGAAATTCTTTTTGAGCCATCTGTGTGTGGAGGCAGTTAAACACCAAATTTTCAAACCAGTCATATATAAACACAATGATATACTGAACATGCATTGACAATACAGTCTCCTTGGCTAAATATTAAGCAACAAAGTTTTACTTTTGCACAGCATAAAAGGAAATGACAATCATTTCATCAAAGGGGGAAAATTGCAATTTTCAATTCATCCCTTTTCTTCATAACTTCGGTTGTCTCATTCTTCTTCCACCATAATTCAGTTGTTTATAAGAGTTATTAAATAAAGAACCTGTTGCAAAGCGACTAAAAGAAAAAACAAACAGTATCATATAGAAAAATATAAAAAAATTATCTATTGGGTGTGCCAGTGAAACAGTGGGTAGATCGCATACCCCACAAACAGGTGGCTACAAGGGCCTCAGTGGTAATGCCAGTTCAGTTCCAGCCGTTGGCATTTGTCACTCATGTCAAATGCAAATGGAAAGGCGCAGTTTACACACATGTGATTTTTATCACATGACAACCAGAATGCTGGAAGGAAAGTTGACCTGTAAGGTTCACTTCACATTTGCATGTTAATGAAATAAAATTGCAGTTTGATTTTTAGATTTCAAGCACATATTATTTTTTTCCCAGATTAAATCAAAAAGCTGGTTTTCATTTTCTTTTTTAACATGCGAGCTAATTAGTTCCATAAATGATTTCTTACTGCTGTACAGTCCAAGACGGATTCTGAGACTGAAACCATTAATCATTGAGGAATCATATTACTAAAGTGTATCTATTCTAACTTTATATATCCACTGTGAGTAGTGTGGTATTACCGGTTTTCATTCTTTAATCTATTTCTTTCATCCTTTTGTTATTCCTGTATTGCCATCACCTGAAATACTATAAAATATCTGGCTATAGAAGCATGCAAGCAAGGGAGGAACTGAAGCTCATGTGGCACAAAAAGTCTGTTGGTGGCTCCATCTCTGGCTCTGCCTCCCTGCAAATCCAAGTGCCTTGAAGAGCAAGACACTGAGGAGAAAAGTTAAACTTTGGCCATAAGTGTCTCACCATTGTCATTTTTACAAAATCTGGAGCAGACAGCTCAGGGATTGTTGCTCTTGTTCCAGTTGGAAGCCAAACTCAGTGCTAGTGCGACTGTCTTGTCAGAGCCAAAGGAGCAGTTATTGGCCCCCAACCTGCAGTTTACCAAAAAAGTTCCTGGCTCTTTCCGTCAGTGACATCCGCTGAAGGTAGGCCGGCTGCTGGTAGCAGGGAGCCCATGACATCTTCATGAATATTGTGGATGAAGTGAGGCTTTTGCGATGATGTGTCTTCCCTGCCAACGACAGAGCAAGACCTCCAACTGCTCCCTGAAAAAGCTGGTGGTCAAGGTGTAAATGATGGGGTTTAAGGCGCTGTTGATTGGAAGGATGAAAATGACCACCCAGCTGGAAATGGTTTCTATTGGAGACCAGCAGAAAAGTAGTTAGTACCATTGTATGAGCAAAGAACAAAACCAATAGGGCGGCGGGAGGATGATTTAGTGATTATGGACATGTTAAATTGATTCTTGCACAATGTCAAAGAAGTAACCTTAAACACCAAGTACTGCTTTATCTCTTACCAGGTATCTCCACCTTCAACAATGAGAGGATTTTCACCAAAAATATAGGAATCCAGCAGAGGGCATCAGAAAACACGATGAAAAAGAACCTGTTGGCCACAGCCATGTCTCTATGCAGCCGGCTCCTCAGGTCTGTTGCATTAATGCCTGTTTTATAGATGGAGCAGAACATGCTGGAGTAGGAGAGGACGATCACCAGGAACGCCATCAGGTTCAGACCTGCAGAAATGCACATACTGTTCACACACATGAATGCAGGATTAATTGAAGTTAAAATTTTAATGTTTTTTATGATAAGAAACAGCATGACATATTGGTGCATTTGATGCTGCAGGGTGTGCAACATTTCATACAACTACTACATTCAAAGTAATGGCAGTGATATTTTTATTATTTATGAAAAGTGCAGAGACACAAAAGTTTTTACCATCCCTGTCAGTCTCTTTACTAGCACAGGATGACATGTAGCATGCTATCAGGTCACTGCTTCAGTAGATGCCCCAGATGTTTGCTTGTGCCTACCTATAAAGTCTGTGCACATGTGGGAGAACGAGCAACAGGATGTTGACTGCAGTTCACTTAGTGGCCGCCTGTCAATAATGTGTTTACTGAATGTTATATATACCTTTGATTTCTGAAATCTGCACCGACCATGAAATAAGCTGTATGGAAAGAAAAAAACTGTTGTTTTCTTAAATTTACCCAGAAAAATCCCTGTGGAATATCCTTGGGCAGTGGGTTTTTCTTGCCCGTCAGAGTGCAGGGGGAAGCAGACTCCATTACGTCCATAATAATTTCCAAACACGTCCTCATTCATTAAGGGCACAGCAGCAATAATGAAGCCCAGTATCCAGATAGAGGTCAGGACCACCTAGCAGTGGAATGACAAACATGTTAGAATCTCCAGCTAGGGTCTCTTCAAAATCATTAAAAAATGATTGAAGCAAATTGATGACTCATTTAAATTCCACTCTTTCTCTGACATTTAATTAGCTGGAGCACACTAAGTTCAGTCTCCTTTTGACTGACGTGAGAGGGTCTAGGCTCAACCTCCATCTGGACTCTATGAAAAAGCAGACAGTAGGTGGCAGAGCCTCCTCACAGAGCAGACAAACCCCCCTTCACTCTGATGGATGCCTAGTTTTTAAAGCAAAAAGGCTACA
Source organism: Remorina albescens (assembly GCA_034769265.1). Taxonomy (NCBI): domain Eukaryota; kingdom Metazoa; phylum Chordata; class Actinopteri; order Carangiformes; family Echeneidae; genus Remorina; species Remorina albescens. The sequence goes on from CM068490.1 coordinate 5,653,330, forward strand.
CAGTTGAGTTTGGCTGAAAATGCTCAGCTCTTTGAGGCAGGGCTCAAAGTACCCAAGCAGCAATGACAATTCTGCAGGAGAACTAATCCCATAACAAACATTGAGTTTGATGATGACAAAAATAACAGAAATATAGCACATTAAGGGGAGGCTGGGGTTATGAGAGAGGGAGCAGCCAAAGTAAATGAAATATCTTTTACTTCTAAAACTACTTTGTGCTTAGCTTCTTAAAAGTTGAAGTGAGCAAAAAGCAAACCAAGAAGTTTACTATAAAAAATAAATAAATTAATTAACTGCTGTTTAATCTTTCAATCTGCATTTCAATGAAGCTCTCTAAATTAAATGTTTTTATTTGTTAGTGAGATGTTTCCATTATTTATAGTTTAGTCAAATATGTGTGTAAGTGAGTAAAAACTGTTTTTTACTCAGAAATCTGTGCATGGCACCACACAGTGAGGTTTACAGACTTTAAATCTGTGGCGTTTAGCATGAAACTTTCACTGCTTATTGCCAATTCAGCATAGTATTATGAGCAGAAAGGGGTGACAGTCAAGTTCTCCCAGGAGAGAACTAGGATTAGTGCCTGTGAGTGAGTAATGGACTGACATAATGCTGGAAGCAGCAGCAGCAGAAGTGGCTGTGGTGGAATCAGTGAAAAAGCAGGTTCAGCAGAATTTAAGAGCTCAAAAAGAACACAAACGGGTTTGAAACATAAAATAAATACATATTATTGTATTCAGAGAAGGATCGCAAGTGTTTTTGTGTGCATGCACATTTGTATATGTTGGGTGATGAAGGGACTTTGCTTTATATTGAGTTAGTTCTGATGAGAGCCAGACCAGGAAGCTAATGGCCTTTCAGCGGGGTGTCACTGTTGTACCACCCATAAAACTTTACATGCATAAACTTTAATTGCTCAGCTCTTTGAGGCAGCACTGCAAAAATCCCAGCAGCAACTAATCCCATAACAAACATTGCTTTCAGTGATCAAAAATAACTGAAATATAGCACATAAAGAGGAGGCTGGGGTTATGATGCAGCAGTAAAAGCAAATGAAACAGCTGTTATGCCTGAAATAACACAACACTACATCCATATATCAATCATCTGTTATTTTGATGTGCATTTACTTCATATGCAGTCTGTAATATTTTTCATCTTTATGTGATTAACTTTTTCATTATTTGACTCGAATTTAATGAACCAACACATTGCACAACTTGTGCAATGTGTTGCAACATGAGGTCAAAAAAAAATGTACGACAGTTCATTAAATTTTTAATCTCCATCTTGATTCAGATTTCTTCCCAACTAGATGTTTTCACACAGTTTATTGAGAGCATATTTGCCTCAGCTGTACTCCAGATGATTCAGCTACAGCTTTCACATTGAATTTAGCATTTGCATTTTTGCATTTATCCAAACATGATGATGAAGCAAAGGATCGCTGACTAAAAACTGAGATACTGTACCTCCACATATTAAGCAGCCTTTCTGGCTCCACCTTGATGCAATTAGGATCTGCTCTGCAAGTAATGTGTCCTTCTCTAAATGCAGCTACAGCTATATTCTGAGTGTTTTAGATACTTAGCATAATAGTGCATTTCCTTCATAAAGACAAACCACTACAGCAGAGTAAATCCATCATTTTACACACCAAAAAATAACTTGGGTCCAGCATATTTGTGAGGAAATAAAACTGGGAGACTAATGAGAGCACAGCTCACCCCAGTCTGAAGTTTGCCAGGGCGCAGGTTGCTGAAGGGAAAGACGATCACCAGGAACTTTTCAATAGTCAGGTAGGTCAGGAGGAGAACAGACACCTGAGAGAAAAAAACAAATCGATCCAGAGATGAGCAGAGACTGTTTTCATACCCTGAAGACTGCTTTTCCTTGAACTAATATGAGGATTGAAACTTCACATAAACCACTGCCTCAACTTGAGTTTGGTTTAATGCTCCTTTCTGTCAGTCACTAGATTCCCAGTGTGTATAAATGAACTGTCATTGTTGGTGTATTTAGGTGCTTTTGAGTCAGCTGTTAAAATCCATCTCTTCAATGCCCAATACAAATCAATGTTTTGTGCTTACTGTCTGATCAAATTATAGCTTGTGAATGTACAGTTGAATTTTTATAATGAAGGTAAATTATTAAAAAACACTGCTATGCTCCATTAATTATGGCACAGAAGAATATTTGTCTTATTTATTAGATGAAGGACTCAAGTGCACAGACTTACACTAAAAGCTGTACATGACCTACTGTAAGCTTAAATCTGTCAAACAGAGGCCTGGTGTTAGATCAGTATTGGGCTGCCAGATTCTGTGCATTGGGGCATGGGGACAGATTTATGGAGAATGAATTGACACTTGCTAAGGGACATTCAACCAAATACTAGTGGGGCTGTATGTAAATATTTGAGCCTGTATGTATAATGTTGACCCTGTGTGAATTAGAAAAAATCCAAAATAAATTAAAACTAGATGTACATTGTATAATCATTCCATTACATTCATTCCCGTGATGAGTGTATGTCAACTTCTGACCACAGCAGTGTGATACCTCTGAGGAGAGCATAGCCAGGAATCCAATGGTCCGACACTCTACACTCTCCATCCAGAGGAGGGCTTTACGATTGTACTGTCCACGAAACTTTACATCAAACACTCCAACGAAAAACAGGTACACACCCATGAGGCAGTCTGCACCTGGATCACAAGAGATGGTAACATAAAAGAGTCCATTTACAGAGACAAGTGCTCTGCCTGGGTTTGGAGGTGGTGCAGTTCATCTGTCAGATGGCGGCACGTCCTTCAGCCAGGACCTGAAAATGTTTCATGCAACTGATTATTTCTGCCCTCCAAAACAGAAACAGGATTATTCACCTGCATGGGAAACACCACACAAACACACACACACACACACACACACACAAAGTCACTTTAGGAATTCAAACTGGGATGAAGTCGATTGCAGTTGTGAAGGCAACGACTCCCATAAGCCGACTTGATGTAATGACATTACCAAAAATAGCTTTCTATCATTGTGCTGACTTAGAAACCCCGAGCTGCAGAATTTACATATTTCCATTTATCATAAGTATTTTGGTTTGGTAAAAGGCGCTGCACTGACCTGCACAGTTAAAGTTACATCTCTTCTATTAGAGGGTTTCAAATAGCATTACCAGTGTTTGACGGTGAGTGACAGTGTGAAGCTACTCACAGCAGAGTGCTTTTATGCAGGCAGTGTGCAGATTGTTCTCCGCTCTTATCAGTGACCTCATGCTGATGACCAAGAGGTTCCCAAAGCAGGTAATGAACGCCATGACCCAAACAGACACTCGCAGCACTATGTTAGCCAGCAGGTCCTCAAAGGATGAGATGCCGTCTGTGTTGGGCTTACAGGACCTGACATGAGGTGCATAAGAGCAGTACTGGAATGTCTTGAAGTATCTGTCAGAGAGGATTAGATAGAAAGTGAGGTGACATCGTGGTTAGTTGGTCACAGAAGTGAGGACAGAGATACTTGTGTGGGATTGTACATACATGTGGGAGAGGTTTCTCATTGGCAGGAACATCTTAGATTGGATGTCTAGGATCTCTATCCCCTCCAGTGCCCTGTACAAAAACACAGAAGATGTCATTACTGCAGACAGGCTGGAGCATACAGAGGGGAGTGTGTGTCTGTGTACTTACAGAGACTGAAGATGCGCCAGATGGTGGAAGTGGCTGGGGTGAATCAGGAGAAAGGGATTGTGGGAGATATTTCTGTAACAAGACAATTGATATAATTGTCAAATAAATGTAGTGGAATAAAAAAATAAAATCAAAAAAAAAAAAGAAAAGAAAGTCCAAGAAGTACAAATTTGTACATATATACCAAAAGAGTAAATGCAGTTAGTTAATTTGGCAGGACGAATAAAAAAGGTCACAGTGTCACTCTTGTTATAATCCTGATATAAACGATAAAACTCTGCACAGTCAAACTTTTAGTTACTCACAGTTTAAGTAGGGATTTGGAAAGGCTCTTAAAGGTGTTTTTTGGAAGCTCCCTGATCCTATTGCTGGAGAGATCACTACCCAAGATCAATGAGAGAAAAACACAAAGAACTTAGATGAAAACTAAATGTTGAAAGAGAACTAAACAAAGATTTACTTACACAGAGCAAACAAAGTCTTCAAAATGTATTTCATTTATAGAATTGACAGTCATTTTGATCATCATGCAGAAGGGAAATTACGTGACAATTTTATTACAAGTTTTTTTTATTCTCCTATTCAGCCATAACACACTGCGTACAGTAAAACTAAGTCATTTGGCATCGCTGCTTTGAATCCATCTCTTCTACTTTGATTTTTTTTTTCTTTTTTCTTGCATGGCTGCTGATTTATTTGTTGGGAATCATTTTATCTACATTTCAAATGGGTTTTCTGACATGTCATAATTTCAATCCAAGATCTTTATTGTCGTGACATTTAATACATTTCTGCTTCATTATATCTCACTCTCTAGTTGATTATTTATCCTATTTATGTACCTAACACCACACACATTTTGCCATGAGTTAAAAAAAAAAATCATTGCTTTTGTTTAACTTGGGGTAATGTGGAGGCAACTTATTTTAATAAAATGGGGAAATTGAATTTACATAAATCGCTAATCCAGACCTGGTGTAGTTTCTCAAACAATTTGGAAATTAATTCATCCTTCCCACGAATTAATGTCAAACAGCAGCACCATTAGTGTGATTAATCTGTTTCACATAAACAGATGTAAACCATCAATCACTGCAATATGTTTTCATGGCTAATCTAACTGTAGAGCAACAAATTTATCTGCTGCTGCTTTATAAATTAGCCAAATTTGAGAAAAATCCATTCACAGTCAGTAAGAAGCATCACAATAAACTTGTATTTAAACATTTCAGCTTTCACTGAAACCTAGGGACTGATTAAACCTCTTTTTATAATTTTATTTTATGTGGACAGAAAGAGAGCGATATAAACAACCTGAGTACTACTCACAGTTCAGCCAGTTTCCACAGAGACTGGAAGGAGTTTTCAGGAACCTGGTGTATCCTGTTGTGCATCAGTGATCTGAACAGGATAGAGCTGCAGTAAAAAACCATGCAGTGCTACAAACTAGAGTTTGGATCCCTCACAGTAGATCCCCGGTGGGACTGGATACAACCTGATTTGTTGCAGTATCTGAAACATATGGCTACCAATTCCCACAATGGCTCACTGCTGACTGAATATGCAGTGGCAAATGAAGGACTTCTTAACGACATTAATTAAAGAGAAAAAGGTACTGTCATATTACTTCTTCGCAGAAGGTTAAGATATTAACCTTCCTGCCATAGTCTTATTTACAGTCATCTATTCTGTAGAAGTTGTTAAGTGCAGAAAAATTTCACAAATGATCAGAAGTGTTTCTAGTAAAAGAGACAGAGCTACCACATTTGTAGTAAAATACACACACAGGTCAGTGTGTCTGAATGACGTCCTGTTCTCTTTAATTTGTTCCCAGTGAGAAAAGGTTTGCATGTAGTTCAAAAACCATTTCCTCTGCTTCCGGTGTTGGAAACTCTTAGAAGAAGACAGCGAGGCCTGTAAATGTCTCTGAGGATATTATAACTGACTCACTCTACTGACGACTATGCTGATTTATATAGACACTGGAATTCAGCTTGTGCGATGGACCTTTGAGATTCATGATAAAAAAACAACACTGGGTGACATGAGAACTGCACGAAGACAGAGATTGTTAGTCCGGAGAAATTTTTGTTCTGCGGGGTGGAGTGTACTTTGTAAATCTCACAAAAGGTGCAAAAGTGTCTTTCTCTTGTTTATTGTTACATAATCAACAGGTACAGATGTCATCTGGACACCTTAAGGACTTTCATTTGGGTGTATATTTAGATTTCAATTCTTCCTCTAATGTTTTATGTGATAAGAATGTTTTAAGGGACAACAGTCACTGTTAAAGGCAAAATAATTACAGCCCCCAAAGTCCAGATTAAAGGAAGTTACACAAATTAAAGCTTGCTCCAATAAATTATGTGACATTTTCCAGTTGGTCAAATGACAGAAGGTCATTTTGTATAGTGTGGTATATGAGAGGAAAGTCAGTGTGAGAGAGGAAACACCGGACCACTGCGGTTTGGGCTCCTCCAGCCTACCAGAGTGCTCCAACATCAGGTTTGTTCATTTAGTGTGTCTCAACATACTGTAGTGTATCTTGTTTAATGGTTCATGCTTTAGTGTTTTGTTGTTGCTGCCTTTATTTTATATCCCTCTTTATTATGCCACATTTTCTTTAACTGTTTATACACCAGCATCCACTTGTATTATAGTTGATCAAGTTAAGAACTGTATTATTGTGGGTCAGTTGAACGATGAGGGGACAAACCACATGGGCTCACATCCTGTCACTTTTCATCCCTCTACTTTCTTCCTGAATTTCCTGTCTATTTCGACTGGTCCTATCAGATAAAAATAAAATATAACAAAATTAATAACTTAAAAGAAAGGATAATGAGTTTTAATTATCGTAGTTCCAACTCTGTATCTTGAACTATATGCAGTGTTTTCAATACCAAGCCTGCAGGAGTCGCAGTCTGATGTATCCAATTTTTTATTAAAAGACGTGACATGAAACACTTTCATGCACACTTGATGAAGAAAATCTCTTTGTTGTTGAAAACATTATGGTGTAAGCGATAGCAGAGCCACTTTCACAGAAGGACCAGTTGATGTGGCGTGGGAATCTGATGTCGCCACATTCAGAAAAACCAACTCATTTGCATCACAGAAAAGTAGCATGTTATCTTTTAGGCAACTTCAAAAGCTCCCGAAGAGGAACGGTAACTTTGTTTTTGACTCTTTGTGAAGTCTTTAAAGATCTTATGTTTGGGTTTTGGGGTTTTTGAGAAGTTTATAAGAAGGAGGACACTCACAAAACTTCAAGCTTGCTGCAGGTCTTCAGGATGGAGGAATTGAGAGTTTGAATCTGGTTTCCCTCAAGGTCCCTGAAATCACAGAAAATAAGGAATGGGCAAATATTGTGTTGAGCTGACACAACGCAGAAACACACATGATATTCAATATTTAAATTTACCTTTATGGTTTTAATCTTCGCCAAATGAGCATAAAATTAGGAATAAAATATCTAATTTATGTGCTGTTTGTGTTTGTCAGTAATAGAAAGAGAAAAGCAGAGGGAGAAGGAAACATGGTGACAGACATTGTTAGATTTTGGAATTTAATTGAGCGAAGTAGTTTTGAGTGCTGAGAGGCAGCACAATGCTGACAGAAAGATGGAAAAGCTACAGACTGAATGAAGTCATTACAATGTCAGACTCATCTTGCGGGTTCTCTTCAGTCCACTCTCACACCAAAAATAGCTGGTCGAGCTGACCGACCACGGTGACATCAGCCATCAGCCACTTCACCGATCACGCAGGCAGGAGGGCCTCTCATCCCAGCTTCATATTGTCAACTAGGCAGCCCCGTCACTTCCATCTGCCAGCCCTCATTGGTTTTTATGGCATAAACCACACATCTGTCTGTCTGCAAAATTCTTTAGGACATCTACTAAATCACACACATGCACTACACACCTGCACACACACAAGCACACTGTCAGAGAAGACTCACAGCCAAACCAGGGCGGGCATGTGCTGACAGAAGCTCGGCTGAGGAAACTGCTGCAGGGAAGTGTCCACCATGGATCTGTGAGAACAGCAGAGAACATTTTATTACCAAACTGAAATAAAGATTAATGCAGCATTACAGAGCAGAGCTGAGAGTCTGTCATTTAAGGCTCGTAGACCTGGAAACAAGATCTGCAGCTCAACAAGTCATGAGGGTCATAATTGATGAATGAAAGTTAGAATATTCAGTTACTAGAGGAATCAAACGCAAATAAAAATATCAAAACATCCTTTATTTCAGTGAATTCAAAATTCAGACATTCATGATTTTGAAATAACACGATGTAACTCACAGATATATGAGAGATTGGAGCCCAATGAATATGTCCTGGGACAAGCTGCTTAGTGGGTTATGATCCAGCACCCTGCCACACACACACACACACACACACACACACACATTCACACAAACATTCAAACAAACACACACACATACATACAAAAACACACAAAGCAATAAATAAAAATAATAATATGGATTCACTTGTTTGTATGCTAAATAGAAAACTACAGCAGGTAGGTGTAACGTGATAGTGGAAACAGTGGAGCATATAAAAAAATATGACGATTTCCTGGAGTCAACATTTGTGTGCGTGTGTGTGTGTGTGTGTGTGTGTTACTCACAGCCACTCTAACCGATGGAGATCCCTGAACACACCAGGACTGAGGGATGATATTAGGTTTTCGCTGAGGAACCTGATCCACACAGGGTACAAAAACAGACCTGCAGTCATAATGTTTTTAAGTGAAACACAGAAGTGCTGCAGCAATTATGATTATTATTCATCCACTCATCTTCAACCACTTATCCGTTTCCGGGTCGCGGGGATTATGATATATATATATATAAACTACTGAAAACATGTATCATGTATGTATTATATGTCATCTGGGCGACTTACAATTTCCTTAAGTTGTGCAGGCCACTGAAGGCATGTTTGGATATGAACTGGAGACTGTTGTTCTGAAGAAACCTGCAAAAAGAAAAAACAAACAAACAACGGAATAAACTGGGATCATAATGAGGAAAAAATGCTTGGATTGTTCTTTCATGCGAAACAGTACCAGCTATTCGTGAATACAATCATCATTCACACACACACACACACACACACTTGACTTGTCAAGGTGGTTATAACTTCCTATTAGAGAAATATCATAATTATCAAGCATTTCACGTTCGCTTCTTTTTTAGACAACAGTAACGGCATAATAGATTCCTTAGCAAATCTCTCCACATCAGCACAAAGGGGACACTCATCTGCTAGATGCAAATTATGACACTTAAACACACAATAATAGCAGCTCAGCACTTACAGACCTTGAATCCATAAAATGTTTGCGATTGTGTGTGTGTAACCTCCTGTCGTTTAAAAACTATTAATATTCAAGATTCTGCAGAAAGACCCAGGGAGCCATTAGTCATCATCCACATTATTGAGCATTTTGTTTAGCACTAGCAGACATGAACAAAACCCTCAAAAAAAAAAAAAGTAAAGGTCTGGAGCTACACTGAGAAAGGCAGAATTAATTCTTTCATCCATTTATGGATTAATTTCCATGATATGATCTATAGAAAAGATCATATCATGTGGATAAGTAACACAAGCAGAAAATTACTCACAGCCTCTGCAGTGCAGTGTATTCAGCAAAAACATAATCTGACAGCCATCGGATCTCATTGCTCCTCAGTGACCTGTAACACAACCCATGAAATACACATGTTAAAAATACCTGACACTAAATTCATATATAAACCTGGAGGCCTGACATACCCCGATAGGGACAGAAAGAATGAGAGGAGTGAAGGTCTGCAGCTTTACATCCAGAAAACGGCCAAACAAAACTCTACAGCTGCTGCTTTATCCAGAAATGGCTTGTAAAAAGCTCCTGCTGCCAAATCCCCCAGGAACAGAAGCAACACCAGAGTTTTATATTCAGGCATAAATATATGAATGTGAACATATCAATACCAGCTCTTCAGGAACAATCCTATTCAGTAGTTATAAATTTTATGTACACCAAATATTCTCAAAGAAAACGTCTCCATTGTCTATTTCTTCAAGAAACAGATGATGGAGACTGGTCACACAAACATAAAGGTGCAAAGACACACACACACTCACATACATTATGAGGACACTTACAGCCAGGTAACATTTGAGGAGAGCAGAGGAACATCGTGCAGGTTGACGTCCACACACTCCACATCTGTCTGGATACAGTGACAAGTGTCCGGGTACTCCTGCAAAACTACACACACACACACACACACACACACACACACACACACACGCACACACTGTATCGATTGATTTTTAAAGGAAATGTTTATTTCATTAGACTAATGGTTCTATAAGACAACATCAAACTTTCAAACTGATGACTCAAATTAATAATTATTATTATCATAAAATTAATTTATGGATGAAAGAAGAAAGACATGCTTTTCAAGAACTCTGAGAAGCTGAAACAAATACAAAAAGATAGAAGAGGATGAATAATGAATTCAGAGGCTCATGTTTTGTTGTCACACAACTGCATCTCCAAGAAATGACATTTATACACAACTAAACCACAACAGCAAATACTACAAGATTATATTTTCTATCAATGTTATGAGGATTATGTTGTTCAGTTATTTGTTAAACCAATGTGTTGATGCTGGATGGATCAGTAAAATATTTGCAGACAGTGTCTTTGTGTTTTAGCAAAGTCACTAATCTTGCAGTATAATATATCTGCTTGCAGGGACAAAAGCAATATTTAACAGTTTTATGGTGATGAGAAAAACTCCCCATGCACAGCCAATATTATAGTCAGGTGTCGGCTGGCTTCAAGAACAAAGGGAATGAAACCAACGTACACTGATGACTAAAAAAATGAGCCTCACTTTGTGATGTAGAGGGACAGCTGGGTGGACCATCGTCTACCTCTATAGAGAAACTCTCTTGGATACGTCAGTAGTCTTTTTAACCAGGAATTGTGGGTTTGAGTCCCATCTGGGGTGTGTTTAATACTGTAACTGTAATAGACAGTGTGCCGAACATACACACACTTACAACACTCATTGAGGAAGAGCTGGTCCAATGGATTGGCATTCTGCAGTGTTCCACCAAATAAGTCTGCCCATCCGATGTTGTCCCCTGAAAACAGAGAGCAGAAGATGTGAGTGACTACCTGTACTGTGTCTGGCATATATGGATTATTCTCTTTTGTTAATTACTGCAGCACAGGAACAAATATCTTTGCACCTTAAATTACTCTCTAGGAGAATACTTTTAATTAAGGAAGCAGTTATTTTGGAAACAACAATTCACTCACATATACAGAGATTTGATGGGCGACAGAGTATCAAACACTATAGGAACTTTGTGTTATATCTTCTAATTACAGTCATGTTATTAAAATCAATTCAGTCAAACCACACTCTACCTCGGGGCTATTTAATATATCTATTGCAAGACACACATCCTCTACACTGAACAAACTTTTGTCTAAGCAACTGTCACAGACAATTACAGGACAATTAGATCAGACTTTGTATTATTTCTAAAGAGTGTTGAATGAGTCTGATCAAACACTCCATCAATGGTTTAGGGAACACTCCATTTTAAACTTGTGCCCCACCAGGGACAGTGGAGCAGGCCACACTGTGTCGTCTCTGATATGGGTTAATAATAACAAAATGTCTTGAAACATTTGTCTCCGATCAGCTGTATGTTTTGGGATTTTGCCTCGGTGCCATGAGTCGGAGCTGACTGTAGCTGTCAAACGCATCTCTGAAAAGAAGCCATGAGCACCAGCCTCTCCCTTTCAGTCAGCTATCACTCAAAGCCTTTGTGGAGCTGCAGAAGAGGCAGAAAAGTGAACACAGTCAAGAAACAGCATTGAAGAGTCACTGTTGATGATGAGACAAATTGATGGAGGAATATTTCTCTTTGCTCATGACACTTAGCTTTATGCCTTTTTTTTATTTTGCTGTCACCACCAGGAAATAATGTGAGAAACTGCCATTTACTGTATAAATACCAACGCTGAAATGTGTCTTACATCATTTAATTAGACATGCAGCAGGCTGTGGTGAGCTCCCTAACAAGTGACACCCTTATGCAACAATTGTTGATGAATCCTTCCCTTCCCGAAGCTAACAGACACTGTGATTGGCCGTGGCATGTCCCACTGGAGCCAATAGGAGTGTCTGATGTAGAGACGTGACTCTGGGTGACACACTAATCCCTGTGAGGTCATCATCGCTATCACGGCTCAGCTGACGCAGTCTGCCAGAAGTCGTGTCAGTGGTGGAGTAGCCCACGGACAAACCTATTTATTTATTTATCACACAGGAAGACAATTCTGCCGAATGTTAAATTAACTAACACCCAAACCTTTTCCCTCTTTAGTGAAGAACTGTACGAAGAACTAACAACCTCAATAAAACACAAACTTGTGATTTTTTATCATCTTCATGACATTCACTTCTCTGATTTAGCGCCAAGCTTTAACTTCAAGATCAACAGACAAACAAGGCAGCTGCATCCTGTGTGAGGGTCTGGTGTTAGATGAGTTTTTTAGTTACTCTGAAAAGCTGCACAGTAAAACAGTGACAGCAGGGGGCCTAATGAGGAGGGAGGTGTGGGAGAATAGCGCCATTATTGGCATGGACACACAACTGTGGCCAGACTGAGACTAATCTGTACTCCTGCTTGATTTTGTTGATATGAAAAAAGAGCTTTTGCCCTGCAGCAAATATTATGTTTTGCAAAACATGTTTTTGAGAAAAATTTTGGGTTATTAGACACTTTGTCAGTCAGACAGATGAAGACTCTCAGAATACACTTTTCTTAAAAGGAGAAACTCCAGTTTCCTCCCACTGTCCAAAGACATCATGTTTAAGTTAACTGGTGACTTTAAATTGACTGTAAGTGTGAGTGGTTGTCTGTCTCTGTCTGTCTCTGTGTGTTGGCCCTGTGATGAACTGGTGACCTGTCCAGGGTGTGCCTCGCCCTCATCCAGTGTGAGCTGGGATTGGCTCCAGCACCCACCCCCACCCCTGCAGTGGGGAAAAGATAAGCGGTAAATGATGAATGAATGAATGATCAGGTCTCTTTATAATAATTACCACAGCGCTGCTCGTCGGCTCCATTGGGACAGTCTTTGTGTCCATTGCACTGCAAAGCCTGAGGGAGGCACTCACTCATGTTCCCACATGGAAACTGGCCGAGGGGGCATCCAGCTTCTTCCTCCCCCCTGCTGCTGAGCACCACAGCTGAGGAAGAGATGGAGGAACTCGGGTGAGTTTACACAGACCGATCTTACAGTACAATCAGATGCAAATTCCACAAGGGTAAATTTTTCAGTAAAGAAGTCAGTAGTAAGGACATATAAGTCTAAGTTCAGTTAAATCTTTTAGAAAACTTCAACACTGAAAAATGGACGCTACACTGCGCTGGATTATATGAGGTGAAATGAAATATTAAGTATGAATGTCATATTGTCTGGCTTTCTGATTGATAACATAAATGCTTGGATGGTAAATTAAGGTTCTGCTCTCCAGCACACTGGATTTGAAATTAAGAAGATTGTATAAGCTTAAAGAGCTGATATTCAGCTCGACTTATGGGCCAGGGAGTCCTCCGGTTAGCAAAGTTCACGTAAATACACTCAAGAGTGAAAATCAACACTCTTCTGTAAAGTAAAATGGCGAGCAGAGCCTGAATGACATGCGGGTGGGAATGTGTGATGAAGAGATTTAGTGTGCTAAATGAGGACACAGCACGCATAAAAATGTCAACATTAAGATAAAAAGACAAGCTGCTCAGGAGGAGAGATTAAAGGAAGGTCACAGAATCAAGAACATCTAAATTCATGAACCCTCAGGGAATAAAGAACAGCCTCAACTGTCTTACAGCACAAACCAAACATGAAGATATCAGCCACTATTTCAAATAAACTTCAGACAGGTCAACAGGGCTGACTTACAGACAAACCACCAACACGTGCATGTCTTTGCACTGTGGGAGGAAGCGGGAGTGCCTGGAGGAAACACTCAACATCCACCCATAAACACCATGGACGTGGGGTTTAAACCTAGACAGGAAACACTTGCTCTGACAGATCTCCACAGTCATTGTTACACTGTCTGAATACTCTATCTGAATTTATTTTAAAAACTGAGCAGGGTCCTCATCCTCCTCTTCCTCCTCCCTGTCATTCCTCCCCATGTCATTAAAAATGTGACTGATCATCACTGATCATCGATCATCATCTAGTCACAGTCATCCAACAGATCTCTGTTCTTCCTCCACCACTGAACAACTGTGATGAAATAAAAACAGTCTGATATTTTATGACACTGAACAAAACCCAAAAATGGTAATTGTGTCTTTCTGGATCATTGATATTGTTCAGTTCATGAGCCACCAAACTCAGCTGTGTTTCAACTCCCTCAGGAAGCTCACCTGCATTATTTAGTTTTGCATCAAATTAACTCATAAGCACCCTGTAAAATAATAAAGTTTGTTTTCTTTGATCCATGTGAGGAAATAATAAAATTATAATAAATAATAAAAAACAATAATAAAAAAAGGGTTAAAAATAATAATAACAGTAATAATAATCTAATTTGTATGTTACACCTGCTGAATGTTTCCAGTAAAAGGCAGATCACAGCAAAGAAAATCAAAGGAACACAATTCACAGAAAATAGACACAGACTGATCATAATACAGATGAAATTAAATGATTTATCTAACCAAAGATAGAAAATAAAACCTATTGAACACATTACATGAAAATAGAATAAAACAGAGTGTAAATTATAACCATTATAACTTTAAACAGGTAACTGATTTATTTTTAGAAAACTGTATAAAAAGTTTTTTCACATATTATTGATACAGACACTGATCGATCAAAACATTACAAGCTCTTGAAATGAGGTGGCTGATCAGTGTAAATAATCATATTAATGAAATAACAGACAAGTTTATTATTATATCGATCACCCTCCGTTTGCCTTTACCTCTAATCTCAGTTTGGGTCCAGTGGAAGAGCAGAATGATGACAGGTACGTCCATCCAGAGACACAGAAGTTTTCCTGCGCTCATGTTGCTCCTCTGAGATGGCTCAGACCGATCCTGATCAGGTTTCCCCTTGTGAAAACAGAAAAGTGAGTACAGGTCCCAGTGGATCCAGTATGTTAGAGCATCCTTCACTCAAAAGGACCAGAAGGGGAACTGAGCCATCGGGCGGATCAGCTGAAGCCAAAGTCAAACAGAACCAGTGTGTAAAACCAGACACATCCTGCACACACTGCTCTCTGTACACTCTGTGTAAAGCCACCGTGTCCTCTCTCTCCCTCTCCCTCTTTCTCATCCCCACTGTCACACACATATAACCGCACGCGCACACACATACATTTTCAGGGACATGCTATGCAGCAAGACTCCCTCCACCTCCTCACTTTCTCTCCCTGTTTCTTCCAAAACTTACTTTACCACCCTCAGAGACAAACACAAACACATTATTTCCGTATCACACCTGCAGAGGTTCAGTCGTTCACCCCAAGCAGAGCAGGATGTGAAAAATCAGAGGATAAAAGAAATGCTGGACCAAACTGGTGTGGTCCAGGCAGAGGGAGCACAGTTCAGATCAGTTCAGCTCATGGACGCGAAGGCAAAATGGAAATGGAGCATAACTGGATATATCATGGCATTCAAAAAATTGTTTATTTCTGTTAGTTCTCTGGCTTTAAAGTCACACAACAGCTCGAGAGAGCTTTTAGTGAAATATGCTGAATCTGTATCCTGCATCTGTGCATCCTATCTACAAAATGTAGTTGTTTTTTTTTTTAAGTTGAAGATTAAGTGCAAGTGGTTTTTTTTCCTTCTTAATTATATTCAGGTATTTAAAGACCTTGGTTAAGGTTATGGAACAATTCAGTCTTTGTTTAATGTTGAATAAAGGATACAGTTTAATAAAATTGCTAATTTAGTAGAATTAAAGCGTCAATGAGTTGCACTTATAATTACATTTCCCTCAGAAGACAGATTAGTTTTATACATGAGATGAATTTCAAAGCAATGGGATTGAACAAGACTCTCATGACTGTGTGCTGATTCTTAAAGTCACTTTGTGTGTGAGTTTAAATGGCCACATTTGGTTGTCCAAAAAGAACAGAATAAAAGGAAAATAAAAAACTATTATTAATTAATACAGTTCACTGACAGCAGTGGCTGCAGATAAATCTGACTGAATCTGACGGTTTTGCATTGAAATTATTACATTAGTGTGACCCTAGTGAGCTCATTATCCAGCATGTCTGTGAAGTCTTTACTGCTGCACTACAATACACTAATACAGCGCACCACAGCACAGTTTCTGATCTTGTGCAAAATGTGTCCACTGACTTGGATCAAACACAAGATTTCGCCTCAAAAGGTTTCTCTCTGTCCGATAGTACTTTTATAGGCTGTGTGAACTTTTACGAGATCCTCTCTGTGATCCAGGAACAAGATAATATCTTTTGTTAATGATAAGCTCAGCTCTTAAAAGTATTCTCTCTGCGGCGCAGCAGAGGAGGACCAGGATTGAGGGGAAGATCACGAATAAGGAATGCAGGACACGCTGCACCGACACTGTGATAATGAGCCTCCTTGGTGGACTACATGAGAGCAGCACAGAGCCAGCTTTTTGACACAGAACAACACACATCCCTGTTGTGGCACACAGTGAAGCACTGCTCTTGGGAACAGTAGGTACTCCGTGAGCTAATAGAGAAGAGTAAAGGCCCGACTGATCTATCTTCTCCATCTGATCATACACATGCCCTGCAGCTCTTTACCCTAAAATGTAATACTTGGTCTGACTTTTAAAGACTGCAAAACTTAGTAAAACTAAAATAAAACTTACCTAAAACATCCCCAAATGATTATTGTTACTATATTTTTTTTGTGTGTTTAGGAGATATGTCACTGACAAATTTGTTTCAAGATTCAAGATCAATCTTAGAATAAGAAGCCTTTCAAATCTATCCAGTGCATTGGATGTTGGACTTAATTCATTCAGCACCAGGTCGTTGATACTGAATGTTCTGTCCAGCACCAGAAAAATAAGACAGACCTGTACTGGTCCAATGAGCTGAAATACGAAACATTGATCTGTAGAGTCTGATGCACTGCCACTTAGCTAAACTTGAGTGATGAACAAACAGGTGAGGCTAATGTCCATTCATTCATTCACTCATCTTCTACGGCTTATCCGTTTCCGGGTCGCGAGGGGTGCTGAATCCAATCCCAGCTCACATTGGGCGAGGGCGGGGTACACCCTGGATGGGTCACCAGTCCATCACAGGGCCAACATACAGAGACAGACAGAGACGAACAATTACTTCACACTCAGACTCAGACCTACGGAAAATTTAGAGTCACCAATTAACCCAAACATGATGTCTTTGGACGGTGGGAGGAAACCGGAGAACCTGGAGGAAACCCACGCAGGCACGGGGAGAACATGCAAACTCCGCACAGAAACCCAGGGGAAACCAACACAAACACGGGGAGAATATGCAAACCCCCCCACAAAAAGGCCCCAGGCCCGGGACCCAAACTCGTGACCTTCTTGTTGTGGGGCAACAGCACTAATCACTATGCCGCTGTACTGCCCTAAGCTGCTTACCAGTTTCACCATTTAATAAAATGCTTCACACTCACAACACCGTACAACCCGATACAATCTGATGAGAAGACCAAACAAAAGTATGGCATTTGAAAGTGAAAATCATTGGGGTTTGGAAAAACACACAGTGTGTGGATCAGATCCAAATGGTAAGTGAGAGAGACAGAATCACATATTTAGAAATGCATTATGAAATCACTTTACAACTATTCCCTTAGCACCACAACAAATGGCAAAAGAGCAGCAAGGCGACAAGCTGTTATTTCTCAAAGTGTCAGAATTTCTTTTTTCTGTAGTGGCCTGTTGCTTCTTAGCCCAGTGCACTATGATTAATGCAAGCAGCCAAAAGCTTTTATAAAGTAGGCCATTTTGTAAAAAAAGTAAAAATGCTAATTTTACCCTGACGGTGAACTTAGAAAAACATTCAGAGAATAAAAAGTACGTGTTCACTCATCATTCATTTAAGGTCAACACACACACACTTTAGTGAAGCCACTACTAAACCCTGTCTGGCACACAAACAAGAATCGCCTGTGTGTTTTACTGAGTCTGAATGGTTTGTTGGTTGGTCTGATGCAAATGGGAAGAAACAGACAAGCACTGGGGGGAGAGCTACAAACATGAGCAATGCTGCTCCAAACTTGCAGCTGCATTAGACTCAGAGAAACTTAAGGAAAAAACTTTGTTCATCAGATGCAAAACTGGAAGTGTCTTGTGTGCATCCATGAGTCTGACAGAACTCAGATATCCATGAAATCTCACTGCATTTCAGAGAATGGTGTGTGTAGATGTGAGTGTACATTGAAGTGTGAGGGGAACACGGTGATCCAGGCTGTTACATTTACATGTGAACAAGCAGTGTAATGATAGGCCTGGCTGGAACTCCACTACATCCCTGCAGCTGCATCATAAAATGTCAGTGAAGCAGATGGTAGTTAAAAGTTTAACTTTTCAGAGTGGAGGAGGGTAAAGGAGAAAAGGCTGATTCTACTGACAAGACTGTTGAAGCATTTTATCACTGTCATGCTCATATCGAAGCTGCTGCAGTTATTATCTCTGGCACACAGCACATGTAAGTGACACATCATATGTCAGCCGATACTGCTAACAAGTCATTCCTGCTGCTATGAATAATGTCACAGTGATGTCATTTATCTTTCTGCAAGAATGGATGTTGAATGTGCAGCTACTTATCATAATCTGTCATCTGACAAGCACCAAATCATTCAAAGAGGGGTTATCACTATGGGCACTCGATATCCTGTTGCTATAGCAACTAATGCCATAGTGGCAAGTTTAAAGAGGAATGAAAAACAAATAGGCAGAGAAAAGAAAGGGCCACGTCTCTTGTAATATCCCCCCACAGTGGTATTGACCACATGGTAATCAATCAATGACCTATTGGCTTTCTTGTCAATCTCCAATCCCCTACACATTCTGAAAAAAGTCAAATTTTAGACCATCTCAGAGTGGTGATTAGATGGACTGAGGAACAATGTGACTCTGCACCAGTCCTGACAAAATAACGGACTCACTTTCTTTTATTTTAACTCTAATTAAAATGTTCTCTCCTGATCAAATCATTTTTTTTAAGCCTGCAACTTTGTCTCCAATGTATAACAAACCAATACCCAACTTTTTTTCATTTCATGCCTTCTTCTTCCATATCAAATATCAATGGATATGGAAAAAATGAAAGCAATTAATGCCTGCTGACATTTTTATCATTGTCATGCTCACGCAGCACATGTACGTGATATAGCATATGAATGTCAAAAGACACCGGGAACAAGTGATGCCAGCTGCTATGAATAATGTGACAGTGATGTATATATGTTTTCTGCAGGAATGGGTGCTGAATATAAGTAAATATATGAAACCCTCCTGTTTCCCCTCAGGCTGTCACTGTCTTATGTTCCACTACCCAAACAGAGAATGAGCTTCTGTGTTGCTATTTTTTTTTTTTTTAGAAGCTAAAATAGATGGAGCCAATGTCCACTTCCCGTTTTACACACACTCACAACAGAGGAGACTGAATCCCTTAAAACTACCTGATCAGAACATACATATATATATATATATTTATATATCTCAGCTTAGCAACTCCACAATTCAAGTGTTTGTTCTATTACAACCATGAGGTACAACAGGCATGATGATGAGGACGGGGACGTTGGGAATTGGACATTGGAAAAGAAGTGGTATGATTTATATTTACTAGTTTCATAAACCAGAAAAATGGCAAACTGGAGGTGACTCCTACCTTTGAATCTTAATGGAGTCAGACATTTGTGTCTGTTCCTGAATTATCTATATTCCTAATACCATGAAAGTCCACAGATCGAGAGTTTTCCAAATGAATTTCATAGAATTATTCCAAGTTTTCTTCTTCTGCTTTAGTGACTGGAATCCAAGTAGTTGCATCATGGAGAGACAGTTTGCTCATGGACACATTATCAGACCTGGAACTTGGATTATAATCAGTCCTGGATCATGGATGTATGACCACACCTGGATCATTGACGTAAGACCACACATGGATCATGGATGATCGATCACACCTGGATCACTGATGTATGATGGCATCTTGATCCTGGCAGCATTATCCGGTTCCTTCACTCCACAGATCTTCCCAGTGGTCACTCGTAATATTGCAGAAATTCAGCCGCCAAAAAAAAGCGACACCTGTAAATCTGCAAAACAGGACATATTCTACTGTAAACACGGGCAGGTATTAATATCTACTCGTATATTTTTCAATAATCTATATGTTTGCTCCACTACCTGTTTTCCATCTTCACTTGCTCCAAAACGAAATAAATTTTGAACAAGTTCCGGCGGAGATTCAGAGTATGTTTGTTTTCGTAACTCAGTAAATCTCTGCGCCACCTAGAGATGAATAAAAGGAGATTAATTACAACTCTGATAGGAAACCTGCTCACTCTGTTCTTTGTCAGTCTCTCCGGTCTGTTTTAAATCCAGACACTTTTTAACTAAATATCTAACGACGGGGAACATTTCCGGGTACAGGTCAGGTGACACGTGACGTCACCGTCGGTCCGTTGCCTAGCCAACATTTACCTTTTATAGATTTTGAAAATGACTTATTGTTTAAAATGTTTTAACTGTTTAAAAATTTCATTAACCGCACTTTTAATCTACATCACATTATTTTCAGCATTGTCAAATAAAACGGAAGTTTTATTATTCAACTGAATTAATATTTTATTCTCAAGTTATTTTTTAAAAAGTTTAGGAAACAAGTTTTCAGGGAGCTCGAAAAATCATTATATATTCTCAAAAAACAGCTGCAAAATGGCATTTCATTGCAGCGCTGGCCAGGTGTGGGTGCAATTACCTTTACAGCCACACTAACAGGCTCACATACACATCCCAAAAAAAGAAATACATGAAATCTCATAAACTGTATTGAAAATTGCAGTACAGATTCATTCACACATTTGAGCACATTGAAACAGTATTTTGTTGCAGAAACACAAACGCAGAAACACAAACACAGAAAGAAAAACAAACAAACAAAAAAAATGTTAAGAACCTGTCGCATTTTGAGAAAACACTAAAATGCATAAAGAGCCCATTTCCTTTGTATATTTTGTATATTCTAAAGTGTAATGAACATAAAACACAACAAAATTTAATTATCCTTAATACTGTATACAGTTTTGTAGGATTTATCTTAATGCAGCCTAATATTGTCTTTGGCCTGGTCAGATCTCCGTTGCAAAGGTTTCCAACCTGAAAATGACTAATCTTGATAAGTGAAGTTAAATAAAATAGATAAATTATCAATACAACACTGATCATATAGCAAACTTCCTCCCTTTAACACTCGTTTACCAAAATATGAAACAGATTAACATTATAACAAATACAAAAACTTAATCTCTCTTAAATAAACATCTTGGTTTGCTGTTTTGCAGTTTATTTGAGGGTGTAAAGTGACAGTTGTGACACTCTTGACCTAATGTTGAATCAGTCTGCGCTTTCACATAAAGTCCCTTTACCAGCTGTGAAACACAGAAAACACCAAAAATTCTTCATGGTTAACAGGAAGTTCTCCAAAAGCTCTTTGGAGATGTGAAGTTAACTCATCTTTAAATAATAGATCAGATTTTAGTATCTAATTTCTTGAAAGTAATGGCTCCATTGAAGCTGCATCAACACCATTTATTAGAGGGAAGGATATCTTCAAAACAAAATGAAACGTTCACTGCTCTGACTCAATCAAACAGCTAATGTGCAGGATACTAAATCAAGATGAGTTAAACCGATCAAATAAAAACCTCTGAAAAGCCAAACATGGATAGTGATTATCTGCAACACATTGCACACAGTCATTAGATTTATGAGGATATCAAAATATTAATTAATGCAGTTATTATAACTTGTGATAATTGTGTCTGCCAGCTGTTTTGTTTTGTTTGTTACAGCCATCACAGTAGGAGTTGATCATTTGCTGAGCGATGCTGTGCAAATTCAAAGTTTAACTCCAGTATGTTATACATACTGTACACACACAGCTTTCTCTACAGTTCGTCTCGTGGGTGTGTGTCCTGCAGCCAGTGTTTGTAGACAGCCACAGGGTCTATGTTCCAGTGCTTGTGAAAGGAGATGGCCTGTTGCATGGAGATCAGTGTCCCGGAGTAGTCATCTGGTCGGGCCTATAATATCAAAAACAAGTGGTTTGTTTTGTTTGTGTGTTCATTTATGTCTCGGCTTAATGATTCATGTTTCATCAGTCCAGAGTATTCCCACAGCAAACAATTTGGAAGTTGCCTGAAGATAGCACAGATCAATGTTCTGGTGTTACAGTCTCCATAATCCACGGGACAGTCTTTTCGTCTTTTATCACCATCATTTAGGGAAGGATAACATGCAGTGTGCATCATCTGATACTGGGTGAAGGCCAGTGTCTAAAATCTGGCTTCCATCACCATTTGAAGCAGTTTTAGCTTCATGATTTCTAAGTGAGTGATTTTGGGAAGGCAGAATTTGAGAGAAAAAATGGGACCTGTAAAGTAGCCTTAGTTAGCCGATTTTGTTCTTATTGAGTTAATCTGGTCATTTAATGATTTCTTCTCACAAATATACTGTGCAGGGGCATAGTACATGTAAACGTGTGCGTGTGTGTATTGTTCTGTACCTGGTGGAACAGTGGACTGTGTGTTATGGGGACACCCAGGGAAGTGAAGCACCTGCCCAGCACCATGTCGTCAGGAGCATCATCACTGTAGCACCTGCAACCACTGGAAAGTAACTTCGACACTGCCACCCTACTGAGCACCATCCTACACACACACATAAAGTAGCAATAAAATCTATTTTGATGTTTATTTATTTATTTTGCATCATGTGTTTCAGCTGCTTCCTTCTGGACACAATACAGATAATCAATGCTTTGTTTCTTTATAGTCACATCCTTTATTTTTAAGTTTAAATGCAAGTAACCATCTTAGGATGTCCAACAATATAAAAAATTTGATATGACGTTCAAGATGGTGATGTTAGAGGGCCTGAAAAATGCCTTTATAATTTAAAATATTTCATCCAATGTTCAATATCATAAAAGTCAGCTGCAATGAATCTATATGCAAGTCATTCATACAGTCTTATTTTTATAAGATGGATTTACATATCAGATTTTAGTGTTCCTCTCCTCCTGCAGCCTCACCCTCCTCCTCCTGTGGTGTAGCTGTATCCATTCTGAACCAAGTTGTAGCCGTATCTCTCCCCAAGGGTCACTGCTTCCTTTGGGTCATAGCATCGCAGCAGGCGTCTTAACCTGGGCAAACTGCAAGCAGACTTTTTTTGGCCTGGACATGCAAATTTCACTTTGCAGTGCAACTGCTGCAAAATAGATCTGTATGTGTGTAAGAGTGTGTTCAGTATCTTTTAATTAATCCTGTAACAGAGATGCAACACAGGGGAAATTATTAGTTTTATTAGTCACCACTGCAACATTAATCAAAGATTTGTCGTGGCAGCATATGTTTGTTGTTGTTCTGACTTATATTCATCTTCTAGAAGAAGAAATAAAAGCTCATCTCACAGGTACCTGATAAGAGTATCATCATCAACAATGAGAAGCCAGTCAGCCTTTGGCACAGCATTACTCAGGAACCGCTGCAAGATGCCAAATGTCTTCCCACAGTGTCCTACAGGGACACAACATAAATCAGAAAGCATCCTAAACAACAAGCATTTCATTCACGTCATATTTGAAGTAATTTACATAACCATAAACCACAAGTTCTGACTAGTGGACAGTTTTCATGTCCATCGAAAACAAAATAAAAATCCGTACAAACATAAATTGATTGTAAAATCAAGTCAACAATGGACAAATTCTAATTTTGATCAGGTGAGTGGTTCTAAAATAAAAGTCTCCAAAGTCATTAGGATTAAGATTTTGAGGAAAAATATCAGGTAAAAGCTGGTTCATTAATATCGTCACTCCAGCATATCCTACATGTGTCCTGCAGTCATCAGTAAATAGATCCGCTGACCTCTCTCAGTGTTGGCCACTCCCAGACTGATGGTGGGTATGGAGGCATCGGTGACATCGCTGTAATATTCCACACGCCCCGCATCTTTCTCCCAGGTTGCCTTCACCACTGGTACTGTGAGGAGGAGGAGGAAGAGCTGGCTGATTAAAAATATAATTAAAACTATGTCCACGTTTTAACTGAAAGGGAAGAGTGTGATTAAATTGCTGCTGTCTGGTGAGAGAAAACAATCATGTTGTCTTGTTGTCTTGTCTTGTCAAGTACAATACCGTAACTGTCAATCATAATCACATGTAATTTGTTTTAACCCTAACAAGTAGGAGTCAATTCTACATTCATTTGTTCTGACAACACAGTGAAAGCTTGTTACTTAATTCCAATAACATGATATGAAAGTAACAGCAGATTAACATCAGAGTGAATCACACACTGCTGTTTGAGCTTCTGATTTTGTTGATGGCTTTAATATATTCAGTCCATGACTAGTGGCTCATTTGGACCCTGAAAACAGACATCAGTGTTTTGGATAATTACACAAATTTTTATTTCAATTTAACCAGGTAGTTTTCACCTGACAGGCTAGCAGGGACTCACTGACCACCAGACTGTTAAGTCAGTAAACAAAACAGCAGTGATAAATTAAAATACTGCAGTGAAATTCTGAAGCTCAATTTACATAATATTTTTTGGTGATGGTCCAAGTTGAAAATAGAAAATGGATGGAGGGATTATGAATACTGGAGTTGTAATCATTTATATTTACATTCATTGTTGCTATTTCTACTGAAGTAAATGCCCTTAATTTTTTACATTTTTAATTGATGAAACCGTATTTTTCAAACTGGTAAACATAAGAAACACACACCTCGGTCCGAGTGGAATTTTTGACAAGTTTTCACAGCAACAAACACGTCTTCCTTCGGGAGGGGGGCTCCCTAAAAGGAGAGAAACAGAAGCAACGATCCTCATCGTCAAATATATGATGCCCACACGAACACACTGCGAGGGTCAGGATATACAGAATGTAATGGACTCAAAATTGAGTCAGGATGGCAGAATGAGGTACTCTCAGTCCGGACAGTATTATCATGTGGGGGGGCTCACAGCTCACACACACTCTGTCAGTGTGCCACTTAGATTAGCTGCCTCGACACATCAATACTTTCTTTGCCACTAAAATCCCATTTCAGACACACTTATCTCCATAAGTCCACAGACACACATATATACGCTCATATATGTAAAAACATGAATAAACCAAATTTATTTTTGCCTTCATCCCAGTCTAACAGCGTGAAGGTCCTGAAATAGAGTTGTACATACACAGTTGGGCAGGTAGGTTTTAAATGTCGTCACACAATTATCTCCTGGCTCTGTACAAAACTCTGGCACTGCTGTCAGCGTTGGACCATTTCCTTCCTCCCAAATATACAAAGCAATCTGGAAAAACAGAAATAAAGACAAATGTAGGTCATATGGACAGTGACAGAAGTCAATTATGTAAAGTTTTTAGTTTTAAAAAAAGGATAGAAAAAAGTGTCTGACTCTTGTGATATGTCAAAGCAATTATTCTAAATCTGGGACAGAGACAGCGGCTCACTTTGGGTAAATCCATTTAGACTTTTCAATTGTACCAAAGGACTACAAAAGAAAAAAGGAAATGAAGCTCTTGCAGCGGTGACATAGTGGTTGAGTCTACAAGCTTTTCAACAGGTGCTATCTATCATCATTATATGATCAGGAGGCTGCTTTAGAGAGGACACTGATGATGATAATGATGGTGACACAGATGTGTAAAACTCCTGTAAAAAGTTTCAAAGCACCTCGTGATTCAAGTCGATGGTGAAATCTGACTTGAGGTGCTCGTGTCGGATACGCTCAGTGACTCTGAAATGCACAAAAGTGAAAGAAGTTGAAACAAACAGATGGCAGAGGAAGCTCAATGGCTCAAACTACAACAGCGGGACAAAAAATGAAAGTTCTGACTCTTGTTTTGGCTCAGCATCCCTCTGATCCTCCTTTACATTTACAACAAACAGAGACTTTTTTTGTTAGTAGTTCAGGTGTCTCTACACAGACAACGGAAAATTGCTTCGGCAACAGATTTGAAATGCAATGACAGATTTTATCCTTTGACCATGTTCAATAGCATAAATACCTCGACTGCTGGAACCTTTTCTGGGTTCATCTCTCACATCTGTATGTGCTGTTCTTTTTATGAATTAACGGTATGTAATAGTTGTAATGTTGTGTACTTCTTATGTTATGAAGGCTCTCTGGCTGCTCTGTAACTAAGTCCTTTTTTTGGAGAGCAACAAATCTGTGAGCCTCTGATGCTGTTTCTCTCTCACACACCTGTGGAGCAGTGTTGCACTGAGAGCCCAACCCGCTGCAGGGTCAGGGTAACCAAAGGAAGGGGGGTCGTCAGAGAAGGCATAATGGTGGATGATGGAGGCCTCGTTGTCATGGATACGCTTACCCAAAAACCATTCCTGTGACTTTCAAAGATTGAAAAGCAGCAAGAAGATATAACAAGAGGACATAAAAAGAAGGTTAATCTGTTGTTATCTTTGCCTCACTTTAATATTGTCCACATGTGACCTTCAGACCACCTGAAGAGCTGAAGACTGAGTCATGTTGTGGTTTTTGGAAACGTTTGGGCAAATTACTGTAAATATTAAAGATCAGCAGGTCGAGATCAGTCATTAGGCATCCGCTGATGGTTATTAACTGACTCTTCAAGTCTTGTGGTGATGCTCAACAACTATGGGCTCCTCTGAGAAACCAAGTGAGGATTTGAAAATTCATCTAGTTGATGCCTACAGAGAAGGGGGTGCCATTAAAAAGATCTTCATGCTTAACATTCCTACTGTCTGATAGCTCATTAAGAAATAGAAGATGAGGGAAATAGCACAAGTCAAAAGGAGAAATGAGAAGCCTTTCAAATAAAACTGCATGTCTGCTGGCAAAGCTGAATCTCTATGTGAATGTAAAGTGGCTGCAGGGAGGTTTATCTGACAGAGGGGGGATGATGCACATCTCCACCAGCAGCATCGATGTACAAATGGGGTCTACATGGAAGAGAAGGAAATGTTGTCCGCAACTTCATCACAAAACGTCCAAAATATGCAAAGCAACATCTGCATAGTCTATGGTTGGTTTGGGAAACATGTGAACTGAGCGGGTAACCAGAAACTTTGCACAGGTAGAGGGAGGAATAGATTCAAATAAATATCAAATTCTGGATGCAGATGTAATGCTGTCTGTCAAGAAAGTGTAACTGAAAATAAGCTGGTTTCTGCAGCTTCAGGACCAAAACTAAAACTCAAAATCCATCAAAGAA
This sequence comes from Remorina albescens, assembly GCA_034769265.1. Lineage (NCBI taxonomy): Eukaryota > Metazoa > Chordata > Actinopteri > Carangiformes > Echeneidae > Remorina > Remorina albescens. The sequence goes on from CM068490.1 coordinate 5,680,592, forward strand.
GTCCAGGACTAAGTGCCCTGACCACTCAGCTTCTGGGTCAAACCTGTGTTAGCAAAACATTTTAATACAACTGTGTAAAACCAGTGTTGCTGGGAATGTTGTGTTGTTTGTGCATCTCACCTCGTGCACTCGATATTTATGAAGGACCTGCAGAAGAGCAACCAGTGAAACTGTGGTTTCTTCCTCTATGAAGAAAAACCAGGATGCTGTCGGGCCATAAGAGGCCGACAGACTGGAAAGATCAACAAGAAGCCAGACGCTTTACACCTCCATTTTCCCCACAGGAATCATTTATTATTAAATTTCAGTGAGTTTGAGTTGTTGGTCATGTCCATGTGTGTGTTTATCACTCACTGGGGAAGTGCAGGGAGGATACTCCAGTCCCCGGCATATGCTGACAGCTCGTGGACAAGAAGAACAACAGGAACTCCCTGTGTGACAAAACAAAAGAATTTTATTAAATGTGTTTAAATGGAAACTGCAAAAACCCTGCAGCCATATGAGAACATGAAATACACCACACAAGTCTTCTGAACCACATTAACTTTAGTGTATTTAATTTATCCTCAAGCTTCTCTGTCACTCTCGCTCTCTCTCTGTGCATCTAAAAGATAAAAGATGAAAGCAAAAGCAAAAAACATAAAAAAATTGGAAGCAAAATAAAGTTCTCGGGTCAAACAAGTATTTTGTGTACAAAGGCAAACAAAGTTATGCGGTCAAATATGTTTAATATGTTCAGTGTCATCTGTAAGGTATTTGTTCTTTTAAATCATGAAAATTGAACATTTTCATTCTCGACATGGCATTTATGTCAGTTTTTGCAATATAATCTTTTTAGTTTAATATAGGTTTGAAGTTAAAACATTTAATTAAATTAATTTAGTATGGATATGACTATAATTTGGTGTAATACATCAGTCCACATAAAAAATCTTATTTATTTATTTATTTCAGGGAATAAATCCGGCTTTGTTGAATATACATTTATTAAGTCGGTTTGTCAATCATGGCTCCCACATCAGACAGGACAATCACCGTTTGAAAGTAAGTTACTTCACTGTATTGAAGGAAATAATCTCACATCCACTGAACAGAACTGAGGAAACACACCACATGACGATCAAAGAGAACAAAGGTCCTTTTGGACAATAATGTTAATTTTTACCACTAGAGGGGAGAAGACTGATGGAGCGGCCAGCGACTCAGACACACTGCTGTGTATTTTCATTAAATCTAAAAAACAAACAGGTCAAACAACTTGAAATGTTTTTTCTGTTTTTCAAGATCTGTTCAACGATTTACATTCATGCAGAGAGATCACGTTTAAAATAAGAGCTCATAGTACTATTAGAGTGTTTAAGTTTGATCAAATGTTATCATCAATCTGATCATTTTTAATTGGAAGGACAGCTCAGATTTTTCACTTCAGTGTAGTCCTGAAATTAAAGTCCACTTTGAGGGAAACTACAAATGCACCAACTGTTCTGCAGAAAATGGCTCTAATTATTATCATGTCAGTTATGATGGATTTGTGCATAATTAGCAGAGGATGTTTTTAAGTTGGGCAGCAGAGGTTCGTCCTTTGGTTTACTGGTGATATGGGTCTCTAAAAGGTCTCAAGATAAAAATGAGATGAAGAATGAGACAAAACAAAGTCCTGTTCCACACATTGATGTTAATATATTTTGAGTGAAAGATTTGATCATTTTGATATTTAACTGAAATTCTCTTTAGCCTCTTTGCTCATTGACATCTGAAACATGACAAACATGGTTTTTTTTCACCCTATATTATAAGATTATTATGTGGTTTTTAAATCTAAAATCGAATTTGGAAATTTTGTGGGGTAAGAAGTTTAACATTTCTCTGGGCTGAGAGTTGAAGTCTGAAGCGGAACAAAAAGGGAGTACTAAAGCAGAGTACAAGTATCTGAATGTTCTTTTCGACAGCAGCGGAGGAAATGTGATGAAAGAAAACTAACACAAGGAGAGACAGCGATGAGCAGGACTCATGGCTGCATTACTGACAGACAGCCTTCTGAAAATGATAGATGCTCCACCGACACTGACAAATGATCTGCTGAATACATCAGAACATGCTGGTGGGCGACAAGATCATGACAAGAAGCCGTGTATCAATATTATAACGCCCTGCTGTGTGTACTGCTTGTTTGATCTGAATTCAGTCATGATTTTTGACAAGTATATGCTGGTAATAATAATTATTATTATGAAATCCATATTAATCTGCCACCATTTTTAGCACTTGTACAGGTACAGTTGTAATCATTATTACAGGCAAATATATGTCCAAAGTAAAAGTCAATATCTGCTTTTTCTTGTCTGAATAGAGATTAAGTCTGAATCAGTTATACCAAGGGACTGTGTTTACTTCGCTTGTATTTAAACACAGTTTCATGACAATGAGGATCCTATTCCAAGCTGCAGAGCTTGAGATGAGCCATTCGAAACAGTAGCATTATGTCAATATAACAACTCAGCCACTGCATTAGTTAGGCATGACAGCGTAATGCAGAACACTCTGTCTCTTCAGGGGGACACTTAATCATCACACGTTAATCTTCAGGGACATCACCTGCCCATTTAAGAAGGAAACGCACACACTAAAAAAGACCCCCCCCCCACACACACACAGAGTTTCTCTCCCCTTTTCCTTCTTCACTATTTCTTCTCTAGCTTTGTGTTTTTCTAGTGTCCTTGTCACTGGCTGCATGAGGTGTTACTTGCAGCCAAATCATGTGTCACAGGTTCTCCAGCAGCTGCAGGATGGCAGATTTGCTATGGCCGATGTCTATGGCTAATAAATACTCACTTTATGAGGGTTATACTCAGCTTTTGTTTAAACTGTTGGTTTAAATGTGGGATCTTTTTGGATGCTACAGTTTGTTTTGCTGTTGAACAAAGAGACATTTCTGTTTTGTAGCCTGATATCACCTCTATTAACCGTGGTAGACGCTAATCTGGTGAATACCTGCCCATAAAGCAGCAGAGGTGATTGCTCAGTTTCTTGGAAATTGCTGTGCTATATAGCATCAGTCATGAGGAACAGTACGTTCCCTGACCCATATTTTAACTCAGCTTTACAGTTTCAAACAGCAGCTGCTTCCTTATGAGCTCTAACCTTCTAACAGATCTCTGATAGCATGTATTTTTACCTTCCAACTTCACAGGTGCAAACTACTGAAGCTGATTCTCACACTGTGTGGCTTCTACTCTATTTCTATACATCTTTATTTGTCTGCATCTGTCATTGCTGTGCTCCTCTTGTTTCCTTTGACATAGCAGCAGCAGACTCTCTTTTTGTTTTTACAACCATTGGATGTCAGAATTACTGCAGGGGGTCGTAAACGTTTCACTGATATAATGTGAGTATATAAAACAAAAGAGCTTATGGCTTTTGCAAACTAAACTGTCAGTGAGAAAGAAGCCTGGGGCAAATGTAAGTTCAGTTCTTGCCTCTGGCTGTTCCTGCTCTGAAATCTATGTTTATGTTTTCACCCACGTCTGCCTGTTTGCGTTTTCTCTGAATTACACAAAAATTGGTGAACTGATTTGCACCAACTTGGTGTTGGTATGTATCCTGGTCCAGGGAAGAACCCACAAAGTTTGGGGACAGATCTGAATCATTTTCTATATGTTTGATTTTTCTCTCTCTGTAGTCTGGTGCATGTTGTTTGGCTGAGTGCCATTCTAGTTAATCATGTCTTATTCTTCTATTTTAGCGACACCTGTCAGTCCTGCGTTGGCTCTTTGGATCCATCTGGACCAAAGTGGACTGACTGACTGACTGGTAGACATCACCCTAACGAGACCTTTGCTGCTTCAGAGTCTAAAAAGTGAAAAAGCCACCTGACACAGTGCTATAACTGTCATCATGTGTCTGAACCACATGATGAAAGTCCACGTTTCTTCACGGGTCCACTTCAGAGCCCGAGTGTGGAGGGTCTTTTTCACAGCCTGCTCTAAGTGTTGTGTTGAGATGTGAGCAGGAGCCAAACCAGACGACTGTAACAAGGCTGGAGGATGAGGCTGAAAAGACGCAGCACTAGCACTGACATCTTGGAATAAAGCCACATATTGACAGCCCATAATGAGCCTTATGACACAAACCAAATGTTTAGCTTTCTCTCCATATATTAAAGCAGGTTGGGAAAAAATAGCCTGCTCCTATATTTTTTTTAGCACCATGACTACAGCTGAGTATATAAGAATTATTGCACGACAAAACCCTTTTAGGCATCAACAAGCAAACAATAAAACATCCAAACGTCATAAACAAGCTGTCAGCACGTCAACAGGTTTTTAATCCACCTTTAATTTCTCTCCTAACACCTGGTTATATGTCATTCAACAAAAAACAAACAAAAAAAAAAACTCATGAAGCACAACCTGCCCTCTCTCCAAACAGTTTGCTACAATCAAGATCTATCTGGCTGCGATAAACATCCATTCTGCTGAGACGACCCACAGTCCGTCAGCACACACGCAGAGATGATTGTGTACGAGGATGCATCCAAATGTGCTATTTACCAAAACTCTGCATATTCTAATCAGCACTTCCAAGAAATTGGAGGACCTATTCCCGCAGTATGAAAGTCAAATTTTATATTGATTCATTTAATATGATCTCTCCACATCTCTGTTCCCCAAATGAAAATGATTCCCTCTCTCAGTCACGTCAGTGCGCTTTTTATTCAGCACGTTTCTCGTGATATTGTGGATGACTCTTTAGAACACCAATAGCTTCCTTATTCAATTCTTTGTCTCTTGAAAGATTGTGTTATAAGTGTAAAAATTCATCTTCAAATGTGATCAGATCTACATCTAAGTTATGATCCTGAATTAGCACAATTTAAACGAGTGACACACAAAGCATTTTATTGTTCCTGGCCACATTAAACAGAGCACAAGGGGAGGCAAATCAATGACACATGTTTGGAAATGTGGGTTCATATATCTCCAAATAAGCCTGTTGACTCATTTTATCTGTCTGCAACAAAATTCATCTTTACAGCTCCCCTGCAGGCTCATATTATTCAAAAAACTGCAGTGGCAAAGCTTGCTTCCTCTCACCTCAGGTAGGACAGCTGTATGACAAGGAGGACACCTATTGGTATCAGAATAACAGCACAGTGATGCATGAAGTTGGACCCCAAAAGTCACCAGGACACATAAAAATAAAGACACGAGCAGCATCTTTATATTGATTAAAGATTGTTTCACCTCACAGCTGCTGACCATTTAACATACAAAACTCCAAAGTTGCTGATATTAAAATATATGAAAGTAAGCAATGCTCCATCTACCATCTGTAAAAACATACACACATGGAAAAGGTTGAAGATCTAAACAGAATATATTCTTCCTTTGAGCTACACATTGCTAAGAGCTAAACCCCCCCAGCATCCTGTCAGTGTGTTACCTTTCCTAGTTCAGCTGCTTGCTGCAGAATCTCCACCTTCCTTTGAACACCTCGACGGGCGTGGTAGGAGTTTCTCTGACTCTGGATCACCAACACCACCTGCTCCAATCCTGACAAAAACACGCACAGAAAAGGCAGAGGGACATAACAAATTAGGAACAATCATTCAGGAACATTCAGGCACATTCCTCAGAATGCTGCACAGTGTAATATTTGTATTGTGCTCTATTTATCAAGAATACTGTAAATACTCTATTGTTACATTTTTATTTCTATGCAGCGATACTTCAAAGAAATTCTTTTTAAAAAAGCCTCCTTGGCAATAGACCTCATTTTGATTCTGACTATGGAAAAGCAAAGAGACCAGGAGAAATAAGAGAAACAGACATGAATCTAATGATGAATTACATTTTTTTTTACTATTTAATCAATGATTAAATATTTCATGTCAAGCATGTCAAGTGTTTTATTGAAATAAGTAATCTAACAGTGCCACAGGACTCCTTTTTGAATATACACACACAAGAACATTGGTGGCGATCTCAAATAATTCTTAACAAAGCAAATAACATTATTTCCCAAATGTTGAGCTATTATTTTTAACATTTTTATTCCTTTTACTATATTTATTTTGTGTAATTTACAGTAAAGATGTTAGTGTCAGGGTCGAGATTTTAATTCACACACTCAACTATAAATGGCATGGAAATTAAAGCCCTGTTAACATGCACCACAACACTGCTTTACTTTCCTCTCTGACCATCTGTGATGGGTTCCCTCACTCACCATAAGAGCTCTGCGCAGTTTGCTCTTGGTGCTCTGCTGCCTGCGGGGAGCCACAGTTCATTTATTAGACCTGACACAACCGGCTGAGCTGCATGACGAAGCATAATCACATCAAGAATCTGAGGCTGGCACTTACATGAGCACGACCTGTGTGTTTGTTTTCAGCAGAGGGACCTGAAGGCAGACACAAAGACACAACGGTTTTATCATGATGTCATCCAAATGCATAATTGTACTGATGTCAATCAGTGAACTGACAGAAAATGTTAATAAGTAATGAGTGTGGGCCACTAGATTAGCACACTGGGTGGATCTACACCCAGAAAACTAGGTCATTCCAAAGGTAACAACTGTGTTTGTTCCTACGTTTTAATAGAATAAAAGAAAAGAAAAGTTGTTGTTTTTTTTTTAAACAGGAAAAATTTGGGAATTTTATCTGCTGATCAAGTCTTAAATTTTACTTGTTGAAATTGTACATGATGATCTTGTGTGTATTAATCCAGCACAACGTAACCCGTTTAACCCAATCAGAGGCCTAATTGTTCGGATTTGGTTGATTTTCTTGTTATGATTTCCCTTCAAGTGGATACATCTGTAAACTAAAGCAAAGAGAAGAAAAACTAACCATCAGTTTCACAACTATACTGAATTTCAGGTCATCTTCATCCCCTGAAGGCTTCTGGATTAATCTGCCTGTGGACAATTCTCAAGATGCTACCAGGACATTAAAAAACATGAAAACAGAATAATCTGACATCAAGTATTTAATGAACCTTTGTGTACTTCTACACTTCTGTTTACCCCCCCCCCCCCCAAAAAAAAAAATCACTTCTTCAATCTCCAGGGAATGAAATCAGTATTTCCGTTTACGAACTTCAAAATAAAACATTCCAACGTGGACTGTGGATGCTACTTGATGTTAGCGGCTAAGCTAAAAGGGACTCGAACCCACTCACCGAGCCACAGGAGCACAGCGGCCAGTGCACACCCGGCGACCACACTACGGTGTGACATGACCTCCGGGGAAGTTTCAAATCACCGTCTTTTCATGGCTAGTCGATAAAAGCAAAGCGAAAACAGCTGGTTAGCTTTAGCCGGGAGAGCCGGCGGACTGACGCTGACTGTCAGTGCGGAGCTGCAGCGACCTCCAGCGGACACGGACCAAGCAGGCCCCCGCCGGGACGATCCAGACATCCACACCGACTCGTCTGTCAAATGAGACCATGAACCCTCAGACACATCAACATCAGGAAACACAACCGGGCCACTAATGACACAGTGAAGCGGACCAACACAAGCAGCAGACACCGTCACAGCCATGATTCATACTTTATGGGTCAAATAAATAAAACATACTTTTAATTGCTCCACCTTTGAAAATTCATTCACCGCCTTCCTCCCTCAAACTCAACCATCAGAGAGTCTCTGTGTATTTACACACAAACAAACAGATGTTTAAATACTTACTGGCAAAACTGGATAAACCTTGAACCGGCTGTGAAATTCTTAGTATTAAATAATGAATTAAACATCCAAATAGTGTCCCACTTTACCTGAAATCACCACACAGCACAACTATGTTGTGTCATGCTGACAGGAAAACTCATACTTTATCTCACACATACTCACCTTCAAGGTTAGCCACATCTTTTTAATTCTAAATCCAGCGTAAACAGCATACGTATCTGGATGTCCTCCATTAGTGGATGCTGTCAGGGTTTGATAAATGGTCTTTCCTTATTTGCAGTACACTCATTAAGGAATGAAGGAAAATCAAATCTTCCTGTGGGTGAGATTGACCTTTAACCAACTCTGTAACACCTTTTGTTGTTGGCACGTGTGTATATAATTAATTGTGACTCTTGCAAGATTATATAAAATTGTTGCTAGTTTGGCACAAAACAGTATGAAACAAATGTAAAACAAATGGTGGTGTAAGCTTGAAGAACATACTGTATTGAAGATGTAACATGAGGAGAAAATGCATAAGAATGTCCTTGTCAGTACTAATAAAAATGTTAAATGATAAAAATGAAGACACGTAATGAGAAGTGAAGAAAAAGTCTCTCGGGACGATGATGCATGAGTGGTTGATCAAATGACTCATGGTGCAGGAACTGTTTTGGTATTCTGAAAATGTAGGTTCAGTCCTGAGGGAACTTCATGATCCATAGGATCTTATAATGGAGAGGGATCCAGACAAATGGGCCGAAGGCATGGTGTTTTGTTGAAGGCCAAGCAGACTGCTGGAAACATCCAGAGCAAATGAGTCAATAGTTTCCCGGCCACAGAGGCTAAACACGGACTTCTTGGCCACACATATGAAACAGACTCTGCTGTGAAACCACAGTTGTGAATGTTCACATTTTTCTGCAAATAAAAGGAACTGTGCAGAAAGAAAACCAGACGGGAAAAGCTGCACTTTATGGCAGCTCTAAGAAATGAGGACAGTGTGTAACATGCCACAGGGCAAAGTAACACGTTATCATATGGCTTTGGACAAAGAAAAAAAGAACAGATTATGATTTATACTTTAAAGGCACCATAAACCTCTTTAGTCTGTAGAAGAAAATATTCGTGACCAACTGTGTCATTTACTGGAAGAAGGGGAAAAAAACATGTTGAGCAAACATTTTGTTTGAACAGAAGCGGTTGATGCATTGAGACAATATCAGAAAAGTTGCTGATATGGAACATAAACATGCAGCAAATTAATGACACTGCACCACAAAGACTCTCCGGTGACTCATAGTTTACTGTTTCACATGTGCTGCTGTAACTTTCCTCTCTGAGTTCAACAGTGATGTTATTTCCAATAAAAAGGCCAAGTGGTGCCTACAAGTGGCTTCACATCAAGTTTGATGATCCACCTTCTTCTTCCTCTTCACCTTCCATCTTTGCTAATTTATGAGTGTGATTGTTATTATTATTTTACTTATGTGTATGATATGTTCAGAGGGAGCCCTCCAGCCTTGACACGACCCTCTGTCCAGTTGTATTATAGTCAAACCACTTCTGGCAGAGTTGTGTCTGCAATTAATGCAATTAAAGAAGTGAATGCATCTGCATTCAAAGTAAAAGCACCACGACTGTTATTGAGGAGGGTAAGAACAAAGGCTTAATGAAAAACATCTATTATGGATATTAAATATCACACAGAATAAGACCTGTGTGTACATATCAGAAACACCTGATTCAATATTTTTGAATATTGTCCAACTTCACTTTTCTACTTTGTATTGTCTCCACATTATATTCTCTATTAATTTATTCATTATTAGGTGGTTATTAAAAAAATAAGGTATTTTTAGAGTTAGTCTTTTTGTTTGGTTCCATAAATGAAGCCAATTTTCTTTTAATCCATTTTTGACCTAATGAGAACAACATCAATTGATTTCAAATATTATTGTTATCATTAATTGTAATTAAATAATTGTATTTAAATGATTGAAAATGCTTTACCAAGATTCACATAAGACAAAAGCAGAAAATCCTCACATTTGTGAGGCTGACTCTAGCTTTTGTCATCTTTATTCATAATTTATGGTGTATTTGCTCCTTTGATAATTTCAGTCAGTTTATTGTCGACTGAATGATTGATGGCTGCACATACTTTTATTTTTTTAAAATGAGGAGCGGAAGTCTCCATGTGAACTCGTCTAACTTGACTGTGGGTAGAGCTTTTAAAGATGCAGCTCAGAGTCCAACTAAAGTAAACACCAGGAGGACTCACTGACACCATGAAGCCCAACAAAGAGTCCCAGACCAGGACCAGGATCCGGGTCACGGAGCTGGAGAAATTCCTCAGGGACCCTCCGGCAGGTTTCTCCGTCCAGACTGTCGGATCTGATTACCGAGTCCTCAGCGACCCGAACCGGAGCCTGGTGCTGATCGATGACTTAAGCTCCTGCAGAGGGAGGATAGTTTTCGAGAACTCGCTGGGAAGGTGAGGAAAAACCATTTATATGAACTCTTCTGCATGGTGCATTTATATCCACAAAGAGACTCGCGGTTTCATTTGTTTCCACGACAGAAAAGTGAAAATGCACAATTTATGGGAGTACAACAGCATGAGGAAGGGCCTGCTGTCCAAGAGGATCTACCTGCTCATGTCTGCCTGTCAGGACCAGTTCTCAGCCAGAGAAGTCAGAGGTGACTTAAACTGTGAAGATTTCTGTTTGAGGTCGGGAAAAAAACTGCTAAAATCATTGGTCCTTGAAGGCATCATTGCTGTTTTTTCACCCACCGTGCAGGCTGCTGGGCCGGTCCTGCAGTTTTGTGGCCTGGCTGACTCGTGTTGGCTGTGAGACTTGTGATGCTTTTAATGGGTGGGGTGGAGAAAAATTAGAATGGCAGCTCAGTGGCTTTTTTGCAAACTTGCCCTCCTTTCAGCTCCTTTTCCTGTTTTTCTAAACTAATTATCTCCCATCCTGTTTCAGCGTTGAAGCAGTATGTGGTGTCCATTGACGGCAGTGACCCGCTGGTCAAGTGGCAGATTGAGAGAGGCCTGGACTGGACCATCTCCTCTGTCGCCGGGGAAAGCTACAGGGTGGATGTGAGCAGGATTTTATATTCTTTCCTAAATACACTTACAGAGTCACTTTGTTTTGCTGATTTGTGGAGAAATGGTCCAAACTTTTTCTCTAATCACTTTCCGTACGTCAGGTTGACTTGACTGAAACTCTGGACAGCTGGGCCGCAAAAAACATCCACATCCACACTGACAAAGTCAAACCTGTCTGGAGAGACGCCTCCTTCACCCTCAAATATTACTCCGACGCCCTCTTTGATATCCCACATTGGTTCGGCTTCAGCAAAAGAACCTTTATGGTAACTGTCTCATAGTAATCTACATTTCCTCGATTTGTCAGCGTCCCACTCTAACTCACGCTCCTCTGCTTGTATCCCTTACCATTAAAGTTAAGGCTGACATGATCCAGCGGTTGGAAGAAGAGGTTGGAAAAGTCACGTTTTTGGTGGAGGACACTGCATGGAAAATACTGACAGGAACTGACTAGTAAATTTTGAACAGCATGATGGTTGTTTAGGCAAATTGTATGTCTAACTTGAGTTTAAAAGATTTTTGTAAATAACTGTACATTTACATTGTAGTTTAAGACTGTTGTATAGTATGAAAGGTTACAGGGGTCAAAACATAATTTTTTTTTTTTTTTTACCAATCAATCTGCATTTGTTTATGAGCAGCTTTTATTTTTTACCAAACTGAATTACAATAAATGATCTTTTTCAAACAAATAAAAAAAGAGAAGAATGTTTTCATTCAACAGGTCACATCATATTTAAAGATAAAGGCGGGTGAGTGTTGTTGCCTTTAGTTGACATGCACAGGATTAAGGGATGAGGAGCAGAGCGGATGCCGCGCCGGTGATGGTCTGCACGTATTCCTTGTAGTCGCTGCCATAGTAATGCAGCAGAAGGTAGTTGAAGATACCCACAATGCACATCAGGATCAGGAAGGAGATGATGCGTTTCCCAAACAGGTAGCCTGGGATGCTGTGCAGAGATGAAAATATTAGTTACGCCACACCTCGTAACACACACATATAGATCCATCATGTTCATTTACCACTGAGAGGTGTGTCCCATATATCCGATGAAGTACTTCTGCCTGACCAGAAGGTAGATGATCCCGGCAAAGGCAGCAGGAGCTTCAAACAGACGACAAGAGAGAAGAAAACTGAAGCTGGAAATCATTTATTTTGGAAATTCCCACTAAATTCTAACGAAGCTGTTGTGGCTTTAATTATAAATGTTATTTATGTGTTTTATTTCTTGTTTTCATTAATTAATAGACTAGTGAAGCGCTCTGGCCTTGGTCTGTATATTAATAAGTTTCATGTTGATAACAAAGTGTAAATGCGGCATAGAGGCCTGACCCCTGAAGGTAATAACAATGAAAATATTCATATGAGTATATTGATATATATACTAAATGGAAACAGTCTCTGTTTTAACAACCCATTCAGAGTATTTTGTCTGAATTCTTTGCGGATAAAACAGAATACAGTGTATTTGAATGGGATTTTTGTTCACTTCAGATATTAGTTCCATTGATAAAGACAAGCTCTGGTCACTTCTCCCCTGATATGATACCTGCAACAGCCACAGTTTGGTAAAAGCCTCTTCCTGTTTCAGCAACCACCATTTGCACACAGACAGATCGGTGAAGAAAGGGTTTACCTAATGTCAGCCCCATCACATACCACCAGGATGATGCGAGACCAGAGACCAAAAATCTCTAATGCTCGTGTTCAAAATGAGACCACCTTGAGGATATGCCTTAAAATCTTTGAACAGAAGAGGCTGTTAATTCTCTTGGTTTTGGCAAAAAAACCAAAAAAAAAAAACATGTAAAAGTCACATCAGGTCTCCACTGAGTTCAGAGCACGTAGAAGAGTTCATCTACACATTTACAGAGCAAACGCTCTCATACGTCTGCCTGACCTCCTTCAGCTGCATTTTGGGGTGCGTGTGTTTGTATGTTTTACCTACAATACAAAAGTGTGACTTCCTCCTTTACAGTGACTGATTAATGATTACCTTGACTGAGACACACACCAGCACACCACATCACTGCCAGGAAAGTGGGATAGGCATCCATGCAGTTACGGCTGGAGTAAAGAAAAACAAACAAACAAAGAAGAACTGTAATTGGCACATATCCAAGATGTCACCTGCAACTAGAACCTATTGAGCAATCACTGATGTGTCAGCAGGGGATGATACCAAAGGCTTTTTTTTTTTTTTTTTTTTTTTACAGATGTTTTGAAACTACAGAGCAGAAGTGCCTTTAATAAGGCAAAGAAAAGCTTTTTGGCTTTCTAAGTGTTAAATGAGTAGAGCTGAAGTGGAAAGCCAGGAAAAACTGAGCCTCCTCTCACAGTCGGCACGAACTGGCTGGTGCAATAAATTGAAATAATCAGTACAATATGTTGTGTAGAGCCATGACCTGCAAACTCACACATTGGGGGAGTTATCCAAAACACACCCCAGTTTACAAGCTGATTTAAGAAATCTGTCCAATTTTAAACCATCACAATAACTTTACATCACATTTGTCTTTTTTTTTTTTCCTAATGTCATGTAAACGGCAGGATGTGGCGCAGTTATTTCCTCCTAAAAACAAGAAGTGTATTATTGCTGGTGGACTAATAAAGTCTGTAAAGAAAAGACTGACCTGTTAGAAATATTACGAAATATATACAAATTAATTTCGACTCCTATCTTAGTTGGACATCTATGTGATGAAGTGTGTCTTTTGTGTCACGACTAATGTTTATTTTTATTAGAGATAAATTTGTTGACTATTATTACGATTGATTTTTCTATTAATTGTGTGTTTTATAATGTGAGAAAATCCTCCAGAAGCCACAGGTGATGAATCAAACTGACAGTGTGAAACCAAATCACCTACAATTCGCAATGATATAGAACTGAACGATAGAAACATCCAGAATAGATGAATTTCTGATCATTAATTGCTCAAATAACAGATAAATCAACACAAAATTTCGGATGAAATGAAAAATTGAAGGAAGCTTTCCCAGCAAACATACAAATGAGCCCTCTGCTGGCTTCCCGCTGTTCAGGCAAATGAGGCCTGACTGTCCATGAATGTAACAATGAAGAGAGGGACAAAGCAAATGGAAAGTTTGTAGAAGGAAATAGTATCACATGAAGTCTCTGACTGTGTCACTGTTTGATTGGATTATCATAAGAAATGAGGGTAAAAGAAAAGGCTCTTACTTGGCACAGGAGACTCGCTCAAATGTGTTAGACTTGTGATTCTTGCATTCCCTCTCTACTTTCTGGGCGAAGAACGCTTGAAACACAAAGCAACGCTGTCAAATCAGCTGAAAGTCATCATTTTCTGAAAATGTGGAGAAAACAATACTGAACATTAACTGTGACAGAAGTGCTCACCGTTCTGAAGCACACTGATGACGGTGATGATGACCAGGAGGTAGATGTTTCCCACCACTTCATGAGAGTCCATGATTGACGCTGGAGCTGCAGGAGCAGGTGGATGCTGAGGCTGAGGGAAGAAGAGTGTGAATGCATATTTTTAGGCAGTTGCAGAGCATAAACCTCTGCTGACACGTTATGGCATCACGTAGTTCCTATCTCTCCTTCATCACACATACACAGTCGTTTGCTTCTTCCCCTTTATGTAAATGACCCAGAGGCATAAAGCAGAGGGGTGAAACAAGTTGCCTGATACTTCCTCTGTTTATGCTTGGGTGAGACTGAACACATTGTACACAACAGGCACAGTTTCAGGCCTGGCAAAGAAACCACTATCGCTGTTACTCTATATTTTTCTGGTTGTTCCCCAGCTGTTTCCATTCAATGGTTAATAACCTCATCCTCCTATGATACTCAGCATCTGCGGTGCTCATTTCAGTAGAATTATAAATGAAAGTATTCTTTCACAACTAGAAGCAAGAAAATGTACTTAAAGTTTTAGGGATTAATCATATTTTACAAGTTGATCATATGATTTTTGTGTAAAATCTGTATCTTAAAACTAAAAAGTAATTGTTTCTACCAAACACTAGAAGTAGAGACATCTGTAATGAGAGGTAATATAAAATAAAGTGCCTAAAAACTGTGGTTTGTCACAGTGCTACAGCTGGTTAGTGTGCACTTAGTCAACAGGCTGAACCTGTGAAAACGACTTTGAGCATATAAAGTGAGACAAAACTGCAAACAAGCTGTCGGTGTCTGGATTATTGCGGCCCACCTACAGTCAAACAGCACCTGCATGTGCTTTTAAATGGAAATACACTTTGCTTTTCTTCTCCTGATTGATTCTCCACAATTTAATGCAGCAGACAAAAAAAGAAAGAAGAAAGAAAACCCCATGAATCTTTTCCTTATGAAGAAATTAATTTCCGCTAAGTCACTTTATCCCATCCCCAAATTGTCAGATGAAAAAAATAAACTGCCACATTTAAATGTGAGAAATTTTACATGGCCTGATGTTGTGTGTCTGTGGTCTGGATTTCATTCAGCTTCCATCTTACTTCAGTGCTGTTAAACTGATAAATGAACTAAACCAGATAGATTTTCAAGGTTAACGTATCACAGAATGATCGACAGAAAGACTGTAAACACTTCATCAAATGAACTAAATGTACGCTGCTGAAAAGTAAATGTAATAAATACAATTTTCACTCCTTGTTAATTTGATCAACACAATTAAATACTGAATAAGTCAAAATAATGTCCAGATGAAGTCCTTACGAAGTTTAATCGTCCTGCTCCAATACTCAGAGATCAACTAGTAGCTTCTGTAGAGATTAAATTATTTTAAAAATTGTATAAACAAAAATGATTGTGAATAATGTGAAAATTTACTTCTGCTGAAATCAGCATTTTTTTGTGTTTGTTGTCAGACTGAAAAAGTGACAGAAATACTTTTATCTAATGGTCCTCATATCTTTTTATTATTCTGTCTCACTTTCGGATTGTTTGTGTTCAGGGGACATGATAGCATCAATACTAGGTGTATTAGCAGTATTAGTAGTATTAGTATTCATGTTACCTTATGGTGTAAGGCACGATTGTGAACATCACTTCCTGGTGTCGCGAGGAACAGGTGTGTCAGGTGAAACCATTAAAGACTGGACCAAGACTGGGACTGGACCAGGCCAAAGACTGGACTGAATTTCTATAAGTTGGGTGATGTCTGGGGCCTTGGTTGTCTCCCATATGGTCTAGCGGTTAGGATTCCTGGTTTTCACCCAGGCGGCCCGGGTTCGACTCCCGGTATGGGAACTGACTCCTTTTGGTTAATTTAAAAATGTGTTGATTCATGATCACAGTTTAAAACTGATTACCATAAAACACAGAATCGTGTTTCTAAGCTGTTCAATTACTTAAAAAAAGTTTTAGTTCATGTTTGTTCGTCTGGATGAGGACCAATCAGTAGAAATTACATTTCATGTGTAGAATTATTTTGGATTGATTCAACAAAGAAAATGTCGAGTTTACATTTTTGATTATAGACTGATGATATTTTTAATCATAAAACTCATGTTTTATTATATTTATGAGTCAGAGAAAATGGGAGAAGAACTCATTGACGCAAATTTAAGTGTGCAATTGCAGTTCATCTTGTTTCTTTTTTAAACTCCAGTACAATTATAATTTGTAATTATACTTTTTGCTGAAGTTTTGTTTTTGAGCTAAAAAAGAAGCGTGACCAATAATGACCTATAAAAAAAACCATTTATACCATGTACAGTAAATTAAATATTTAAAAACTAAAAATTTTAAGATTTCCTCCTGGCTGGGGTAAATATTAATAAGGTAAAGGAGCCCACACATTCTTTTAAAGTTTAATATCAAAACCATAATTCTCTTATTTTGCAAATGTACAAGTCAACTAAATCATTAAATGAGAGTAAAAAGAAATTTCTTGCATGAAAATCTTCAAGTAATTTTTCAACACAGCGCAAACAAAGAGGACAGCGCCACCCAAACCATGTTCTCACAGTTGATACAAAATACAAAGTGCCACATTTGCAATTAACATTCTAAGATTTCCACATTTCATCCCCAACATTGTTGCCACTAACGAATTTCATGCAGGTATCTAAATCATCAGCAACATAAATACACAAGTTTTCTCTTCTTGAACCTGCAAACTACATCCGACAGATCAGTAGGAATGGGGACCAATCGTACGTTACTGAGTGTGAAGCCACTTTAAAATCCATATTTAGTCTATTTTTATATTTGGAGTGTTTGGATATCTGAGCAAGCATGTATTCATTCCCTAAGTTTTTTGTCAACCATCAATTCCAGAAAAAGGTGATACTATGATGTTAAACTATTTTAAGATATTCCAAATACATTTTCTAACAGTGAAACACCGACTGAGAGCTTGTCCTCCTCACGTTATCAAAAATACCACAAGTTCTTACTTAACGTGTTAGTTGGCAAGTATCTAAACGAGTGACCCTGGATTCGATGGGCTCTTAACAACGGCACCACTGACAATTGTTTTCATTGTCATTTTCTGATTCTCTCTTTCTTTGACCATACCGTTGTCGTCAAGGAGGGAGAGAAGATTTACAGACTAACAAACACAAATTGAACTGCAGGAAAACAGTTGATTCTTGATGAAGCTTTGGCTGTGGATCTTTGTTTTTACCAAATTGGAACCAGATGCTAAATTGAACCTACTATGAGACCTCATTCCCACTGATAGATGAGGTTTGTTTGATTGTCGTTAAGTTTTGCATAATTTCCCTCAAAAGTTGTCGCCATCTATTCTTGTAGCCTGCAGACCCCCCCCACTGCTCAAAAGAAAATTTCAAGTGCACTGAGCGTTTCCCTCTCTATCTCAGTCTGTTGCTGTGCTTCAGCTTGTAAAAGAAACTCCTCTAGGAAGTTCTCAGTGTGTGCCTCGTTCACGCAAGCATTCGTCTGTGATGCTGCCGCCACGGCATTGACCCCACAGTCAAGCTGCTGCTCAGCTCCGTCTTGTCCACCGAGCAGCTCCAGGAAGATGGTGCTGTCTGGTGACAAGTTGCTGGCTGTTGTTACTGGTGTGAGCAGGTCTGAGAGGAGGTCGTCGCAGGTGGAACCATCGTACGTGCTGGAGGTAACTGTGCTGGGAGAAGTCAGGTTAGTGCTGTCGGGTCGAAGGCTGGCTCCCACCTCCTGGCCCAGCAGTACATTCAGTTTGGCCAACTTCTTTTTCTTTGCTTTCAGTTTCTTCAGCAGCTTGTACCTTAGGACTTCGGTGTCACCGAGACCAGGTGGAACCTTTGAATGGATGCGCTGTTTCTTGGAGATCTCAGGGGGAAGCATAGTTTTAGGTGTCTGGAGAAGTTCGGGCACTGCTGTTGTGTTCGTTTGTGATTTTTGCAGATGAGTGCTGATGGGCTGAGGCAGACTTGACATGTCATTAAGAAGTCCAGGGGATGGTGGAAGGGGGCTCGGTGGATTTGAGCTCCTTGTGTTGAATGAATCGTACATTTCTGCAGCTTTCATTGGGAGACCCTCACTGCCCTCTGACCTGAGTTGTGGTTTAGGGAACTGTGCTCCGGGAACCAGCTGTCTTCTCCCGGGGTTGGGGGTAAAGTGGGTGGGTTTTATTTGTTTCACTGATGTGGGTGTGTGGGTGGGAGCCGGTTCTGTGGCGGACTTGTGAGCCTGGATTAGGGGGTGTCTGCTGAGCAGGAAGGACCAGCGAGCCTTCTGATCTAGTGTTGTGACCACTGGGGGGCTTGTCTGACTGGTGGAAAGGGGGGGCTTCACTAGATCACTAGAAGGCAGGGGAGTTGTTGGCTCTGCGGTTTCGACAGTTTGATGATTTCCTTGAGCAGCAGCAACCAAAGGCTTGCTAGAGATGACTTCAGAGGGCTCGGAGCACGGAGGCAGTGTAACACATGGTGCTGCTTTTGATGACGCAGCTTTTTTACCTTTTTGCCTCTTCACAGCTTTGCTTCTGCCAGCTGGTCTCCCTCGTCTTCTTTTGGCACCAGGCACATATGTTGGATCACTAGATGAGCCATCTCCAGATTCAGGGTCAGATAAGCTGGGGGTGGTGGGGAGACAAACGTCAGGGCCGTGAACCGTTTCACTGCCTGTTACAGGGGAAGAGCTGTCAGGTGTTGAGTTGGGTATTTCAGTGGGAACAATCAAACCATCCTGAGGTTGGTTGTTGTCATTTACAGGCTGCATTTCTGCATCAGGTTTTATTTCTACCAGTGTGAGTGTAACAATTTCATTATGACTGAGGCCCTCGAAGGTGTCGAGTAGTGTTGTGGAACCTATCGACGTATCATGGCCTGCCTCAAGGGTCGTGTCCAGGAGGTTGTTTCCTTCTTCAGATACTGAGAGTGCAGACACAATGTCGACGTCGCTGTGAGACACAACAGACTGATCTGGAGAGCAAGTTGAGATTTTGTCTGCTGCGAAGTCTTTGTAACTTTGACTGGGGTTTTTAGAGGGCGTGCAGTCAGAAAATGTGCTGGTGGGAGAGCAGACACGAGGGTCTTCATCCTCCTCCACTTCCCAGAAGACAATGTGCATTTCTTGAGCAGGGAATGGAAGTTTCTGATGGGTTTTACAGTCTGGATGCTTCAGGTCATCATATTCCATCCATGATCCTGTGAGGAGAAGGTACACAATTACAGCAAAATCAGACACCTCCTGTGTTTTGATTAGATTCTGAGCCGAATGCTAAGGATAACAACAACTTTCTTTTTTGGCAGGGGGAAATAAATAAATAAACAAATCACAATAAGAATGATAAAACTATATATGCACGCACGCACACACACACACACACACACACACACACACACACACACACACACACATCTATACATATATACACACAAATGGGGCAGGACATTGATTCACTGAGACCAATAATCCCTTTCACAGCAGAATTTGGACAAAGGATCAGCTGCAGAAACAGAAGCATGTGGATGCAGCAAAATATAACCAAATGCATTAGTTAAACTTTGGGTGAATAAATAAATTCTGTACACATGAAAGTGAAACAAACCCTTCATAGCTGGAGCCTTTGATAATAAGACATTACAGGAACTGTCCAGCAGAATGTGCTGTTGCTGTTACTCTTCTACTGTAGAGGAATAAAAATGTGAACATTCATTTGACTCAACTATAAGCTTATGTGTGTGTTGTTTCACGCCAAGAACCAATGTTCCTAATAAACCAGTAAAGAGAAACAAAAAAGTTCTGTCATTTGACCTCAATTATTGCAGACTCTTTCTGTGGATAACTAACTATGGCAGCATTATTTAAAGTTCCTCTGTCATGTGTAAAACAAAATCTCCACAAACAAACACTACTCACCATCAGAATTACTAATCCAGGAGACAAAGTGCTTCAGTTGATGGTTGTACTGTATCACAGTGGTGATCGAGTAGCGTTTCCCTTTGAAGTTGAAGGTGAAAAGTCTAACGTTGTTATCTGGAAGCCCCTCAACAAAGTGTAGCACAAAAACTGGAGGCACACTGGACAAGAAGACACAGAAAGATCTGCTGAAATGGATAAACCAGTGGCTTTTTGTTTTTCACAGCCAATTCATATGAAATGTGTTTTTAAAATGACAAGATAATTCAAGTGTTAAGTATGAGTCATTAATAATTAGCAATTTCAGGCATGCTGGCAGTCAGTTAGTGCCACTTTAGCCAGACAGTTCCAATATATTTGTTAATCTTTGTCGTGGCTTTTTAGGCACAGCTTCCTCATTGTGTCCTGTGGGGACACTTTTTGTTATCTGGCTAACCTGATGATTTATGCTGGACAAGTGATACAACAGTTTCTGATGTAGATAGTCTGGAGACAATGGATGGACATGCGTAAGCTCGCTCCTCACTATATAGTCATTTATTATTCAATAGCTGAGAGTTTATTAAGATAACATCCGTTGTTCTGACTGGGGTTGGATGTAAAGATTTGGGACGCCCGAGGCAAATGACTTGTAAAGAAATACAAATACAACTGCAGGTAATGCACATCAGGGAAATTGAATTCAAATATGTTTAAAAAAAAAAAAAAAGTACTTGTATGTCTGGACACCCCACTAAGTCAGTAGTTAGTCACCCCCACTTTAGCAGATATAACATTCTCTAAAGGCAGCTGTAGTCTCTGCGCTCTTCTATTATTATGGTTCTTCTATTGTTAGGAAGTTTCACCCACTCTCGCTGTGCATCACTTGAACTCCTCAGATATTTTTAGGTTGTATTGCACACACAGCTAGTTGAAAATCTACTCATGGATTTTCAATAACCTTCAAGTCGGGGGGTTGCAAGGGCCATTCCAAAACCTTCAGCTTGTGTTTTTTGAATAAGTCTCATGGCTTTTGCCGTTTGCTCTGGCTGACTGTCTTGCAACAGACGCCAGCTGCTTTTCAGTTTCACTTTCATGACTGTGTGATTTTTGCATCCAGATTTGTCGAAATTTAGTGGAATCCATTTTTCCACATTCTGTATCTGTGCGAGGTTTCGTCTGCCAGACAACCCCAGAGCAGATTATTTCCAGCCTCACGCTCAACAGGAGGGCGGCCAAACTTTGGCACGTGCCACAACTGCTTGAATTTTCTGCATTTCACATTTGTGAAATATTAGTGTATATAATATACTGTTTTCTGAAGGGGTGGAATTTTCTTCTTTCCATTTCAGAAAAACATTTAAAAAAATATACTGTTTGGTACACACAAACACATAAGTAAACGTGATGCTCTGATATGACGCAAATGCATCTTATTTAACAATTAAACTGTAAATATCAGACAAGTCACTGAAAACCCTCAATTAATATGGCTCAGTTTAAACAATATGCACATGTGTTAAAAGTTTGGTCTCACCTCTCCAGCAACATCGTCCTCCTCTGATTCCTTTTCTGGCATTCATTGCAAGGGGCTGAATGAACTGCATTAAGTGGGTGCCAATCGGGCATGATGTTTGTGAAGGTGGGAAGACTTTTGCTGATCCTGAAAAGCAGAGCATTATATAAACTTATGATTTATACAGTTGTGACCCCCCCCCTCCTAAAAAAAAGGAAAAAAATGTCAATAATAATTCCATTTTCCCCACAATGTAGTCATCACCTACCTTTCTTTGGAAGCAATTTTGCAGTCACTGCACGTGAACTGCCAGTGAAAGGTCGATCGGAAGAGAGGCCCCACCCAAGAGTCCATCTCCAGCAGAAGCGGCATTGCAAACACAGGTGTTTCCCTCCGGCCTGAAAGCACATGCAGTAGTTAGAGCATGACCAGCTACCACTAAATTCCCCATTTACAATTTTATTTATTTATTTTTTTTAAAGAGTCATAGTCAGTGGATGACATGTGGGTTCTTTTATGTATGTCTGCACACCTGACAGTGCATATCATGTGTCCTTGGCTTCACTTAAAAAGATATCTGCACTGCTTGCTGCATAAATAGCCTACCCAGCCTTTTGCACTTTCAGAAAGACAAATGACAGCTAGGCAAGCTCCCCCACTTTCAGATCATACAAAGATTGGGAGCAAGAAGCCAGATGTTTAGACCTGTCACTTCTTAGTATGTCAGATGAGACTGGTTGATTTTAAGATTAACTAGAGCCTTCGATATTCAACAGAAGTCCATGACTCAGTAAAACCCTGTGGTATGCAAGTGAAGTGCCAGGTATATAATGCATGATATAGAGAGGTAGAAAAAAAGACAAAGCTGTTAGGGTAAGTGAGTGTTTAACGTTATTACGTGAAGCCCTTAATGTTGTCTGTAAAGCAATGTGATTACATCTTACAGGAGCAACTTGCCAAAACTAGACAGCCTACTCCTTTATGTTTGTTTTTGTCACTGTAATTTCTTTGTTAAAAAAAGTTGCAATTAGGGTAAATTAAATCTAATACTTATGCAGTGAAGGTTTGAGGGGCTTGTAGAAGATTGTCTTGTTGAGTTTCAAAAGCATTAACTCAAACATGTCTCCCATGTGCACAGCAGCTTGGTACAATTTACATGTTTTTCTAATGTAAAACTGGTTTCACTACTGATGACTTCAGAAAACACTGTCCAAATAAAACTTTTATTTCTTTGTATTTGTTCACATCTGTACATCTATTAAAGTTTTGAGGCCCTCTGTTTGCTGCAGGTTCATGAATGTAAAAACCCACATCAACTGCTGAACTGCCTCTTTGTGCTAAGTCAACGAAAAGAGACAGCAACTAAGAACATCTGCATTTTTTTATTTCTCATACTGGACTGACTTTAGTTTAGCTGTTGCAGGATATGTCTTCAGCAGCTGCTCTTACCAAGTTTACATTGCAGCTTCGGCTGCAGTAGTTTGAAGGCTGACATCCTGAGAGCCTGTAGGTCTGCATTGGCCTTTTGCAACACATGCTTCGGCACCATCACGACACCATCTGAACAGAAACATCTTACAATAAGTGCATCAGACATCAATCAATTGCAACATCTAAAAAATTAAAGTCACCTGCAAATTATCTTAAAAAAAAAAAAAAAAGATCTGTTGTAAAATTTTTGTGGTATCAAGCAGGCTCAGTTTTACGTGCCAAGGTTTTGATGGATTCAAAACATCTGTCACACTCTCAGTACAAGTCATAGAGATTGTTTTTTAAAGTATATTTTAATGGTATACCTCGATTCACCTCCTCTATATTGAGGTTGCTGAAGATATTCCACAGATGGCATCTTAAAACCTTGGCAACTAAAACCAAAACAAACTTCCAAGACCAGACATTGCTCGAATTATAGGGTGAGTCAGAAAACAGACGTGATTCAGTCCCATCAGTAAATTTGCAGTTTTTTAAATCTATCTTGTAGTTGCAAGACCACATAACCAAAATACCCCATACACATAAAACCTGTTGAAACTGAACTTACCTCTGCCAGTTTGTTGATGGATTTGAATGGAAGCACAAATGTCTTCATATCCTCCAATTAGCTTCCAGACAGATGACTGCTGAGGCTCAGTTCTAGGTTTACACTTTCTTAAGCTCTTGCAGTTTACTAGAGCACAAAGCAGCGAGTCCAGCCAACACAGGTTATCGCTGTTCCTCCAGAAAAGCTGATTTGGAACAGATACAAGCTCATGTGACTCTGTTAAAGAAGAGGTAGAAGACAGATCCTCAGTTTCTGACTTGATGATTCCTCTGTCCTTACATGCGCTGATAACTGCAGTCTGTGATTTCTGTTCCGTCTTTGCCGTCTGCTCCTTGTGCTGGCAGGATGGAGTGATGATTTTAGTTGAATACACGTCCTTGTTTGTGAAGCCAGACTGATTGGAGGCCAGACTGCTCTGTCTACTAAGCATATCAGGGGTACTCTCCCCCTGTCTGGAGTCATCTTCTGATATATCAGGACCACCATAATGAGGAGAGAGAGCAACCTCATATCTAATAGGAGACAAGGATTCTGATGAGCTCTGCCAGTGTCCAGACGAGGCTGAGCACGTAGGAGAATCATTGTGTGATTCCTTCTCCAAAACAACATCGTCATCATGTAGTGATTCCCGTCCTGTTATCTGTTCAACTTGACAATCCACATCCCTGTGATGTCCATTTACTTTTTCACCATCTGTCCTGGGGGGTTCATGTTGGCCATTACTGACAGCGTTCACGGCACAGTGCACTGCCTGGCTGATAAGCGTGTCAGTAACACTTTGTCTGTCAATTTCATTTGATCGCAGACGTTTGGGGGAGCGTTCAACCAAATTGTCAGCTTCCAGCAGCAGGGGATTTTTCCTTTTGCTGCCAACTGCTGGCTCCACAGGGCTCAAGCTTGCCAAAACATCTTCCAACGACTGACTGACCAGAGGGAAAAGGCACTATTTGGGAATGGATACATAAAGGTTAATGTTGAATCTAGCAAAAAAAGACCTGAATGTGGATGTTCAACTGTGTGTATGACTGTGTGTCACAGCAGGATTGGGACTTGCCTGTGGGTTTGTACAGAGGGTGACTGACTCCTGGAGGTTGATGCAATAAGAGCGCAGCGCATACTTCAAGCCCTTTGAAGTACACCAAGGACAATGCTCCAGTGAAGCAGCTCTTTCCTGAACCTTCAAAAGATTTTAAAAAGAACTACATTAATTACATCTGACTTCTACAAATCAAGGAAATCGAAGTTATTAAAAGAATGTGCAAGGCTGAGGAAAAATGTACCTTTCATTTTGACATTTAACACACAAAAATTTTGGTTGCACAAATTCAATGTTGGCACCTCCTTTCACCTCCAAGCAACATTCTGAGTTTTTTTCTTGAATCAACATTTAAACACAAATTAGAAAGAGTTTTCTTGGTTTACCTTTTTAAAGTGGTGCATTACAGACACTGAAAGAGCTGCTAAAACAGTTGGGAAAAATTTTTATTTCAGTGTTTGTCTTTAAAGAGTGGCCTCAGGCCCATCCAGATCAGTGAGACATTAGCACATGTGGATCAGTATCAGTACATGTGAAAAATGTGATTAAGTGTAAAACCTTTTTAAATGAAATAAATACTTGAAAGAAAAAGAAATGTCTAACATTCAACATTTGTCATAAGACTATAAACAAATACATATAACAGTATTTGACGTTACATCATTTCAGGCTTCCAGCCAACTGAAGTACTTTCGCCTTTTACTACCAAAGATTTCCGTTTTTTGTTTTCCTTGGTTGAATTTGGATTGGTACTGCCCAGTCACAGTATTTCTCAAATTTAATTCAGCTTTGCGCAGGTGACAAGAGAGGAAAGCTTGAGCTCTACTGACTTTTCCCAAATACCCCGCCAGTGGTGAGGCCAAAGCCTCCAAACCAGTGTCTTCACCAGTCATTGGCAAACCACTGCTGCTCTTCTGCTCCACTGTCCGGTGCCATTCAGAAAGTATCACCATGTCACTTCAACCTGGCTCACATCCTAGGGGGCTGAAGAAAACATGGCAACACGTGGGGCATGTTACTGAGATCTGTCAACAAGCTTCAAATCCAACACTACATGAAAGGATTAACAACAATTCAAGGAAGTACCTGCTTTGTCAAATCGTTTTATCACCGTTTCATACCAGTTTTTAACCTGAGAAATTAAAGTTTTGGTTGAATTTTTTGGACAATTCATTCCTTCATGACGGTCACTCAGAGAAGCTGGTGTCAAATTAAACTATGCAGACAACTTTTAAAACAAATTCGCCAAGCATGGCACAACGATCACATGATTACTGGTCAATATAACGATCGTATGAGGATTAATGTTTCATTAGAGTTCATTGTGTGATAAGCATTTAGAGGAGTTGGGCACATTCACACAATGCTAACTCAATTTTGGGTGCAAAATTATTATTCTGTTATTTTATTGCATTAAAGCGAAAAAGTATTCTGTCTCCAGCATAAAAACCTTTAACGATCCTAAATGCATTAACTGTAAGCCCTGGCACTTAGCCGATAGCATGCTAACACAATAGCCCGAAGCCGATCGTTAATGTCAGGCACTCCGGACCTGTTTTTCCGGTTTTAGTGAATAAATATTGTACATACCAACACTGAAGATACTTTATATGTACCAGGACAATGTCGATCGGTGAAATCCATCCACACAGAGCTGAACTTACTGAGTTCAGATTAAGTCCATGTGCACCGTTTTCTCAGTGCGTATAGCAAACGTCCGACTTCCGTTTGGCGCCGGTTGTGCATCAGCTTTTGTCTTCCCCCATGTTGCGGTTAAAGGTTCCGCCGAGCCCCGACTGGTCGCTGAAGTGAAGTGCAGCAGCAGGAGCTGAACTTATTGTTCATGTTGGTGTTGAAGAGCAGGTCTGGAAGTCACTGCCCGCAAAAACAGGGCATTAACCAGTCAGAGTGTATGTGCGTGTCAAAATTATTTAGTCGCCGTGTTGATTATTACAACTTAGTAGTTTTAGGAAAGAGTTTTCTATTTTTCTTTTAAAGGCATAACTTTAGAAAATATAAATATACATTTGGCTTGTGCAAATTTTGGAAAGTGAAATATATAAATAGCTTAAAGTAGGTTGCAAGTATAACAGGTTCAGCTACAATTCTAATTTTCAACATGGATTAACATTACCTTTGTTAAATTAACTTTTTATGAAATCTTTTACTTTACTTTGATAATTCATTTTAAGTAAATGATCCAATGATCCTAAACTATTGCCTTAAAGTCATTGGCAAACCACCATCATCAATCATCTATATATATATATATAAAATTGCATTGTCATACAGTTTGCATGAATTTGACTGTACTACCCATATTATATATTTATTTATTTTATAACTATTGTATGTGGCTTTTGGATAAGTAGAGGGGTGGGGTTTGTTTTAAGGGGGTGGGTTAGGGGTTACATATGTCCCTCACTCTGGTTCCATAATACAGCCCAGCTCTGAAACCTCCTGCTCTCATATCCCCCGACCCGTACACATTCACAAACATGCACACACACAGTATCTTCCTCCACCCAATCCCGCCAATTGCATGTGCCCTCCTCCCTTAAGCCCCTCCCGTATCTGCTGCTTTCCTGTCCTCTATTTTTCTCTTGATGACAAAATGAATTTGCATATTTTTCCCAGGGAGCGCTCATTAGAATGCATAAACCGGCCGCCTCCGAGCCTCATGAGCAGGCTATAGCTTTCTGCCGTGGCATCTCCTGGTGCAAAATGAGACACAGACAGGCAGCATCACAGGCAGACATGTGGCCTGAGTCTGGCTTGTGATTGGCATTTGGAATCAGTTCACCCTTCCCATCCTTAATTCAAGGATAAGAATAAACTATGTGTCAGCCATTTTCCTTTGTTTCTTTATAAGCTGCTAAGCAGAAGCATATTAATTATATCACCTTTATTGAATATATTTAGAAATAATTAAAATTTTTTCAAGTACATGGGATTACAAAGTTATCTTCAGATATATTAGCAGATTTCGTTAATCATGAGGAACATTGTCTTTATTTTACCGCCATGCCCCCCTACCACCACATTTTAACACAAAGACTAGCCTTTAATGACAGACCCACTGTCTTCCACTCTGAGCAAAGTAGGCACCATAATGTTGAAAGAGGCCCATTTCCCAATAATAAATAATTGTCTTGAAATTTTAGTAAGCCGACATACTTATAGGAAGATCATTTCTCCCCTGAATCCTTGGCCTATTGGTGGCGCTAGAACTCAGATCACTAAGTAACAAAACTCAGAGATATACATTTAAATAGAAACATACTTATGCACATTTTTTTACAATCATGCTAATGATATTAATAATAATAATGATAATAATAATAGATAGCTCTCACCCTTAGTTATGCTCCACTTAACTCTCATGATATATAGCACACAGCAAGTGATATGTCTTTATGAGTTATGAGTCAGTAGATACCATAAATGTTCAGTTTATGGGATATGCTTGTAAAATAAATTTCAATCTCTGCCTGATGGTGGCGCTAGAGCAAAGTCACAGGGTCAGGAAACTCATTAGGGATTTTTTCAATAGGATGATTTATACATTTTGTGCAAACATGTCCAGATTTTCTAATTTCTCTTATTGATTAGACAAACACAATCATGTGACCTCCTGACATCCCTTGACAATGCTACTGTCTGAATTACTCAACTCTAAAACAGCAGAGTGTTGCTGAATTAGCATCAAATGTGTGAAAGGCAAGGGGGAGGAAAAACCATGAAAGCCTTGTGTGATTACATATATATTCTGGATTGTTACTTCTGTTAACAGATGAAAGAGGATACTAACATATATTGAATAATAAAAAATAACTGTACTAGTTAATCATTCAGGAGAACACAACTTTTCACGATCTGTTAATATAATTTGGCTGGCAAAGCTGGGTTGTGTTAAAATGAATGGATTTTTCATTGCTGTCTTTTTTCTGTTAAAGTACACTTTAAGCATTTCACTGCTTGTGTCAATAATGTGTCTGAAAAAACTCATCTACAATGAGACCATCATGCAGGTGTGTTATATCTATGGGATCTGCAATTAACAAGTTTGAATATATTATAGCGAAGCAGACCAAGCAATACCCCACACTGTCTTACTGTATAAAATGTATCCTGTAGTCTCAAAACAGCACCCTCCTTCTTACCCTAAACTTTTTTTTATCCATTCACTTTAGCTTAAACTGAAGTGGATCTGTAATCACTTTAAGTTTGGGTTTTACTTGAGCATGAGCGCACATTCATCTTTAAATCACCTGTGGAAATTAAGAAAAAAACAAAAAACATCCGTAGTAGTCCAGGCCTGGTATACATGTTTAATGCATTTATCATAGGTTTGATGTCTGTTGATCTTAATAACCCCTGCAGCCTCATAAGTAAACACAGTCATAGCACCTAATGAGTTGCCTGCTCAATTTAATTAGCATATACACACTTAAAGAAAAACGGTTTTATATACTATGTTATGCCATTACCGAGGTAATGGTTTGAAAATTTATGATCACAGACAAAGCCGGTGATCAAAAAGCCATAACATTAGCTGCATCTGTTACTCTGTTTACGCAGATCCTTCAAAAATGTCACATTCGTTGCGATATGGGACGAGCAACCGCTTCCTGAGCCACGCACACGTGAATCGGCGATGTCCTCTTTGTGCGTCTTAACAGGTGTAATTTTGCAAATAAACTCAAGCGGGTTTTGTTTTTTTGTTGTTTTTTTTTTTTTTTTTTTGCATAGCAATCCGGCACGAAGGTGGCCGACGAGGAGGCGAAGACGGCCCGTGCAGCGCTATTGCACGTTATTTTCCGGCTGCTCCGCTCGCCGGGTACAAATGTTGTCTCATTCATTTAACTTGCCTACTGTACACTGTGCTCAACGTAGTGAATTCAATACTATGGCAAACACACTACACTACTACCAGCTCCGAGCACGCCGCTCACCAATGTTTTTGTATCCACGCGCCTCGCAAAACTTCGGTGACGTTTCACAAAAGACGGCCAATCGGAGCTCGTCTTCTATTAGGACAATGAAAAGCCTCCGACCAATCGGAGCGCCGCCAGACCGGGCGCTGGCCAATGGCGTGCGAGCCCCGCCGAGAGTAATGTTAGAGAGCCGAAGACTGAAGACATTGCGTATCGCCTGTGTTCCCTCATACTCAGCCATTGCAGAGCATTGAGATCCAGCGATAGTCCCTAGGTAAGTATACCACACACACGAACATATAAGTGTCCGGACCGCCAGGAACGACGATAACACTCAGAAAATATTCCACTTACACGTCCGCCATGATTTAGTTTTAAAAACCTACATTTTTCTTGCGAGGAAACGCACGGAGAGAGAGAGAGAGAGAAAAAAAACAGACAACAACAGCGAGAGAGAACAAAAAAAACAAAAAACAAAAAAACACACAAATAAACAGAAATAACCGGTTAACAGGAATCGTTAGATTACTCTGCCTGGGAGTGTGGAAAGAGACGGTCCGTTTAAAAAAAAAAAAATTAAAAAAATAAAAAAAGAAGAAGGGGGGAGAAGAAATGAATATTAACATTGAGCCAATTCGACGAAAAGCCTCGATTCTGTCCAAAACGAATAATTTTGCATATTGCTGTCGTGTGTTTTTTAACAAAATGGAGTCCAATCGAGTCGTCGTTATCGCGCAAAAATCCAGGAATGTCTAGCGGACAGCACAGTTAGCGACAATGGTAGGAGACTCACCGTTAGCTAGCCACTGGCATTGCAGTGCATTGCGAAGCTGAACGCCTGTCATGTGAAGGCTAAGGGGAGCGTGTGGGGCTGTGTGAGCACAAGCGTTAAAAACATTATTTTATTTTCCAGAAACACGAGAAAAAGAGAGACCGTCTCAAAATACACACGCTCGTATAGTTCTCCGGCCTGAAATCCGCCGACAAGACGCCGAAAAAATTACCTCACGATCTGCGCTTCTACTGTAATGGCTGACTGTATTCGCATAGGAAACAAGGCAGCGAGGCGAACGGGCGGCCAGCGACAGAGGCGCAGTTCGCTTCAACTTTTTCTAACCGTGTTTTCTCGCCAAGCAAACCCGCAACTGTGGCATGCAACGACGGCAAAAGAAAGTCCAATCCCCCGCGGTTCCAACGACGCCCTTGCGGGATTTTTCCCACCCCGGCGAGGCGTTTAAATCCGGGCTCGAAGTGAAGTGGTCGCCGCGGTCGCTCTGCCCTCTATTGCATGCAGTGCAATGGCTGTGCGCTGACACAAAGAGAAGGAGCCATATTCTCCATGTTAGTGGATGAAGACGAGCGGCCATTAGGAGCTCATAGAAACCAAGTCAGTAGCACAGCCCGCTCATAGACACAGCACAGACCCAATGTATTACTATACAAGGCGGCTAGTGCAATGGGAATCAATCGGGGGAAATATTTTGTCAAGATCGCCGGCTTTCTAAACATATTTGTCGTGTTGCAAAGCGAACTGGGAGGCGGGAGGAGACATTTGAGGGGGACTTTCTTTCATGAAGAAGGCATTCTCACAAAATGGAAGAAGAAATATTGCCGTCGTTGTTGACCTCCTTTTCCTCAACGAGAAGCCTATGCGCCATTACTACTTCGGTCGACGCAGCTTTACTTGGGGAGTTACAGTAGCATTTAATAGGAAAAATGTAAAAGGGCCGCTGGGGGGGCCGGATAATCAGTTTTAAACCGATTTTTTTGGAGAATCGTGGTGAATTATTTCCAGGTTGACAGAAAAAGGGAAGACTAATGGCAGACGAGTGTTAAATCATGTCGACTCGCAGTTTTTTAAGCGGCATTTTCAATAAATACGTCTTTTTGTGTAACGTGTGTCTTTTTTGTGTCAAAGTTATTTGATTGTTAAAAACATAAGAATGAATAAAACGGGGGGGGGGGGGGGTTTCCCCCTGAAGGCCCATTCTTATTGCAGATGAGGTTTGATGATATATACATTAATTAATTAATTATTTATTTATTTTTATTTTTTTAAACAAAAACACGAGTCATGCTTTTTTATTTTTTAATCCAAATCTGATGTTATAGTCCCACAGAGGGCTTCGGTTCATGATCTGCAGTTGAACTTAAACAACTTTTTTTGCAGTTTCACGTGGAAGCAACCGGAGAGTAAATCGCTGCGACGAAAAAAAATATTTATGGATGTTTGGTGTTTTAAAAAAAACAAACAAAAACAAAATATCCGCGAATCTGTAGAGAAGTCAGTTGTAAACCAACATAATGGGGATTAGTCACGGACCAAGTCAACAGGACACGTTTCATGAATAAATATTTTCATTTTCATCGCCTGTCTGTGCGGACTGCGTTAACAGGGAGTGCAGTTTGACAGGACGGCGGGTCATTTAAGTAAAGCTATCAGTAGTAGTGATCAATGGACAGAAATAAAAAGGCATGCTGCTTTTTAGATGTACCAGAGAAGTGTGGCTGGGCAGGAAGAGTAAACTCAA
This sequence comes from Remorina albescens, assembly GCA_034769265.1. Classification (NCBI taxonomy): domain Eukaryota; kingdom Metazoa; phylum Chordata; class Actinopteri; order Carangiformes; family Echeneidae; genus Remorina; species Remorina albescens. Next base: position 5,712,723 of record CM068490.1, read on the forward strand.
ACATATCACAACTGCTTTACACGATTTTAACTAACCAAATTATGAAAATAATGATTTTATTAGATAGCAAATGAATAAAGTCTTATAACTTACGAATCAATTTGGGCCATTTAGCACATTAACTCAGCTAATTATTTCTAAATACATTTATATACTTTATTTTCAGGTTTCAGCCATAAGGATGGGGAAAGATCCAACCAAGCCGAGGGGGAAGATGTCCTCCTATGCATATTTTGTCCAGACCTGCCGGGAGGAGCACAAGAAGAAGCACCCTGATGCTTCAGTTAACTTTGCCGAGTTCTCCAAGAAGTGCTCTGAGCGGTGGAAGGTAGGAGATGGGTGGTGATGGTTTTCTAAACTTGAATTCAGATTTTAATCTCAAAATTTCACTCATGGACTAGATGCCACTCCCTATTCATATATATGAAGATATTTTTAGGTTTTTTTTTTTTTTCCTGTTAGACAGTGTAAGACACCCACAAACTTTGGGAATCAGATAGGGGAAAATGAATACATAGGTACTAAGAGTATCCTTTAATTAGTAAGTTGCTGCTCTGTTTTCAGACAATGTCTGCCAAGGAGAAGGGCAAATTTGAGGACCTGGCCAAGCAGGACAAGGCACGCTATGAGAGGGAGATGATGAGCTATGTTCCAGTGAGGGGAGGAAAGAAGAAGAAGTTCAAGGACCCTAATGCCCCCAAGAGACCTCCGTAAGTATTGCAAGCAAACATTTGGTTTCTAAATTGTCACAGAAATCTTTTTTCTGCAACAGAAAACAAATCTGACTCATGACGTGAAAATTATAGTGTTGTTTAAATTTGAAACTTATTAATTTTTTTTTTTGTTCTTTTTCCAGCTCTGCCTTCTTCATCTTTTGCTCAGAGTTCCGCCCCAAGGTGAAAGGCGAGAGCCCTGGTTTGTCCATTGGAGATGTTGCCAAGAAGTTGGGTGAGATGTGGAATAGCACCTCTGCAGAGGATAAGCAGCCCTATGAGAAAAAGGCTGCTAAACTGAAGGAGAAGTATGAGAAGGTAAAGAGACAGAAATCTCCTAACACATTTTAATGATGATTCATTTAATTAAAATAATCACAAAATGGCTGAGTCTCAACATCATTTGGAAATCTTGTCTTTCCTCCACCGCAGGACATTGCAGCCTATCGTGCAAAGGGCAAAACAGGTGGTGGAGCACCAGGAAAAGCCCCCGCCAAGGCAGAGAAGAAGGATGATGATGACGATGATGACGATGAAGATGACGAGGAGGAGGATGACGACGATGATGAAGATGATGACGAGTAGATTGCAATGACGTATATAGTGGTCATTTTCTTGTTTATAAAGCATTTAACCCCCTTGTACACACTTCACTTACTGAAAGAAAATACATTAGTATTCAAGGGGTAAAAAAAACAACAAAAAAGGCTGTGTATATCAGTTGTTTTTATGCTGTACAGTTTTTTTCTCCTTTTTGTATAGTTAACACTACACAAGTATCGTGTCTGTATCTTTCTGCCAGTCTTATTTTCCAGTGGTAGTTCCTAGACCACTATCCTGCCTGGTACAGTGTAAAGGGGTGGGCTTACAGTATTTACCCTAGCTAGAGGTGCACAGCACATAAAAACTGTTCTGAAACTGAGTTAGAGCTGAGTGTTTTTTCATTTCTTTTTTTTTTCTCCTTTTCTTGTGTGTTTTTATTTTAAATGACGTTATCAAAATTGACGTATCACAGTTGTTTTACTGATCTTTATGTACCACTGTAATAGCAAAAAAAAAAAAAGCCTTGTTTATTGTTGAAATTTAAATTGCTTCTGATGTCAATAAACATTTTTTTTAATAAACATGTTTTGAATTGTGTCTTAAAAGTTATTGTGCATGGTATTTACAGGGTTCCTTAAATGATTCCAAAAATGTATTTAAACAAACAATAATACACAATTGGTCGAAAGCGTATGGCTGATCCAGAATAGGAAATTTAATAAAAGACAGCAGTTGTGAAACAACGGGATATCAACAACACCAATCAGTATAATTAAATACAATAAACCAGTCAGCACTGCTGAGGAACTAACATATGTGACTTGGCCAATACACTTTAAAGGGATTCACTTTTATCTTTTCTGTAGAAGAGACGTGTGCTGACTTGTGCGTTCTTAAAGTAAAGCTGGGCTGACGTTGCTGTGCCCGGGGAAAATGAAATAGAGCAGGAAAACATTGAACAACACAGGCCATGATAAGCTGTTCCTATAAAGAATGACTCATCACCACAACTGTTTATGTATCCTGTGTTTCTCAGCCTACTGTGGTTGTATGCAAACAAGCTCTGTGTCAAGGCTCCTTGGCTTGGTGGAGACTGAAAGTTGAAGAATTGTCAGCTCTTCATGCCAACATGCATCACTGGCTCGTCCTGTTTTATTTAGATACAGCTGCTTCATCGCTCACGTACTCTCTAGGTCTCATCCAGGGTGAATGAATAAATAAATAAATAAATAAATAAATAAATAAACGAAGGACCATTTATATAAGAAGGATTATGGGCTTTGAAAAAACCCAGTGACATTAGAATATGATGTGTACAAACCACTGCAGTCCAAACCTAAAAAGACACACATGCACACATCATGGTCTCAACAGCACACATGGGAGGGAGCTTATTCATTTGGGGGTTACCCACTCTCAGCCAGAACATGCAAAGTGTTCACAGAAATGAGCGAAGCAGCACAAACGCGTCTCTGATCTGTGGTGGAAATCACAAGGATGTGTCTTCTTCTGTGCTGCATATCTCCCCCCGTCTCTGCACAGATGTCAGCCTTGGCCTCCTGAACGATGCCTGGTATCAAGTGGGCCAGAGGACAGGCAGACGCAGGGGCAGCAGCTGACCTTTGCACTGCTCTGATAAAGCCCAGCCAGTCCCTGAAGGTGACATAGCTTCCTGCTATCGCTGGTCACTCCTGGCGCTCACTGATGATGCCTGTCTTTCCTCTTAAATCTGAATCCATTGGACAGAAGAATTTCTTAAAGCTTCAACCTTGGGTCATATCGTGCATGTGTTGTCTACATGTGTTGTTGTTCCTGAAAATTAGGAAAGCCATAACCATATACAATTACCAAACATGTGACAGCTGCAAGCTGCTGTCACTGCTGACTATCATTTCCTACGGCTTTTTTTGTGTGTGTGTGTTTGTTTTGTTTTTTTGCATTAGGCAGTGTGGGCTCTTTAGGGTCCTCGCAGCTTGAGGCAGGCAGTTAAAATGGAGAGTGTTTGCACACACACCCTGTGTTGGCTAACAAATGGTCCTGTTCCTATTGCAGGAAAGGGAAACTATGCTGAAACAGTTGCAGCGCCTTGTGGCTGCTCTCAGCTGTTGATATGTGTCTGTGTGGGCCTAAAACACACCACAAGTGCGCATACAGTAAAGCTGCTTTAGCTCCACAGCCCCAGCCTACTCTAATCCCAGCCACCTGGTGTCCACTGTACACACTGCGCACAGACATCTGTGGTCTCTGGATGACACCCAGTGGTCACATTCCTGCAACTGCATCACAGACTGGCCTCAACTCATCAGCTCTCCTATTCCTCCTCAGAAACTCAACATTAAGACAACTTACCAACATGCTTCATGGCTATAAAATGCTCAAGAGGTCTTCAAATAATAGTTTTATTTAAATCAAACACTTGAGATTATTCTATAATAGTGATCAATGTTACACCTGCTGAAACACTATTTGGGCAGAATAGTTTTAGTCAGACATTTAGAGGCAGGCTTTATTTTGCCTTAAAAAAATCAATCAGGCTTATATACCATTGAAAAAAAAAATTATTATCTTTATTGGCTATATTTGACACTTTTTAGTTAAGTATAGGTAAAAATGTCAACCTATAAATATGGGCGACCCAATTCCAAGTATAAACTCAGCTTTCCTAGTTACGACAAAAGTATTGAAAGAATTATAAGTTGAAGCACCTGAAATATTAAATGGCTGGATTATTAATGATTGATTATGGTCAATGGTCAATGTGTCATTTGTATTTTACTGTTGTTAGGTGTGGGTTTCTGCTTTAACTTTTGTATTTGTATGATATTTTGTATCAAATGATTTTAAAGTAAAATCTACAGCTGAATTGGGTATTTGCTAATTTCATTGTCTTGTTCTGTTTTATGAAATATGTTTTATTATATAGTGAATACACTGAAGTTTTAATTGTTTTGTTATTTAATGATTTTGTATTATTTAATGTTGTACAGCTCTTTGGTCAGTTTAATGCTGTGTTTAATTATTCTCTTGAAATAAAGTTGACTTGACCTGAGAGGTCTTGAAAATAGAATTATACATTTGAAGGACTGCCTGATCTTTGTTATGAAGATGTTTGTTATTTCTAATTGGGGATGTAAAATTTGACAAAGGTCCCTGTAGCCGGGGATTTAACCTCCTCTCTCCTGTGGTAACATTTCCCTACCTTCTCATTCACCATGTGTGACATAAACATCACTTACTTTGACCTTTCAAAATAAAAAATGCCAAAGTCTGTGTCATCCTTTATTCCAGCTGGCATGTCCAATAAGATCAACATGTCCTTGTTTTAAGACATGCTATTAAATAATATGTACACAAGAATTGATTTAAGACCACTGTCTAAAAAGATCCATGTTTTTCGTATCAATATTCCATTTTTCCATTAAATGTATTAAAGTGTATTAAGAAAAGCCTGAAACAGACGACAAGAAGAAATTAATCGATTAGTTTCAGATTCAAAAGCCAATAAAACATGTGAATTATCAATATTTTTACCTAATATGACAGAGGGTACTTTTTAATTCTGTTGTGTGTCTTCATGTACTGGCTCAAAGTACAGTAATTGTTGGGCTATAATAATAATTATAGTAATAATAGTTTATCAAATATGAATAGAATTTAAAAATACAACAATAATAACCGCATTTTTGTAGAATTTGATCAATTTAAATATAAATAAATAAATTGATTAATAACCATAGATACACACAGGAAATGTTTAACAGAAGTAGGTGTGGATGTGTGTATGTGTTTGTCTGAGAGACCAATCAGGTGATTTATCTCAGTACCAGCCCACTTCTGGACCAATTATGTGAGTCCTGGTTCTCTCACACTCTGTCTGAGGGAACCTGTGTATCAAATGAAAAAGCATCAGTTTTCATTTGATAACCGTTTACATGAGGGAATTTATTCAACGACAGTCTGAGCTACTTTGACTCCAGCAGTGTGTTAAAATGTTTTTCCAATTTTTCAATTTCACACCAGCAGTCATTCCTGTAATAAACATGTTCCTCCACTGGATGAAGCTGTTGCAAAAGAAATGTTTCAGTAGAGTCACAGCCCTGAAGTCACTGCTTCACTGGTTTCACATTTTCATTCTACAAAAGCTTCAAGAAATTGTCCTCTTTCATCAGTTCATAAGAAGGTGTGAGCATCAAAACTGTGTTAGTGCAAGGACAACTCGGAGTTGAAAGTTTTCAGAGAATGGAAAGATCAGCCAGTGTTTCCCTTTTGAGTCATTTCTACAATTCAGAAAAATACAATACTGGAAGAAGTTGTTTGAGTAATCCCACAGGACAAGAATCAAATTACTGAATAAATAGGGTTTTTTTTTTCAAAGAAGGAAACAGATCTTTAGCAATCCAGCTCTGATCATAATGAAGCAACTGTCAATAACTTGTGTGGGTACAAGGTTGCGCTTGTGAAAGGCAGCAGTGGAGCATGTGTTTGCATGTTCTTGTTCTTGTGAAATCTTATTTGTCATCCTTAATTTTTTTTATGTATCTCATGAGTCATCTTGTTACCTCTGCGCTGGGCGCACATACCAGAGAAAAAGGAAAACAGACTAATGCAGAACAACAAAAAGAAAGTGACCAACGCCGTGTGGAACACCATCATTAATAAGGTCTCCTCTGTTGAAGTTAAGGAAGATCCTCCATAACAGACATTTGACATGCAAATATTTTATATTTTGCAAGTTAAAGGGGAAAAAACTGAAACAACTTGTTTCTATATTCCCTCAGCAGACAAGCATTTTTATCTAAAGCAGCTAACAGGTGAAGGACAGTAAAGCTCAGCTTCTTTGCAGGGAGAGCAATGCTAGAAAACATTAGGGCCCAGAAGTGACTTGAATGTAATTCATGCAGCCATAGTTAGCCAGTGTAGGTCAATGAGTAGCAGGGTCACATTAGCACTTTTGGACTGATTGAAGACAAGCAATTCTACTTCTACTTCTACACACTGGACCATCTGTACGGCAGAGTCACCCAGGAGAACACTGCAGATTTTTCTGAACAACATGATACACCATTATCAGAGAGGGACAGCTAACATTCAGTTTCACTTTAACCTCAGCATGAATGTCAGAGAGGTTTAGTTGATGGTGGTGTTCATCCATCCACGTGTATATCTCACAGAGTCAGGCTGGTGACAGAATTGATGACTGTGGCTTGTAAGTGCTTTGGATGGTGGACTGGACCAGAAAAGTGCCATGTAAGAGCAATCCATTTATAATTAGTGACCTTATAGGTGCAGAATCTCACATACATTCACCTTGTGGCTTTGTTTTTGGAACAAGACATTTCTTAAACAAAATTTTCAGGCCAACCAGAAGTGACTTCCCAGTTGACTCATGGTCATGGGATTTCCTGGATAAACTTTGTTAACTCCTCTGTTCAATGTATTTTACTGTATTGGTTGGAGTTGAATTTACTTTACATGGATAAAACCAGCATGTTTTGCTCATGCATAGTAGAAGCCCTTTTAGCAGAAGAAGCTTCACTCATCTTCTGGGGTGGATGATTGAATTTAGATTGATGATCAAGAATGGTGAAAAAGTGAACACTCTGAACTCACTGTAGAACAGATTGGAGACAAATGATGGGGAGCTTTGGAAAAACAAAAAATGTGCTTTTAACAGCAGTGCTAAAAAATCCATTCATTAACCTGTAATCAATACCTTTGTCGGTTACACTGTCTGCCAAGTCCCTCCCTCCAGAGTTTGTGCTGTTGTTCAATTATTCAGTCAAACTAATCAAGTTTGGGACGAGACTGAAATGTCTGAGGATTTGTAGAGCATTCTTTTAACTTAATATTGAGAGAAGACCCATGGATGATTACATTTATAGAAAAATGTTGAAGGAGGACAAAGAGGTGGAGAGGAAGGAAGGAAACAGGATGTGGATAAATGTGATTGTTATTGATACAGTGAAATAAGATAGATAATTAGAAAAAAAGTGGAATAAGCTCTTGTTGGCTGCTGCTGCAGCCTGAGAAGGTAGTAAGGTCTTTACATCAGCTGTGTAGCCTCATACATTGATTAGATAGTAAGTACTGCATTTCAGCAGTTCATATATGCTAATAAATAATAAATAATTAGAGGCTCTGCATGGTTTCATATATCTGAGAGATTAAATGAACATGCCTTCATGGGAAGTAATGTTAATGTTAAGATCATTATGTAACCATGTCTCATCTCTGCAGGGCAGCTGGGATTGTTTGCATAGAAAAATGACACAAGTCATTTTTAATGTGGGAAGTCTCAGAAAGTACAAGAAAAGACCAGGCAAACAGCACAATATGCTACATTACTGACCTGGTTTAATCACAACAATACACATACATTATTGCAGAGTTTAAAGCTGCATTAATTGAAATTTTGATGAATTACAGTGAATTGCAAAACTTAAAAACAAATGGCAATAATCACCCAGGCTTGCAGCTCTACGTTTCTTTTTAGCTTGAGGTTTGGCTCCACATTTGGGGCAATCCAACACAACATAATCCTACAAAAAGACACATCTGTTGGTGTTTTCCACTGACTGTGCCCTTTAGTGGCTGTAGGAATAATGACTGCAGTAAAGCAGGAAGTCAGGTGATGCTGTTGTGGAGTGCTCACTTTATACAAGGTTAAAAGTTTCACCTAAGAAACGTTCCTCTCAGCATGAGTTGGGGGAATATTAAGGATTTAGGACTTTTCACAAAATCCAAGTGAGGCTTCTGTGAATAAATGTGTGCCAGTGGGTTACATGATCAGATACATGAAGATCTTCTGTTTAGAATTAGGCCACAGATTTGGCACTTTCATGAATGGGTTGGTTCTCAGCTAAAATCATCAAACTGATTAGAATTTACAACTTTATTGGATATTAGTTAAAACTCATTATTGTCACAGTGAACCACGCCAGAGGTCACAGCTTCTTCCCTTGGTGTCTGTCTTTGTGTTACCTGCAGCAATCAGGTGATCAGCAGAGGTAGCTGAAGCTTCTTGTTCAGGCACACCTCTTCTCTATTACTTTCAGTACCTCATTAGTCACCCTATTGTGTCACCCAGCAGCTACACAGCTCTGGTCTCCATTACCTGGCTGATCTCTGGTCTCCGGTTCCCCAAATCAACTCACCTCTTTCCTGTATGAAAGACCCTGAGACATTTTCAGCTCTCTTCATGTTTGAATAAACCGTTCACTCACCTACTGATGGTTTCGTGTGTGTCTCTGTTCTGAGGTCCACTTCCAAAATAACCAACCAACTATAACCAACTATAAATACAACAATAGAAACTCTAGGACCAATAAAATACAACTATACCATTCAAATATAATGTTCATTTATCATCTTCTACCGCTTATCTATTTTCAGGTCGCCGGGGGAGCTGGAGCCAATATCATCTTATACTGGGTGAGGACAGGGTCATCCTGGACAGGTCGCCAGTCCATTGCAAGGCCAACACACAGAGACAGACAGAGACCAAAAACCACTCACACTTCCAGTCAATTTAAAGTCACCAGTTAACCTAAACATGCATGTCCTTGGATGGTGGGAGGAAACCGGAGGAAACCCATGCAGGCATTGGGAGAACATGCAAACTCCGCATAAAAGGAAAGGCCCCAGGCTGGGAACCGAACCCACAAACTTTTTGTTGTGGAGGGTAACAGCGTTTACCACTATGCCACCATGCTGCCCGGCAGGCCTACCCATGGGGGGGGACAAATGGGTCTGCTGTGTTGGGCCCAGGGTAGAGGGGGGCCCTTTATTAAATTATGGAATCATTTTTCAAAATTTCTCAAAATAAGCCTATTCGTGGAAAAGATTATGTAATATTTGAGTTACATTAGCTTCTTATTTGTTTGCTTCCCCCAACAAAAAAATGGTTTGGCCACCGAGCCTTCGCGAAGCCCCGCCCCCCTTGGTTACTGTTGCTATGCCTAGCTGTTTTCTGTTGTCTGAAACTCGGTAGGAAAATGTCCGGTCAGCACAAATCGGGTGCCAGAAAACAGAATAAGAAAATAAAGGGCTAAAACTTTTTCTAAACAAATATTTTAAAAAACGGTGGTGACAGTGAAGCTGGGGCGAGAAACATAGAGCAAGGTGAGAAACAGCGCAGTTAGCTTGTAACGTTAGCTAACTGGCTAGCTCTAATGTTAACGTCCATTAGCCTAGCTTGTATTAAAGCCCGACACAACACGTTATCTTTGACAGCCGAGTTTGGGAGCTCCATCAGAAAGGAAGAGACAAAGAGGAGGAGAAGATGAGAGGAGAGGGCTCCAGCTGCAGTCAGGTGACAGAGAGAGTGACACGGGGGGGCATCTAAGATTATTTTGTCCCGGGCCCAGGCAAGACTGTCAGCTGGCATGCTGCCCGGTATAGTGTGCAGATTTAAACTGTAACAAAATATTAGATATAAGAGATTTGATGTGTTGATGTTTGGATTTGTAAAGAGAATCTATCCTGGTTTGTTATTGTTTAAAATGGCTGGACTCATTATAATGTCGGCCTTATTTGTTGATATTTAAATTTTTCCAGTAGAGGTCCACTTGGTTACAGGAACCCTGCGCTCTGATGATGTCATCACATGACATCACATGATCCTCCTGGAATCCTTTGAAGATGTCATCAAAGACATCAAAGGAACTTGTTCTTTATAAATGTCAGACAGAGAAACACTCTCAGTCCACAAAATCACACACACACAGCAAGTTCTTCACTACAACCAGACGGAAAAAGTTCTTCATTACAACCAGAAAGACAGAGTTCATTACAACCAGAGCGACAAAGTTCTTCATTACAACCAGACAGACAAAGTTCTTCCCTGCATCCAAACATATGCAGAAACCCCAGTACACCTTTCACTAAAACTCCACAACCAGTAGATCTTTGCTCATCTACAATGGAAGCAAATTCAGCTGACCAGCATCCAAGACCAACTAAAATGCTGCATGCTCTCCAACGAGCCGTTATCGACTCAAAGAGGGAAAATGAAAAGCTGACTGAAGAAATTGCAGCTCTGAAGGAGAATTCCACCAGCCCTGATAACAGCTGGGAGAAGGAAAAGAAGGAGTTAATCAATGAGAGGGACTTCTTGGTTTCATCACTAAAAATGACCCAAGAGAGCTTTGACACCCTTGTAGCCAGAGAGCAGCTGCTTCAGACCAACCATGAAATGGTTGTGAAACTACTAAAAGAGACAGATGAGCGAGTCTTCCTCTTGGAGGAACAGCTCTGTGAAGCCCAGACTGAAGCAGAGAATGCTCGATACCAGTTGAATGCAGAAAGGGAAAATCAGCTGGCTGCAGAAATCACAGCTCTGAAGGAGAAGCTTGCCACCAAAAAGAAGAGCTGGGAGAAAGAAAAAACTGAGCGGGACATCATAGTATCAACATTGAATATGACCCAAGACAGCTTCAACAATTTGTTAGAGAACTTTGACACTGTCAAAGCCAGAGAGAAGCGAATTCTGAGCAAACATCAGGTGGTGGCAAAAACATTAAAAGAGACAGAGGAGCAGGTCTTGCTTTTGGAGGAACAGCTCCGTACAACCAAGACCGAGGCAGAAAGGAAAAGTCAGGAGCTGGCTGCACAAATCATAGCTCTGAAAGACAAGAACCACTGGGAGAAAGAAAAGATAGTGTTGATCAATGAGAGAGACTTCTTAGCCTCAACACTGAAGACAACCCAGGACAGGTTTGACAGTCTGGCGAAAAACTTTGACACCCTAAAAGCCAGAGAGAAGCAGCTCAATGCTGATTTTGAAGTCGTCACCAAACAGCTGGATGAGGAACATGAGCAATGCATCAAACTGGATGGACAGCTCAGTCAAACTAGGATGACAATGCAGAACGCAAAGACAAATTATGTGACGTTAGAAGAAGCTAAGGTTTATTCCCGGAACTATGTTGCTCAGTTAAATGCAGACAGGGAGAGCAAGATAGCTCACATCCAGTCCAAGGCAGTTGCTCAACTCAATGATGTTGAAGAATACAATAACAAGATGGTGGCCAACATCAAAAAGAAGGCACACAGACGAATTGCCAGTGCCAAGAATGAAGCCATGAATCTGGCCAATAAGAACTTTGAGTGCATGAAAAAAGTGAGAAACATGGAGACCGAGCTCCACCAGAGGAAAACTGATTGGCAGGCAAAGGTTGACATTTTGGAGGAAACTATCAGGTGTGAGAGGCAAGAGAAAGAACAGCTGCAGAACAACAAGGCAGAGATGGAGGAGAAGTGGCTCGCCAAAGAGGAGGAATGGACAAAAAGGACCAACGTAATGGAGGAACACATCCATCACCTCACTGTGTTGAACATCAAGCTTCAGAACCTGGCCTCAATGTCTGATAAGGAAAAGACAAAAATGGAAAAGGAAAAAGAGAACGCAAAGAAGGAGGCAGAGAAGAGGGTGAAGAAGGAGAAGAAGGAGCAGAAGAAAAAGGAGAAGAAAGACAACGAGGAGAGAGAGAAGATGGAGAAGAAGGAGAGGAAGGCGAAGCAGAAGTAGGAAAAGAAAGAAAAAGAAGAGATAAAAAAGAGGGAGAAGGAACAGAAGAACCAACAAGGGGAACAGGAGGGAGGACAAGATGGGTAAGACGCTCCGCCTCACCCTTTTCCCTTCACCCCTCAACCCCTTCCCACCTCACAGTAATAAGGTTCTGGGTTCGAACACCTTGCCCGGGCCTTTCTTTGGAGTGTTTGCGTGTTCACTTTGTGTCTGCGTGGGTTTCTCCAGGTACTTTGGTTCTCCTGCAGTCCAAAGACATGCACATCAGCCTGACAGTCTATGACAGTCCCCACCTATCCTTTTTCTATCTTTCCTCTTTCATTCTATGTATCTTTCAACACTTTCTATCTTTTTTCTTCTATTTACTATCTTAAAAAAAATCTATCAAAAATATTTGGTCCATCCATTTATTTCTGTCTTTATAATAGATACTAAAAATACATGCACAACAACTTGACCAGAGATAATTTGGTCATTTAAATTACTTGACTTGTTTTTGACTTGGTTTTCCTGCAGCTGACATCTGTCAGACCTCAGAGAAATACTCCCTCCAGTGGTATCAATTTAGTCTTACATCAAAGTGTTTAGGTCTGCGATCCTCAGGAATGAGAAAAGGTTTCATTCATTCATCAACACACAGAGACAGAAACAAACAGCCATTTACACTCACTCTCAGACCTACGGGGCCTTTTTTGTATGTATCATGAGGAAGTGATCATTTAATTTGGGATCTTCCACACTGGGAGGAATTCAGTTGGCTCAAGGACCCTAAATCTCCCACCTAATTCAAGGTCATTGGTGCCCAATCAACTTTGTGTGTGGGTTTGTGAGTGTGTATGAGTGTGTGTGCTTGGGTGCAGATAGGCACACCCTCTCTTGACTTTAAGCCATTTCATTTCAGCTGATGGAAACCAAAGCAGGAAGTAAGGCGCTGACAGCACAAGGAACACACACAACCACACCTAACAGACAAACAGCTCCTTTATTTAAAGAGATTGAACACAATTCATCATTAGATTCAAGTTTTTATCATGAATTTAGCAAGATTTTTTGGATTCTGATTAACAGAGGGAAAAATAAAAGGTTGCATGCATCCCGTCACATTCTGTCCAGTCCACTCCCTCTGATGTGGTGTTTTTCAATGTGTGAACTGGAACCAGAACTTTTTGTTGACTTCCCGGATTTACTGTGTATATCTCTGCAGATTATGTTCTTATACCTCTTGGCAAGTCTGACTTGAATTTGTTTTGCTGTCTTACTTTCTCTGCCTGTGTTTTTCTTTTACTTTTTCTTGCAAACACCCACTGTTTGCAGGACAAGTCTGCTATGTTCTGTCTGCAAACCCCACCTCAAAAAACAACAACAGCAACAACAACAACAACAAAAAAACAAACAAAAAAAGCCCCACCGAAACGCTCACCCGAGATGACTCAGAGTGGCATCCTGAAACAAACAGCAATCAAGTGACAACCCGAAAAACAATAACAACCTGACGACTGAGCCTTGTAAAAATAACACATAATCCCATTATGTACTGTTGGCAGAGACACATACACCGGTGAATGACGCAGAGGATGCGGACAGAATCGACTTTCCTATGGTATTAAAAAATGAGTGACAGACAATCATGGAGGTCACTATCAGTCCTACCTAACAGTGTTTTGCTTCAGGGCCTAAGCTCATCGCGAGCTACAATAACTGGCTGACATCTACATGACGTGCTGCCATCCTGCCAACCGTGCATCTGCCTAGTCACCATGAGAGAGGAATGAATGGACGAGGCAGAGCAACGGGGGTGGGGGGTGACTCAGGTATTTGGAGGTTGACTCTGCCTGTGGCTTGCTCTGAAAACACAGCTGCCAGTCCACACCCTATTGGAGCGTGACTTTGATGGTGTGCTGACTGTATATGTGTGTTTGTTTGCAGCTGGGTGTGTTTTCCATTTAATTGTGCCATAACTGCAACTGTTATTATAGTATGGAAAGGCTTCCAGACAAAATCACAAGAATAGAGATGTGACATCAGGTGCAGGCTCTGGCAGGTAAGTTGATAATAGTTATTCCAAACATCCACACTGTCATTGTGACTACTTGTCTTTTATTTTCTGTACTCTGTTACATTTTATAGTTTTAATACCTGCCTGACATCATGTGTCCGCAGAAAAACCGCAACAGTGCTTGGTGGTATTTCTTCTACATTTAGAGGTGCATTCAAAGTTTCCCCAAAGACACAGAGAGATGAAGCTATTAAAGAACTGCATTCCAAAGAAAACCTCAATTTGACAATATCTGATGAGCCTGTACACGAATAGCACAGAGAAAATGATGACTGGTGGTAGTTTGTGTTTTCGAGAAGCATGTTAAGTCCCATGAGTGTGAGCCTGTCTGTTGAACAGGTTGAACAGGTAAAAGGATGTACGCATATAGACTGAACACAACCTCTCTGGGACAAGTTGTACTCACATACTCATAAAAAACCCAGAAAGACTTCAAACATAAAATATCTCCTACTCAAAGGCAAACAAAGAAGAACAGACAAGCATCTACACTATCAGTGTCAGGCATGTGTACATACAAAATACAAACTGGGGCTGTGCTTTATTCCAGTTCCTTGACAGACACACACAAAACCGCAGAGTTGTGTTGTGAGTGCGGCCTTTCTCCTTGTACACTACTCAACAAATTGCAGGTTCGAAACACAGAGACTGAAACACGGTAACTTTTAATCACAGCCACAACTTATATCTCAGGTTTGGCCTCTAGCAAATGGTTTATCAGAGGCCTCTCTCAGGACAAATCCCTTTGTATATTTACCACTGAGTGTGTTAGACAGGTGGGCAGATTAGAGGAGCGCACACCTCCTCCCCTTCCACTCAACAACAGTTCATTGTAGATAAGCTCAGGCTTAATCTGTCTTCTGGTAAATCTGAGCCAAATCCAACTTGGGTTTAGACTTCGGCCATTGAGAGGGACTTGATTCTGACTCTGAGTAATAAAGACAGCTCTTTGAGGATTGGTGACATTGTGACTGAGCTGTCAGTCACAGAAAAAATGGTTCACAGCAGCTGTCAATAACAGCAAGAGCTTTCAATGCAGGTGACGGATAAAATCTGATGATTTATGTTTTGCCTCACTTCAGTGCCACCAACATTACTGTGGACCTGTGGAGGGTTGGACTGATAACATTCATTCATTTCCCACTGATAGAAGAAAATAGCATAAGAAAAAAGTCAGTCATATCATATCAAGTAATATTTCTACCATAGGATAGAGAATACAATGAAGTGCCGGCTGTCTTAATATGGGGGCTTTATTTGGTAAGACATATATATTATGAAGCATAAATGATTTTACTACGAAACATAGCAGAGAGGTAAAACCATTTCTATGAACTATAACCTTTTCACTTACTGTTACAGACCCAGATTCATCTATAGTACTGATTTCAACACTGCTGTGTACGGGAAACTGAATTTCACTGACTTCCATTGTAGTTTGTCTGTTTCAGAGATGATATTATAAATCTTCTACCACAACTATCTGGTTGCGCACAAAAAATCAGTGTCAGACTTGGTTTATCACATGGGTGAGAAAGACAGACAGCCAGAGGTTCTGTCTATAATTACTGATGGGCATTAGGGCAACTGTGAATGAAAGCTGTGGTTATGCCAGTGAATTAATTGCTCACACATCCTCTGGGAGAGGCAAGCTGAATTGTCCTCCCAGTCTGGGGTTGTGAAACACTGGTGGCTCACAGTGTCAACCTTTGCACCTCAGTCTGAGCTACAAGTCTGCTTCAAGAGCTCAGAATAGCTGACTACAAACGTACACAAAGTGTGAGCAGCATGGGGAGGGAGCAGAAGCAAAGTAGTGGGATGTTTGAGTGCTGTGCTGACAGTCAGTGTTTATATATGGAGCAGTGATGACCACCAAGTGTGCTGCGCACGCTGCCTTTCCAAGCCAAAAAGAAGCAAATGTTTTGTGGTGACACTGGAAATAGAAATAGATCACAGTTTATCTACTCTGACAGTGTGGAAGTGGATACAGAATGCTGGTTAAACTCGAAGCATGACCTTTGATCTTTGAATCACATATAAAGTAAATTCACCTTTGTGTTGTTTCCTGGTTGATGTATGTTTGTGTTTCATGTGTACAACATGTCTGTGAGTGGTCAGAGCAAAACAGCAGGTGCTCAGATGAAAATCTAAATGAGAACATTGTCAAGAGGCTTAGAGGATTACTGAGTTGTAATGTCTTAACACAAAATGTAACATTTACAGTATATTTAATCAGCAGACCTTAAAGAGAGGAGCTGAAGGACCGTAAAGGTGACCTGTTGGGTCATATTACACAGACCTGCACTGTCGAGCAAATACAAGCAATTGCTGAGGAGGGAATTAAACAGAGGCTGTATACACACGCTATACAACATGCACACACACAAACACATATTTGATCTAGGTACATTTTGGTTGTATTTGAACGGATATGAGATGGCCACAAAATCAGATACTGGTAGTTCAATGTGACATCAGGATGCAAATTCAAGCAAACAAAGATCAATGAAAATCTGTTTTACATCCATTCTCATGAGGCCAGAATAAACAAAATGTACAGTTACATCCTCAAACAAGGACCAAAAGAAGACATGACTAAGGCTGGCCAGGGTATATATATATTTTTTTATTGATTTTAGTAGGTCGTTAGTTGTATCCTATCAATCATATTTAATGTGTTGCACTGGTGAGAAAATATTTTATTACAATATTTATTATTAGAATAAAATATGAGTAAGACTGTTGGAATTTTTAACATCTAAAACATCATGTTCAGGGCAGCACGGCGGCATAGTGGTAAGTACTGTTGACCCACAATAAGAAGGTTGCAGGTTCAGTTCCCAGGCCTGGGGCCTTTCTGTGTGGAGTTTGCATATTCTCCCCGTGCCTGTGTGGGTTTCCTCTGTGTACTCCAGTTTCCTCCCACCGTCCAAAGACATCATGTTTGGGTTAATTGGTGACTCTAAATTGTCTGTAGGTCTGAGTGTGAGTGGTTGTTGGTCTCTGTCTGTCTGTGTATGTTGGCCCTTCGATGGTCTGGTGACCTGTCCAGGGTGACCCCGCTCTCGCCCAGAACGTTGGCTGGGATTGGCTCCAGCATACCTTGTGACCTGGAAATGGATAAGCGGTAGTAGATGAATGAACATCCCATTTAATCCAAGTCTTTTATCCTGAAATTTTTTGTTCAGTTAGTTTAGTTTCTTTTGCCATCTTCATAATTTTATACATAATATAAAATTACGTATAATGATAATCAATCAGAAAATAACCAAGAAATAAACCGATAATGACAATAATAATCTCCTAAAAACTGCTGCTCTACTTTTCTCACTTGTGCACTGACCTTAATTTTGAAAACACGGCCAAAAAAAACACATTCACACCTCACTCTTTGTGCAGACAAGGTTACGCTTTTGTGTGTGTGTGTGTGTGGGACTCTATCCCCTCTCCACTCTCCCTTTATGATGGGGAGATTAGGTAGTTAATCCTGTAGATCTCAGAGAAAAAGCTACTCCTAATGCCACAATGGATTTCACTCAGGCCACCAGAGAGAGGACAAACCTGCTGCTGATAGGCATCTTGACCTCTGACAGAAACAGGGCCCACACACACAGACATGGCAGAGCACTTTACCAAAGTCAGGCTATTACATTACATATGTATTGGATGGATGCTATAAATAATCACACAACTATATTGAACCAATATTATAAAATGACCATGTCTTTATCAAAATACTTTTTTAACAACATATAATACTCACCATCCAATCACAGAGACATTAAAAGCAGTCCTTTACCCCCCCAAATCTCTTGCTGAGTAATAAAGGCAATTAATCACCAGTCCTCAGAAATGAACAACTCTTCACCTTTAGTATACCACATCTACCCATCACTGCAGCTGTAATTGTGAACCATGTAGTGAATCTTTGAAGACTTGGGTTGAAAAAAAAAATCCAGCTGTAGCAGTGCTCTTCTGCTGCTAATTCTGACCTTTGACCTTCTGTGATCGCTAAAAAAAATGTTTATTTTCTGTGGTTTCAGTGTCTTACTATGTAACACAAAAATCCAAGAAAAGGCTTGATTATGAATGTATATTTTCTCCATTCGGTTTATTATCCTGTTGGGTGTTAATATGTGTCATGATAAAGTTTATTAACTTATGTGTCTTTTTTATTTGTTTCATAGAAGCACAGCCCTACGGTCCCTATTGTTGACAGCTCTTCAGTAACTTGTAGATTTTAGTCCACTGAAATACAAATCCATGAATAAACGATGATATATATGTATATAATATATTTACATTTATTATGCTATGAGGTAAATGATGATAGCTTTAGTAACTTTAGTAATATATATAGATATAGTGAATGTGGCAAATAGAGGTAGAATTCAATAGATATTATATACTTGTTTTTATTTATTCAATCGTTCTACAGGACTTTGGCCACTTTAATGCTGAACGCTTAATATTTAACACCATTGATTGTTGACAGCTCCTCAATAACTTACAAATTTAGAAGAATGAATATATAGTGAAAGAGACATATAATAATGATAGACATACATATATGTGTATGTAATTTTAAGTATCTCTATTCATATATCAACATTCATTAATACTCCGTATTTCTATTTTAGTGAACTGAATAATACAAAGAAAAGAAAAAAAAAACGACGTAGACGATGCGGGAGTGCTTTTATTTTGGAAGGTTGTGGCCGGACGTCCGGTGTGTGTGTCCGTTGGCCAGCTTTCAGTCGGCTGCAGGATGACAGCTGAGTGGCCGGGAAGGAGCGGCGACAACAACCTCTGCTGAGTCCTGCTGTCGAGACGGACACCGGCACCGACTACCCGCCGACGGTGACCGTTAAAACCGGAAATATATCTCTTTATTTCGGTCGTTTCTCCTCCAAAGGTCAGACAGAAACAGGTCCGGTCCGGATGTGTGTGTAGCCGTCGGCTCTTCCTCCTCCTCGCATGGCGTAGGCACCTTTTCTCCGGCAGGATATTGTTGATGTTCGGCGGGTCGGAGCAGGCCCTCCGGGTCCACAGCTGCTCCCGATAAAAGGACACTATCCGTCCACATTTTTTGTTTTTATTTTTTTTACATGTTTTTTGTTGTTGTTGTTGTTGTGGAGGAAAAACCGACCGACGACATGATTGTGCAATAGCGAGGAAGAAGCTCCGGACGTCTTGACTGTTGGAGGGAGAGAGAGAGAGAGAGAGTGTGTGTGTCACCGGGGAGAGATTGTGTTATTAGTTTCCTCCTTTAAACAACAACAAAAACAACAGCAAAGCCAATACGAGGGAGACGAATATACAGAGGGAATATTTGTGTAGTTGCCCTGTGTGTCTGTGTGTGTGTGTGTGTGTGTGAACCCCTCCGAGCTCCGGGGAAAGCTTCACTATGACAGGCAGCACCCCAGCAGACATGGTGAGTGTGTCTTCACCCTTTATACACATTTATTCACACAGGCCCGATCGGCAGCGACCACAGCAGCTTTTCACACACTTCCTCATTCACTGGCCCAACTTCCTCTGAACTTTAAATCCCAGTCAGCTCTCCAGTGATCTACCTAAATCACCCTACCCTAAAATCGAGTATAATGATAGATTATATTATTATCCTCTCAGATCCAGGCAGACATTGGCTCCTATTGAATTGTGTACAGTATAAAACACTCCTGAGTCAACTTATTGTTTGGTGCTAAAGTGTTTTAGTCAGAAAGATGTGAAAAGATCAATCAAAAAGAGAAGATTGTTGGTCAATAAATAAGTTGTCTTTTATATTATTTATCATGCAAAAATGTGCTTTCATATTATTGTATGTTGATGATATAGCACTGGTGTCAACTTCTGGGTTTTTTCAGTATTGTCTCACATTTTATAGACTGTTAGTCATTGCGTTGCCGCCCTAATGGTCTCAGTGATAGACGGAACGAGTCAAGCAAGTACTGTCATTGAATTTCATTTGAAAATCAGTGGAAACCAGCAGACACAATACGTCCTCATAATGAACACAACGTGATTTATAAATTCATAAACTGTGATGTTCAGTATTCGTCATTTACTGCGTTACTTTAACTGTCCAGATTTCCCGATCCAAGGCTCTGTCTATATTTATTGATATGTGTCCTTTCTTAGTGAATTTTAGACATTTTGTGAATGTAGAGCATTTCATACAGCATGGCTGTGAAGAGACTGGTGTTCAGGAGAAGATTGTGTGCTCCCGTGCTGGTTTTCCATGTGCTTGTGTGCAATAACTGGTTATTGCATTGCTGCTACAACCCATTATGTCATAAATGCCGGTCTGTTGGTGCATTAATAAGGAGGCTAAACTGTGACCTTTAGTCTGTTGGTGTCATCAGGTGATGTTAGTAGGTTATTTATAAGATATTATCCCCACATGACTTATTTGTCTTACACCAGCATACTGACTTACTTATAAATGTTTATGACAATCTCTCATGGTTACGCTAGTCCACACATTAAAAGGAATTTAGGACACAATCAGTTGGGTTTACTCAGTGTTAGACATAATATTTCCCTCACTGTCTGACACTATTATTTCTGTAATTTTTGCTAGTGTGTGGTGGCTCTAAGAATACCTCCAGATCTATGTATAGAAGGATAAACCATGTAATATGCCCCTCCACGCAGAGATCAGCTATACCAGCTATGCCTGTACTCGTGCCTGTCCCAGCTCAGCTGATATCCTGAACAGCAGGCCCATTATGTTGTCAGGATGTTGGGATAATGGTGTGAGGAAGTTAGAGGTGAGCTGGCGCCTACATATACTGTATGTACTCCAGTCAGAGCTAAACCATCTAAGTATAGCACATCACAAGACATTTCCATGGATTATGTACACAAGTATGAGCAGAATCCTCGATTTCCTGATCTGTTATGACTCACAGCGAATCCTGAAGAACATTCATAGAAGGCCCTGATATATATCACCGTCTGTATGGATGTGTTGAAGCTCCATATGAACTTCAGTGTAAGTGTTATGGCTCAGTGTGCAGTTTTGTTGATGGGCTCAATAGCAGCTTGGAGTCAAGCAGAGTCCTGGCAACAAAGGCGAGAAACAACGAGATTTATGTTTCCAGGTTTTCTGTCCAGCATGTTGAAATAAGAACTTTTTGTTCACTTGAAAAAGACAAGTGCAGAGCAGTGCATGATATGTGATATCCAACAACCACACAGAGTTAGTGTTTGATAGTTAATTCCCATAATTCCTATTAGTGTCACACGTGTTTGCTAATTGGTCTTCATTTCACAATTAATATGAGTAGTTGTGTCATTAATTTATGTCTTAGCTATCAGGTTATATCCTTGGGTAACCAAAATTAATTTTTTCGCATTTGCCTTTATTCCTCACAAAACAAACTAAATTAATTAGATGTAGATTAAGATTCAATAAAAAGTTATCAAACCCCATCCGTAGTGTCGACTGTAATATCCCTCATGTTTTAGTATGTGTATTAGAGCTGTAGCATAAGATTGTCACCCAACCAAGGAAGTTTTATTCAAACCTTCAGCCGAACTGCTGAAATTTTTTAAAGCAACACACTGAATCGCTGCCAGCTGCCTCATTCCTCACCCTGATATATGTTTCCCTTTGGGGGAAGTATCACATTATTATTGCATCATTTATGCCTGTGGCATGAAGTTGGTTTCTCCGATGGTGAATTGGTAATCTTTTCTTTTTCGACTGCCAGCGTTTTGAAAGAGTTTAAAATGGGCTCTCATTCAAGCCAGAGTTGCTGTCTTCAGGCTCATGTTATTAACATGCCTGCAGCAGAAACATAAAGGTCAAACTGCACATACGTAGGACATTTCAGGATTTCTGCCCAGGCTAAATCTTCATGGCATTCGCCTCTCTTTGTGGGTTCGCTTAGTCTACACATCAATCTACCTCATTATGTTCCCCAAGGAAATCGGCAGAAATATAAGCTATCTGCATTTAACTGATCTTGTGTGGTTGAAATCAGCAGCAGATGCGCACGCACACACACACACACACACTTCTCTCCAGTTCCTTTCAAAATCTGTGGAAAGAGTAAGTGTATGCACACACACTTATAAAGGCTGTATAGAGTGGGAGTGAGAGTGGGAGGGGAGGAGATTGCTGGTGCCAAACATTGTGGCTGAATGAAGCTGAGAGAAAAGAAGGGAGGAGGAATAGTCGTGCTCCTTGAGAATGGAGGATGGGATTTTCTTTTTGAACGGAGAGAATAAAAAGGAGGGGTGGGAAGAGTGAGGCATGGGGAGGAGGCAAATTACCTCACCCCAGGCAGATCTCAGAAGTGCTGACAAGGACGAAATGGTCCCCATGGCAACTGTGGGACGCTTGGATCGAAAGTCAGGGTGGCAATATGAGTGTGTGGAGGTGCAGGTGTGTGTGTGTGTGTGTGTTTGTAACAACGAGACAACAGAGATGAATAAAACACCTCAGTGCAGATAAGCCCTGCTGAATGAATATACTCCAGACATGACTGCATCCTGCGGGGAGTAAATTTCTAACATGACTGCTTTTGATAAGTCCCAGACACACGTACACACTCACACAACCACACAATAAAACAAACTAAAAATATGTAATTTGGATAAATATGAATTACAAATTGAGAGACTTCCACTGGTGTGGATTCTATCATCAACTCTGTTGCTGGGATTTGACCTAACATTACCAAAAGAGGATTCTTTGCAAGTTTAGCTGTTAGTGTTTCTGCTGTCAGTTTGAGAGTGCAGGTTTGTATCTTTTTTGAAGGGCAGAAGGTTTTGTTGTGTTTCTATCTTTGTCCGCAGGTTGCAGACAGAACTTGTTAAAGAAATTCTTCTGCTGTTTCTGTGTTTCTTACAATGGAATAAACTCAAGTAAAGAAAGGCTAAATTATAAATCGACATATTTCTGATATTCTAGAAGTACACTGCTGATAAAACTTGGCAGAATATACAGGGTGACCATAAAATCTCTTTACAACTTAAAAAATACATTACAAAAGCAAATGAACAGACAAATATGTGGAAATTATTACAAAATGAGGAGCAGATATTGAAATTTTTTGCCTCATTTAATAGAGCTCTACATGGGCGCCATTAGTTGCACGAAGCACATCAAGACGATACTCGATTTCTTGCCTTGTTCGCAGTAGCATAGCCTCATCAATGATCTCAGTGGCATCAATGATCTTATGCTTTAGGTCAGTGATGTCCCATATCTTACTTTGATCCATGATATCTTTAACATAATGCCACAGAAAGCAGTCCAGGGGAGTGATATCTGGTGAACGAGGTGGCCAGGGAATCAGGCCATTCCTTCCAAGGGTTAGGGTTAGGGCATTTACCACTACCTATTTCATCAACAGGGTACCTGAAATGCACAAATGCAATGTGATTAAAAACTACATGCAACAAATATGATTAAGATATCTCATCAATTGCCTCTGTAATAATTTTTTTTAAATGTAAAGAGACTTTATGGACACCCTGTATAGGGACATCTTGCCTTATTAGAAAGAGGTAGCAACATGACTGTGTAGCTTCTTCCTGCTCAGAAGGGTTCACTAACAGCCCACAGGCACAAATCAGATCCTGACATCATATGAAGAATTAAACAGTGTTATCACATGTATACACTCGGTGGGCCCATCATTTGTGCAGGAGCGAGAATGCATTAATTTGCGTCAGACATGTTGATCACAGCCCTGACTCAACCAGACCAGGAGGTACGGTAGAATGTATTAACCCTGTTTATCGGTAACACTCATTGGTTTTCTTTGATTGAAATTTTAAAAAACATGTCCCTTCATTTCCCTTCCTCTCAAGCTTTAAGCTCTTACTGTGTGTTGGATCATAAACTCACAACTGAGACAGAAACAAAAAAATCTGGCCTATTTGTATTCGCTTTCAGTCCTCAGACTTATTCAGTCATTCAGTCATTCATCAACGACTCACGCCACATGACCATTTAAAGTCAATGAAGTCCTCCGTTGTCATCTGTATGCCACCGTTGTTCTTTGATGGACACATCAAAGTTAGTACAACTGGTTTGGAGTGTATTTTTTTTTCTTTGCATTGAGCCTCATTTTTGCTTAATTTTTTTTTTTTTTTAAGTAAATCAGGTATTAAAATTATTGGGGATTAGTTTCTTGTCAGTCAATTAATCAGTTAATGGAGTAGTCCTTTCAGCTTTATTGATATTTATAGCTTTCTAATAGTAACTGTATTTTTGTTCTTGTTTTAATGTAACAATGTGTTTGTATCAGTTATCTATTCCATCTGTGGCTAATTATAATTTTGGTACTTTGAGAGCAGTTCATTCACACATTGTTAAGAATCCCCCCTTTGGACACAGACACACAAGGACACATGCCCACAAGCACACACACAAAGGAGTCAAAGGTTAAGGTCAGAGGTCAGCTGTGTGTTGGTCATGGATGAAATAACAATGGGTGGGGAAACCTTGCTGCTGAAAACAGCACTCCCAGTCCCTCATCCCACTCGCTCCTAGCTCAACATGTATGACACTGAGCTGGAAGCTGAGAGAGGTCTGGAGGTGTCCTTCAGCCTCAGGCAGGAGCCGCTAACGCCGTTTTGATTGGCACATTCGGACAGAAGTAAAGAATAATGTTGAGTCCTGACAGTGCCAGTCAGATGAGGCATGCCAATGAATACGTGTGTGTTACCGATGCCATGTGTTGTGAGTCTGAGTCACAGAGAGGGATTACATCATCCTGCCTGAGCACAGGAGTTGATGTATTGACTCTGACGTTGGCACATGGAGGCCTCGGGAGCGCCACAGATAGTTCCAGCAGGAGCTCTGAAGGTACAGGAGCTGTGGTGTATTTGCGTTCAGGCATTTGAGGAGACAGTCGACACAAAGTTGAAAACACTGAGGGACTGAGTAATATGGCAGCTAAAATATTTTTTCTACTGAAGATTACTGACACAAATTCTTGGTTGTTCCTGGGATGAATAATGTGTGTGGTTGTGTTACTGTACACACTGTTGGTAAATGAGTCCCTGATAGGTCTATTGATAATATGTATTGAATGGTTTTATACTTATCAGAATAGATGTAAAATTAATTTACAGCTGTGAATGCCTGCGGACTGCGTTGTGATTTGACTGTTAACTGTGAGACTGTGCTATGTCTCCATAAGATGGATTGTACTTTTCGTATTTGTATCGACAGCTGCTGGTATTAGCAAAGCTTTTGTCAATGTGTATGTCCAGCTGTCCTCTATGACTGTGTAGAGTTAATTCAGTTGTATTGATGCATGTCTGCACCACCAACAGAAAGTCCTATTTAGAGCCTCGCGTCCATTGATTGCTTATGTAACTGTTTGTTTCCTTATGTTAGGCTTTGTGCTTTTCAATGTGGCATGTGTCTGTGCATGTGCATCTCTATGTTTTCATCTGTGAATATCTGCTGTACAGATCTATTTGTGCATACCTCTCTTACATTCCCGCTTTCCCTTTTTCCATTTCTAATGTGTAGTTCAGCTGACATGCATATTCATAGAGCTAATATGCTCTATGTTTCCTCAGTGGGAGTCATACAGTATAATGAGGTTATTGAATATGTATTAGAATCAAAAGATTCTAAATTATAATGTAATATATTGTTAATGTGGATAAATGCCCAAAATATCTAATTTCCTAAAGCCAATCATATTATCTTCCTTAAAGCTGTTGAGTTTGGCTGCTGTTCTGTGTTTATATACAGGTCCTTTAACCTACTTTTGCTGTTGTGTGTATGTGCCCCTAAGCCAGTGAAACAATGGAAAATGGAGTGGGTGAAGAATGTGTTGCACTGGTAGCTGACACGGAGGCAAAAAAAAAAAACCCTTCACTTTGCAGCTGACATGTTATCCTGATGTTCATCATAGATGAACATGTTGGTTGGTTTGAAGTTACTCACCAAATTTTTCAGCAAATATCATATTTTATTCTGGAAGTCTGGCGATGTCTCAGTCAAACTGTAATCTAAATCAAGATGTTTGCAGTCAGTAAAACCAAAGTTAAAAGGTCTTTATCTGCAGGACCACTCCTGATACACAAAGCTAATTTTAATAACCACTTAAGATTCCATCCTCAGGATGGGGCTTTGTATTAACAATTCCTCACACGTCAGGCTTCAAAGTGAGCCCTATCTCTTCTGTCTTTGGTTTGCATTTCTGATCAGCCCAGTGAAGTCTGTACGGTTCTCAAAGTATTCCAGAGGGTCTCTAGGAAAAAGTGACTGTGGGAGTGTTGGGATAAGGCTCATTCTGTGGGAAATTCCCCCTCTTTTCAGCAGTCATTGTTGGCAGGTATGGCTTTGCTCAGTCTGAGGAATGTGTTCAGCTACTTCACCATTTCGAAGGCTGCCATAGTCCTCGTTCAAGGGATTGATTCTCTAAAACACTCGTGATAGTTGTATGCCTCATGTCTTTGAATATCGTAACTGAAGGAACAGTGATAGTGACATAATGCACCCCTGAATCACAGCAGTAGTCTCGAGTACGGACTGGACACTGAACACCTCAGGACACAAGTAAAGTTGATGATACATTTCAGCTGTTACAGTCAGTGCATGACATAAACTAGTGGGTGTGAATGTGAATAATATGCAAACTCTCGGATGGCGTTAACATGGCAAAGTAATCTCAAGTAGACACCTTGTGCCTGCAGCCACTTTTGAGGTATGTGTATTTGTGTGTGTTTTGTCCGTGTATTTATGCATGCATGGATTTGCACGGAGAAACCAGCGAGAGCACAACCTGTTCTTCCTGTTTAATGTGACGTTTTTGCTATTGGCTTTGCCAGCGGAGTAACACCCACTCCAGTTCACTTTTGCTCCAGATACCAGCACAAACTAAGCTGCATCTAGAGGCCATTGTTTGCACGTAACGATATTGTGCGTCTACGCTTTGGCACTCTCTCGTTTGGTCCCTGGTGTTCCTCTGTTAAGTCTGACTAACCAGACTTTTAAAATATTTTGTCAACTATATGTATTTCTTTTATGCTTCCTACTGACATGAAACTGTTGAAATCCTTTGTCGCAAAGGAAGGAATATAGTTATGGTGTTGAAATATAAACTCAATTTTTGGGTAACTGCACAACACTGAGCATTGAAACTGACTTCCTCCATCACAGCTTTGCCCCTGACTCTTAGCCTAAGTTAAATTTCTCGGTTTTGAAAAAAAAAAAAAAAAAAAGGAGAAGATGAATTACAGAGTCACGATGCTAAAGAAACTGAGAGGATGTCTGGTCTGTCTGATCTGAGAAACTAAAATGAGGAAGAGAAACTTGTGTTGTGAAAGAAGAGACGAGAAATGTAGAGAATAAAATTCACTTTACCATGAAAAGACTGAAGGAAACCGTGTCAAAGCAACAAAACAAAACATATGCTCATTTATTTCACTTCTATGAAGTGAGCAATTTGTGTTTTTTACCCACAGACAATCTCAATTGTCAATATAATTGCAAACGAGGACTCACTCATTTAGGAGCTTATGCACTGCTTTCAGATAATATGATTTTAATGGAAATTCTGCACTAATAATGTGCTCAATCAATGCACTCAGTGCACGTACACCATTTATTTAAGTTTTACATCAGCTCATTAATTGTGTCGACCAACGTAGGCATCTTTATCCTTTATACAGTTTCTGGCTTTTTTTGTTTTATTTTTTATTTTTTAATTCAATTGGTATTCATGGGATGTTACTGTCAGGGAACATTCCTTAAAGCAAAATGTGGCTGCAAGTTTCCTTTTTGTGTAATTTAAACAGATGTATTACAATAGCACTTAGAAAAAAAACCTCTGCATTTTCTTGTAAGTCTAAAAGTTGGGTAGAAGAGAGATTGTGTGTCTGTCTGTCTGTGTGAGTTCGTAGAGGAGAAGTGGGGGATGGGGTGGGGGTGGTGTTTGACTTGCTCAATAAAAGGAGCCTTTCAGCTGCACTGGAAACAATTTCCAGCTGAGAGGACCTTTATATTAAACCTTTGCTTTGCCAGCACAGACTGTACGTGTGTGTGTGTGTGTGTGTTTGAGTGAGTGAGTAAGTGCGTCAGAGCTGCTAGCAAGCAAGAGTCAACTGTCCCTCTTCCTGAAACATTCTGGGACGGGCTGCCGTCTCTAAATCAGTGCTTAAATCTGTCCTGATATTCGAACGCCCTGTGCCAGACAATACTTACTGAGGGAATTAGAGGGTCAGTGTTGAGACTCTTCGGGTCCCAGACAGAACAGGCATGAGCCACAGAGCAGTCACCCAAAGGTCAAGCCTCATCGACTGGATGTTTCAACAGAATCAGCTGGCCTCTGGTCCTCACTGTCATGCCTTTAACCCAGACTTTTACTCTGCTGTGGCTGTCAATTAACTTTTTCCAGAATGTAAATGATCCATCAGGCTTTTGTACTTGAACCCCAACTCATTGTGGCTTTGGAACATCAACAGGCTCGTTTCATTGCAGCTTGTAGGGGCTGGAGCTAACGATTGTGCTCATGTCCAATTAATATGTTCATTTGTCATCCTTTTTGTGGTGAATTGATTAATTTTCAGCCCATCAGCTCATAATAGAAACATTTTTGAACACATTCTGCCAGTTAGTTCTGTTCAAATCCAGAAGATAATCAATCTTTTTGTGAGACAT
This sequence comes from Remorina albescens, assembly GCA_034769265.1. NCBI lineage: Eukaryota > Metazoa > Chordata > Actinopteri > Carangiformes > Echeneidae > Remorina > Remorina albescens. The sequence continues at coordinate 5,741,210 of CM068490.1, forward strand.
AGCAAACAAAGAGCTTAAACTCATCACACTTCAGGAGGTAGAAAGTCTCTTACATTTTTTTCCCAGTTGAACCATTAGGACTAAAATTGTTAAAGTTTGTAGTTTGTTAGTTTTAAAGTGAAGAAATTATATCTAAAAGGAAAATGCAGACACTGTGCTGCTGTGTCTTCTTCACATGGCCAATGATTTTTGAGCCTCTGATTTAAGTGACTGATCTTCATGGGTATTGCAGTATATAATCCTGTCCACCATGTCAAAACTGAAGAACAAGACCCATATTAAACATTTTTCATGCCTTTTTGTTATTCCTTATATAGTCTTCATTTTAAAAAAAAATCACCAGGTATGCTGCATCCTCAGAGTCAGCACAACCTATGCTAATAAAATTTAATCTCAATAAAGACTCTGTTCACTGTAATAGGGTACAAAAACCCATATCAAACATCGAAATGTTTTTTATTTTATTATAACATGTAAATCGTAAAAAATAAAAGTTTATTTGATTAAGTTTCTGTCTTAAACTGATTATGAGTTTTGCTCAATCCTCCAGTAATCAGGGACGTATTTTTCCTTCTTTCAGTTTTATAAAAGAAGGAAAAATATCCTTCTTTCAGTTTTATGAAAGCCTCAAAGGCTGTAAATATCTAATTGTCCATGTCTCTCGTTCTTTATTCTGTCAATACTTCTATTCAGTTTTAGATCAGAAAATACAGAATTGATCCCATTTACTTTGAATATGCAACAAACTGACCGCTAGGCCTCTGACTGAGACACTGATGGGTTGTGACATCACCCATTGGAGCCAATAGGATTGTCTGATGTTGAGATGTGACTCTAAAAATTACTTGAATTGAAGTTAACCTACAGGCTCTACATAACAGTTCTGTCTCCATGTAAACTAAAACAAGGATATTGTTTCAGGAAGAATTCCCCATCGGGGTAACAAATACAGGGAGAAAACCCTTCCCAAGCAGCTACTCCTTAGCAACTACATCATCTGACTTGTGGTGGAGCAACGGTTGCTAGGCAACCTTCTCAGTAACTCACGTGTAATATCTACAAAGCAGTATCCAAACTAGTTTTCTAGTCTCCAGTTTCAATACTGAGGTGGCCGCCATGTGGACAGTGGAGACAGCTGTAGTCCTGCTCAGTTGTTTTATATGTTACATTTTTTTGATTGTGTGTTTTTAGGTATTGTTGTTGTTTGCGGTCACTGAAGAGTTAAAGACAGAGCTTCAAGATGAGGAAGTGTGTGTGTAGGTACATGTGAGAGAGAGGGAGAGACTGTGGAGCGTGAAGAGAGCGTATATTTGGCCTTCATGCTGTCTTGCACAAATTTGTCATTGCATGTTGGATTCTGTGGAACGCTCTGACTATGAATATTTCTAATGATCCCAGCAGGGGTTGTGTGTGTGTGTGTATTTTTCATGTTTGTGTGTATTCTTATCTGAATGAGCTAGCAGTAATGAAGCATTGGACCTTGGATTAGAATGACTGAGGGCTTTTCATCTATTTTTTTCTCAGTTTCCTGTAATGAGGAAGCTTGGGTTTGTCTTGAGGGAAGCAGCAGAACTCTCTCACTTTCGCAGAGAACACCATCTATACTTCAGCTGAAACACATTTTCCTGAGGTGACTTATCTGACTTAGAGATTGTTTGACTTAATGTTTGACTCTGTATCAGGCTCAGTAATCTGGGCTAGTGGGTTTAAAGGCTTGGGTGATTGTTAATGAGCGAGGTTGTTATGTTTTAGCTAAATTTGGCTTACGTGCATTTCGCGCTGCACAGAATAGATCAGTCAGCTGATCTTAGTACAATTACGGTTCATAGTACAGCATGGTTTGAGGCTCACAACAACCATTAAGGCTCAGAGATGGCAGGTACAGTAATCCTGCCTTTAATCCAAAGGTCACAGGGCTATATCTGTGAAGCCAAATGGGCTTGCCAAATTTTTTATTATACTGTGTGGCTGTGGATATCGCCATTCTAGTCATTTAAGACACATTCTTTGTCATAGATCTTGATTGTGTCCTTGGCAGCTCCCCTCCCCTCCGACTCGATGCCCCTCCTCTCCCCACTGAGACTACTTGTTTCCTGTTGTGAACAACACAAACAACATAACCAGTGGCACGATCAGATCTCATACCACAACACAATGAAAGGAATCCCAAGAGGTAGACCACCATAGATGGATGTCTTCAATACTGAAAACACAGACAGCCACTATAAAATTGTGTCTGTTGGGATTAGGAATAATGTAATAATATTTTTTGCTCTTTTAATCCTTACTGAAATGTGAATGTTAATGACTTTGCCCAGTATTCATACAGAACCAGGGCAACCTGTGAGCTGTGTAGTCCAAGGTGCATTCACTGTTGAAGCAACTCTGATAATTATTGAGGCTACAGTGTTGCAATACAATAAATACACTCAAATGAAATGCCAATAACTGCCTTAAAACAGGCATAGAGCTGAAATACAGATGTAAGATTAAATTGTGTTATATGGGATTGTGTGGTGTGATGATTGTGTAATCTTTAATGTAACTTGTGTAACTGTTGTGTCTGTGTTTCGGTGTAAACTGCTAGAGGAACTTTGTTTGAGAAACATGTTATAGTTAGTCAGTGTGTGGGTGTGTGCGTGTGTGTGCATGCCTGTGTGTGTGCGTGTGCAGGGTTGTGTATGTGTGGTAATAATACCTCTGGTTGTTTCTGTCCTGTGCCATCTGGTCAATTCTAGCACAGAGGGCGTTTTAGTTTGCTAGCAGTCTCTATCTGTGTGCCTTTTATATACAAGCACACACACACACGTACACACATAGACACACTATTTTCCCTTAAACATACACATGGCATCATGTGAGTTATGACTGCAGGGCAGTGCTCTTTCCTGGAGGAGAAAAGGAAATGCAGTGTTGTGAATGTAACTGCTCTCTTATAGCCATTCCTCCTCTCTCTCTGTCTCTCTTAATGTTCCATCAGTTTCTTCTTTAAATCACTTTATGCTATCTGAGGAAAGGAACAAAAGCAGTAATGGTTTTTTTTGCAACCTCATTACGTGCGGTATTGTGCTGTTCTTCCTTCAAGGGATGAAAATGTGTACAAAAAAAACAAAACAACAACAACTTGTCAGGAACTGAGGAACAGAATTGGATTTACAAGGTGACCCAGCTCTCCCACATAATGGCTTTGAAAGGTTCTCTTAACTCACAAAAACGTGTGCCCTTAATTTCTCTCACAATGAACTGACCAAAAACCAAACTGTATTTTCGCCTGGAAGTGGCTGTTCATGCCTTTGTCTCCGTCAGAGCTTTTACCTGCATAGATAAAGTGAGAAGGCATGACTTTCTATTGGTTTTACAGGTGGAGTATTTAATCTATTGATTACTTTTCATTAACTCTAATTATTTCATATAAGGTGAAAATGATGAAATCAGTGTTTCCCAGAGCACAAAATTACTTAAATTATTAATCAACAAAGAAAATTATTTTTCTCTCAATTGACTGATCATTTGAGCCTTACTTCAGTTTGCCACTAAGCCTATTTTTAGATTTGTTTCAGTGCAACTATAATTGTAACAATGCATGAAATCTATTTGTCTGTTTTTGTTTTCCAAAGCTTAATTTTAGATGCACAGGCAAATATAAAAACAGTAAAAGCTTGTGGATGACCTTAAAGGTTACAAATAAAGCTAATCCTGACGGAGAAACATCGACTACACATTGCTCAGGAGACCACCTAGGACAGAGGGTGGGGGTAGCTGTGTAGAGGAAGAGAAGGGAGGGAGGAAGGGAAGGGGACAAGGGAAGGTGGGGGTCACAGTGACGTAGGTAGCTCTCATGGGAGGAAAGGGGGGGAACAGCGTAGAGACCCTTTACCCTTTATTTGACTTGAGGGCTTTCACATAGTGGGGGGCAGGAAAGCATGGGGGAGGAAGTCACATTGGTGAAACACCCTGTAATGGAAGTAAAGGAGAGTGAGAGGAGGAGGAGGAGGAGGTGTAACAGACAGGGCTGCTGCAGACCAAATGGTTGGATGAAGGAGGTAAAGGACAGGAGGTCCTTTCATCACAGCCTTCATCAGGGATCATCAACCCTCTGTGTGGTCCCCTCTCTCCAGCAGCATGCCAACATGTGGCATGTTGGCCTTTGGGTTTGTGAGTCTGCTGGTGGCTGAACAGTAAATGATGTCCATTTTGGGAAACTAGACTACACAGAAAGAAAACCAAGGAAACCCAGTGCAGACCAGAACACATGAATGCAGATTTCAAACTCAAAAGCTCCAGCTGGCGTTTTCTCTCAGTCTTGGCCTCCTGTTCGTTGGTGTTTGTTGTATTTTTAATGTAAAAAATATTAGTAAAATTCTACCCTATTTGTTAAATAGATTTTTGTTCTAAAAAGCTTGTACAACAGTTAAAATGATGTTGAGATGTTAAGATGATTCAGGAGCCTCTTCTTGCTTCCTGAAGTAGCTCTCTTTTTTTTATTTCCCAGCAAACAGTCAATTTTCCCTCCATTTAGCAGACACAAAAGGCCAGATGTAACCATCCATTGTGCACAGAAATTAGAGTTGAGTACATTTAAACACGGAGGAAATCATGGCACTCCACACTGAGATGTTAAAGGAGAGTGAGCTACTAAGTAAAAATCTGCTTGGATGTCAGGAAAACTTGAGGGTGAGCTAAAGAACTAGTCAGCAATTAATTGTGGCCATCACAGATCAAACAGGCAGAAAGATGTTTTATTAATCCTTCATACAAAATGACTTTGATACAGCAGCAGTAACCTCATACTGCAACAGAGAATAAAGAGAAAAAAACTACGAAACAGATCTGTCCCTGTTTATATATGGGGGTAACTGTGCGTGCTTGCTTTCATAGCGTTGCTCTCAATTGGACACATGAAATATGAAGATGGATGATGAAGTTCTCTGTCTCCTCTGCACTGCAGACCAGATGTGGAAGTAATTGACTGACTGTTGGATTTTGTGAAAGAAGAGTCAGGACAGTTTTTGAGGCTATTGAACCACTTGACAAGCAGAGCTTTAGGATGCTGTAGCCGGAATTATCTTGAAACATTTTTAAATGGCTGTTGCTTTTCTTTGCTTTCACACAATTTATCTGGAGAAGAAGGTGAATCAGTCCTTATCAAGCTCTATAAGCTCCAGAGGTGCATTCTCCAGCTTACCTGCTAACTTCTATAGACATCTCCTCACTCCCTTTATGACACATTTTCCTTATTTTTTTGTGTTTGCTCAACCAACAATGACAACCACAGTTACATATTTATTTCTGTTTGGCACTCTTCCATCCTCTTGCTTTGTGTATCACCGGGTAAGATAGAGAGGGGCAGACAGTCTAGATGCTGACAGAGAGATGAGAGGAGAATCGATTCAAGCAATTTCAAGACCTGGCCCACAGCTTCAGAAGTAGAGCCTCAGCAGCCACATAGGCAGGCGTTTTGAGTGTTCAAACAACATTTGTGCATTACTGTATGTGCAGACGTGTGGATGTAAAGTGTCAATTAGTCAGTGGATAATCAAAAAGAACTAAGTGGATCGTATCTCCTCATTCACATTCATATGTCCTTTCTTTGTCTGACATTCGTTGTTCCCTTTTTGAATCCTCTCTCCTTTGCCGATCGTGCTCTCTCATTTCCTTCCGCTGGTCTCTTGGGCTTGCCTCCAGGAGTGTCAGCGTTTCCTGTGGTCCTATAACATCAGACCCCATTGTCACTGTCATGGCGTCTGTACAGCATCAGCACTTTGGTGATGATGTGTAACACACGACTCTGCAGCTCTTTGTAGTCTTTTTCTCTCCTCCAACTGTCAAACCTGTCTCTCGGTTGGTTGTTTCCAATTTGTTTCTTCATGTTATTTATGGTTCATGCCACACTGTCTTTGCTGTTACTTCATGAATTTATTGGGGTTTCATTCTCGCTGATTGGACACGGACAGTGGTGATGCCTTCAAGTCTGAACAGTTACAAATGCTTAAACATACTGAGAATAATCATATAAACCATCTTGTTTCCATCTCTTTTCTGGTTTCCTTTTGACTTTTATAAAGTCTCCTTACTTCCTGTGTTCACTGCAGGTGTTGTTCCTACAGACAAATGAGGCGTTGCCATTCAAATGGATCAAAGAAAACACCAGGTTGGATATGTCCAATGCTCACAGCAGCATGTTGGGCTGACATCGTGCCATTATTTAGAGCAGCTAATTGGAAATTAATTTTCCTTTAAGCAGAGCGTGGCAGATGCATTCTTCATAATTAACAGTAACTGGAACCGTACGTGTACTATATGTTTGTGTGTGTTTTATTAAATGGTGGCTAGCACATACAGCTTCATACAGAGGCAGTGTTTTACTGCTGTACCTTCAACAACAGTGTGATGTGTTTTTAAGTCTCACAGCTAATTCACCCCAGGCTGTGGTGGTTTTTTTATAGCAGCAGGTTTAGATGTACTGAAGTTGTCCCAGCCTTTAGTCAACGCTGATTTGAAACTTGGTAATAAGTGCAAGCTATTTGTCTCAGTAATGTGTGTAGAATGCTTTGGTGTTTGTATCATACCATCATGCATCAGTTCCAAATGTGTGAACATGCATCAACTGGCATCATTGTGCTCCAGACTTAGTGTCAAAATGAGGAAGTTGTGGGGAGGAAATGCTGCAGAACACTGAAGTCAATTGGATCTTCATCTCTTTAAACACCACACCCAAATAGTCTGTCATGAATTCTGGCATCAGGTTGTCAAGTCTTAAGTACATCTAAAGCTTGTTATTGTTATATCTTTATGCTGGGTTAAACTAACCACAGTTGGCATTTTCATAAACCTCTTGAAAAGACAGTAAATAAAGAATAACATCTTCTCCACACTATGGTTTCCTCTTTTTTTTTGTTTGTTTGTTTGTTTGTTTTTTTGCGGGAAAAACATCAAGCATCAAAATGAGAGCAGCTGAAGATGTTAAACCCCATATCCAGTTTTTTGTGTAAATATTTACCTTTGCTTGAACCTCTTCACTGGGTTACCAAGACTGAATATTTTGGTGCCGTCTTCATCAGATCGCTCCTGGTCTGCAATGTTGGATAATGCTTCCTTTGATCCCTTTGCTTTCACATGCTATAACCCATTGGGGAGTAGGTTGCCAGTGGGTAATGCACACTAGTTTACTTCAAGTTTGGCAGTGGTCCTGTTTTTAGTGAGCATTTTACTTCTATTTGGCCCTGGGATGTTGTACAGCCATTTGGAAGTGTGGAGAAGCGAGACGTAGAGTTGAGGCAGTGGCAGGAGGCCGTCATGCGAGGCAAATGTGTTTCCACCGTTTGTGATAGCTCTGATCACAGAGAGGAAGCAAGAACGAGTGATCAAACGTGCCTACCTGACGTCTGTCAGGAGGGAGGAATGCAGCCCTGGGTGGATGGGTGCGAGTTAAGAGAGATGAGTTTTCAAAGACACTAGGAAAAGAGATGACAGCATGAAAGGGAGCTCTACCTGTTTCTGGAGAGAGGAGAAGCAGCTGATGGATTAAAGGGTTATCTACATGTGTACGTGCAGAAGGGAATGATGAAGAGGGAGGACAGAAAGCAGAGAGCTGTCAGGTACACTATCGGCTGCAGCACTTCTGTAACAGGTGATCATGCTTGACAGGAAGGAGAGGGAGTGAAAAGAGGAGTGGAGTGGTGTGCTCTGGTGAGGATGTCAGTATATCAAAGGATTGGGCTATCTGAATGACAGTACAAAAGGACAAGGGCTTTGGGAGAGATATGAGGTATGATGGGGGCAATTGAGTAATGAAACATACTGAAAGACTGCTTAGTGAGCAGTGACAGAAGCTTAAAGGAGAAGGCAATATTTTTGTTGTTTATTTTCTCCTGGATCCAAAAGCCAAGGTTATAATTGCAACAGTAAATTAATAACAGCGAACCTAATACTTTACACTAACACTTAATTTTGAGAGAAAAACTCATGCAAGAATAGCTAATGCAGAATAATGAATTGTTTGCAATAACATTTTTAGGCCCTACCGAAGAGCTCCAAGTGGAACGTCTCTTTACTTTCTTCTTTCACTTAATCTGCCATGGTATGTTTGATTCAATCCGAAATAAAAGATACCTCAGTTTACAAACGCTATTAGTAGCCATTAGCTGCCTCGGCCACAGGAAGTTAGCAAGCAGAGATAGAAAGTGAAAAAAGGTCTGCGGTCTTACAATGTCTCTCTCTGAAGATACCCTCTTTAATGATTAATGGCCATAATAGAGACCAACAGGAAGAGGGTCTGCGTTTTATGTCCAGTTAACAGGCTGCTCTATTTGTTTGGAAGCACGGAACAACAGGAAGGAATGCTCCTGGTGTTTGATTCTGGGTAGAAGGGTCACAGACGTAGTCTCAGAAGTTGGAGTTTGCCCCCAAATATTAAAAACTCTTTAGCATGGTATTGGTTTACAGACAAGAAAAACCTGCAATGTTTGAAAATGTGTCTGCTTGACAAGAAATATGAATAAATTCCTGATGGTAAACATGTCAGCAAACAGTTGCTCATTCGACAGTTACAAAACAACATTCATTTGGAGTGTTTTTTCAATCTACCTTTTCTCTGTGCTTTTGTTCTTCACCAGCTCCAAAATAAAAACATTTGGCAGTTCAGCTGCAAATTTTATTCATCAGATTTCCAAGAGTTGCCTCCTATTAAAACAGGAAATGCTGGGTCAGTGTTGTTGACCCAAATTGTTTACTAAGGCGTATGTACTGTTTTTTTGCAAAAAGTGTTAATCTGAGCAATAATCGACTGAGAATACGCCTGGTTTGAGTGAGCACACCTCAGTGAGTCAGTTTCCTCTGGAACATCTTGTTGTGGACTAATACAACAGCGATGTCAACTCTCATTGTCTAACTACTTCAAAAAACACCTTCCTGTCTTTTGATTAACATAGTTTATTTTCTGAGGAAATCCTAAAATCATTTACATTTGAATCACCTCTCCTGTTTTGGAGGACAATTGGAGAGGGGACAATCTGCTTTCACTGTAATTATTGTTAAATCATTCCAGGGCTGGTGTAAGTTGAGATAAATGTTTTTCACTTTACAAGGCAGATGAAAAAAAACCCACATCAAGTTAATTTAAGTGTCACATTCAACCTCCAGCCTGGAGTCTACAAAAATAAACATATTTCTACATGACAAATAACGACAAAGGAAGACAATACGATCACTGTTTGGCTTACATTACTGAAAGTGATCAGGTTACATTTTTAAAATGTTAACTGCACTGAAGCATGAGCGAAAAGATGTACCACTAAAGTTAGAGCAGCACAATTGGTAATGAATTAAATATATCTTTAATGTCATACTGCTGAAGTTGCCATGGCCCTTACTCTGGAAGAGAAAACATATAGACAGGAAACAAAAGCATGTTATGGCATCCATGTCACGTTATATCAGAAACAAACTGAACAAATTCAACACGTTACTTTCAATGAATAAATGAAGATTGGCATTCAAATAAAACTAAGCGATGTCAAATGCTTGATGTATAAATATATAGACAACCCTAGTCCCAGTCCAGGAGTTGAGCCTGCTGTGTACAAGCAAATCTTTGGCCTGTGATCAGGCTAAAGGACTGTAAGAGTGCATGATAACAGAATATATCATCAGTGTCCATGTATTTTCCTTTGAAATTCTGCTGACCATTTTCTGTGATAGCAGAGACTAAAATTAACCAACAATCCACCATTACTAATTTCTGTGTATCCACTGTTTCAGTTATTCGTCTACCTCAAACCCACATCCCTGTGGATTTATACAAAACTGAGCAGACACAAGATTTAGACAGTTGTGCAATGTTTTGCAGCCGGTATTTTTGCAGTTTAACCTTATTTCGAGGCATTCCAAGAGAGTTGGACAGGAAACTACAAACAAAAATAAAAAATTCAACCAAGATAAAACAAACAATTAGTTTTGAGTGTCTCCTTTTATGCTTGATTGAAAGGAACCTGTTCTGTTGTCATTAATTGGAACACGTCACTGATGCTTTACACATTTTACATGGCTTAATAAAAATTTACACCACTGCAACGTGACGCTGGCTCCGCTGATCCTGAAGACCTGTCTCCTGTCTGCCTTGTTTAATAGTACGGTTCATTATTCCTTGGTCATGGATTACATGAGCACAGACTGAGACAACGTCCACTTAGTGTACATGCGTAAAAACAGGACTGAATGGCACAGATGACTAACTAGCTCCCTGGTTACCACGAATGTTGGCATGGCAACCGGCAGAGCATGGCTGTAGACATAATCAGGAGAGACGGAATAAATCCTGATCTTTCAAATTGCTTGGCTGGAGCTTTATATTCATATTCATATTTATATGCCTTTATCTGAAATGGTCACCTTCTTCTCCTCAGTATATGATGGAACTTACAGATACGCAGTGTTTTGCATGTATGTGAATTGCCTGTTACCAGCTGTGAGTAAAGTAGGTCAAAACAAGGCATGGCACATTAGCGACTATAGATTATCCCAATAAAGATTGCAAAGTTAATAATAAATAAAATTCAGCTAGGTCAAGGCCCTTCTGTTTATTTCCAACTTTTTACTGCTTTGGAGAGGTCTACTGTATCTCTCAGCACTAGCAGATTACAGCAAGGCAGCTATTTGTACTAAGATCCTTTGACTACAAGTCAGAAACTACTGAGGAAGCCTCGAAACTCATCCTAATGTGTGATGTGTAATTATCGTGTTTTCCCCATGATAGGTTGAAGTCTATGCTGCACACATTGTGTAAAGCATGTTAAGGTTTTTACGGTATGGTATGCACGGCTGTCACCCACTGGTTATTCAAATCAAGGTTTGAAGTTTGCTGAAACATAGCTACTGCTATAGCTATAGCTCTGCTCTTATTTTGATAAAATTCTGTTGTACATATTTGTGCAATAACAATAAAGAAGGGTTTTCAATTTCTATTTTTGTAATCCTTATCCCCAGAATGAAAATAACCAGCTGATACTCTCAACTGGCACATTTATCTTAAATTGTCACGTGTTAGGCTCAAAAATAAATATTAAAGAGACCACAGTTTTAGGGAAGAAAATTAAATGAACGAAAATAAGTTTGAGAAAGTGCCTAAAAACTGAAGGCAGTTTTGCCCCCAACTCTTAGACACCCATACTCAGAGACTTTGACATTACAAATCCTTGCCTTGGGCTTTGTTTCTTGTATCACACTATTATCAGTCAGCTGTTGTTATATAACACCTCTGTGTGTGTGCACACAAAGGGACAACAACAACAAAAAAATTCTATTGATAATATTGTGTTCAATATGCTGAACTCTGAATTAGGCTATGTGAGTAATCAAAAGTGGTGATTTTCATGAGCTTGTTTGCAATTTTATGATTTGTAGAAATTATGTTGCAGCCCCTGAAACATGCATTCAGCCTTTTGTGCAGGAGCGTTTTTTAGTGCATTTTAATTAAAGAACACAATGAATCCCTGATATAATTTGTATGCTAATTGGAGTTAATAATGCTGCTATAATGTATAAAATCACAAGGACCTTGCAAAGGAGTTTTATTTGTTCAATTTTGACAAATTAAAAAGGGGACAAGTGGTGCAACGGCAGCTTTTTCTTCTTTTTCTTAAGGCACACTTTGTTCGCAGTTTGTCCAACAAGCCACAAAAATCCTTTACCGTTTTCTGTGCCGTAGCTGTTTATATTCAGTGAAACTCAGACAGACAGAAAGCAGTGCCTACAAGTAATTATCAATAAAATCAGACACTGATTATTCATGTGGGATTTGTGTAGTCAAAGTGCTGTGTAGCTGCATTTTTAAATTTACTGTCAAATTTTCTCCAGGTTTAATAGGCCAGTCAAAGCGGGTGGCTGCTGGATCCAGCTGGCTTTAAACAGACCACAGTCAGGCTAATCACCCACCTCCTCTCTTAAATTCATTCATACAGTTAGAAATCCACACTGACAGCAGTGGCTAACCTTACTGCTCAGACTACATATAAAGTTGCTCTAATATATTCCCACAGGAAGACTTCCCACTCTGTAATTTGTTGACTGCTGCAGAGGGTCTAAAGAGCAGCAATACACTTTAATACTCATATAAACACAACCACACATAAACATATGCATGTGCGTATACATATGCACACACGCACACTATATAGACTTGAGAGCAGTACTCGAGGAAGAATAATTATAGGTGGCATTGAATTTCCTGCACTCCATCATGTGCAAACAGTGGTTTAGCCAAGAGGGTTTGCTTACTTCACATGTTTACACCGTAGCGCAACTTTGCTGCAGCCTCACATATTTGAGGCGGGGGCTCGATGTGCTGGGGGCTGTGTCACCGGTTTTGTCCACAAGTAGCCCGTTTTGTTATTTGATTATTTTGTGAAGTCGTGAAGAATAGAAGCTGCTGCAATAGGATGTTTTAGCATTTTAAAACAACACGTCTCATCCTCACATTGCTGCATCTCACAGTTTCCTAACTGCTCTACAAATTTGTCGTCTTCATAGAGCTAATCAGTTGAGAGGAGATGCTGCGTGTATGCATGGCAGCAGAATTGTGTCCTGTAGCTGTATATGTTTGATGCCTATATCCTCTCCACTTACCTGGAGCTCTTGTGTCTCTTCCAGTAATTGAATGTGCCTCCCTTAGATGGCTCTGAAACCACATTAGCAGCCCCTTTGTGTTTGATAGTCCAGGGGGGGGGGCTCAGTGACCCTCAAGGGAGACCTTGATTCAGTTAGAGTCAAAATTTAGAAAATATGATGATACAAGGAAATGGAGGAAAACTACACAGCAAAAGCTCACCCTAAACTAATAGAAAAAAACAACCTTAACGTGTAGAGAGGTGTTGCTACCAGAACAGCTTCAAAGCTCCTTCAAGTCTCGAGATTTATACCAATCTTTGAGAAGATAAGCACCTGTTTGGGGTGTGGATGATGATGCAGGATGCTACCTCTGTAATGTGTCTCTAGGAAGAAAACTGAGAGCGAAACAGAGAGAGAGAGAGATGGGGAAGAAGATAGATAGAGGTGAGACAAGCAAGTGCAGAGATTTAAAGATGTGCACGTCAGCAATAAGCAGGGAAAAGGTGAGTTTTATAAAGGCTAACTCTCTCCCTGTTGTTATTCTGTCCTTGTGCATTCCTCCACTGTATATATTGTGCAGCATCAGAGACTGACAGAGTGGGGGAGAGAGATACAGAGTGAGGGGGGGGGGGGGCTGCAAGGAGAAGAAGACAATATGATGTGACACAATGGAAAATGGGCAGGAAGGGAGGTGGGTGGGAGTGGTGGTGGGGGGGGGGGGGGGGTTGTAAAGCTATCTTGTAGGTGTTATCAGGTTAAGCCACCCACCACTGGCTGTCGCCATGGAGACACCATGGTAATGGCCAGGTGTTCAACCAGGAAGGAGAAAGACCTTGGTTGTGCAAAGGGGCTTCCTCTGTGTATCGTCTCAGGGTGTACGTGATGCAGTAACATATATTTTGCATTGAGCATACAGTGTAGATACATATTATTACTGTATGTTTACGTCACTGGTGTTTTGTGTTTGTGTGTTTATGTGTGTCTGTATGGCTCTTCCATGCTTAAACCTATAAGCTGATTTGATAACATGCTTACCGAGATCTGTGTTTCAGTCTGTTGGTGTTAACTCTGTTACATCACTGCAGCAGCAGTGCTCTTGAGTGTGTGTGTGTGTGTATACATATTCGTGCGTGTGTGTTGCTCAGCAGAGTCAGTTCGGCGAAGGGAGGGGTAGGGGGGTGTGGATGCTCGGCACATGGAAACACACTGGCAACAATGACACACACGTGCTTGTGCCATGCACATGCATTGCAGGCCAGACACACACACATACAAACCATAGACCTTCTGCTCTGGCTATTTAAGGCACACTTTTGCACCGCTAGACACACGTCATGTCAGCTCAAAGATAACCCCCTGAGCGGCATCCTAATGCCACACAATTTCATCAGCGTTCAAATGAATGGTTGTGAATGCAAAACAATTCATCATGTTCAGGTCACTTCTGTATTTGGCCTGTTCAAGGTGAGAGATGAGCACCGAGATGTGGCACTTCTGCTAAAAGTCACACCAGTGAAATGTATCAATGAATTTATCTCCGTCTTCATCATTTGTTGGCTTGTTTATAATGGTATGACAGGAGGAAGGCAGCACATTGAGTAAAAGAAACACGCATTGTGATTGCTGGGTTGATGATTGCTGTAATTTAGAAGCCTGAGACAATTGCAGTGATACTGATTTGGAGTCAGTATTGTGTATGATACTCACAAAGTTGATGGTGTGTAATGATTTTAAATGTTAGACGTTCAATCGAGTTGCTGTGAATTGTTCATTGTTCATTCAGCATTTAAATTTTTTTTCAATTATTATTTCAATCAAAACAAGTCAATGGCAAGTTAATGGGATAATTAATAATTACTGTAAGTCACCTGTCAATCCACTTCCTTGTTTAAAACAACCATTGTCAAAAGATTTCTGCATGGAAATGCATCATAATTTAGCATTTAGCCAACATATTTTGATCCAGGAATATGTAGGAATTTGTTTTTTTATCAAAATGGTGCTGTTGCCTGCTAATTTGTTCTGTGGAGTTCAGTATTTGTTCTTTTCTGTCTGTCATTGCTAAATTAATCTGTGTTGGTTGACATCATGTGTGCGGTATCTTGTGTTTGTGCGTCTCAGTCATGTTAATAATCTTAATGCCTATAGCTGAGCCCATAATGAGCTGCTTAAGTGTGGCTGGTTCCCTACCAGCTCCAGAAGTGCTGTTCAGTGGCTGACTCTGACCTTTGGCCTCCGTGTAAAGGAGACAAAGGAAAGAGGACTGGCCCGCTGGGAAAAAGAGCCTCACTCCATTAGTGATTTCTTATTTTCCTTACCTCCACCAAGGACTTCTGGGGTCAGCTGTTTCGGGGCAGGTCTCGCTTTTTAATAACGTTCACTGTTAAACCCCAGCAATTTGTTCATGTTTTTGAGCTGTTTTACACAGTCAGAGTGGTTGTGTTGAAATTACAAAGATAAGTAGCCAAACTCAGAAGTAATAAAAATGACTTAGTGCCTGCAGCCCAGATATTTTTATTATACTACTCCAACACAGGAAATGAATACAAAATGAAAAATAACAGCAATGAAAATGTAATTGGAAAATGTAGTGTTAATGAATAAAACCAGATAGTGTTAAATGTTGCACTTTTTACTCTCATTAATAATGTATGGTGATATATATGGGATAAGCAAGACGTCTGGTTGCTGAGTGGTTATGGGGAGAAGGTAGCACTGTACCGCTTAGCGACAGAATTGGGAAACAAGGGCAAGAAAACAGAGTCGGAGGGATGAGAGAAGTGAAGAGGAAGTTTTGGAGACAGATGGGAGCTGATCCCGAGGAAAGGCTCTCCTCAGGGTCCTCATATCCTTCTCCTGTTGTCTATGAAATGACTCCACTTCAGTCTGTCTGCTTCCTGATTACACAGTATCTAATGTGACATATCAGAGTTGTTTGTTTTATTTCCTTTGAATGTGTCTAAATGTTTCTTGTGCACATTTCTGATGTACTTTCCTTGGTCTTCATGTGTGTTGCAGATAAACCTGCGGCTCATTTTAGTCAGCGGGAAGACGAAAGAATTCCTCTTCTCTCCCAATGATTCAGCTGCAGACATCGCCAAGCATGTCTATGACAACTGGCCGATGGGTAAGCATCTCCGTTCAGATACCACAGAGAGAGGGGCAGTAGTTACAGAGGAATATGCAACCTCATGGTGATGATAATTGAAAAACTTTGTGAATAAAATCATCCCGCAGTGATGCAGAAATGTCTTTTTTCTTCATTGTCACTGAAATAATGTTCAGGTGAGGCAGAAAGTATTTTGTTGTGTATTGTTTAGGAGTCAAAGTAGAACGAAATAGGAAGACCAAAGAGAAGCACTTGAATGGTGTTTACATACTGTACCTGCTTGAGTAATTGAGCTTCGTTACAGTCCAACATTACTGCATCTTTAATGTGACAGCAGAGATAAAAAAGAACTCCAGGTCCCCGTTAGCAGAGAGTCTGTTGAGGTGAGCAGTGAGTTGACGGTTTGTTGGCCAGAGGCAGCAGTGATTAGCAAGTGTGGTCACAATGGCCATGGCATTTTCCTGCTGTGATGTTCACTGGAGCATTCAGAACTACACCAAAACAAAACTGCAAAATTGTTTCGCTCAGGACAGTAAGTCAGCTGCTCACGTTCAGAAGAATTGGAGTTACTCTCAATGATTTTATTCAACTTATCCTGCATTTTTAAACGGAGCTACAACTACATGCTAAAAGTTATAATGGCAAGTTTGTGCTTTGTCCAGGTGACATGCTGCCACATCAGTCAGACAAGAAATACGTCACCCAAAGAAAGAACTTGATGTTACTACAAAAGTGTTTATTTGAACCAACATTATATTTCTTTGCTTGTGTGTTAGGATGCACAAAGTGTAGCGGTCTCTGAGCTGCATTATTTAAACTTGATATCCTTGTGCTTGTGTGATCAGAATGTCTGCTTCACATTGACTGAAAATATAAAACAACAGATTTCTGTATGCAGTTTCTGATATATTAAATAGAGCATTTGCTGTTTTCCCAGCATTCTTAGCATTGTGTAGTTTTGTCAAAAATATAAACAATTTAGCTGCTAATGTTCTTGGAAACCAGATGATCTGCATTATTCTGGCTATGTTTTCCACAACAAGGGTTATGGAAATGATCCCAGAGAGCTGAGATCACATTCAAACCCACTGTATGGGAATGTGCAAGTCTTTGGTGAAGGGTAATTAGATCTCTCTTTCTCTCAGCCTGATTATCATTGCATACAGGAATGTGGGATTGCAGTGCAGCCACCTCCTTTCTATAATACACCCACTCCCTAAGTGCTGCTGCGCTCATTTGATACCGCCGACCTTAAACCACCTTCAGATCTGAACGGACGGTTTTTCCTTTTCCCACGGTGCTCTGAGGGCAGACCTGTTGAGCAGAAGCCCACCCTGCGTGAAAAACTATAAATTACACTGATGGTCCACAGATTCTGCTCCACGAGAGGAGTTTTCCTTTCTGTTCGGTCAGCTTCAGAAATGTTCCTCCCTGACAACAGGTCTGAACCCTGTTAGACCCAGAGCAGGCGTTCAGTCAGCACCAACACCCTCTTGTTTAGCTGGATACAAACATCTGGTGGCCAGACTCTGCTGCTGTATAACCCCCCTCCTCCTCCTGCTGTTTTCTCTCTCTTTAATGTCGTCACTTTTGTCTTCAGCTCTTCCCCAGCCCTTTTCTTCACTTGCTTTAGGAGTCTTTCTCACATTGAGTGGTGAATCTGACAAAGCCCACATATTATATATATTCTGTGTGTGATAATCTGAAATGAAGACCATGAATGTCCTAAAATATCATCGCTGCGGTGGTTGGGGCTCATTCTATCCACAATGCAATGACAAGATTTCTTTTCATTATACACCATTTCTAAAGTCGAGACTCCTTAACTATTCATGTCCTTATCTGAAGTGGTTGTTTGGAGAGTGGCAACCTCCACTTGCAACATTCAGTTAGAAAGTAATTCATTTATTACATCCTTTAAATCAAATTCAGCTACAGGCAGGAACAAAAAGGTTTTGAAATGCTCTTCAACCTGAATGTTCTCACTTTATGTTTGCTAGATTATAGAACAATAATAATGATGACGATGTGGTGAGGGAAAGACAAACTTTCAGTAACAATGATGAAGAAAATAAATAACAGGATGACTCTCTTTCCATCTCTCTCTGCCACATTTTTCTTTCAGACTGGGAGGAAGAGCAGGTCAGCAGTCCTAACATCCTGAGGCTGATCTACCAGGGACGTTTTCTACATGGCAACGTAACACTAGGAGGTGAGAAAACACAGAAAGTACACCCTCTCCCACACCAAAAAAAAAAGCTTGTATGTGTTCGTAGACATACACGTAAATTCACAGCAGTGTGTTGCTGGAAAGTTCTTTGCTGTTCTCATCCTTTTTCCTGAGCTGCTGAACAGAGGTACCTCAGTGCTCCAGACAAGCCTGCTTTGACGGGGGAGAGGGAGGGGAGAGGAAATACAGAAAAAGAGGGGAAAGAGACTGGTCAGGAAAGGGGCAAGGCTGGCGTTGGAGTAGACCTCAGGCAGTACAAAGAAGAGACAGAAAAGGGGGATGGAGGGGGGTTGAAAACTAGGGCCATAAGTGAGCAGAAAAAGGGGATGTCTTCTTCTGAGGCAGCTCTCTTAGCTTCCTCCTTCTTAATCCAATTTCGATTTGACTGTTGTTTTGTGTGTTTAATGGGGTCATGGCCTTCCCTAACGCTTTCACACCCGTCACTATCATTTCCATCTATCTGATTATTCCCTTATCGATGGTTTAACTTGTTTTTATGCCAACACAAAAATCCCAGTGGTTTTAAGACGCAAACACACCCACTGATCACACACACACTCACACACACATACAAAGGCTCACATCACATGATTGGTAAACTGTTTTGATGAGTAAATATTACACCTAACTGCATTTTAATGTGTGATTGTTGAGGTGTACATGTTCCATCAAATATCACAGCAGGAATAATGTCACTTGTTATATTATAAAGCGTAGAATAGTAAACAAAGTTTTGTGATTTCTTTTCATTTTGGTGTAGATAAACAGCTTTAGGCAGATATCCAGTGCAATGGGCATCATGCTCATTTGTTGAAATTACATCATTGTTGTGTAGCAACGGGAATTAGATTAGGAGAATTTATTTGAAATCAATACTACAATATTGACAAGGATATTTCAATATTGCAATATGGAAAATACGTTTAAATAATCACTGATGTCCAAAGCACTGGCTCCGCTACAGGTACATGTCATCAAGTTAAATGAAATGTTAATAGATAATCATTGATTTGGCCATGTGATTATTTCATGACTATGCATTTCTAATTCTCCCACTGAAGTTGAAAATGTTCCTTTGCTCTCAAGTGAAAATGTCTTTGGAAACATTTTGACGTGAAATGCCATTCAGTTGTTTGGTTTACATGAAGATGAACATTCAGACCTTTTCCTCACCTGTGTAGATGATTATTCTGAAACAAAATAACTTTACAGTGAGATATTAAGGAACCCTTTTTACAGATAATTCATTCCAGTAATTGTTAAGTCTTTCCAGTGTAAGGTCATTTGTATCACACCACCCTGGAGATTCAGGTGACGCTGATGTTGATTGATTTGAAGACAGATTTACGGTGGCTCACTGAATAACCTCTTACTCTCTGTGTATCTCTCTCACTTTTACCCTGCTAGCCCTCAAACTACCCCTGGGGAAGACCACAGTGATGCATTTAGTTGCCAGAGAGACCCTGCCTGAGCCAAATTCCCAAGGTAACCAGCTCTCCTTCTCTCTCCTTTCCTTTCAGACGGCCTTTCACACTCTGAACAACCTTAAATGTTTTGCTTCCAGCCATTATTTATCTCTACACATGGCTTCTCTTTTAGGAAGAACCACTGGTCCAAATAATTGGCTCTCTTAAGTGTGTCCCCAAGATACAGCACATTGTGTGGAGCACACAGCTAATATAAATCATATTAGGTGACAAGTGTTTTGTGTGTTTGTGCAGTAGGAAGTGATTTCATGTAACGATGGGGTCAGATTTAAGATCATGGGTGTAGATTTGGGATGTGGACAATAAGGAGATGTCCCCACCCATGTCATGGTGTAGCTGGTTTGTGTTTACTGCTAAATGTATGTTCTCATGACAAAGAGAGAAAGGCTGATATATGATGGATGGATTCACCACCAAGATCTGGTATCACTCTTTGTTCACTGTTTGAAGTTTTACTTATAATGGTGATGAATATGAAGCAGTAAGTTTCTTGTTTATGGTTTTCAAACATGACAAACCCAATGTTATACTTCAGGAGTCATTCAGTCATTTCATTAAACAACTTTATCAACCTAGGCAATCTTTTCTTCCTTGACAAAAGGTTCTCTTTTTGAAAGAGTAACCAAAGTTTAAATATCAGTTGAGCTTAGTTAGTTGGATTCTCCCTAAAAATTATAACATTTGGGGTCGAAATATTTTCCTCACTGTGTTTCTGCCATGAAACACTTTAGCTGTGTTGCTGTAATCAGCAAACTGAAAGTACAGAGTTGTAGAAAGTTAGTTTAAAGAGTTTATACGTTTATCTTCTAACATATACTGAAAAAATCTGTCAACTTTACAAACTATAATAATCCAAAAAAAGTAAAAATCATGATAGAAATCTGGGTAACAAACACATACTGTCTCAGATTGAGGCTCTTCATGTACAAATGTATCTGTGACCTTTTGTACAAGTGAATGAGGAAATACAGACAGAGAAAAGTGCAAATGTTTATTCTGGCTGACCCCCAAAACCCCAAACCTACACCCTTGGTTCAGAGGCACGACTATGGTCATGTGATGTGCAAAGCGATCCCTTTGTTGACTGCCTTCGGTTTGACTAATTTGCAGTGCATTCTGGGTAAAATGAGCAAACAATGAGGTCAGGTAAAATAAATAATTATCCAAATCCAGCAGCAAAGCTGTGTCTTGTGGATGAACACTTACAGGACAAAGTTCATTTGGGACGAAAAATCTGATTGGTGGAGATTTGCTTCAGAGGCCAGTCAGACAGGAAATGAGTCTCCGATCCAAAATGGTCAGATCTCCTCTCAGTCCGGACATGGAGCAGACCAAATAAGATCATCTGGTAAATTCAAAATGAATGCAGATGAACGACCTTTAAGAAAAGTCATCCTCTTAATTTCCACCAGCTGAGCAGCACTGCAGCTCCACTCACTCTGCGGTCCCTGAACTCACAGTACAGTCCGTCTCATTTACACATTTTTCTCTTTTTGCTTGCTTAAAAAGTGTAATGGTGATTTTATTGAACCATAAACTATCCGTGCCAACCTGAGCTGCTGAGCTGCGTTGATAAGATCCTGTAACTCCGGTTAATGACACCAGATCTGGGACATATTCAGAGGTGACTAATCGATGCCTTTTTAACATCACTGTTAACTTTACACACCAAACAACTCAATCTGGAGCCTGTTTCAGTCTCAGGGGAGAAAAAAGAGGCTGTTTAGTCTGAATGGAGGGAAAAGATGTGTTTACAAAGGTGATGTGTGGACCAGCTGAGCTCTGCAGACCAATGTGTTTGTAAAACTGTCTGCAAATCCGATTTCTCGCCATGTACATGTGGCTGTTTACATGTATGAGTGTGTAGGACCGAGGTTTTGTGTTGAGGATGATGTTTGTGTGTTTCCAGGTCAGAGGAACAGAGAGAAGACTGGGGAGAGTAACTGCTGTGTCATCCTGTAAAAACACACCTCCGCTGCCAGGCAGAGCCCCCGACCCCAGACCCCCCTCATCCGTTCTCACCTTCACCGTTCTGGACCTCGTGAGCTTGTCCCCTGTCCTGCAGCCTGTCCACATAAATGATACACACACACACACACACACACACACACGCACACACACACCTTCTTTCTTTTCCTTCTCTCTCACACATACATGCTGGGGCAGCAGGCTCAGGCTGATCCAGGACTCAGAGTTGCGAACAGGAAATTGATTAACAATACAGCTGATTTTTTTGCTCTATTTGATTTTTGTCATCACTGAAAATTAGAGGAAGGAACTGGATATGCATGTTGTTTTTTCTTAATGCACACCTTTTTAAGCCTTCTGCTATACACATGCGCATACATGACAGAGTCACACACACACACACACACACACGTCAAACCATCTTCCTCAGCTGGTCTGTTCAAAGTCAGCATCTAACTGGCTCCTCATTCGAGCTGCTTGTAATAGTAACGCAGTGCCCAATTTTGTGTGTGTGGCCTTGTTTTCTCATACAGACCGCTGAGAATTTTAACCACTAACAACTCACCAACATGTAAACACACACACACACACACACACAAGATGACACCCTGTCTACACATTCAGCCATATGTGCTTGTGTGATCTCCTTCAGTGCAGCAGAGGAAGCTTAGACGTGCCTGTTCAGAGAACTCAAACCAGGACACACATACACACCTGTGTCCTTTGTACTGCCCTCCTCTGCGTGTGCCCTTAAAGGTCACAGGGGAGAAATGATCCCACTTTATCTGCAGAGCGCTGTAGAGTCCGATCATCCTCCTCTCTCAGCCGTCACATCTCAGCCTAAACAAGCAAAACAAACAACAAAAACGATGTTGGTGGTCTTGTATTTGGTTATTTGTTTATCCACGACATTTGTGACTGTGTTTTGACAGTCCATGCATAATACTGACCAACCAGTGTTGTGATTAATAAAACATCACGTCAGTTTTCTCCCCCCCCCACTCCAGCTCCCAGCTTGTCGGGCTGCCGTTTTTCGTTTCAACAGTGTTGTTTTGGATTTCTCCCTGACAATGGCTGTTCTAGCAGGGAAATTAACTCTGAATGAAAAAGAAAAAGCTACTTATTTGTCTTAATTTGCGTCTTACTCTCTCCTTAATTCTCTCTCTGCATTAATAAATCCATTTGCACAACTGAAGCATGTGCTCCATCAGATTAATAAAAATGTATAAAAAAGTTTTATGGTTTTATTTTATATTTTTCCAATGGAAGTAATGTTCCAAATTAAGGTAACGTGTAGATTATATTTAATATGAATCTTATATAGAAAATTATGGATCTAGATCTTGTTGATATACAGTATATTGGTGTTTAGTCTATGATTGTGTCTATGGTTAGCTTCTGGCCAGTTCACAGTCACTCGCTGACGTCTTGTGCTTAACAGCAGCAAAATCTTCCTAATCATCAACAGACTGTACTTTTATTTTCTTTCTTCTGTGCTCTTTTATTATCTTTTTTTTTCATTTGTTTATAATTTAATGTAATCCCTTTTTCTTGGTTTTGTGGTTTTTTGCTTTAAAAGAATCGCTTTGTAACAGCAGTAGGTCTTAAAAAAAGATATTGTTTATATTGATCAGGGTTCAAATCTGTACAGAGATAAATGTTTTCAAACCAATTGTAAATAGCACTAATGCACCCTCTCTCTCCTCCAAACTTCAAAATGAAATACATCTGTAAACTAAATAAAGGTTATTGAAGTGCTCCGCCTTTTGTCGTCACTCTGTTCTAATTAGATTCCTCAACTCACCTTCACCTTTCTGACCTTTCTGAATTTGCATGTTTTCCTTGCGCCTGCGTGGGTTCCCTCCAGGTTTCCATGGACATGCAGGTTTTGGTTCACTGGTGACTCTAAATTGCTGGTTGGCTTGAGTGTGAGTTGAATGGTTGTTTTAGTCCGTATCTGTATATGTCATGGACGTTTAATATCAGCTGGGATTGGCTGAACTCATTTAAAACAAATTAACTCTGTCCCTAAGTAGCACTCGACTAAAGGCACTTGTTTCCTGTTTGTGTGTGTCCGACTGTGTTTCTTATGAGTTGACAGTCAACACATTCTCATCTGATTAATGCTTAGTTAACCTGTAGCTCAGGTAGACAACAATCAACATGAAAGCTGATGAGTTTCCATGCAGTTAAAAAAAGAAACAAAAAAACATCAATTGCATAATTTTTCTGTGGCAACCACGCGATGCGGTTGAGTCACTTGTTCAGTTCGCTTATCAGCCGCTGGGCCAACATGTAGCAGGAAGAGCAGAGCAGACTCCAACCTGCAGTTCTGAGTCTCCTAAACAAGATGCTGCATTACTGTCGGGAGAGTTTGACAAGAAATACCTGAAATATTTGTAGTTTAATCAAATATTTGATGAAAAAAGGACTGAACTGTTCTGTTGCCTTCACTGACCTCCTCTATAGTTTAGTCTTTTCTCTCTGTTTCCTGCAGTCACGCTGTGTCCACCACACAGTGACCGTAATGTGGGCCAGATATTCAACATGAATACAACTGTCCCTCTGTCATTTACACACACACACACACAGAATCTGGCTGCAGGCAGAGAGGATTGTGGTTACAGTAGTACCACTGAGGATGGCCCAGCCTTTTTATTTGTGTGACATTAAACCCCTCAGTGTTGCCGCTGCCTGGCCTCTGAACAATACACCAGTCTCTTCACACAGACTGATGATTGTTTCAAAAACTGCATGCAGAAACGGTTTGCAGCATCATTTAAATACATCTGAAATTTACAACAGCAACATTTAAGTTTATGACTCAACAGCATCTATAAACATCAAAAAAGCTGGTATGATGTCTCATGTCTGATGCCACTTTGAGTACAACAACAGGGTGGGCATGGATGTGTATGTATGAAACTGCACATCAAATATTCACATTCAGATGGATTATATAGACAATAATATAATTACAGGTTGACATTCATCAAGCTAAACATGCCAAGGCCTGATTTTTTTTGCTGAGTGTGCAGCCCATTGCAATGAAACATGAGGATGTTGCCATCTTCTGTCAGATCACCTGTACAGCATCATTATGTGCCATGAGGCACCAGTATAAATGCACACCCAGTACACAGCGATGTGGAGAACATCTTTTGCCAGTCTTCTTATATTGTAGGAGTTGGATTACTTAAAATTTAAAAACCTTCAGCTTCTTCCTACTGTGATACACATTGTTACTTGCGTTTACAATGTAAACAAATGTCTCCGTCCTGTCGCTACGGGCTGAACCGTTACAGATACTTTAACTGCAGAGGGGGTTTATTTATTTTTGAAATGAAGAACTATTGTTTCACATACAGGAGTGAAAATAGCACAAAACAGAAGAATGTGTATGAATATACTTTGGCTTACAACTGAACCAAAAACATGTTCTTCATATATCTTACCATTCATACATCAGTCATTAAATTTCTTTCTAAACAACCATACAAGGTGATGCAACAGTTGTCACATGCCGCTGTGACATGGTGACAGCAGCAGCTTGGCCGTGCTTTGAAGGCACAATGCCTTATCTTTTCAGCTGCCAGTGTCTGAGTATTTGCTTGATCTCCTTGGATCTCAGACAGTAGATGAATGGATTGATCACTGGAGGGAGAATACTGTAGAAGAGGGTGGTGGCTATACGCTTGTCAGGGGTCATTGTCAGGTTAGGAAAGAAAGGTGTGGAGTAGACAAAGAAACGGGGTATGTAGTAGACAAAAATGATACAGCCCTGGGTGGCACAGGTAGAGAAGGTCTTCATTCTCCCCTGAGGAGAACAGCATCTTGGGGTTAAAATGAGTCATGAATGATAAAGTAAAAAGATGCATGTCAGAAGATAAAATGTGTCTTTTACAACACAACACATGGTTTAAAGATTTAAAAATACAGCATTAGGATAGAAAGAGCAGAGCCTCACCTCTCCGCTGGCCATACGCAATACTGAGATGATGATGCAAATGTAAGAGAAGATGATGAATCCTAAAGGAACATAAAGAATGAACATCGCTGCACCATAGCCGGCGCTAAAATGTCGACGCAGCTCCCCACACACTAGAGGTGTGAATGACATGGTGTCACAGAAGGCACTTATGATTTGGTTGGAACCGCAAAACAGCATCCTGGAAAAGTTGATGGTGTTAATTCCAGGGAATACGTGTGCCACCACCCAGGAGAAGAGAGTCAAGCCTGTCATGGTTTGGTTTGTCATCAGCGTCGGGTACCTGAGGAGAGAAGGAGCAGATGATGGACAGGTGAAGAAAAAAAGAGTATTCATTTCAGGGCTTAGAGGTGAGGCTGATCAAACCTGAGAGGTAAACAGATGGCCAAATATCTGTCCAGAGCCATGGTCCATAAAATCAGGGAGTTCAAGGAACCAAAATAGTGGATCATGTGCCTTTGGAAGAGACAAGTGTGGAAGCCCAGACTCCCATCATTCCACCAGTAGCGAGCAATTAGTTTGGGTAAAGCCACTGTGGCAAAACCTTCAAGAGAAAAGTGAGAGATGACATGTGACAGTTCTGCTGCCCCCCCCCCCCAAAAAAACTAAAACTAAAACAAAAACCATAATCATAAAAATGTACATTAATTTCCAAACCTACAAAAGTATTGACTAAATGACAGAAACATTAAATCCTTCACAATCAAAAGTGTAAAATACTACAGATTTTACTACTTAATCCGGGACTGCAGGTCAGTCATTCATTTTATGGTCAAACAAAAGACTGAGAGGGCGGATGTTGCTGAATGCAGCACTTTTGCCTCTGCTACACTCAAGGCCAGCAGTGGTGATTTATTTATTTACTAGGAAAGTCTGTGCTTGTTTTGCTGTTCCAAATAACCAAGTGTTGACTTTTGAGAGTATTTTCTTTTTTAGAAAAATAGTGTAACATCTAATCTACCAGATCCTGAGTGGCAGGTGGGGTAAACAATGCCATATTTACCGATGTCAGAGAGGGCCAGGCTGACCATGATGATGTACATGGGCTTCTGGAGACTCTGCTCCAAAGTGAACACCACCACCAGCAGGAGGTTGCCCACCACTGTGGTCACATAGATGAAGAAGAAGAACCACGCCACGAGGGCAAAATACTCGGGCTGGAGACTCGGGAAGCCCACAATAAAAAACTCAGACACACGAGTGTAGTTCTCATCCAGCTGAAACATACTGAAGGCAGATATTATCAGATAGAGTGAGAGCACACGGCGGAGAAGAAAGGTGCACTCTGGGATGCACGTCAGTACTCACCTCAACAGATGGCTGTCACAGTGGGACAAGCAGGAGCAGCAGCAGCCTCTCACCTTTATAAAGAGCAGACAGGAAGTATGCTCATACAACTTTCTGCAGGTAGGGACTAAAAAAAGTATCGCACTAAAGTTTTCTGAATAACTTTTCCAGCTCTCCATAAAATTAAGCCTTTTATTTTGTTCTTTTTAAACTGTCTCAAAGTGGATCTGAGAAATAAAAACAAGTTATCAGAGCAGTGCATTCATCATTTTAATTGTGGACTAAGAAGAGGAGCTAACCAGGAAGAGCCTTAAATCTGCATTGGAGTCTATGGGAAACTGGCCCCGCTTCTAACTTGATTTTTTACTTCACTAAATGTCTCCATGATTATTTTATGGTCTCAGACTAGTTCCAAGCCTTCTCAAAACTCATTATTTTTAAATTATATTCCCATTATGAAGAAAACGAGGAAGGCTGGCTCCACTGTGGTTTCTTCTGTTAAAAAACAAACAAACAAGATAGCGCCGGCTAATTATAAACCGGAAATTGCCAAACTGCACGTTCGCGAGTAATGGATGATGTCACAGCGTTGGTCAAGGTAGCTAGGCAACGGGAGCTGCGCTCTGTGACGTTTGCGACGCAACAGTAAGGGCGGGAACTTTTAACGAGAGAAAATACTGGCCGGAGGAGGACAGTTACTGTTACAGCAAAGGGAACCGTGTCAGTGAACGCAACACAAAATGGAGGCTGTTAACGGCGGTTGGAGACGTCGGCGGCCACAGAGCAGTTTTGAGCTCTTTACAGAAGAACAGGAGATGTTTAAAAACAGCTTTTACCAAGAAACACCCCGCAGCAGCACAGAGTGAGGACGGTGCTTTTCCTATTAAGCTAACTTGTGTTTATTTCCGACAGGTGGGCCAGCAGACATTTTGGTTCATACACACTTCACACACTCATTTCCCCACTTCAGATTCAAGAGAAAACTAGATGACAATGATGGTCAGCTTAATGTGGTGAACGGGTTGTAGTTAACCCAGCTCCTGAAAGCTCAAACAAAAAGTCACATTCAGTGCTCTTCCTTTCCTCCAGACCACATCAGACCAGGTCTGGATCCAAAACCACTATGAAGTCAGAACCAGGAGAAGCTTCATAGTGTTTAAAGTTTGAAATGAACTGTTTCAAATGTGAGAAACATTTACTGTTTTGGTGAAAACTGCTCTCCCCTCAACTACACCACATTGGCCATTATACCTGCCAAACGTGGACCAGATTCACTATGAAAAACCTCTTTTCTCTCCCTGATATTGTAAAAGTGTTGATTTGACTGTGCCGTGTCTTTGTTTTCATAAATAAGATTAAAGGTTTCACACAGTCATATGAAACTATCTTTGCTAATCCGATTCTGGAGCCTTTCACATCACGATGTGAATACATGAATGAAGGAGCTGGATCTGGTATGATTCTGGATTATAGGAAACTAAAACAGCCATGTGTCATTATTTTATAGGCCTCATAAAAAAGATGGCTCATAATCACAATGTAGTGAAGTGAGGAATAAAGAAAGTTGGGATTTTTCACCATAGATCTGTTATGATCTTGATTTGGTTCTAAATGTGACCAGAACTGAAACATTTAATTACTTGAACAAACAGTTAAAAATGGTTTTGGGCTGTTGGTAAAACAAACTAATCCAATGATATGAGGCCTGTTTTTTTTTTTTTTTTTGTTTTCTTTTTGCAATGGGCTTTCTCATCCAAAGTGGTTGACATGTTGGCAGGAACACATAAGATTATTTAAGAGATATGCTGGGAAAATGTGTCGTCTTTTATTTCTAACTGTCTGATCAGCTGTCTGAGACTATTCCACAGTGATCCCTGTAATCATCAACAATAATAATAATAATAATATTTGATAATCTCTTCTGAAAAATCAATGGATTTAAATGCAAAAACAATGCTAGATTTATTGGTGATAATTTGTATCTTTGGTCCCCATCTCTTACAGTGGCCTCAGCTGGTGAGCAAAAAGTCAGTGGACCAGATTAAATCTGTGACCTGAGACCCTCCTAAAACACACACCAGCAGTAAGTACAAAAGCCAGACAGACTTTAGAAATGACCAAACTGTCCTGTGAGCTTTGAGGTAATATGAAGGGGATTTAGCAAAAGCATCAGGTCACTTTCACTGTTAGCGTTGTACTAAGATTTTGTTTGAAATTAATTATTAGTTCACCAAATTTGGGAGAAACAGTTTTTCCATATTTCAACGCACAAGGTATTCAAGAAGTGATGGGCAGATGAATATTCCAGACATATCTGCTGTGCTTCAGGTGTCTGATATGAAGATTTAGTTGGTTTGAAGAGTAGAGGTGCCTGATTGTTTCCCTCAGGAGTCAACAATCTGAAAGTGAAATTCATTTCAGGCAGGTCTGAACTTTTGATCAGCTGTTTTGTAGTTTGAGAACTTGGCTGCTGTTAAAATATCCCATTTAAACTGTTGTGAGCAGATTTTGATATAATTGGAGTATATTTTGGTAAAGTGGTTTTGTTTGAGATTTTGTGGTTACATTCATTACCAAGTACTTTTGCTTCCACTCTTGACATTTTGAGGCCGTTGTCATCTGGTTAAATAAAACTTTATTGGAAGATCACAGTCCTTAAGTGCCCACTTTGGGACCCAGCAGATTAATCTGTACAGTGTTAGTCCAGAAAATTTAAATGTATAGTGTGATTTAACTAATTATTAACAATTAGCAAAAACACCAGTTTACATGAACGTCATCAGATTCAGGAAGTCAGTGTCCATACACTTAAAGGTTGCTCTGTTATTTGAGAGAAAGAGTGTAATGGGACTGCTTTGAAAAAAGAATAGATGCACAAATGTTAGGGCCCTGGGTTGAGAACGCAGGACAGTTATATACATACTGACCACAGTGCAACAGTAGCACCAATTTAAGTAACTTTAAGTATTTTAAAAATGGGTGTGTGGTGCCTTATTCTAACAAGTTTATTTTCTGTTATTCCATTTTATTATGGCTCAACAGACTTAACCAAGACAATAAGTAATATACATCCTCATCAAAGACCACAAATGTGTAAGAAAAATCCCTGTGAAGGAAACACTTATGTGACACATAAACAAAAACATTTGAAAATAACAGGCTGCAACATCTGTCAGGCTGTCTGATAGGGACGTGGGGAGCATGAACTCCCTCAGGACCAATTAGATCGTTTGGTCATTATGTGTTTAAGCAAGACTGTTGTCTTCTGGGAAACAGCCTGTTATGATGAGGAAAACAGCTCAGGCCTCTCAGGGAGGGCGTATGCTGCTATTGTGGTTGGATTCTCCTGGGTCTGCCTGCAGGACTGTTGACAGACCTGTTTGTCATTGAGAGAAAGTACATGTCAACTCTTTAATCCACAATGATCATTTTACTCTTAATTTACTGTTGAAGGTATTCATACAATTTTAAGTCAAGAGATGATGATTTAATCTCAAGGAAATGTCCCAGTAACATCTAATGACACTACAAACTCTGCTGTTAGTACCACTAAAGGCACTTCTGCTACTATTGAAACTGTGACTATAAAAACTACTAAGATTACTACCTTTACTATTCAATTATATGCATTATTGTTATTAATGTGACTGAACCTACCATAACAACAGTGATGATAATACTGCTGTTTCACTTGCCACTACATATATTTACTACCGCCAATATGTATAATACATCTAAAACTAGGATTTGCACTGACTACAAAAGCAAGTAACTTTTGATAAATGATAGTTTTAAATTCTTTTTAAATAAAAATTCGAAGAATTTGTTCTTTACCATTTCTTATTTAGAATACTTATTAGTTTTTTTCCTCACATTTTGTTGAACTAATTGATTTGAAACATTGGTATAGACTGAAATAAGCCCTGTTTGTGTTAGAAACACTGTGTTGTTGCAGGTCTCTTGGACGTCATATAAAATGTTATGATACTGTTGATAAACAGGTGGTTAATTTTTTTTTTCTTTTGTGCAAAACATGATGGAGTTAACAGTTCCCTGTAGGCCTGATGGAGTTCATCCCTTATTTTTTCAGAAAGGTCTCTCTCGCTGGGAGAATCTTACACCTGCAGTATACCCAGGGAGCTAATTTCATTAATTTGGCCACAATATCTTAATAGTAAATCCCTACAGATACTATTAATGAAATAGTTTGAGTTTGGATGTGTTGTGTCCCTGGAGCTTTAACAGTCTCTTGAGGAGAGACTGATATTGTTTTAGTCACAGTAAATGAAATTAATAAGAAATATCAATGTTTGTAGCTCAGGAATTTGCAATGTGCTTCCTCCAAAGCAGCAGTCACGGTTCAGTTCATATCTCTCCTATTCTTAACTGACATAACAGAATTCAGTTTTATAGCATATAAAAATATGCACCAGACTCTGTCGATGGGATGTAAAAATATCTAAGTGCTGTTTCACTGTGTTACTTTCGAATGTTATGTGCTGAAAGTGTCAAATGAGTCCCCTATTCCCAAGTAATTTCTCCCAGGTGAATTTCAGAGGCCTGGAAATGATAAAATTGTAAATGCTGTTATATATTAGAAGAATGAAATGAATATTATTGCCTGACAGAGTATGGTTTTGCCTGTTAGCTAGTGCTCAGAACTAATATGGTGATAGAAAAGGAGAGAATCTCATTTTTTAAGTTCCGTCAAAATAATTATTAACCAAAATTATTATAAAAGGGGATGTTTGATATTTGCAAATTGATGCAGAAATATAGAAAGAGGTAACTGCAATTCTCATGTGAATTCCTCCTACTCCAGATTGTACAATCCCACTTGAGGGCATAGTTTGACAGGTTCATGGGCAGAGTACAGATGAGCTGAAGAGAATATAATTTCTCTATTAATTCACTCAATCAATAAAGATTTAATGCAGAGCTGTCCTCTGATGATTCAGTTTAGTTTCATAAACCAGTAATACAATATCTTAACCAACATGAATCATTCCATGAGTCATGGAAATGTCCTCTAATTTAACTAATCCCACCTTGCTCTCTTGACTGTCCACTTTGTCCCCAGTCTGGGACAAAGTGTTTACCTAACTGTGCTAGGTGTCATCATCCGACAAGAGATGTGTCGACAAACAACTCATTAACAGCCTCATTAGGCAGAGATGCTCCAGCTTTCAACAAGGGAGCAAGGTATTGTTCAACTCCAAAAAGCAAACAATCAAAGTAGTTGAAAGTGCAAAGTTACAAAGTGCTTTGATCCCGCTGATTCCATATTTTTGTGTAAAAGGCAGATTAGATACATTAACATTCCCACTGAAATGGGGTGTATCCTAAAATACATATCAACATATCAGAATTATAGAATATTATAATCAAGATGAGAATTAGTTACCCCCCCAACATGAAAGGTTCCAGAAAAGGCTTTGTCATACATTGATTTAGGTGTTTATCAGTCCCTCCAAAAATTCGCAATGTTGAGCTCGCAACAATCAGTGCAAATTCAGCCAGTCCCCACGATATTTGGGTGCCCTTCCAATTTTATCCAATCACCGCAACTTTACCGCAAATTTGGTTGGTCCACCCCTGTGTGACAATGCGTATAAAAGAAAATTAGTGGCTAATGAGTTTACAAAACTGGCAGTCCCTACCCAAGTTAGAGTTCCAACCTTTCACGGTCACTTTTGGCTCCAGTAAATAAATAAAAAAAACAAAAACACATTGTGGTCTGTAGTGCAGCAAATGAGAGTAAACGATTCTGCTGCGTATCCTGTGTCCTGGTAGTACTGTTAGCACATTAGTTTAACTGGCTAGCATAATGACTGGAGTCTGAGTCTGTGCACAACTTTTTTTTTTTTTCTCCCCCATTCAAATCAAGGACATTTTTGGGGACAGCTTTTACTGGGGACAGGTTGGCCAAAGCTGAAAATTAGGGATGTTTAGTCACCCTATATTTTGTCTGTGTCTCAAATGGTTTGTGTGTGTGTGTTTGTGCACAGAAGTTAGAGTGTAAGAGGGACAATTAACAAATTTAAATGATTAATGTGAGAATAAACCAAAGTTGTGGATGTCATTATTGACTTTTACATGCAGTAGATAAAAGTAAATTGCTGTCAATGTAAAAAAATTTCCTCTGCACTTGATTTTAATATGCAAATAAAGCATATTTTGTTAGAATTGTTGAAATTCTGTGCTTTTTGGGGTTAAGGATTCAAAGAACACTTAAAACATTTATTCATAAAATCACAAGCTGATGCAATTTTTATTGAAAAAAAATAAGCCTCAAAACATTGCAACTTTTTGAAAAAGCTGGGGATTGTCACAATCTCGATTGTAAATTGGATTTTGATCAAAATGACATGATTTTGACCTTCAAAATCTGAGATGGCATAGAGGAGGTAGCCATGCCCCGAATGTCATGACAATGTCAAAAAACGGCATAGCCATCTGTGCTAAAAGGACCAAAAAAAAGGATGGACAATCTCATCAATTTGTGACCCTAAAATCTAAATGAAATTGAATCGAACATTTGGAAAATCGTGACACCCCAAAGCAAAATAGATGAGCAACAAACTTACAATGAAAGCTGTGTCTTAGAATCCTATGGGTAAATTGCACAAATGGAATAAATTAACTGGACTGGGAACACTTTTGTTTCTAAAGCTTACACACAATAGACTCAAGGGGATCAGATGCTGAACTTTTGACACAAACAGATCATTGGCCAAGCGGTTAAAGCTCATCAGAGCTTCATTACGTGAACAATGGAGACAAGCTCACAATAGCAGAGTAACACTTTCAGTGCTGTCCTTGTCCACTAGATATTATAGGGTTGGCGAACGTTTCACTATGGACTTGATCATCTCAGCTTTGGGTAAAAACATCACCTTTGTCCGTCCAGTGTATTTCATAATAAGTGGATTTATTGGCGTACCTAATGTTAAGTATTATTATATCTTTCTCTGTTTTTTGTATATTGTTTCTGTGCTGGGAAACACAGCTGTGATGGCCATAATAATATTGGATCGTAAACTGAGAACTCCTAAATATGTAGCAGTTTTTAACTTGGCATTGACAGACCTGTTGAGTAGTTCTGCTTTGGTCCCAAAGGTTCTTGATATCTTCCTGTTAAACCACCACTACATCCCCTACAACGACTGCTTGACATTCATGTTTTTCTGCTACAGCTTGCTCTCAATGCAGCCTCTTAATCTAGTAGCACTTGCTTATGACAGACTGGTGGCTATCATCTTTCCTCTTCACTATCATGTGAAGGTGACCCACAGGTTCATGTTTTCTTTGATAGCTTTTTTCTGGCTCTTTGTCATTACTGTCACACTTATTGCAGTTGGGTTGCTGACAAGACTCTCCTATTGTAAAACTGTGGTGGTTAATAGCTATTTCTGTGACCATGGCCAGATATACAAGCTGGCCTGCAATGACAGAACTCCTAACATTGTCATTGGTTCTCTGTTGCCTCTTCTTATTCTTTGGCTTCCTCTGGCATTTATTTTGGCAAGTTATTCATGTATTGGTTATGCTCTGAGTAAAGTGGCCACATTTCAGGAAAGAATGAAGGCTTTTAAAACCTGTGTAGCCCATCTGTCATTAGTTGTAATCTATTTCCTCCCAATATTAGCCACATTTATTATGAGCGCAAAGATACATCCAAATGCCAGGATCATAAACCTGTCTCTCACCTCTGTATTTCCTCCCATGTTGAACCCAATTATTTATGTTCTGCAGACACAAGAAATCAAAGTGTCGCTGAAAACATTATTGAAAATTAGAATGCAATCTAAAAGATAGCAAATAAGGTAATCAAATTAAGATAATATGACTGTTTCTGCAAATTCTGAGCTCTCTGTGTGGAACTATATGTACATACACTTTCAGTTGATTGCATAAAATAAACAAAGTACCATCTACGGCATATTACATGCTTCTATTATAAAATTATTAATAATGACATTTTTATTATAAATAATATTGAAATGAAGTAATTTTTTTTTTACCCTTATTCTTGTGTGATAACTGCAAGTATATACTGAAAATAATTTCTTGTGATCAAACAGCTTCTGTCTTCATTTGTTGTCTTGAAAGAGCCTATTATGTATTCGAATACTATATATACTGTTATTAATAATATTTTTATCATTTATATTAAGTGAATACTAGGGATCGACCGATTTATTGGCGCCGATATTCAGCATTTTGACGGTTATCGGTGCCGATATTATGCATTTTTTTTAAATCTGATGGCCGATAAGAGATCAATGTAAATTTTGTACATTTAGCATGTAAACTCCATTCATTTATTAGCTTTTGTTCTAAACGTATTGAGCCACTCGTAGTTCAATATGGTACCAATGTACATTCTTTATCGCAAAAAAAAATAAAAATCGTTGATACACTCTGCCATTAATTATCTCTGTCTCTAATTACTCACAATGTGACGTACCTGCCTGGATTTTTCCTCTCCAGAAATAAAAGCCTCTCAAAAACAGCTCACTTTAGTGGGCTGCATACTTTGTTCGAGGTGAGTTGGGATACAGCAGATCCTATCAGAAAACGTTTATCCTTTTATTAAATTTATGTCCTTCCTTCTTTGACGTCCAGGAAAACAGGGAATATCTGCGATGGACTTGGAAGAGAAAACTTCTCCCGGATTTAATAACACATTTGTTCGTCCTGTAATTTTCCAACATCCCTCATATTACTTATTACTATGTGTTTCTGTGTTTTGTCTATATCATGACTGTACTTGGGCTCTTCATACGCCTAAATATATGATTTTGTTCAACCTGGTTTTGACAGATTTGTGTGGCAGCACTGCTCTCATCCCAAAACTGTTGGACACATTTTTATTTAACAGGAGATATATTGTCTATGAGGCTTGCTTAAGTTACATGTTCTTTGTTTCGTTTTTTTTTTTTGTATGCAGTCATGGACACTTGTAACAATGGCATATGACAGATTTGTAGCAATATGCTTTCCTTTACGGTACCACAGCATAGTGACTAAACCAGCTATCATTGCAATGCTTTTATTTTCATGGTTTTTTTTAACAAGTCAAGTTGCATTTATTGTTGCACTTATTGATCGCCTTTCCTTCTGTGGATCTGTGGTGGTAAACAGCTTTTTCTGTGATCATGGACCAGTGTATCAACTGGCCTGTAATGACACATCTTTAAATAAAATAATGGCATATGTAGCTTTTCTTCTAGCCATCTGCTTTCCTCTTATATTGATAGCGATCACATACATTTCCATTTCCATAGCTCTGAGCAGGATAGCATCAGCAGAGGAACATCTAAAAGCTCTGAAAACATGTAGTTCTCACCTGATCCTTGTTGCTATTTTCTTTCTGCCAATTTTTGGCACCAACATAGCTGCAGTGACGTCCTACATTCACCCTAATGCCAGGATCGTAAACTCCTCTTTGACACACACCATACCAGCTTTGCTCAATCCGATTGTGTACTCTTTGAAGACAGAGGAAGTGTTGAACTCCATGAGGAGGCTTTGCAAACAAAATAGGATTACCAATATAACCTTGTCCAAAAAGGTTAACAGTTTATCACTGCTGCCTTGACACAGCACAGTGTTATATTTGCATAATTGTTGTTATCATGCAGCAATAACCAGAAGGACTGGATGATATGAGCAAAATTTATACCACAATATGTTTCTCGGTTTCAGTTGATGCGATATAATTCCAATATGAACACTTAGAACTGATGTCTGTAGCTACAAACTTCTGAAAATTTGTTTGCAAAGTCTATAATATGTTCTTGTATAAAATTAGATAATATTTTATACTTTACAAAGCAATCAATGTTCACCTTTCATTTGTATTCAGCCTTGATATAAACACAAGAAGTATGGCATCAGCGTCAAACAAAGAAAAACCTCGGCTTTGCCAATAGTAATATCTTGAAACTAACTTTACACTATGGAATAGGCCGATTATCTTATTCTTGTGTAAATGGATCGTAGCAAAACTGCTAAGGCAATGATAAAGAATATGAAAAGTGCTCAGGGTTGCTTCAGAATACAAGGCCAAAGAGTGAACAACATTAAAAAGATATATATATTCTCCGTCAAAGTTTGCGGCTCATTGAAGCTCCCGAAGTTTATTCGATCTTTGATAGCCGAACGACTTCCACACAACTGAATTATTCACTTCTCTCTTATAAACTACTTTGTCTGCTTTGACTTGTGGAAGCTCAGTCACATTAGTATTGCTTTCAGGGGTCACATTTAGCAGCTCACACTTATCGCTTCAGAGCCTACTGAGCACTGGCTGCAGGCCTGTGGTGTACCTCATGATGCACCAACTAAGCCTGTTGTATCTACTCTTTTAGCTTGTTGTGAATGCAATGAAGCTACTTCAGCAACCTGTAATTAATGTCAGTTTTGACAGATGCTGTAAATTATGTATATCAACAAATTGGATACTGCTTTGAAAACCATATCACTGTTAATGAAAGATTTTCTATTGCATTATATATTGATATTGAATCATTGTCCAGCCCTATGAACAGTACAACTTTTACTTTTAGCTTTTGGCTGTTATGTGAAGTCTTGTAACTTGGTGTATTTTACTGTTGCAGGAGACAGCAAGTCTTTGTATTTATCAAAATGGCGGTTATATGAGGAAAATAAACCTGATCCAACCAGTCACTTTTCATTTATATACGTTCATTATTTGAGAAATGCATTTCTTGTAGGGAGCCAACAATTCCATGGTGATTGATATTGATAAGGTGATTGCTGCATGCTTGTATAATCGTCTTTTAATATGTACAGTTGACAAATAGATGGGTTGTCACTGTTTTCATTATATAACAAAATTAGATGCACCAGGAAAAAAAGTGAAAAGTGAAAAGAGGGGAACAAAAGATAAACACGTGTGAAACATAAACCCACACCCCCCAGTGGTTTGATAGTCCATGATGGTTTGCTGACTTTCTTTGTTGTAGGCCAAAGAGGTACCAACAAAATAAAGTATTAAACACAAAGACATAACAGTCCAGACTGTCAGTGGTTGCCAATGGTTCCCCCAGTCAAAGGAGGGGGTCTTTCTCTTTCTTCAAGACTGTTGTGAAAACTCATCTCTTCTGAGAGCATCAATTAATAAGCAGATGGTGTGTACTTTTCTGTTCGATCTTGCACAAAAAACAAGCAAACAGAAAAAGACGTATTAAGCACTTACATTAAGTAGCTTTCTACCAGACTGAAGCTTTAGTGATGACCCTCACTTCTCAGTCCATTAGATTAAAGTTTCAGGCACACTAGCAAATGTAAAAGTTGTTACTTTTCAACTTGATGGGAACATGGATTCTTGTAGAGGATTTCATGGAAATCCAGCTTAATTTTGTTGAAATATTTTCCTATCTATTCAATATGGACAGAAGTGGTTGACTTTCACGTAGAACAACATTGATGTCTATAGAAATAGTTAAAAACAACTCAGTTATTAATCTCTTGCTTCACATATGCGGTAACAGATTTTTTTTTACAGTTTGTTAGTCGGCATTTAACAGAGAATCCAGTATCTTGGCAACTACACTAAACTCAATTCATTACATCGGCACATTAACGACAAAATCGAATAGACAGTCACACATTAGTGGGCAGCACGGCGGCGTACTGGTTAGTGCTGTTGCCACAATAAGACGGTCACGGGTTCAGTTCCCAGGCCTGGGGCCTTTCTGTGTGGCGTTTGCATGTTCTCCCTGTGCTTGTGTGGGTTTCCTCTGGGTACTCCGGTTTCCTCCCACCATCCGAACACATGCATGTTTGGGTTAATTGGTGACTCTAAATTGTCTGTAGGTCTGAGTATGAGTGTGAGTGGTTGTTAGTCTCTGTATGTTGGCCGTGTGATGGACTGGTGACCTGTCCAGGGTGACCCCGCCCTCACCCAGTGTGAGCTGGGATTGGATCCAGCACCCCCCGCAACCTGGAAACGGATAAACAGTTGAAGATGAATGAATGAATGAATGAGTCACACATTAGTGTAATTTTTT
Organism: Remorina albescens; assembly: GCA_034769265.1. Classification (NCBI taxonomy): domain Eukaryota; kingdom Metazoa; phylum Chordata; class Actinopteri; order Carangiformes; family Echeneidae; genus Remorina; species Remorina albescens. Next base: position 5,779,923 of record CM068490.1, read on the forward strand.
CCTGACCATGTGACACAACACCTTCATTTATATTGTATAGTATAAATGGCAGTTCACAGACGACTCTCTTTATTGAACAGCACACTTGACATTGTCTGAGGTGAGGTTGGTTACAATGGATTCTTTTAAGAATCTGTCACACTTTTATTATATGTAAATTAATGTTATAACTTGTTATTTCCTTTTTTGCATCCAGGAAAACAGAGAATATCTGTAATGGGCTCAGAGGAGACAACTTCTCCCGGATTTAATAACACATTTGTTCGTCCTGTAAATTTCTATCTCAGTGGATTTTCCAACATCCCTCATATTACTTATTACTATGTGTTTCTGTGTTTTGTCTATATCATGACTGTCCTTGGGAATGGCCTGCTTCTCTCAGTTATCTACTTGGTCAAGACTCTTCATACGCCTAAATACATGATTGTGTTCAACCTGGCTTTGACAGATTTGTGTGGCAGCACTGCTCTCATCCCAAAACTGTTGGACACATTTTTATTTAACAGGAGATATATTGTCTATGAGGCTTGCTTAAGTTACATGTTCTTTGTTTCATTCTTTGCTGGCTTGCAGTCATGGACACTTGTAACAATGGCATATGACAGATTTGTAGCAATATGCTTTCCTTTACGGTACCACAGCATAGTGACTAAACCAGCTTTCATTGCAATGCTTTTATTTTCATGGTTTTTTCTAACAAGTCAAGTTGCATTTATTGTTGCACTTATTGATCGCCTTTCCTTCTGTGGATCTGTGGTGGTAAACAGCTTTTTCTGTGATCATGGACCAGTGTATCAACTGGCCTGTAATGACACATCTTTAAATAAAATAATGGCATATGTAGCTTTTCTTCTAGCCATCTGCTTTCCTCTTATATTGATAGCGATCACATACATTTCCATTTCCATAGCTCTGAGCAGGATAGCATCAGCAGAGGAACATCTAAAAGCTCTGAAAACATGTAGTTCTCACCTGATCCTTGTTGCTATTTTCTTTCTGCCAATTTTTGGCACCAACATAGCTGCAGTGACGTCCTACATTCACCCTAATGCCAGGATCGTAAACTCCTCTTTGACACACACCATACCAGCTTTGCTCAATCCGATTGTGTACTCTTTGAAGACAGAGGAAGTGTTGAACTCCATGAGGAGGCTGTACAAACAAAGTAGACTTACAAATATAATATTATCAAGAAAGCTCAACCCTTTATCACGGTGGTACTGACAAATATGTAAGTGTTGTTAATATATTCAGATACATGTAAAAACTAGAGAAAAATCTCTAATTGCACTTTAGTAATGTCACCATAATCTCCCATGCAATATGAAATTCTGGATTTTCAGATGTTACCTATTTACACTGTAAATGTTGATGTCATACACTGAATAAAATAGAAACATATTTGAAACCTCCCCCCACCAACAGCTTCTATTGCTCTTTACTGATCAGACTTTAAGAGTTTCTACAGTCTAAAAGAGTATGATACAACGACCAAGTCAAGATCTCCTTAGTGGGAGTTGCCAATAACAGTAACTACTTCTTTTGAATTTCACAGTGCTTAATCATTTGTATGTGTATGTGTGTGTGTGTGTGTACACAGTGCGGTCCTAACATCTGAGACTAATTTCCCATGACAGTCAATGAGAAAGTGGTTTCAAACTCAGTGTCTGTTTAGGTCAAAACTGTTTACAGCATGTAAACTTATTGTTCGTTAAGTTTCCAAGTGTGAATTTGAATAAACTCTGGATGTAATTTACTGGTTTGTTTCTCACCTTGGATGATGTTTTAATGCATTAAAATACTACTGGATATCAGGCCTGGCAATGACGCATCTTTAAATAACGTAATGGCATATGTTGGTTTCACTCTAGTCAACTCTTTATTATGGCTGTATTGACACATTAGTAGAATGTTGCAATGGCATGATTGTATTTGATGACTTTTTAATAATGTCCCAATAATAAATACTGTAGTTTTACTCCTAAGTTGTGGATGTAATGTGAATCCTTATATGTTATATGAAAGCAGTTAAACAGAAAGTTGATCCATGTGTTTTCAGAGTGCATGCAACTAAAAAGGTTAACAGTATTTCACAGGTAGGACCTGAGATAGAAAAAAAAAAACTGCCATGAGGTGTTGCAGGCCTTGGAAGGTTTTCAGATTCTGCCTATGGTCATAGTTAACACTATACTTGTCTCAGCTTGAGCGGTCGATCTAGGGAGAGCAAGCTGGGCAATTTCTGTTGATTATCTTCAAGTTCAAGGTTTCTTTATTAGTACCCGTAAGTAAATTTGTTATACAGACAGGTCTCAGCAGTCCAGAGAAACAAAAAGAAAAAAAGGACATTAGAACCCTCAGGACATCAAAGGACACACCATCAGACAGATATCACATTTGGTACAACATCTATCTTTTCAGTCAGCAAAACTGATTCAAATCTCAAATTCCAAATTGTCAATATCAGAGGTTTTACTCTAAAAGTCAGTGAAGAATGATTTAGGGCGTGAGAGACTGCACTCAGCTCTTGAGAGGACCCTTGGCATCTAAATATACCAGATACCCCTCCCTATCCTCAGGCTTTACACTTTTTTTTTTTTTTTTAATAGAATATTATTACCAGATACTGATGGTTGGTAAACTGTCTTTACTTCTTAAAAACACATCATATTTTTAATGTGATGTGCCCTAAGCTTAAGTTATTAAGAATTTCATCTAAGGTGGTCCCCTTTTTAACTTTTCAAACCAATAAACTTTCATCTCAACCCTGTCAGTTATGGTTCTGGTTCATGGAAAGCATAATTGGACAGGGGATGAAAATGTACACATAATTAGTAATATTAATTCTCTAGAAGGAGAACTGTCTGATTATTTCTCTCATCTGCATGGCAGGCAGTAGACCTGTGATTCAAATGTTGCAGATGATCATTTAGTCCTGGCACAGATACACAATCGTCACTCTTTGCAGAGCTTGCACTGTCGACTTATCCCCACTAGAGGGCAGGATTTAATCATAATGCCAGTCTCTAATGTGTATCCACCACTGTACTCTGAATGGCTGCACCTCAACCCTGAAGGGTTACAAGTTTCCCAAAGTATTACATCTACTGCAGTGCATTATATTACACAACTCTCAAATACTATTCTTTATGGTCAAGAAATTTGGAAGGTGATACTTTCATGTCATCATCATGAATTACAGCACATTTTCCAACACATTTATAATGGAGTTATTTTATTCAGAAACAATGGAAATCAATGAAATAATTTAGATAAGAAAAAACCCTTTATATTAATTTAAGTGTCCCTTGGTAATATATTATGACTAGGACCAAAGCTCTGGCTGTCATTAAAAATGGAAGGGCACATTTTTCTTTCTTTTGAAAAGCTATCAAAAGTTTGCTGTTACAATTTTATTTTTTCTAATCAGTGTCAATGCCCTGGTTTTAATCTCTTTAGTTTTTAAAGAGTATACAATCGGATTGATGCAGGGTGGGAGGCAAGAAGCCAGTGACAGACTAAGCACACGCTGGTCCGGGTCAATGAGATGCAGATAAAACCCAATGATAAAAATCGTGAAGAGAGGAAGGTAAAATACAGCAACCAGAATCAGATGCTCAACACAAGTTGCCAAAGCTTTCACTCGACTGTCCAAAGATTTCATCCTGAAGACTTGCACAAGGATGGTGACGTAAGACAGAATAATAAAGGTAAACGGTCCTCCAAGGAGCATCACAGTGAGAAAAGAAGCTGCAAACCAGTGCATTGAGTAATCATTACAGGCGAGTCTGAACACAGGCGCATAGTCACAGAAATAACTGAACACTTGGAGAGAATTACAAAAAGACAGTTGAGTCATTATACCTGTTGTGAATGCTGTTACTCCCAGAGCAAATGTCCAAGTCAAGCTGACAATACAAGACATACTCCTCACTGTGTTGATGGAGTTTTGATGCAGAGGGAAACATATTGCAATCAATCTGTCGTATGCAAGTATAGCAAGTGCATATGACTCCAATGATACAAATGAGTAATATACATACATTTGTACTAGGCATAAGTTGAATGGAATGAAATTGTCCTTTGCAAGAAATATCTTTATCATGCCGGGAATAGTACAAGTATTCAAAATTACATCAATTACTGCCAGGTTGACCACAGCCAGAAATTTAGGGGTGTGTAAACAATGATTTAAGACAATTATGCAGATCACCAAACTATTAAACACCACTGTAACCACATAGACAAATGCTAGGAAGATGAAGTAGATGCCCACATAGGGAAACGTCTCAAATCCAATGATATAGAAACCTGGAGGATGAATGATGACAGAATCATTTACAACAGTCCTGAAAAAAGACATAGTTGAACACAGACTGTGTTCTGGTGTACAGCCTCTTTCTAAAGAACAGGGAGTCACATCATATTGCACATTAGACCCATACCCAATTCCTTGGTCAGGATTGTTTGGCAGCAAGTCTATTTCATTCTGCATCCAAACGCAGCAGCCCTGTCAGACTCGAAGGCCAAGGACAGTACAACATATACTTTCTTCATTGATCCCCAGAGACAAAGTTTTCCTCTTATGCAGCGAAACTCATTTGTAGTAGCTTGTTAGTGATGTTGATTTGATCCATGGAGAGCATACTTTGACTAAATATCTAAACATGATTCTGAATAATTAGTGAGGATTCATTGTGTTGAGGTTTATGAGCGTGGCTGGAATGCATAATTATAATCGTAGAGTAAATTTACAATTACTAACCTGACATGAAAAATGAATAAGCACACTCAATTCAACACCATCTGCCCTAAATGACAAAGACAGGACTATGTAGCTGCTTAAACTTTATTTTCATTAGTATTAATTCAATTAGGTACAGTCTTGTGATTCATCCACTCCAGCTACTGTGTTTGTGTGTGTGTTTAGCTTGGTGTAGACTGAGTGGAGGCTGCCTGCTGCTTCATTAGCTGTTCTTTCCTGGCTTTTTGGAAAGTCATCATGCAGTCTTTGAAAGCCTGGACCTGTTTTTGGCATGCTCGCCAGTCCTGATGTTCAGCCATGCACTCCTGAACAGCATAGTGTAGCTCAGTGCAGCCAGTGCGAAAAATCATCTGTTCAACTGGGTCATCTTCATCATCTGTCCGTCTGCGCTCATGGGGCGAGTGGGATGCCATCTTGTTCACATGCACCGTGCAGCCTCCGAGACTCTGCTCGGGAAAACACGAGATGTTATTTTTCAACAAGTGATTCTGTCTGATTAACAACCGCACATAGTAGGTCGGTGCCCCTTCAACAGCGTTTTGATAAGTCAGTGTTATACATATCAGAAAGTCCTTTTGTTTGGGGAAAAAATTGGTCGTTTTATTGATGATACCTCTATTTGAGTGTATTGAAAATCAGGTGTTTGCAATATAGACATCTCTAAATTGCAACAGCAGACAAAATGAGCTTTATCAGTTTCTACATTTAAGTGCTCGTGTTAGATTACAATGAAATAAGTGAAACGTCATTTTGATGTGGTAATTTTAGTCATAACAGTAAATAAATCAAGACTAATTGATGAAGCTAATCAATAACAAGCTGGTTTGTACTTTCACTTTGGTGCAAAGGCGGAACTTTAACTTGTAATGTACATTTCTAAAAAACTGCAGTTTAAATACTTTTATTTCCTACTCCGACTGGCGGACACTCCACACTATTGTTTTCCCAGACCGACATTACACATGTTGTCCCTGTCCGTCTGTACTGTCCCACCTGATTATTATGTCCGTCTCTGGACTCTGTCCATCGAGTTGTTAACGTGAAGTTCACAATCAGTCACGCCGTCAATGTTACGGTGACTGGGGGACACATTTCAGCAGAGCACCAAGGTGTTGCCGTAAAATACCTCCGTCCATACAAACATCTGTTCCGCTTCACGGTGAAGGTGACTGAGGTGGAAGATGATGTTTTTTACTTGTATCTTTAACTGAAGTCACACATTTAACATCAATCACTGCCTTTAGTGTTTGTGGAGTGAAATACGATTAAATGTTTTAGAAGACATTTGAAGACAAATGTTGAATTCAACTGTAAGAGTGAAATAATGCCATTAGATACATTGTGCTTACAATCTGGTATTGCCATTGTGGTGATTGTGATTGCAAGTGAATACAACATGCTTGGGTAGTACAATTTAAACCATATTTGAAATATACAAGGAATATTTGTTGGATTACAAAATATGTTATATAATTTGTGGTTAAGTTTATATATTGCTAATATACACCATCTGTCATTTCCCAGTGAAATGAAGTAACAAAACATGTATCTCAGAAGGGAATGTACTGAACATCAGATGTCTCACTTAAAAACAAATCTGTCACACATTTTATTCATTTTCAATCAAAATTTTATAAAATGACTAAATTTAGACATAGTAATTATTTAAGAAGGAAGAGTCATATATTGCTACTGTTACTTTGATAAGCTAGTGAATTTATCAAACGATAACACTATGACTATTTTTGTTAAGCTTAAATGAGAACTTGCAAATCGTTATGTGAACTGTAAACTGTGAACATGTACATGAACATGTCAGTAACACATGACAATTGCATAATATTCTTTGTGGATTAATTCATCATGGAACAGGTCATACTGAGCCAAAACAACATGACTCTAATGAACTCAATTAGTGAAGCTGTCACCAGAGGACTTTAGTTAATGACCTTGTTTTTAAACAAACTAATTTTATTGTATAAACTTCATCTTAATTATTCTCAATTGTACTTTTTAGGAATAAAACAGTTAAAAATGGAGGGAATTAAGTGTGAGTGCACACTAATGCTCTTGTGAGTTCTTACACATTAGACTTGCTTTTAAAGAGCCTCAAGAGAAAGGATAGAAATCTTTGAATTGTATATGTATAATGTATAATTTTCTCTGACATGCCATCATTTTTAAGTGTGTGTGTCCTTTCATCTTCCTGAACAACCTCAGTGGGTGTCTTTTAGAGATCTTTGACCTTTTGGTTTGATTCGTCTAAACCATTGTTTTTCTGAACACTGCATACAAACTGGAAGTAAACACTCCTGTTTATATTAATCCATGCTATGTTTATAGACATGTGATTCAAATGTCCCTTCCAATCTGATATAATGTGGTAACAAATCACTGTCTCTCTATACCTGAGCCCTTTTTTCTCTAGACCTCAGTATAATTATACTGATGTTCCCCCTCACCCATTGTATAATGAAGTTCTTTATCTCCTTTAAACTTACAACAAAATTAATACTTAAACTTAAAAGTACAACTCAACTTTATTTATACAGCACCTTTCATACAAACATGTAGCCCGAAGTACTTCATAGAGCAGAATTAAAACAACAGAGAAACAAAATGATACATTATACAGATTTACTAAGATTAGATTACTTAACTAAGGAGACATTAGTTTAGGAAAATTAGATTACATATTACTAAAACTAAGCAAACAAAACAAAAAAATATAAATGAAAATGATATTTGAGTATAAGTACCAAGATATTTCAGAGTTCCATTATGAAATGTACAAACATAATAACACACAAAATAACACACAATATAATATATAAATCCAAGAAAACATGTGCCCATAAATATTAACTTGTTGAGAGAGGAGTGTTCTGATGATGGTACATCTGCAAACAAATCCATATGAGGGAACAACAGGTAGTGTGCAAAGGTGTTGAAACTTTTTTCTTTTTTTATAGTTAAAATAAGTTCAATTTTGTCTCAACACACACACACACACACATACTCATATATACACAATCATGATGGTTTCCAATCAGTTCTCCAGACAGTTTTTGTTGTCAAGGGGTTTATTTTCATTCTCCAGATAAGTGCCAGGGCTCTCTTTTTGATCTCCTTTGTTTTCAAGGAATATACAATAGGATTAACGCAGGGGGGGGATGCAAGAAGCCAGTGACAGGCTCAGCACATGCTGGTCTGGATCAATGGCCCGTATGAAGAGCCCAATGATGTAAATGCTAAATATTGGAATAAAAAATACAGCAACCAGAATGAGGTGCTCAATGCAAGTGGCAAAGGCTTTCATCCGACTGTTTACTGATTTCATCTGGAACACAGTCACTGTGATGAAGAGATAGGACAGAATAATAAAAACAAAGGGGCCCATCAGATTGCCCACAGAGGCTGAAGCCACAGACCACTGCAATGAGTAATCATTACAGGCGAGTCTAAACACAGCCGCATAATCACAAAAATAACTGAACACTCTGAGAGAATTACAAAAAGACAGCCAAGTCATGATTACCGTACTATAAGCCAGTAATCCCAGACAATACATCCAAGTCATGCCTATAATACAAGACATGATCAGCAGTGTATTTAATAGGTTCTGATGGAAAGGGAAACATATCGCAATGAGCCTGTCATAGGCAAGCACACCAAGAGCAAATGACTCCAGGGCTAGAAAAGCGTAGTGGACATACATTTGTAATAGACACAGGTTGAATGGAACAAAGTTGTCCTTAAAGAGGAATGTCTTAATCATGCTGGGAATAGTGCTTGTATTCAACATTACATCAATAATTGCAAGGTTGATGACAGCCAGAAACTTTGGAGTGTGCAATCTGTGGTCATTGGCAACTATGTACGTCAATATAATTATATTATTATATTAAACACCACTGTGACAACATAGACGAATGTTAGAAAGATGATGTAGACACTGATGTAGGGAACCGTCTCAAATCCAATGATATAGAAGCCAGGAGGATGAATGATGACAGAGTCGTTTAAAGACATAGCTGAACCTCACAGAGTGTGGGCAGTCTCTGGATCACTGTGTGTGAAATATCTCCAGTCTGAACCAGAGGAAGGAATATTACATCTTATCGCTTAACACACCACTATCTCCAATCTCAAACTTCAAACACATAATGCATTCAAGTCATGAAAAGCCTGTTTTCTAATCCTAACTGACAAATTAGATGAATAGAAGTCAAAAACACCATACAGTATCACACCTCTGCACATCTGTTTTGTGATCATAATACGTGCTGTGACTCCGTTTGATGGTGACACTGGTAGCAGTTATTGGCTGTCTGCACGTCTGACCTGTTCAGAGTGGAAAATATACTTTCTTCGCTCATCTCTAGAGATAACCTTCATCTCAAGGATATCAAATACAAATGTACAGTAATGAGCAGAACCCTGTCGCTGAAGTTTAAGATTTATCCACTGAGAGCAGTGTGTTGTCCCTCGTCTGATAATTATTTCGGTCAATCTCTCTTTATGTCAACGTTTTACACTCCAGTGTTGTATGTACTTGAATTGTTTGACTCATGCTTTCATCAGCAGGTCCATCACAAAAATCGATTCCTTTGAGACTGGTTGCAATTACTCATAGTCCAGTTTCATTCAAGTCTGTAGAAATATTAAAGACTTAATACACCTTTTATTCCACAAGACAACATAAAAAAAATCTGATTATTGTCTGCCCTTAAGTCCATGTATTAAAAGACCAATGGATCCAGTTGGGAGTAAAGACGTTCTCATTTTGTGTTTTGAATGTTGGATGTTTGCTGACCCTTCTGTTTATGTCTGCTTGTGACTTTTCATAATCTGGATTTAAGTGAACAAACATAGGAACATAAAATAGATGTTGATTTGTTCCTGACATCTTCTCAGGATAAACAGATTCCTGACTAGGTGGCCAGTTTGACCAGGACAGTGCAGTCAAAGGTAGATCAAACTCTGTCGTTGTGGTTTTAGGTTAATATGTAAAGTTGGTATTTCACTCTGAAATATTTCAAATCTTGTAACTATGTTAATATTGGCAGATAATTTTTCACTTGGTCCATTTACAACATGTTATGAACATCTTTGTGCCCCACATAGAAACTGACTTTTTTGCTGGTGATGTCCTCACTTTTATAGGCTTTTTAAGATCTGCTCAGAAGCCTCTTGACCACTGAGATGTTAGAATTAATCCAACGGAAACTAAAATTTGTTTTGATCATGAGAATAAACATGATAGACCCTAAGGTAGAACCCAGGAGTGTGATCAGCTCTAGGATATTTTATTGCTGCTGCTAATTTGGGATGTTATAAAGTGAGTAACAAAGACAATATGATGACATGACTGATCTACCATTCTCCCTCAGGAAACATTTGTCATCAAGCATGTCATATCAACCTCAGACAAGACAGACTTATGTTGCATTTGACCATCCAAAGACCTCCGAAGGATGAATAATTCTGCCTGTAGCAAACAACCCTAGCTATTTGAATTTTAGTTGGTCGCACCTGTATCTATTAGAAGGTCTCCTATTTGCAGAGTTGGTGGCTAATGGATGAGAAATTGGGGCCACTGTGCACTACTAGCTTTTTTCATACCTCTTATGAAATAATGTGTCTGAATATGAAACTGTACCAACTTTATTTGATTTTATATGGAATCATCTTGATATATAATATGGTACATCCAGGGTATCAATCACTGATTACTGCTCTGAAGTTTACTGTCACAACAATAAGCTCACATGTTGATGCACCATATCTATCCATGGTCTCCCATAATCAACCATGACTAATGAAAATATAATATTCATAGACTGTCACTATAATGACATTGACAATGAATTGAAGTCCCCAATGTGGCCTTTATCACCAAACAGGATACCATGACCTCAGACAAAAGGTTCCCTGCTGCCTCTTTGGCTCCTGGGAACTCTGCTAATGAGCCCTATTTGTGATTTCATTACCAAAGGGTGCTGGCTAATGACCTTGCCTGTAACATACAATCCTTTTGCTGTTCAGATTTAAGCCTAATTAATCTCATCTGCATCCATTAGGAGGTTTTGCACTCTTGCAATTAAAAGTATTGTGATGGGAATGGGATGTACAGTGCCATTAGATTCATTAGTGTTCTTGAACAGCTCAAGTAATCATCTAATTGACTGATAGTCACCTCCTCTCTGAAGGGCTCGCTGTCCCTATATACCCGTTCTGAAGTCACCTTTCTGTAATTGGTTGGTTAAGTGTGACAACCAATGAACTTTAGATGCAATTAAACTTCAGATTGTCTGCTGTGTTTGCACTGGACCCACACAAGGTACTGCAGAGACATGAAAATGGATTCACAGGAGAGTTGGCTAAAGGTCATGAGACATCATCAGGTTGCTTGTGGACAGCACCGGGGCCTTCATCATCCTTCTAAACAAGAACAAAAAAAGAAATGTTGCTTGTAATAGTGTCCTAGGGACAGCAGTGAATGAATAAATGCTACATGATTAGTATTTAAAGAGAACTGTGGGATATCAGAAATATTCACAGCAGGGCAATATTCACATTAAGTAAATACTGGTGGCAACAAAACTGATGTATAACTATTCTAGATGTCAGTGGCTTGCTATTAGTTAAGAGGTTGGTGTAGGGGAGTGAACATAAGAACCTTGAGCTTGGGATCTTAAGATTTTTACGATTAGGAATGCACAAATACAACTTTTTTCTCAAGAACAGTACTCATCTGATTCCTGTGCTTAATAATCAATGGTCCTCTCTTTGTGGAAGATAATGTGTGGGAACCTCTATGTTGCTTTTGATCTAAATAGTGAGGCAGTGGCCTGTAGTGACAGGGCAAAATGTAAATGGTAGCAGAAGCAATAATTGTTTTAACTGACACAGGCAAAGTATAATCACTATATTTAATTTCGGCCCAACTGGCTGATAGGGAGGTTTTAGGGTTTAAGGAATGGTTAGCTAACAAATGGCATGTGCATTAAAGTTTCTTTTTAATTTTTTGTCTCTGATATATTGACAGTCCCACTGTCCCATCTATTTCTAATGAATGAGGTTAAAGTTTAATTAGGCCAAATGTTCACCAGTACAGAATTTGTTTGTTTACAGGGAAAGTCTTTAAGCGTCATTCCCAAGGGATGCCATCAGAGCTGAAGCTCATTAGAGAGACTCTTAGGAGTTTGGTCATCATGTCTTTCCTTGATTATAAAATGAATGTCAGTTGTAAATTCCAAGAAGAACTCATGAAGTTGTCAACCTACCACACACCATAAAATATAAATAAATCTAAGACAAGGTAATGAATAATGATGAAAATTTATGTCTTCTGAATTGTAATTGTATTGTATTTTCTGGCCAATCTATCTTTTAATCGTGCACTGACTTTGGCAAACTTGTAGCACAGGGGCAAATAGGTTGGACTTCAATTTATGCAGAGTAAAAATAAATGACTGGACAGGAGGCTCCTGATAAAGCGCGGCAGAGACACCCTCTTTGAATTGATATGAGTGGAGAGAGGAGCTCTAACAGCAGATTTAAAGACTTGAGAGTGTGGCTGAAACAGCTGGCCGTGGGCTCGATGGGAGGCTGTCAAAAACAGAGGCAGTTTTTAATTTTTCAAATATAGTTTTACCCCAAATCAATCTTTTTTTCTTTTTTTCTTACACATTAAAGTTTTAAGAGTAACATAACAGCAAACTTGGGCTCTGCTGCTATGATTTATGGCGGTGCCTAAAGTATCTAATCTACATTCCTCTTATCCTGACTTTGATTTATGATTCTTTTCATTTCAAGCCAATGGATGTAGAATGAGCACTTGCGTTCTCACTACAGTGATGCTGCGAAATTAATTAGTAAAACATAAAATATAATGAACTTTCTTAAAGGAAATGGCTGTCAGTTTTGCACGCTGCAACACACTTTACTCTTCCATGCCTCCACTCACCATATTAGTGTAGCTGTTTTTTACCTGACACTGTTACCCTTGACCTTGAAGATAAACTGTGAATTAACATAAACTATGTCATTACTGGGGTTTCTTCAGGTTTTTTCACTCATTTTTCTTATCTGAAAATTATAGGAGGGCATGATATTAATCTTAGTGGCAACACAGCCATAGTGTTTTGAGTTACCATAAAGCAATGACATTTATGGATGAAATACCCATAATTATAGTCTTCACTACGTGAGTTAATTCAATATGTAACATATTATAATACGTCATTGATTCCTTATCTTTCTCCTTGATTATCGGGATTGCCTTTAGTGGCCTAAGGGAGCTAAAGGGTTTGACAAAATCATTCATAATGTGTGGAGGCACTGGCCAAGAAGCCAAAAATAATCAGGGGTCATTATTTAATTTTGAATTTAATTTGGACACACTATAAAGACAGATGGCTAGTCATGCATGTGATCTGGGAAATGCCATATGCAATGTTGTCAAGTTTAAGGTTTGTAAAGAGAACAATGAGAAAAGCTCACATGCTGGTGGAGTTATGAGCATTGATTATAATCCATAAAAAAGTTAGATCCTCTAAAAGTTGTTCTGTAACTCTCAGGCTGTTTCAGTGGACCACAGACCAAACACATGGACTCCTTGGCAGCTTACTTGTTGTGATGTTCAGCTTTCGTTGGGACAATAAAAACCATTTCGACTGAACTCAGATGTACCTCCTGTCGCTTTTGGCTGTAGTTTGTGGATACTGCTCAGTTAGCGAGGTGACCAAATGTTATTCAAGCATTGACATTTCTGTGATAGCTCCACCATGTGGCCGACAAGGATGATTAGCTTCCTCTGTAAACATTTTCAGCACTTTTTCCAACCTGAAAAAACACAACAGGGTCCTTCAGCATCATGCTGCTTGTAACAATAACAACTCCAGGCAGCCATAAAATTTGTGAGTGGATTGTGAGCGAGGCTGCCTGTGGTACATCTACAGATAAAACAGTGTGACCTTGCCTGACACTCACAGAAGGGCAGAGCTGACAATTTGTGCAGCTGCTTTGTAGCCAATTGGGCAGAAGAGGGCAGTAGCTCACTGACTGAAATTGAGAAGGACATGAAGGTGCAAAAGGGCAGCATGATGGCATGGTGCTTTGTGTTGTTGCCTCACAGCAGTAGGTGAAGGATTTGGTTCCTGGGCCTGGGGCCTTTCTGTGTGGAGTTTGCATGTTCTCCCTGTGCCTGCGTGAGTTTCCTCTGTGTACTCTGGTAGCCTCCTACCGTCCAAAGACATGCATGTTTAGGTCAAATGGTGAAAATGCCTGTAGGGCTGAGTGTGAGAGTGAGTGGTTGTTGGTCTCTATGTGTTGTTCCCTGTGATGGACTGGCGACCTATCCAGAGTATACCCTGCCCTCGCCCAATTTGAGCTGGGATTGGCTCCACCACCCGCTGCAACCCAGAAACGGATAAGCGGTAGAAAATGAATGAATGCAAGTGCAAAAGTTGTGCCAAAAAACCGATTCATATAAGAATCGCGATACTCATTTGCTATGATTCAAAATCGATTTGGACTCATTTTGGTTTTTACCTAGAGCCCTATAAAATCTGTTTTATTTTTTCCCAAATTCCGTTAAAATTTTTCCCATATTGCTTTTTTTTTTTTTTGGGCTTTTAATTTTTTGATAATTCTGTTGAGTCTGTGGTCTAGTGTGATCTGGTCTAGTCTCTACTCTCTACAGGGGTCCGGTCACTGGTGTGGTCTGGTCTAGTCTCTGGGGAAGTCCCGTCTCTGGTCTAGTCTGGTCTGGTCCGGTCTAGTCTCTGGGGGGTCCAGTGTCTCGTCCATTCTGGTCTGGTCTCTACTCTCTGCAGGGGTCCGGTCTCTGGTCTGGTCTAGTCCCCAGGGAGGTCCTGTCTCTGGTCTGGTTTAGTCTAGTCTCTGGAGGGGTCCGGTGTCTCGTCTCGTCTAGTCTGGTCTGATCTGGTCTACTCTCTGCTCTCTGCAGGGGTCCGGTCTCTGGTCTGGTCTAGTCTAGTCTCGGGAGGCGTCCGGTCTCTGGTCTGGTCTAGTCTCTGGGGAGGTCCCATCTCTTGTCTGGTCTGGTCTGGTGTGGTTCCGGTCCGGTCTAGTCTCTGGACCTCTGCAGGGGTCTGGTCTCTAGTCTGGTCTAGTCTGGTTCCTTGCTGTAGCCCAGTCCATCACTCGTTACAAACTAACCAATTAACATAGACATGTTCAGGTGCCCCCACTGGGAATCGAACCGCGCCCTTCTTATTGCGGGCGACAGCATCGCCCAAGTCACCACATTCATTCATTCATTCATTCATTCATTCATTCATTCATTTATTTATTCTTTCTTTATAAAGAGACACTTTTATTTTTGTTACTTAAGCAATATGTGATATTGCTTTTATGCAACAGTTGCAACGAATCGTACCCCCAAAAATTGGAATCGAATCAAATCGTGAGATAGTAAAAGATTCCCACCTCTAGTTCACATGTTGGTTGACCTATTGGATTAAGTTTGTGCTCTTCTTGACATCCCATAATATTGGAGCTGTGTTCTGTTATTATAAACACAATCTATATCTATTAAATCAAATCTATATAAATCAGAATATTTTGGCCGTATATGTAAGGGTAGTAAAAACGTCAAACTATTTTGGCATAGCTGTGACGTCCACATGGGTTTTCAAATTCATAGAGATATATATTTTCCAACTGAGAAATGGGAAGAGCCTTAAACTATAAAGACATGGCCTGCAGCTGCAAGTTGAAATTCAGGTTGGCTTTAGACTGGAGTGAGCAGAGAGAGCTCAGAAACTGACAGACAGGTTGTCAGAGTGGATGCTCTTTCCTCAGAGGTAACAGGCCGACGTTCTGCCTGCTTAGATGATCAGCACCTTCTCTTGAGTGAAGGACAGCATGAAATATTTAAACTGCTAAGACTGCTTTTTTTTTTTTTTTTAAACAGCCATTTGAATGAGAAGCTGCCTATCTCACTCAAATGTTGCTAAGGCTCACTGGCAGCTCATTAGCAGAGCTACAGTAGACGGTGGTTTGCTTAATGGGAATGAGATTTAATGAGCACCAAACACCTCAAAGTCATTTAAAAGGTATTTAAATGTGTAAAACGGTTAACATTTACTGTATTTAAGCTTTTCTCGTGCCACAGTGGTGTATTTTGTGTACTTATTGTGAAACATAACTATGGAACGGCAAAAATATTATCAAGGTATAATTGATATTTTTGCCATCGGATCAGATGAGAGTTCCAATTTATTATGTTAAGCAGTTGAAATATTCATAAATAAGTGAGGCAGTGTAGCTTTAATGTTCTAAAATAGGGCGAGGTAATAAAGTAATCATTTTATCACCTTCTGTAGTGATTTCAAGCCACAGTAAATGTGCTGTTTTCTGTGAAAAATCTGCACAATGATTATGGCATCTAATAGCCATCTAATTATTGCCTCGGATACTGATGGATATTGGCTATACTTTCTTCTTGCCCTTGACAGGACAGTCAGACACGTAAAAGCTTAATTAAATACCTTGCAGCATCGAGGCTGCAGCCATGGGGAACAACTTGTAAAAACTGCTGTGAATGAGCCTTTTATGAAATCGTGAAAAGGTTATCAAAAAGCACCCACATTCAGGCCTAACACACTGGTTACTAACTTGAAAGCCACAGCTCTCGGTGTGGTGTGAAAAATTCACAGGCAAAGACACAAAAGAAATGTTAATACAACACAATTTATTCTTATAGATAGCATCATAGTTTTAGCTTTCACTTACAGATACAGTCTGTGTATATTCTCATTCATTCAGGTCATAGTCATATCCAGGCAAAAAATTGAATCGAAACCAACAGGACTTAGATTTGTCTAAGAAGACGTTTCGCCTCTTATCCAAGGGACTACTCAGACCTATGCATTGAGAACTGATGAAGCCCCTTGGATAAGAGGCAAAATGTCTTCGTAGACAAATCTAAGTCCAGTTGGTTTCAATTAAATTTGTTGTCCGGACTTACAGATAGAAAAAAGTTGCTTTCTGCACTTCTTAGACAAAATCCACTGATATACGGACTAACACTAGTGCTTTAAGATGGTTGACTCTCTGACAGATTTTGATGACTGTCATGGTGGTTTGATATTATCCTGTGCATCAGTGTCACTTAATCAATCATGCTGTTAGCCTCGATGTTTAAGGTTTTTGCACCTGGCACCTGGGTCCTCGCTGGGAAGAAGATGATTGAAATTAATGTGTAAAATCTGTGGAATTACTGTTTGTCAGTTAGAGGAAAGAGAAGGTCATAATGGTTTATCTCTCTTGTCACCTCATCCTGTAGAGTGTTTATTTCATCTTAGGAATTGGCAGAGAAGTGAGTTGTCTTCGTTAGTGTATAGATCTTAGACACCTGTACAGCTTATTAAGACAGAATCTGGTCTCCAGGTTAAAGGCCAATCGACCAGCTAACTGTGTTTATCCACAGTTCACGACAAATCCCCACCTGGGTCTCGACTGCAGAGTTCAGACTACACAGGTTCCCATGATTTGTGATTACGCTGCAGAGCAGATATAAAATGGAAATATCAACGGGATTGCTGCATTCATACATAATCATCTCTTCGACTGAGATGTTTATTAATTCAGCCTTGTATAATACTTTTATGATAGTCTCTTTTGGACTCATCCTACTGTGTGAGAGGTTGACAAAATCTATGCTGTGCTGAATGCCTTGTATTCCCTGATGATACATTTATCCTCGAACAGGACACAGTGACCCCAGACAAAAGATTTGCATGTGCCCTCTTGACTCCTGGGAGTCCTCCTAATGAGCTCTGTTTTTGATAACTTTGGTGACATGCCTCTAACAAACAAACAAGCCTTTTATTATTTAAATTTAAGATAATTAATCTCATAAGAACCTATTAGGAATGCCCAGTCTACCAATTAAAACTTGAAAGAAATTTGCGGGGGTTCACACTGAGGATAAGTCATTAAGATTGGTCCTGAAAGCTGCTGTTATATTACAAGTAAATACTTGTCAGACAGCTAACCAGTCTCTCTCACATGTCCAGAGCTGTGTGTTTCAGTGTTGTAGTCCTTGTGGGAATCCTCATCACCATCGTCCTGTAAATGACAATCCAATCCTCCCAAATCTCAAGGCAGATGTCAAGTGGACTTAAGTGTGAATGACCTTTCGAAAGCTAAGGCAGCCAGTGAACAACGATAGACGCGAGGGGAGCGTATTTACACAGAGTGTATTCTGATTTCTCATTATTTCCTCCGTACAGTGGAATACCAAGTAATATAGCATAAAGGTTGGAAAATGCCCAGTGCCATTCAATTTGATTCAGTACTGATACAAAACAAAATTTGATCTTCTGTGTGATTTTAACACATATTGGCTGCTCAGGAATTGAGTCAGTTTGCCAGCAGTTAGTGCCTAAGCTGAAGTATGGGAATTTTACTAAAAAAATGAACATCTGTTTCATTCAAGCCCTTCCAACTGAGATCAGACTAGGTAAATCTCTTTATATATTTAATTACAGTCTAGTTTTAAATGTGGTGTCTGCGGCGACATTCCTGTATGCGCACCATTAGTGATGTATTTTAGTGCCAGCAAGTAATATTTGTTTTTCAAGATTGAATAAACCACATTTTTCCCAATCCCCAAGATGATCGAGATTTAGTCTCACTCCTGCCCATTGGACTGTGACTCTTCACTGTGTGAGTGGTCGTGAAGTATGTGAAGTACAGTGCTCCTTACATAGTTACCGTAATACTGTGGAAAAAGTAAAAGGCAATGTCAAATGATTAATTGAAACGCACCACGCTGACTTCTGTTCAGAACCATTTCTGTCAATAATGAAGCAGAACGCCAGTAAAATTCTGATTGTTATGACAGTCTGCGACAGATTTATGTTTGAAACCAAAACTGTATTTTGAGATGTGGAAGAAACGTCTGCCCCCTGTTTTTGAACATTGATATGCTGTTGAAATTGTGCATTTAACCCTCGTCTGTCCTTGGACATTACAGAAAGTTGAACCGATATTGTTTCTAACTGATTTGACTTTCCAACCTCCTCCAGCACACAGCAGCACCCCTCCCTTTGTGTTATCTTCAGACATCAACAGATGCGCATCCAGCAATCAATAACCATTAACCAGCCGACTTCAAACTACCAAACTTTTACTGATTAGGGTTATCCTCAAGGCACGTGTGCAAATAGTGCAAATAAAAGTGCTACTCCCCTGTTGTATGACTAAACTGTTCTGACATGTAGGTAGAGATATTCTTCAAATTGATGTCTGTTTTTGGTTTTAAGTGGTCAAGTGCTGCCTACCTTGCTCGTCGGACGACTCAGCACTGCTGTTCCCTCAGCCTGTCACACTTGTGTGACAGATGCATGTGTAAAGGTGGCCATCCTGGTCAGTCAGAGGTTGGTGGACTGTGAGAGATTAGACTCTAAGACAGCACATCAGGATCAAATCGTTCCTTTTGAAGAAAAAAGCACGACATTTAAAGTTCAGATACTCAAATGTGACTGAACTCTGATAGCAGCAGCTGTTCAACATTATATTTTCACATTCTGACAACCTCCCTAGTTCATAGCTGAGATTTGGCCTACCAGACATTCATATATAGAGCAAGATGATGAGTCATTGTTTTGCATAAGGCAAGGACATTTGGACTCTAATGAATCCTTTCTCACTTCCCCTTTTCTTTATCTTTCCCTTGCTGTTCTTCCCTACTGCAGGCTCAGCTTAAAGCCTGTCCTTCTGTCCTTACAAATTCACTCAGCTGGATAAAGTCATTTACCTGAATGAAGAGGAATGAGAGAGGGGAACTGACAGAGGGAGTAGGACACAAAGAAAGTCTTTGACAAATGCTGTATTTGTAAGGAGAATATAACAAAATGAAAGAACACCAAAGAAACTGAGCAATTACAAGTGAAGTTCGTGGAGAGTGCAGACATGAAACCTGACTATTTGAGAGACAGCCACTGTTTCTAACTAACAACATATTTTGTGGTTGTACTTTATTTATTCATATCTCAGAATACCAAAGTATAGGAAAAGCCACACAGAGGAAAGTTAAAGAGGATGCAGTCAAAGACACCCTGGAGACCGTCGGAGAGTGTCACTGTTAAAATGAAAAGGAGAATGATAATTCAATATCCGTTATTAGTTGTAGTATTGCCCTGGTCATTGGACATTGGACGATTTCCCGGATAGACGTGATTCCAAACCCAATGAGTGCTTGTGATTCCACTTCTGTGTGTGTTTAAATTTGCTGAGGCTTATACTTTAACATCAGCCAATTCCAAACAAAAAGATTCTCTCCTTAGTTTCATTCTATCTCTGTGCAAAGTTACTATCATCTGCATGTCATCATTTACTTCTGACAATGATCCAATGTTACTCCACTCAGTTAGTTACAGATGCCAGTAAGATGTGTGACTTATTTTAAAGATGAAGCCAAGACTCTACGAATTATCTTTAAAAAAAAAAAAAGCTTATAATACAGTAAAAAATACTGACCATCACGTTTCCATATGTCCTACATTAGACACTTGGAGACATTGGCTCATCAACATCAGACTATTCCTGTAAAGCTACGCTAATGTTCTGCAGTAGGTGTGGCAGTGCTGGTTGGTTAGCTGGTCCACTCTTTCAGTTAGCTGAAAGATTAGTGAAATTATTGATTTGGCTGCCATGAAACATTCATGATTTGCAAAAGATCAATCTGGAGGATTTTAGCAATCCTCTGTGTTTTTCTTGACTAACAATGTGGCTCAGCATCTATTGTATGAATTGCTGTAATATTTGGTACACACTTGACTTCACTCCATGGAATTGATTCTAATCACTTGGTTCATCCCTTAATCCCTCACTCATTAAAAAGTGTAATTTGTCCTCTTTTTTTTTTTTGCTCATTCATCTGCAGAACTAATGACATTTACATCAATCTCTTCCTCATGACTTGTATTTAGTGCCAGCTTTATGAGCATGTTAGCTTAGTTCAAAGCACTTCTGTGCTCTACAGCAGTGACAGTGTGTACCCAAACACCTCAGCCTTTTACAGCCACAGTCACAGCATTTTTCTCATTCACTGCCATACGTGATGTGTGTATTTTTTTGGTCTCATATGTGTTAAATTTCTCCCTTACACCAAGGTGGCTGTTTAAGTTGTTTATTTTCTTCCTTTATTTCTAATCTCTTATCACCATAAAATGCCATCATGGAACCGTACGGCTCCCTGCTGGAGGTTTATCGGTCATTTATGACGATACATTAAGAGCATGATGTCAAAATAAGTCAAATCAATGCTCATATTCTTGAACACTGCTGTCCGTATGATTGGTGTTATCTCTTCTCCCTCCCTCTACAACATGACAGTTTACAGTACACTGCCTAGTCACCTGACATGAGAAGTGACTATGTCTCACTTTGATGGCATCATCACTCAAAGGCAACTCCTACACTGCTGACATAATGAATTTCTATGATCTTAGTAACAGCATGTGAAATCTTCCTAAGTCTTGATAGTTTTGTTGGACAATTGTTCACATGCGCAAACATACAATGTAATTTTTTGAAAAACTTTCTCCTGCTCTCCACTGCAGATGTGAGGTGACATATGAGGACAGCCAATTTATCAAAGAAAAGTCCTCACAAACATTTGATTGTAATTTTTTCTTTGTCTGTTTGTTCCCTGATATTATTTAAACACTGCAACGAGTTAACATACATTACTGTCACTCTCTCACTGACACACACACACACACACACACACACACACAAAACACATACATCAGCTCTCCCTTATGTTTTGATGTTGATTTTGGCCTTGCTTTTTAATGTAAACCCTTCATTAACAGAGTTGAAGAGCTCTGGGCCAAAGAGAGGTACTGACTTCCCAGGTCGATCATCAGTCTCCACGGTTTATTAGACACAGTTATAGTGAGATCAGCGCTGCCCTTCTGTTGCAGAGATGCTGTTGTGCTCTGCTCTGTTGAGATGCTGTATATCTTTTCTAGTGAGTCCGTGATGTGACATCTTATTGCATGAGTCACAGAGAGCAGAAGCATTCACTCACACCTGCTGCTAGCAAATGTACAATTTTATTTTACAAAATACAACAGTGAGGCATTTGCCCTGTTTTCATGTCTGGCACAGTGCTGCATGAAGTCAGCTTTTCCTGACTGTGATCATAAAATGCACTGATGTGAAGAACACTGCTAGCTAACCCCGGTACTATTTGACCTTTTATTAACGTTTTGGTTGGTTTTCTGTGCCTACAACAATCACATGCAAGCTTCTAGTTTGTTTCCTACTCATTTGCACCTTTACTGATGAACTGACCCAGTATCAAACAGTGCCCACCTGCTATTTTTAGAGCTCAAAGACAGTTCGTAAAGACAAGGTCGGTTACTTGTCTCATCTGGCTGATGATGAAATGTGACAGTTTAGTCCAACCTCACCTCCTCCATGAAACATGTCAGTTTCCTTCCCTCACCTCACCTGCATCCATCCTCTGTGTCCCTCAGTACATTAAAAGCAGAAATACTTTTTTTTTTTTAATTTTCCCTGTAGGGGTTTCCTGAAAGAAGCAAGAGCTGAGGTTTGTTTTAGTAAAACCACTGATTCGCCGTTTCATTTAGGCTTTTTAAATCTGAATCTCTATGCTTTACATTTCTTCTCTGATTAATAAGATAAATAAGACAAAGTTAGACTGTGTAGGTTAACATGAGGCATGGAAAGCGCTCCTCTCCTGAGGAGATATGTCTAGGCTTTACAATATGTACAATACTGCTTAGAAGTTTAAGTATTCAGTTGTGCAAGATGAACACAGGAGTCATTTAATTGTCTTTGGCTCAGTGAATGTGCCACTGTGGGAAGGATGGTCCACAACTTTCAGTCCACAGCCCTGCTGTTTTTAAAAACTATTGATCTTGATTGTGGGAGGACACTGTCAGGGACTGTCCCCCGTCTTTTTGATGAGTGTCCTCTCACCACAAATCACTGGCCTGATGTCTCAGTGGGTTAAACGGCCACGTTGGCCAGTCTGGGGTCAGAGTCCTGCTCGTAGCGGTAATGGTAGACCTCCATCTGGTCTCTGCAGGCTTCTCTGATATTGTTGAGCCACCGTTTGATGCCCCCCCGGTTGAGATACAGAACCATTAAAAACACCACCCCGATCAGAGCCAACACAATTCCGAGGAACACGTATGAAACCGCCTCCAGGTTCTCGTTCATACAATCCATGTCCTCTCCCCGCAGCTTCTCTACGTGGATCCCTCTCTTGGCCTCCGGCTCGCTGCACAGGAGGCGCCCCGCATCCGGGCACTGGGACGAGTTCTTCAGCCAGTAGTAAAACGCCTCCAGGTCACAGGTGCACCTGAACGGGTTCAAGGACAGGTAGACGCGGATCCGCCTTTGCTGGTACAGACTACTCACGTTTTCCCAGCCGATGCTCTCTATAGAGTTATTAACCAGCACTAAAGCGTGCAGGTTGTAGATGTCTAATCTCATCAGAGGCATGGATTTGAGTCTGTTTCCCGCCAACTCCAGCCTGTGGAGGTTGGGCAAACTTTGTGTGCTGAGTGCATACGTGAGCTGTCCGGTGGCCGGAGGCAGAATAGAGTCGTTCAGGTAAAGAGAGCGCAGCTCGGGTAATCCGTGGAAAGCCCGGGCTGAGATAGACTCCAGTTGATTGTGACTCAGATCCAGCAGATGTAGTCGGGGCAGCCCCAGGAAGGCGTAAGGTTCAATCACCTGGATCCCGTTGTAGGACAGGGAGAGCGTCGTCATGTCCAACTCCGTGCCGTTGCTCATGAACGCACCGCGCTGTAAAGTTGATATATTTCTCCCCTGCAGTATCAGCGTGGACGTCCACTCCGGTATGTCCCCCGGCACCTCGGTGTCCTCCCCGTCACGGCATGTCACCGTCCCCGAGTCTCTGGCACAGATGCAGGACGACGGGCACGCACCATCCGTCCTGACAGCAGCAAACAACACGCACAAAACCGCAGCGTAACACAAAAACCACTGACTCCAAGTGGGAAAAACGCACTTTGAACCGTTGGCACCGTGAAATATCCACATCTCCCCCATCATTTTAATCTCAGATCAGGTTTACGCCGAAGCCGAAGCCAATCCACTACAATCCTCTGAGGTCTGTAAAGTCCGATCACTCTGACATCCGCTACTTTGAACGGTCAGAAGACTAAAAGCGCTCCATCCGTCATCATGTCGGCGCTGCCTGTTTCCGTTTGGAGGAAAGAGGAGTTTTCTGCGGGATGTTTACGCATCAGAGCGACGGACAGGAGCCGACTGGGGTTGTGTGGAAAGCTGCTCTCTTGGTGGTAATTTTGACGCCTGTCACACGCGAGGGGGGAGAGGGGAGGGGGTATTAAGGGGAGGGAGAGAGAGAGAGAGAGAAAGAGACACTGCAACGCAAGTAGCTATTTTTAAATGCATCCTCATTTACAGTTTTTAAAGGGGCATTTTCAGAGGAGAATGAATACTTATTCAGTAATGTTTACTTTGTAGTTGTTGTTGGAAACATCTCAGTATCGTCGACTAATGATGCCTTTCCTAATTACCAAGTGCTCACTGTTGTGTTAAATGTAATTACTGAACCAAATTTCCACCCTTTATCATGACTACATTGTTGTAGGTGTATTTTTTTTCTTGATTACAGCTGTAATTTACAGCTTCTTATGTTTGCTAAAAATCAGCTGTTGTAAATAAAAGTGGAGCCTGTTTAATGGGGCTTTGGTCAGTCCTTTTTAGATTGATTCCTAATTCTGTTTCTGAGTGTTGCTCACACTGTCCAGGTCTACAGTGTAGAGATGGCAAACAGGTCAATAAGCTTGAATACATAAACCGCTTCCAACTCATGGATTTGCATTGGGGTGTGGAGATGGACCACTACATAGGACTGATCTGTCCTTTTGTCTCTGTTCATAAGTCAAACAAGGAAACGAGGAGCTTAAAAGAGCTTGAACAACAATTTCACATTTAAATCTGGAAGTAATGGGAGTGAATTATGCTTTAATGAAACAAGAAGGTGGCTTGAAGCTACACTGTGAGGCTAAAATTCAAAAGCATATTTTATCTTAAGTGGAAAAATGTGACAATATTTTGCCTATTCCTTTCCAAACCAACATAAACCCACTATCAGCAAAGCGAACCGTCGAGGACACTAAAACTGTATCAGTTATATAAAGTATATCAGTATTGAACAAAAAGTTCAAGAGTTAAAGGGTCAGTAGTTCAGTACTTCGCTTCGCATAAACTTTCTTTATTCTCTGCTCAATAAAAAAAAGGGAAAAAAGGAAAGATGTGGGGCTGCAAGTGGATAGATGAAGGGAAGGAGACAGGAATAGGTCTTTCTTTAACTGATCACAAATACAATAACAGAGTAGGAAGAAAAATGACCTACAGGGTTCAGCACCACGGACAGCTACTGCAATGCAGCGAGACAGAAGGCCGAGGAGATTATAAAGATTCAAAGATGTAGAAAGGAAAGAATACCATACACCACTTAATGATATCCTTTCCTTGCATATTGCCAAGTTTGGTTCCATTTTTATCATCAGGTCAGCCTGATGATAACTTTCAGTCTGACCTGACCACGCTGGCTCATCAGCAAATGATTTGGACTTATCTGGTTGGAGCAGCTGCAGAGTAACAATAAACTATCAATAGTCATGGGCCAACCTTCCTGACACCCACTCACAGTCACAAAGAGCACAGTAATAAGACTTCTCTAGCTCTCAGTTCACCCTGTTCCCTCAAACCAAACTGGGTAAGAATATTTCTTTATGGACCTGGGGATATACTTTATTAAGACTTAAACGTGTATTGACTTTCCTGAAATTTTTGCCACAAATTAAGAAGCATGGCTCGCTCCACAATGTCAGTGTTTACTATCACATTGAGATTTTCCATAATTGGCACTAAAGCTCCCAAATAATCAAAACATTCCTAGAGCAGAAGCCAAACAAAATCATCTAGTCAAGAGTTTCCTTATACTCTGGCCAGTGTAGTGTATACACAATTCAGCAATTCTTCACAACTTACCTAATGACACCTGATGATGAGATAGATTAAAAAAAAGGACTGTGGTATATGTGGATATAAGAATGTCACTGAGCTTCAAATTAACTTAAGCAAGACAGTAAAAGCATATTTCCCAAAATGACAAACTATGCCTCCAAAGGTCAGTAGGAGCTGTAGAAGATATTTAGGGCCAGTGTTTTTGTGTGCTTCATCAGGAACAGGTGGCTGAAAATGGCTGAGGTGGGGATGTAAATATAGACACTGTGAGAGAGAGACAACGAGAAGCTGAGCCAGAGACACAATGAGACAGAAGGAGATAGCAAATGATGGAGAATGGCACTACTGCTGGTGCCTCTGATAAGCGCATAGAGCCATATTAATGTCAGGTTGTTTTTCCTATTAAGGCATATGGGATAGTATTTCTTACTCCCAAACAAACAAGGACATCTGTTCATTCCTCTTCTCCGCCCAGGACACCCGTGCCTGCTCTATGGGTGCCCGCCCTATCTGCCGGTGCAGAGAGCTGATTTAGTGGTGGCTGCTATTCACAGGCTGCTGCTGGGATATTGTTATGGTGCCCTCCTGGTGGCCTTCACCTCGACTCTGAACCTTGTAATTGATTTACCCAAGGCTGCCCATCCCTATCTCCTGTCTGGAGTGTGTATCTGTGTGTGTGTGTGTGTGTGTGTGTGTGTGTGTGTGATTAGTTGCCAATAACCTTGGCAGTGAAGTTTCTCTGCTATCCTCAGGTGTGTCATTATTTCTCACAGCTCTGGTGCATATGCTAAATTAACGGCACCACACTATTTTGTGGGGATGTGCTGTGCTGTGTAGTTGGCATGTCAATTGCATGCCGCTCTCAGATTTTTGGCTCCTGCTTCGCCCTTGCCGTGTCATTCATCAGTCATTAACAGCCAACATGGTCTTTGCTTCATCCCCCTTCCAGCTGGTACATGACTAAAATATTCTGGATTGTGTCATGATTTAATAGGATCCAAAATGATCCAAGTGTAGGGCAAAAACCTAAAAAAGACTGAAATGGTCCCCCAGCCTTGAGAATATCACCACGCACCAAATAGACGGCCCAGGATGTTTAAGCTTAGATCTCCCCACATCACTCGGTTCAATGTCTCAGCACATCAGAGACGTTACCTACACTTTGATAATCTCTCTGGTACAATATCACACTGGGACAATACAGTGTGAAGATGTAACACGAGGACATAGTACAGCTCAGAAATTTTACTTTCTGACAGTTTCTCACAGAACCCGCATGGATCTTGGAATGTACAGTTATATCTTTAGCTGCTTATTTCTCTGCTAAGTGTGAAATAGATGTTCAATTAATATGTTAGGTTCTAATTGGAACTGCTGTGCTACTATATTGTATCAAGGAGTAAAACAGTATTGTTATAACCATTCTGCTTTTCAGCACCACCCCCCCCCCCCCCCTCCAAAAAAAATACTGCATAACAAGCCAGTCTCTCCGAACTATTACGTCAAACTGCTTTTTGCTCACCACAGTTTTCAGTATTCCATCCTCAATGGATTCTGCCTTCTTATTTGTGAAGGATTAGCTACATTCATTTAGGTTTTGCGTGAAAAGGATTTAAAGTTGAGGAAAACTTTAATAACAGGGAACATTTGTTTTGCTCTCCGCTGAGACCAGCTGCCAGGGTACATACTGTGGTACACCCTGGTGCTTATGAGCAGTAGTAATTCCATCTAAAATCTTCCTTAATCTTTCTCCTTGCACTCTGCATGTTTGATAGAGTCCATTATGCAAAAGTTGAAGGACTTTATAGGAAACTCTGAATAATGTGGTTTATGTATGCACATACTCAGTGTTATCTATCTGACCCATCATAAACCTCTTTAAAGAGGAGAGTGGGTGTGCTTGTAGGCAGGTGGAGATCAGGGTTCATCCATCTTCCCCTCCAGATAAACTACTGCAACAGACTAATAAAGATAGTAACACATCACCCACCTCACATTTTATTTACTCTAGTTTGCTCTCCCTTCCATCCCAAATTCAGTCTGCACCACTATTTGTCCACCTGTCCCTCAATCTGTCCATCCATATATCTGCAGACCTGCTCCTTAAACAGCACTCCGCCACCGGATGAATAAGAGATGAGGGGATGAGGCAGGAGAGGAGAGGATAGAGGTGGTTGAGAAGTAAAGAAGTGTGGTGGAGTCCAGTCAGAGTCGTGTGGGTATCAGGGTGTAAATAGATCTTGAGGAGCCGGTGTCACCTGTCCCCGGACCATTAATTAGTCATTTAGACTTCTAATGGAGTGAGCCACAGCCAGACAGACACAAGCGGCCAACAAAGCCAAATCACTTGGTCAGAACACTTCACAGTGGCTGCTGATCACTATTTCATCACTGGAGGAACATTTGTAGGATAATCAACAACAAAATAATAACGATAATTACTTTTTTATTCATTTTATTAGCATATTTTCAGTGTTTTGTAAAATTAAATGCAAGAGCAAGATAACTTCATTAGCAAATGATAATGAGACAGGGTATGAAAAGGACATAAAACAATCGATATGGGATCTCTAAAAATAGGGCAAAAGCTCTGGAAACCAAAAACGTTGGCACATCAAAACACCATAAAAGAAAATACAGAAGAACTTAAGATTTTTATAAGGGCTGTATAAGTTTATAACTGATGGCTCACAGAGTAGAGAACATAGCGTGAATGTTGATACTGCAGCTGCCTCGGCTTGAGTGCAACCCAAGGCCCTTTAATGTATGTGCCTGCACCCCCCTTCCTTCACTTCCTGACTTTTCTATCTCTCTCTCTCTCTCCCCCTCCATCGCTTTCTCTCTAAGCAGCTATAACAAAAGCAGAAATTTCCCCGAATAATGTAAAAGTTTATAACTTTTTCTATGTCATTTCTTCTCTTTATATATGATATTATTATGTAATCATGTATAATGTATAATATTCCATTAAGCAACTCACTTGCACCCCCCCCCAATAGCCGGCATATAATGAAAACTTAATATTTAATTTCAAGGTTGCAGATGAAGGATATTTCTAAACCTTATAGTCACAGTGATGCATGAATTTGTAATGTTTCTTACATTATAGTCTTTGAATCAGACTCACTCACTGCTAATCAATATTTCTCAAACTCTAAGATTTTCATATCTGAACGTCATACGATCTGGAAAATCAATGGGTCAGGGGAGTAGTGGAGATCATGTTCACACACTTTCCTCTCAGGAGATATGAGACTCTTGGAATTCATTGTGCATGTAGGTTATTAGATGGCACATACATTTATTAATTAAAATCCAAGATATTTTCTCTTCCTCAAAACAGTGTCTCCCACAATAGGTTTCTAATGTTTTGTTGTTTTGTTATGAACACTGATTTTGGAAATGATCATGTAATGGTTATTGGGTTTGGATACTATTTAACTATACCTATTGAACTACTATGTCGTGTATTTAGGTTGCTTATTTACTCACAAATATGACTTGGTTTTTGATTACTTGAATGCAAATTACATACAGGCAATCATGAGGAATAATAGATCATACACACGACTCTGTAGCTGTTTAACTCCCAGAAGCCCTCATGGTATGACACAGTTAGTATTGACTCCTCCAGTAATCAGTTGGATTTATTTATGTCTCTTCCTGGCTCATAAAGAACATTAAGTTTCTAATGATCACCTAATAAACAAATAATTGAATTACAAAACGGTTGATAGTCGATGTTCAGGTGATCACTGTCTGTCCTTCTGGCTGTCATTGACCGACGATACTGATGCCTTCAAGGCAGCTGAGACACTCCTGCTGAAGGGTGAAGTGTATCAGTGACACCTTGGAAAGTGAACCAACCACCTGAGTCAGGGGAAGGCACTGGCCTGTTGCCAGTCCTGTTAGAAGGGGTTAATCAGTCCCAGTGCTGAGTGATCCTCTTTCAATACCACTACACAGATAAATGTTTTGGAAAAAACGATTTCCTTCCATTTGACTGTTGGCACTACAGATACTGCATCGCGGGATTTCCTTCTTTCTTTTCTTTTTTCTCCAAACAATTCTGAGTCATTTATTTGAACATATTGCATTTTATATAACTTTATGTTTTAGTACACATTCAATTTAAATAGAGCAGTATATTGCTGATACTGAACTTTCAAATCACTATAAGGCCATAAAGTGTCCTTGCAGGCCATCTGCTTGGAGGGGATATGACACTGAGATAAGTGTTTAACAGTAATTTGATATCAATCTTAAATTCAAAATGAGAGTCAGGATTAACATGGCTCAGGGTCACAGTTTGGATTTGGATTCAGTTAAAATCGAGAGTTTCCAGGGTCTGTAGAGGTCATCAGATAATCAAGTGACCATGTTGTTTAAACTGTCATGACCTCACACCAATCTATTCAAACGTAGTAAAATATAGCGAATGGAAAGGATGGATAAAGGACTGTTACTTTTTTTTTTTCCTGAACCAAGTCTGTACATTTATATGCTTACTGTGGCCTTCCCAACTTGATATCACTTTCTTAACACCTCTCAGTAAACCTTGGCACTGTCAGGTTGTTTTGGATGAGTAAGAGATGATATTTATGTTTGGCAGGGCTGGGCAATCATATCCATCCATCAGCAGCTAGATCGCTCATCACTTCTACCCACAGTCAGGGTGAACTTTCCTGGGGCATGAAGGCTAGCTGCTGCTGATTGGCCATACACCCAGGGCAGCGTGGAAATGGAGGACGAGCGATCAGCGTGTAAGGCTCTCACCATCTCATTTATTCAATAATTAATGTATTTGTATCTGCTTCTAAAGGTGCGATGTGAGAACTTTAGGGCCTGTGTGTGGTGAAAGAGGGAGTACATTTACTCAAGTACTGCTCTTGAATATAAATTTGGCTTTAGATACTCCACTTGAGTATTTTTTTTTCTTGTACTTTATACTGCTAGAGGACACTTCAGAGGAACACTTCAGATAAATTATTGTACTTTCTACAACATGTTTAATAGTAAGACATATTTCCAGATGGATTCAATTACTCAACAACAAAGCTAAATTAAGAAAAAAGTCACAAATATGGATGGTAATGTCTGTGGCTGAACTTTGCTTTTTCCTTTCCATCATTAACCTTCAAACAGCTTTTGGAGGGCCTCCTAAGTTAAAGCACTCAAAAACCAGCTCTACATATTAAGATAGAAAACAACTTGACCAACAACAGTAGTTTAACATTTTAAACATGACACATCAGTATATAATCACTCACACTCTTCTTTTTACTTTTGATAATTTAAGTACATTTTGCAGATAATTTAAACAGTTTAATTAAGGCTCCTTACTTGTAATACATTTATAAACTGTGTTGGTGCTTCAGTAAAAGATCTGAGTAGTTCTTCCACCACTGCAACCAGAAAATCAGCTGAACGCACACTCATAAAAACTCGTACAGTAGAAACAATGGTGTCAGTGAGGACAGATGGAGCTGACTTCTGAAGAAAGAAAAAAAAAAACCCAAACAAACTTAGATGTGTGTGTAGACCAGCCATCAACAGGAGGACACACAAACATGATCTTTTTTGATGTCCTTGAACATGACACCAAATTCCTACCTGCACTTTTGATTTGCAGGGAGAAAGTTGAGAGAAATAAGGAACTTTACTTACAAGAGAGCAATAAAAGATTGAATTACATTCTAGGGAGCGATAACTGATGAATGAAAAGCATGAGCAGTTGAAGGGCTAAATGTCTTCATCATCCATCCATGTTTCATCACTGTGCTGAAAATACTTGGGCCATTATGGCTCATAACAGAGGGGGACATTTGCAAAGAAGAGGAGGTGGGGATAGATGGGTGAAGAGAGGGAGGAGATTATCTTACATTTATTACGGAGGAGTAAATTAAACAGGGAAGGTCATTACTTTTATCAGGAAAAGAGAGAAAGACGGACCTATTCTGTGCTTTTACCCCGATGGCAGGCCCACAAGCTAGCTCTACAGCTTTATGTCACCCTGTTTAGACCCCCAAGCCCCCTCTGCCAAAGCATGGCTTCATCAAACAAACACAAAAGAGAAGAAAATAACCTGCTCTTTTATATTATTTTTGGATTATCAGAAGCAGCTGAAGGCCTTTTATTCTTCACTTAACATATTTGATTCCCCATGAGACAGAGGGGATTGCTGATGCCACAGAATATAAACTAAGTAAATAAATAAATTTCCCCCTGGGTGAACTTCTCCTCAATATATTTTTATTTGCTTTTTGAGGTTCGAAGTGTGTCACCTTTGTTATTGTTCCCTGGAGTGGGATGAATAATGTCAGCAATATTCAGCTTTCATATCTGAGAACATCATAACAAGAGAACAGACACTAGGCAGGAGATAAGAGAGAGCATTCCTCTGTCGAGCTTGTCAGCGACAACTCCTATAGAGTCAAACTCACGCAAACAATGGCTACTAAAATTGTTGAGGATAAAATTACGAGACCCAGCTGAAAAATCACGCACAACTTCGAAAGCACCAAACTCAGTAGGATTTATTATTGAATATCTATACAAAATGTCATGGCAATAGCCCAAAGTGGTGAACAAACACACAAGCCCAACACTGGACAGACTGACATTGCCATCCCTGGACCTAAAAATGGCTAAAATTGCAGAAGACTGGACCACCACTCAAAGCCCAACCTTGTGTTTTTCAAGCTGCTTAGTCATAAGTGTGCGACTAAGCAGCGTGACCAGCAAGGTGAGCAGACTGTTTTAGAAGAGTGATTTCCAGTGGGCTTGTCGGCCAACTGACCCTCACTCAGCATGCATATGTGCCAAAGTTAGCAAGGCCCTCTCTCTGCAGCTGATATTGCCCCAGCCCTCAAACGCATAGATTGTGATTCTCATTGAACCTACAAGCACAGGCAAAAAATAATAATAATGAATGTTTCTATTTTTATTCTATTAGAAATTGAGAGCAACTGAGTTTTTCCAAACTACTTTAAATTTGTCACTTTACTTAACATTCAGTCGTGCATGACTATGATTTACTGTCAGCCATTTCCATAATAGTTGGTAATAACCTTGCCAGTGTAAGAGAGCGATGGGGATTTTATTTTTACATGAGCACCAGCCACATTACCATCATTTGTATCATGTATCAGATGTCCTCGGCTGTGGAGAGAGGGGCTGAAAGACAGAGGATGGGGGAGGCTGAGTAAAGGAACAAATCCACTTAAAGGCAGATTCTGCCATTGGAGAGGTTGAGGGGGTCAGGCCTCTCAGAGTGAGAAGTGAGCAGCTTGTGTAACTATCAGGAGGATGCTGGTAAGAGGGGATATTTTGTCTGATAAAGGTTAAACATGAGACTCTACAAAGAGGTCTGCAGGATTAAGTGCATACTGATGAATGGGTGGTGAAAAGGGGGAGTAGTGTGCTCTACTCTGTATTCTGCAAAGTATGATTAAATCAAACAAAAATATTGTCAATTCACAACTATTAGAGCAGAAAAAATGAAGGAGAGATTAAATTTTTATATATGAAATTGAATGTTTTTGCTCACTATGTTTCTTAGTTTGCCTTTAGCATATTTGGGACAAATATTCTGGAGACAATGCTGTAAGAATCAGCTATCTGACACTGAAACCAAACTCCAGTTAAGAAGGGTAAATCCACAGATTTTACATACCAGATACTATCAAGTCAAGGGGAAAGAACATTAAAAAACAGTTATATGATATTTCCTCAGGTTTAGTTATTTGTAAAAAAAATAACCTTGAATCTACAAATACTTTTAGAGAACATATGAGAAAGTATTTGTTAGCACTTAAGGGTTGGCAGGTATAATGTTTTCCATGGTAGTTAGTTTTGCATGATTGAGGCAGAGGTGTAGTTTAGCAGGTATTTGGTTCCAAAACATCGGTCAAACTTTGACCGGCTGTTGCTACAAAATGAAAAGTCAGGGAATCACCAGAGTCATTGTATTTCCTCGGGGGAACATAAATGTCTGTACAGAATCTCCTGACATTCCACTTAATGGTTGATCAGATATTTTAGGCTGAACCACCCAACCTTCGTCTTGCCACTAGCATAGTTAGAACTGTCCAACCAAATTAAGGACTGAAAGTCAGGATATCTGAATGTCTGCTGCGCGAATGGTGATCATTCTTTATGAATCTTCTCCAAATTACTGGAACAGCTAAACTACTCGTTTAATCCACAACCAGGGATACAAATCCAGTTTCCTTCACCCTGAAACCCTCAAACCTATTTTGCAGTTTTATTGGTTTCAGGTTTTCATGATGATGGTTTGGCTTGTGGTGACATGATGTGTTGAGAGAAAGCGGTTGTTAATCCCATTTATCACATGCATTTCTCAGCCAAGGTGAAAACACTTGTGTTAACTATCACCCAAAGTTTCTGCACTTGTACTTAAATGAATATTTCCATATCATGGAACTTTATACTTCTGCTCCGCTCCACATTGCACTTTATGCTTTAATAATTTAATTTTACAGCTTTATTCACTGCAGTAACTATAATATATGAAGTACTTAAAATTTGCCCCATTTCACCACCTTCATCATTTGAATAATCTACACATTAAAGCATTAATCATTAAATATATTTTTGCGTAATGGCCATTCTCTACTGACTGATCCAATATGTTATTGTTTCAAATATGTGCCCTGTGTGTACTTCACAGTTACTGGATTGGTCGGTCTTTCCTGTCACCTTACCATTTCAGCCGCACCTTCAGACCGAGGGTCAAAGGTCATCGTTGTGGTTACAGCTGTGTATATAATTCATGTAGGGGTGGGTTGTCATGTTGATGACCAACAGTTTACACGATGAAGCTGAGTGTGTGTCACAGATAGACTGCGGACTTTGTTATAGAATATGCACGCTGCGGCTTTTTGTTTGCGGTCTGGACAGTTTTGATTGCATTATGTATAGCAAGACATCTGATAAGACTGAGATCACAGGCACTGGAAATGACCTCAAATGGCACTAGACAGTCAAATAAGTAACTTGTAATTTCATACTGGATCAGAGATATGTTCAGATTTCCCCCATGTCCCTCCGTACATCAGTCTTATTTTACCCATCTGACTCCTTTTCAACCACTCAAATTTTCTTTATCAGCTCTTGACTGATACGGATACACGCCTAAACAAATAAATACAGGAAGAAACAAAGCAAGCAAGCAAACAAACAAATAGCTCAGAAGACACAGAATAAACGGAGATGGACTGTAGGGACATGGGGAGAATAAACACAAATAAAACCTGAGCTGGTTGATAATAGTATTTCTGTAGTAACAAAAAACAATGAGAAATTTGTGCTATTCTTCAGAGATGTAGATGGATATCACTGGATTTTATCATTCAGATACTGTGGACTTATTATCTGTATGATTACTATGACAACATGTATCTGACTCAAGGTTTAGGGTTATTAAGATGCATTAGTGAACATCTATTGTGTGTTGTATCACTTTGTCTCTGACTCCATATTAATAGATAGGAGCTCCTGCTGGCTGGTAGAAACTGTGTTTCCTGTCATGTTAACATTATGTTAATATACAGTAGCTCATGATGTCAAACTACAAAATGAGAATTTGGGCAAAGTATCATATTGTCGGCTCAGTAATTTATACCAAGTGGAAGGTACTTGTTAAAAAAAATCCATCCACAAACCTGTTGGGTTAACATATCAATAACGTTAGTGTTTTAACATTTATAAACTAACCAACCGAAAATATTTCAGAACAGAAAATTGTTAAGAAATGTTTAAATTACTATAGTAATTTGAATGTTTCTTGGTTCTTGAGTTTAACAAAAGCTATTGTGATGATCATTTGTCTTCTGAACTTTAATAGGCCAAATGATCCATCAGGGAGATCATTAATAGATGACTCAACAAAGAAGTTCACCAAAGACTTGATGAAAGAGCAAAATCCCGTAGAAATATTCCCTGGGATACTGATACGGTCAACTCATAGTTGACCTCATTCTATCTATTCCTCAATGGCTTTGTGCATTTAATTTTTGTTCAGCAGGAACCTGCCCTATGGGCCCTATTGGTGTTAACGCCTCAGCCAAGTTTTGATGTTGACCTTGACTTCCTGGATGCATCTTCATGACTTTCGTACTGGCTGACCTCCAAATACTGGTGATCTCAAACTGGCAGATGCCTCAGGAGCTCCAGCTGTGATGATGGAGATTTTATTGTTCCTGATGAACACGAGCTTTCCCTCAAATCTGAAAACCAATGAGATTCCACAGCAGAGCAGTTCCCTCCTCATCTCCCAGCTACATAACTGGTTAGTAAAAGAATGGAAGCATATATCCATCCATCCATCCATCTTCAACCGCTTATCTGAAGTCAGGTTGCGAGGTGGAAACATATTGAGAAACAAAAATCAAATCTTTAACACAATGCTTCGGTATAACTGGCTTATAAAGACTTTTAAAATAAAGCTATAAAGGTCTTGGAGGACACAAGGTTAGTAATGTAGGTTCAAGAGTCACAGCTATATCTTTCTTTCCAGCCATCCAAGCATGAAATTGAATTTGTCAGAGGATAACTGCTGCCACCTAAAGGTCTCAGGCTACCTATACTGTATGTGTATATGACAGAAAGGCATTTGCAGATTGTACAGACTGATTAGGTTGCTACAGTTTACAGCTTTTGACAGGTGTCAAACAAAAAAAGGAAAACGATTTTGAAGAACGCACACACGCACTTGTCTTTCAGTTAGAGAAACACAGTTAACGTGGACGCACCTGGCAGATAAGTTGACTCGGTGGCCAGACCACCACTGGAGCATGAAATTGAAATTATTGGATAAATGGATACATTTTGACACCAAGAGATCAGAGAGCCACAATGAACTGCATGTGTACCAGTGGTCATCTGGTACCTGTGTGGACCTCTAAAACAAAACGTACGGTTTGTCAACATAAAATTACATCTATTTATCATTTACATACAGAATAGATGCTTGCGCTTGTTAGTGCATACAACAGAGATAAAAAGGAACAAAGTGAAAATTTGCAATCAGATTCTTTCTGTTTTATTCAGTTTCACCTAGTACAAAGTTGTAATTGTACTGTAAAACTGTTCATGCTTGTTATTATTTAAGACTACCCTTGCAGACAGTCCTCCATGGCTTGCAGCTCCTGTAATTCATTGCAGTGAGGGCCACGGTGAAGGCAGAGAAGTCGTCTGACCTTGGGGATGACAGAGAGGGCCAGGTGTCTGGCGCCGCTGGGAAAAGGAGAGGTGAAACACTGAGCAGTCCAGTTTTACGGTTGTCTTGGCATCTCTAGTGTAAGGACTGCGACTACACACATGCATTTTCCTCACTGTCTTTACTGTCTCACTCACCCGTTGAAGTGTAGCTGAGCTAATTTGAAGAGCTGTTGGCCCAGTTCAATACTGTCTTCTCCGTACTGGGAGCAAATGGCGATGGTGCTTTGCTCCAGATGGGAGGCTGCATTATTCCAGTCACCTACAAGAAGCAAGGCAGTAAGATAACTGCTAAACCAGAGCTGCCCACAACTGGCAGTCATTCTAAAATTGAAATGGTGGTTTCTTGACTTTAGCTGTGATATCTGAAATTTATCATGACAATATTAAGCATATTTTGCTGATGATAGCAACATGTGGCATGTGCATGTTCAGCATCTACCAGGATTACTCTTGTATTTAAGTTTATACCTGGTTTTGGAAAAAGTGTCAAAGTGGTTATTTCTGATCTAAAAATAAGCCTCCACTGCCACAGTGCTGCCACAGCCACCGCTGCTTTTATATCTGCTGAAATTAAGTTAATGTTGCTGCTTGATAATCAGGAGTTAGAGAGAGACCACTAGCATCAAGGGTTAACTAGAAAGAAAACATACATTTATAAACCATGTAAAATCTTATTTTAGACTCTTAAAAGTAAAACATGTTAACGGTTTGTAATTTATTTGCGTCAGTTTTAAATGAATTTGGCAAAATAG
Organism: Remorina albescens; assembly: GCA_034769265.1. Classification (NCBI taxonomy): domain Eukaryota; kingdom Metazoa; phylum Chordata; class Actinopteri; order Carangiformes; family Echeneidae; genus Remorina; species Remorina albescens. The sequence continues at coordinate 5,817,726 of CM068490.1, forward strand.
AGAGATGGGAAAAATAAGGGGAAAAGAGTCTATAGCACTCAAAATGGAGACATCCTTACTGTTTGGTAGAAATGCACATTAACCATTAATGGACAACTCAAACCGTTGTGTAACCATTAGCAGATTACATGTAAAATAAATGTAGATATCTGTTGTCAGACAACTAAAACAACAAAAAAATAACAGCTCAGATGTAAATACTCACCCATTGTAGCATAAGCTCTGGCCATTGCATCAGCCAGCTCCCCTTGTACAGGGTGAGTCTCTGAAAGGATTAGTCTGGACTGACACTGAGTCCTCTTCAAAAGACTCAGAGCCTCACCTAAGGGAAGGTGAACATGGAGGTGTAACAAAGAGCTGCTGAACAAATGACAGTGATGTATTACTCTATCTACATGCCACGTCAGCAAAGGTTCCTCACCTGGCTTCTCTCTCTCTATGAGTTTCACAGCCTTCTCCAGGTCGGCCCTGATTCCCTGCAGCCTGTGGTTCACTTCAGATGAAGATACACAGTGACCACAAGAAGGCAAACATGTAAATCCACCATCCTTGCCATTTTTCTGAAAATCAAATGGGGTCTCAAATGATTCACACGATGATGATCACAGTAGTAAAGAGCAGGAAAAAAAATCAGCACATACCTTGACTGAACTTTTGCACTTGCCACATAGCAGTCCAGACTCTCGTTGACTACTTCCAACACCCGTTCGATGCCGTCTGCCCCCTGCACCTTCCTCCTCTTCCTGGGTCAGGGTGCAGGCCTCACACTGACACAGGAAGAAGTACTGTTCTTGCAAGAGACGCTGGCGTTCTTTGATCACCATCCTACTGCTGTGAGGACCTGAATGAGAGACGTTCTGTGATTGTGACAACTTTGATGATAGGATGGTTATCGAGCCACACAGACAGTTGCTAAAAATGGTAAGATATTATCAGTGGAGAGTGCTGTAATGCTGTGGAATAAAGAGATAATGATATCATATTTTAGGGACAAGTGGCAAAAATATCAGAATTTTAATTTAAATAATACAATATAAAGATGTACTTTGAAACTTTCTTCTACGAATTTGTATTGACACGCACGATTTCCTCTGTTTTTAAAATCTGATTATCATCCAAAATGATTCTGATTCATACAAATGTGGCAGTCATTTTCTTACCATAACAGTGTAGGATCTCTTGTCCTGCAGTGATACCTTTGGCTGCTCTGACAGTGACGGCGACTCCACAGGCTGAACTTTTGTGCTCGGCTACACTTGCGTTACAGTCTGCAGACAGATCTAACGCAGTGCTAAATGCCAGGCTGGTGTTTGGGCAGCAGGAGTGATTCAGAAGACTGAGAGTTGGAAATATTGCTGTTGCTATGCGGGTTTCCCTGCTGGACTGTACTGGTGAGTTTTTTGGCCCTGTGCAAAACAAAACAAAACAAAAAATACAAGTAATGGTCAGTGTGACTCAGGCACAGTCACTGCAGTAGATGCAAAAATTAAGCAATCATTCTTTTTTGGATTGTACCAACCAATAAGCATAGATAAAGTCACAGTGGAACCGAAATGATCAATTAGTTGATCACCAGAAATGTAAATGTGCTCCAAAATCACTGGTTCTAATGTTTCAAATGCTAAAGCTTTATCTTCTATGAAAAAAATGGAAACAATAATTTACTATTTTCTGACTAATTCTAGTCCAAATAATAGTATTACTATTGATAAATAAAGAAAACAAACAGCAGTGTAATTGATGATGTTCTTGCAGGAAAAATAACTCCATTCTAACTCATTTATAATCTAACTCTCACCCCAAGGTTGGATCACTACAATCACATTTTTGACTCTGCACTGTAATACCTCTACAAGTTTTTTGTTTTTTTTGTTTGTTTGTTTTTTTAAACAATTTTGTTGTCATTGAAATCATCTTTGACTATGAACCATGACGTTACCTGTGTCTTGCAGCATGAGGATTGCCTGGGCATTACACCTCAGCTGCAGGATGTGTCTCAGAACTGCACTTCCCAGCAGCCACAGCTCTGAGCTCCAATCTGTGTTCCCTCCCTCCTCGCCTGGTGCATGCCCGTTTACATCTGAGGGCCCACTGAGGGTCCAAGATGCAGGCGGTGGACCTGCCTTACAGAGCCTCAGGTAGAGTGTTGCTACAGTAATAGCATTCAGAAAACGCAGAGCAGGACTATGGTCATTTAGGTGGTGCAGCAAGTGAAACACGCTGAGGTAAGAGTCACCGCAGTAGGCAGTAGAAGGTTCAGGTTGATTTGTGTGACATGGACGGCACTTGCGGTTTAGACAGCTCCCCTCTGACTCTCTGTGCTGGTCTCTGATTGGCTCCCTGGCCATTTGGACGTTTTTCATCCCAGCCTGAAGTGTAACTCTCAGAGCAAGCTGCAACAATACACCCAACGCCATCAGATCTGCACCAAGTGGACATTCCCAGCGGTGATGTTCGCCCCAGGCATCCCACTGACAGGAAGTGGAACAGTATCGGCTGTAACTACATCCCTCACATGGTACAGGACACAGCGTCTCAGTCAAACACCTGTGACAGAACTGGTGCTCTGTCCGAAACACTCCCTTTGTGTCCAGCTCTCCTCTATCCCCCCTCACCTCCTCTGTCCCTGGTATGAGGACACAGCTGTACGGCCTGTCATGAAGGATCACCTCCCCAGCTGCTATTCTCTCCGCAGCCACCAAGTGTCGACCTTTCTCCAGGCTGAGGCTAACAGTAGCTTGCGGACAGATCCCACATGTGAGATTCTCAGCAGATGGTGCTTTGACCTGATGTGGTCGCTTAAAATTCTCGGAGGCAAGATTGTGATGATCCTCTTTTTCTTTTTGACCTCTGGCAAGCTGTTTGAGACACTCTGTACGACGGCCTTCTAATTTATGTAAAAGATGAGAAGGGTAGCCATTCTTCCGGGCTTTGGCAATGTCATCAAGGCATTCCTGAGGAAAACAGAGATAGTTGAGTGTGAGCCACTGAAAGTAAACAAAGGCATGAACAAACACAACATAGAAAATATGTAGTCTAGGATTGAGAGTTAATCTAAAATTAAACCAGGAAACAAAGATGCAATAAGCCCGATGAAGAAATAGTAAAGTGATTATCTGGAACTATTTCTGACTGATCCAAAATGAGTGAATAAAATGTACAAAGCTTGGATAAGACAATTTATTCTCATAAATTTTAAATTTGCACTTTCTTCATAAGTATTTTCAAGGTTTCACATATGACCTGGTCTTCCTTGGCATGTTTTCTAAACGTAGGCATATTAAAAACGTTGGTAAGATGAGTAAGAGTAACTAAAAGCAGGAGCGGATGATTCTTGGTCACAGTCAGTGTGGTTTGAGCTGAGGACAAGCAACAGTAAAATTCAGATTGATGTTCTCCCAACAACAGACCCAAAGTATACAGGTGTCCTACGCTTTGGGTACTGTAACAAAGTAAGCAAGGGGTTACAGCACTGGACCCTATTCACAACGATTCACTGACATTTCATTCATTCATTCATTCATTCATTCATCTTCTACCGCTTATCCGTTTCCAGGTTGCGAGGGATGCTGGAGCCAATCCCAGCTCACATTGGGAGTGAGAGCGGGGTCACCCTGGACAGGTCACCAGTCCATCACAGGGCCAACATACAGAGACACACAGAGACCAACAACCACTCACACTCAAGTCAGATCTACAGAGAATTTAGAGTCAACAGTTAACCTAAACATGCAGGCACGGGGAGAACATGCAAACTCCACACAGAAAGGCCCCAGGCCCGGGTACCGAACCTGCAACCTTTTTGTTGTGGAACAACGCTAACCACTATGCCGCCGTGCTGCCTGTTTCATCGGTTCATGCAATGGAAATGGGCTGAATTATAGGGATACAGTTTTACAGGGTGAAACTGCTTCAAGACCTGATGTCTGCAGGATTGACTCAAATCATACTGACTTTATTAGGTACATCTGATTGAAACTAATCCAGTCCAACACCACGGCCCTGCAATAGATCCTCCTTCAAGAGGTTTATGGGCTTCGATTTTTATTGTAATAGTTTTATTGTTATTCTGCACTACACTTCAGCAGCACCACAAAGTGCAGCCTGCAAAATGAACATCAAGTTGAATCATCACCTTTCCAAAACAGTTTCAATGAACATTCTAACCGTCAGACAGTCGGATCTATTGCAGGACTGCTGTAATAGACTGGTGTACCTGATACACTGCCAACTGAGTGTTGTCAGGGTGACCTAGAGGGAAATACACCAGAAACATAATGATGCTTGCAGAAATCCTGACAAATGATTATATGTATTATCTATAACAATCTGCTCTTTACAACTAGAATAACAAACAGTGTTAAGATTATGAGGGTACACTGTACAGGTACAATTTAATTGTGCAAGGTGGCCCGGTCTCACCTGGTAGCGCTGCAGATGGTGGAGCGCAGCCGAGCGGTTGGCATAACACAGAGACAGCTGCTCTGAACTTTGGGGAGCGAAACATATGCCCTGTCATTACAGGAGACAGAGAAGATGAGTGTTGATGTCCGTTAATTATGACTGAAAGGCATATCAACTTTAAGGCCTGCTGTTTAATCCATCTAAGATAAAATGTCTATGGAATAATACAACTTTCTGTGGTGAACATGCTACGTATACATCACATCACAACTATCACACTATTACATTAAATGTTGTCAACTGAAAGATTTAAAACTGTAAATACAAATGGAACAAGATAGAAAGTGTGCCAAAGGAACAAAAGTGATATTTTAAAAGAAAGGATGGACTTTATCCTCCATCAGTCCTCCAGATTGTGTCCAGCTCACCTGTGAATAGTGCAGAGCGGCTGCAGTGTAGTTTCTGGTCTTGAAACTACTGTTTCCTCTCTCCCTGCATTTGGATGCCTGAACTGAGTCCTTCTGTACTGAGTATCCTGCAGAGACTGACTGCAGGAAATCAAGATCATCTTGGCTGGAAAACACAAACAGATATAAATGTCATTAAAATATACAGAGGACACACTTTGTTAGTGATCAGCGTTAAACCTGTACTTTGTTCAAAAGCTTTCCCAGCAGAAATATTTGGGATTATGGAAATATATTAACTTTGGACACCTGCGATGCGTCCTGGATCCAAGATTTAAGGTGTCTAATAAACTGAGGTCTAAAGACAAATCTGTGTTTTAAATCCTCTGGTGCTCAACTACAGCGACTAGCTAGCTGCTCACCTTGTGAGAGTCAAGGCACATTTAAAAACATCGTCTATTTCACGCAGAGACGTGAAGTGCTCCTTTAAGTCGGTTTCGAGTCCGGCCCATTTCTGCGCAACGTGATCTTGCCACTGGGCGCAAGGAAGGTCCATCCTGAAGTAAAATAAATACTCATGGGCAGCTGTGGGTTTATTTTAACTCTGTTTCACGCCACTTTTTACCGCTACTATCGAGTTAGAGTAGACGTGGAAGGAGTTTCCGAATCGGACCTTCAAAATAAAGCCCCGCTAAACCTTTTGCTTGTACAAGCAAATACAGTTAAGACAAGAAATAAATACGGGCTGATGAAATTGCCTTCTGTTGGCTGATACACCTATTAAATTCTTTTGGTATTTCCTTTAAATATGTTTTCATAATCTCTGTTGATTCCCCAAATCCGTTTGTATCTTAATTTAAGAAAGCAAAATAACTACTTGACTCAAATGCACACACAGATGTAGCTGAACTAACAGCAAACTGCTGCAAAACACAGTTTATGTACTATTTTAATGTTCCTCTTTACCACCCAAAACTAGCTCTAAGAAAAGGAAGGCCATAATACGTGAAGAAAAAGTAAACAGAGAACAGAATGAGAACTATCACAGTATTGTTCTAAACACAAGAAATACAATGTTAGACTATTTGTTTAATCAGATTTTAATGGCTATCACATAGGATTGAATAGAAGCAGATTCATCTGTCCACTCCTGCCTTTAGTATCCCATCAAGTCATTTCTTTTATTTCGAAAGCATAAATAGTCCATATCCGGTGTACTTTCGCTACATGAAGTTGCTTTTGACAAATCAAAAGAAAACATCGTTCTGTTTCTCTCGCGATAACTCAAACATTTATTTTGGATTACGTATTTAGAAATAAAACTAATATCTGCCGTTCGTCGAGGAACTTTAGCCTGAAGAAATGAGTGTATCACTCACAGAGGGGGCGGTTGAAGTAAATATGAATATTAGTAGAAATGACTTAATTTCTGTTTTTCTTTCTTGTCTCCAGGCTGATTGTTTTAGCCGCTAGCTGCAGCATGCTAGCACCGACAGCTAGTGGGGTTTAAAGACAGCTGGATCTGTAGCTCAGATTGTTTACACTTTAGTTATCTTTCACAACATGTCAAATGCTCGATATCTCTGCACATGTGCTGCTTGGGAAAATGCTTCATTCATTCATGTACTGACGCACAATAATACTCAGATTAAATGATAATAGTACTATCTTTTGGCAGTTTCTTCCTTATAATTTAGGGGGAGTTGATTAAACTCAGTTTAGTTTATAAAGCAACATTTACCTGATGAGGGGCTAAACCAAATAATTGCTATTTCATTAGCATCCAATGATATTAGACTGTGACTTTACCTTAGGGATAAGGTGATCGTGTAATGGGACAAGACAAGTGTAAAGAGCAGGTACTAAATGGAGATGTCTCCTTGTTCAGGCCCTGCTCAAAGGCTCACAGGTCGACAACCCCGTGTTGCAGTTACTGGTGAGTTCATTTTAGCTGTCCATTTACCTGCCAGTTTTTAAACTCCAAGTTGAGTGTACTTGAAAACATGATGTCAGTATATAAGAATATAATACATTTTAAGAACCACTTGTGGGTGGATAAAGCTAATGGGAGTTTCTCTTTTTCTGCTCATCCAGTTAATTAAAATTAAATAGAGATACTTCACATACACCATGTTGATGCAAATACCATGAAAACATAAAATATTGCTGGAGCACAGTCTTTTTAATTGATTTCCATAGTTTAAAGCCATTAAAGGTGTGAAAGGAATAGGTACCTGCTCTAAATGCTTAGTATCTGTACCACCAGACTATCAAGAAGGGAAAAGAAAAATGACAAAAAAGGAATTAAATGGGTATACTTGCTTGCCTCTCTGTTTGTCAGAACATACGTCAGATCACTACCGCCACAGGTCCAGCCAGGTTCCGGCTCATGATGAGTGATGGTCAGCATTATTGGTCTTGTGAGTATCATGCAGGAGTTTTCATACTGTGAGTTTGCTTTTCTAAGTCATAGTTTCTGTGGTTTTCTAACTAACCTGGGGTCCAACAAAGGCAATAACATCAGTTATAAAATATTTCAGTTGTGCTAAGGGAAATTTGAAGCTCACAAGACAAGATATGAGCTGCACATTAATTGGATGTGTTTGTGTATGTAGCCTTCCTGTTGGCCACCCAGGTGAACCATCTGGCAGAAGAAAAGCTGCTACCAAACTGTGTGTGCAAGCTGAAAAAGACTACTACCAACACATTGTCAGATGGAAGGTATATGTTTCCTCTTTATTAGCTTTCCTCTTCACTTTTTTTTTTTTTTGGCTAATCCCCCCTGACTCTATTTTAACTTCTTCCTGCGTCTCCAGACATGTTGTAGTTGTGATTGACCTGGACGTATTGCAATCAGCTGAGGAAACTGGAGGGAAGATTGGAAATCCTACTCCATTCAATACTGATGGTATGGTCCTCTTGAAACTTGCATGCATTCAGTTAAAATAATTCATTTCCCTTTAGCGCTTTCTTTAATTTACAGATAAGACAGCATCTCCACAGAAGTCTGTCTCGAGTACCTCGGTCTCACCAAGTCCTCCGGCAGCTGCAGTGCCTGGACCCTCTTTTTCAAACAGCAGTGAGTGTCATGTCAAAACTTATTTAATGCTTCAGAATATATGAAACTCATGTCATCTCAGCCATTACACATTGACTGTGCTGCTCAGTGCTAGTATTCCTTACATTCATTAAGTATGCCATTATTACAGTTATTTGTGTGATGAGATCACCTTCGACTGTAGCTGACATCTCATTCACAGCAGCAGTTAAAGCTCCTGTAATGTAATTAATGTTTAGCGGTATCATCTTTTGCAGTGAAGATAAGAATCTTTTATAGTCATTGTACACACAACAAAATTACATTTGCACTCTGACTTACACACACACATATATATAGGCCCCCAAACAACCACACTCACAGGGGTCCCATATTATGCGAACATGTGGAGAGGTTCCAGAGTGAAGGCTGCCATTGCTTGGTGCACCTGGAGCGGTTTTTTGGTGGACGGTGCCTTGCTCAAGGGCACCTCGGCAGTGCCCTGGAGGTGGACTGGCACTTCTCCAAGCACCAGTACACACTCTGCATTTGGTTGTTCAGGCTGGGATGTGAACTGGTGACCTTCTGGTTCCCAAGCCAAGTTCCAACCCAATGAGCTACTGCTGCTGTTTGCTGAAGAGCAGGACTCACTTTACGAATTCTTTTTCAAGCTAACAAATTTGCTGCATTTCACTTCGATCCTTCACATGCACACTTATTGATTCATGCCCCTATATTTACAGATATTCTAAGAGTATCCAGCAAAAAACATCACTTTTCTTGTAGAAGAGAGAAATGTGAGGCTTGTGTCGATTAGCTACAACTCATTTAATTTTTAAAAATCACAGGTCTGGTTTTTCCAACCAGATGCACACATAGCTATTGACAACATTTCAAAAATATTTGTGCATGCTTTTCCAAGCCACTGCATACAAGGCAGAGATGTCTGAATAAATCAGCTTCAACCTAACTAAACAATGCTCCCAGAGGCCTTCAAACTCTATATTTATTGATATTACATGTTATATAGATTAAAACTACCTATTTGCTGAGCAATTTCCAGTAATTAAAGCTGTAACTAAAAAAGGCAAGCTCCTATGTATTCATTTATTAGTTAAATGCACTGATCATTACAGTTTTACTCAGCCTAAATACAGCTTAGGAAACGCAAGTCACAGATTTTATTCTTTATTCTACAGAAAGAGCTCTTGGAATAGATAAAAGGACACCATAGTGGACTTATTAGCTTCTCAGGGTTTTGTTTTTTGTTTTTTCTGGGGGTGGAATTAGATAGTTGAGCGTGCCCCAGTTATTTTAAAGAAAAATTAAATCAGTGACAAACTCTAAACTCACCAACAGAGGGAGCCATGTGCCCTTTGAAGGAAGAGTGCTGATGAATGATTTGCAGTTCCCTCATTGGGTTTTCTTTTTCCTCAGTACTGTTGTTCTGCAGCTGTAATCTGGGTCCAACAGTGTCTTTGGTGTTCAGTTTTCAATCTCATTTACCAAATCACACTTTGACCACTCAGACTAAAAAGTGAAATTTTCTTTCCTGGAAAAAACAGTGCTTCACTGTTCAAAGGCTGCAGTCTGAGTGTGTGTCAAGAACCAGATGAAACAGGATCATAAGGCGCAGAGGGGTTTTCAACCAGTTGAAGGTAGCCACAGGAAATGCTAAATTAATGGAACACTATAGTCCCCTCAGCACAAGGGCCTTTCTTTTTTTTTTTCACATTGTGCACTTTTATCATATTTACTGCTCAGCCATCAGAGCAGGAAACCATCTTGTTGCCCACTAGCAACAGCGCCTGGTTGAGCCCATAACTCACCTTTTCATTGTTTTAATAACAACCAGAATCTTATAATAAGGTAAGACCACTGAATGATAGTTGGTTTCCTGCCAAAATGGCTGCTGCCATGTGTCATTCCCAAAGTAGCCTGCGTTTTATTGGATCTTCTTTTATTAGCTTAGCCTTTGTTTCACTCAGTTGTTTTATACCAGCAACTGCTCACAGCACTGACATTGATTTTGTTATGACCAACCAATAGTCCTCCTCAGTGGAGGATGTAGGCATGTGGGTGGATAATGAGTGCTTGGTATATGTTGTGTGTTTGTGCATGTGTAGGTGTGTGTCTGTATGTGTGTGTTGTGACTGAGGGAGGTTGTGTGGGCCAATGGCTCCTCCAGTTCATGGCTTCATGAATGTTGTTGTGGACTGAATCCCCATGTAGCGATACGCAGACGGATGGAGAGAAAGAAAGTCAACTAATTTGACTCAGCAAAGCTGAGGCTTTGCATTAGGCACTTCATCGGACCCTTTCCTGATCCATGTTACTTCAGAGATCCCATCAGATGCAGAAAACCTGCGGCTCAGTTTAATTTTGCTGTTGATGAAATGGCTCTGTATTCGTCTTTAGAGACCAAAGCAAAAAACTCTGAAAGAGCTTTTTCCTCCTGAAGTGTTTGATTACTTTCCAGTATTCTAGCAAACCACATCTGAAGCAAGTCAATAAATTTGTGTGCATTTCCAAATTCCACAAATGAAGTGTTTCCACCGAGCTGTGGGCAACGTAATTGCTTACCACTGTTTTATCTGATCGTCTGGGTTAAAGCTTCTATTAAGGCATCAGACTTTAAACAACACACTGAGTCTCTAGGCATTTCGGTCAGGCTAATATGGCTCCCTTCCTCCTTGTTTGAGTTGGTCGCAAGGCACAAAGACAGGGAAGCTGTATTTACAGAACAACACTCCCTCACTCATCCCTCTGTCATGTTGAGCAGACTGCTACTTCTGATGCTCATCATCTCAACTGCCCCATAATGTCAAGAAATAATTGAATTTGAATTTCGAAGGAAATCACCTGAGGCCTGATAACTGCTGCTGGAGCTCCAATTACAGATCTATTACTGTGTCGAAGTCTGATATAAATAACGCCAGCAGACAAATATATTTGTTTATTGCTGAAATAATAGAACAGGCAAGCAGGAGTACTAAAATAAAATGAATCATGTGGCTACAGGTATATTAAGTCCATGCTATTCTTGCTCCTGATAGAACTACGGAACGTACATGGCGTTCGTACGAATACACGCGTGTACAGAACGCACCGAAAATATTACCACACTAAAGCAAAGCAGAACTACTCGCCACTCTTGGTTTCCTCCGGGTGACGGAACACAATCGCAAAGCCCCGTATGTTGTTGTCAAGCCATCCTAGCAACCTCATTTAGCATGTAGCACAGACAAACCTCACTGAGCTTGAGTTACCTAAAAAAAAATTTATTAATCTAACCAGTAACTCAGTCTAATGTTAGTAATGTTAGTTGCCATCTGGCAAATCGTTTTAGCAAAGCTTCAGGTTTTTTATTTAATAGAGCAGTTTGAATGTGAAGTTGAAAATGCTTGCAGTATTTTCTACATGCTGCACTTTAATCGATCTTTATTTTCCTGCCTAGAACATGGTATGTTTTTATTTAAAAAAAGAACAACAATCATTTGTTTAGGGAATTGGGTTATGTTTTATGTTTTCAATTTGTCAATAAATGAATTTTTTGCATTTTTCTGTACCGAAAATGTACCCGAACAGTGATTTCAAAACCGAGGTACACACCGAACCGTGACTTTAATGTACCGTTACACCCCTACTGATCACCTATTAAATACAAAAAAGCTTGGATACGTTGGAGCAGAAAATAATAGAAAAAGAAGAAAGGACAACTCTTTGATGACGATAACACATTTTTGTATTATTCTTTCACGATTCAGAACAATGTTTTGTTTTGTTTTGTTTTTTAAATAATGATTATTTAAATAAAAAGTTTATTATGTAATAGTAATGCTTTTTCTGTCCACTCCTGTACTGTCTTGTCAGATTAGCCGGCGAGTCACAGTATCTTAACTTTGTTGCTGTGTGGTTCAAAAAACAACCCCCTCCTCCCCTGTCCCACTCCTTCACGTGAAAAAATTCGAACATCCGTGACGGCCGATCCAGGTCAGGCACCGTAGGACGGGGGAGAACAATGGATGCGTAGCTGGATGGAAAACACCCCCTGTAGACTGTAGGTATTCTGCTCTGAAGTGACCTTTGACATCCTGAGTGAGAGGATGTGATCAAAGAACATCTTTCTTAAGGCTTCAGCAGAGTTTGAAGAACACATTTTGAATTTATTACTGACGGAAGACATCAGTCACAAGTGACATTGTGCTACCGCTTTACAAAACACACCACAGCGTTAATAGCCTGACATAACAGACAGAAAGCAGTCTTTAAGTCGTAGGTGTGGAGTCAGAGGTCATGACACCAGCCACTGACGGTTGTGTGTTCTCATATAAATATTCATCAGCAGCCATCACTTAAAATACACTACCTTCAAACTGCTTCAGCAATATTTAAATTCCAGTGAGATCTGCGATCAGCGAAGTACAGCTAAAAAAAAATATTTATTATTCATCAGTAACCATTCTCTGCTGGTTTCCTTCGTCCTCACAACTCTATCTCTCTCTGCCTCGCTCTGGCTCCCATAAGCACACATACACACATCATGAGTAGCAGCAGCCTCGTCAACATACACAATTGCTTTTCAGTCACACTCTCTATTTATTGCTTTTTTTATTGGCTATATAGTTCTCACTTCCTCACATTCTCTTCACCACCAGACACAGTTAACAAACACTATTGGCATACATATTAGGAGCCTGGTCTGATCTTAATCACAAAAATTTGGATTTCTGATGAAGCTCTGCGTCACTCCCTTTTCTGGTTTTCACTCTGCCCCCCTGCCCCCGTTCCCTTCACCTATCATCTCCCCTTCTCTTCTTTCCCCACCAGCTCCATTTCTATCTAGATAGCATGTTCATGAATATTGATGTTAATTACCCCTTGTCTGAAAGTAGCTGGTTAACTTGTGATTTCCCCAAGGAATTCACTCACAACACACATACACATATACACACACACACACACACACACACACACACAAGTGCAAGGATGGTATAACAGAGGTGACTATTTGTTGTTCTCCACCATAGGAGCCTAAATCAGTCAAGTTGAGTGGTCTCTGTAATTGCATCTTTTTATTCCAGACAATTCCTCCCCCCAATAGCTGTTGCCCAAAATATGGAAGATCATTCGTGCCAAAATGAGGCTTTTCATAAAAAGTGTTTTTACAACAGCTATATATGTAGCCTGCTGATGGGGAAGATGGTGCTGTAAGACGTGGGGTCGAAACCTTGTTATTCAGTGGGCTGTTCCAAACTGTTCCATTTTTCTGGCATTATTTGTCAAAAGAAGAGAATATTCTGTTTTTGGGTCTGTCTATCCATCTGTCCCATTCTTGTGAAATCACAGGTGGGAAGGTCGAATATTTGGACTGGGCTGAATTCACAACTTTTGGCAGTTGCTTTGATTTATTTCTATATTAGGGTTTATATTCAATCCAAGTTGGGTTGAACAGAAATAATGTCAACATGGTATTTCAGTTCAATGTGGGGCAGCAAACTGTATTAGGGAAACATTCTCAGCTTGATTGATTGATTACTCAATCGCAGCCACTTTGTACATTGGCTGTGATGGGAAGAGAGGCACTCTGCAGGAAAGAAATTTGTAGTGTCACAGTGCAAAGTATTCATATGAAAACGGCCACAAATAATAATGAAACAAATAAAAACCGCAGACAAAATTCAATCTGACACAGCACAGCTGGTCAATCACAGCAGTTTACCTGATGTGGCATGGAGGGAACCATGGGTGTGTTCCTGAAGCTATCTATGATAAGTACCATAGAATATCAATAAAGTATCTATCTAATACTTTATATCTTTTGAAATATTTTGTTGTAAAACAGGTTGCTATTACATTTGTCAGACATACAGTTATTCCTAACCTTTATTGCACTTTGATATAATACCTGTCTCTATTTGTATGTCACAGCTGAAAAAATAGTAAAATACTTCTTTTGCCATATGATGTCTGTTTAAAAATAAACAAGCTTGTCTTAGCCCCCTGCTGATCTCTGATGTTTTAGTATTTATCGTTGTGGAGGGTTAGGGTTAGGACTTTGGAGAAGCTATAAACAGAAAATATTTTGCATGTTTACTTGATAAATGAAAAATTCTGTCAGCTAATGAATTTATTTACTAATATTCTACCACTCTTAAGTTGCTATTTTACAAACATATTTAATCCTGTTTCTCAGCAGCCAATTCAACTCTGCAAAGTGGTTTTGTGGGAAAGCCACCAATGAAGGCTTCAGCTATGAGTGAGTCACCCTCAAAGTTTTCACCCATGAAGGCTTCACCATCAAAGTTTTCACCCATGAAGGCTTCACCCTCAAAGTTTTCACCCATGCAGACTTCACCCTCAAAGTTTTCACCCATGAAGGATTCACCATCAAAGTTTTCACCCATAAAGACTTCTCCTTACAAGTTTTCACCAATGAAGACTTCACCTTCCAAATTTTCCCCCAAAGCTTCACCTGGCTCCTCTCCAGGTTCTTCAGCACAAGTGAATCCTATAGCTGGCCTCAATCCCTACCAAAGCAAGTAAGTTATGTTGAAAGCATTTGCAAAATAATTTAAACATTACACATTTCTGTAGAGGACAGTTAACAAGCAGTAAACTTAACGTTTATATACCCTTTCATATTCCAAGAATACACTTTCCATATACTTTATGAAACTATTTGTCTGTGTATTTATTTATTTTCATTTCTGCTTTGTCATCAACTAAACCATTTACTCATATACTGTACCTGTACCTTCCTGGTTGCTGCCATTTTGAAATGTGTATGTATTTGTGCATGCAGGCATGCGTAGGCATTTTTATAATTTTTTTTTATGGCATTGGGTGAAGCTGTGGGGATTTGTATGTGTGCACGTTGGTCAGTTTATTTGCATGGAAATGAAATGAAATGAGTGATCCTGCTTCAGAAATTGACACTTTAATGGCAGGTACTGCTGAGTCTTTATGATCTGCTGCTGAGGTTTTGATTCCGTTATTTGGCCCAGTGGGTATTTGACCAACCTCATTTTTTCCACCCTTCCTTCCTTCTCACAATTTCTTTACCTCCTCCGGGGTTCCATTTAACAACCCCCCCCCCGACCCACCAGCACCACCACTCCTTATCATTTCATTAGGCTTAAGTCTCTGTTTCTGACCTTAAAGTTGGCCACGAAAAGACAAGAGCACAGTATAGCAAGATGTAGTTGTCCAGATTGGAGTATAAGTACAGTGTCAACTCTCGTTCTATGTTTGGGCTCTGATAACATAGCTCTTTTTGAAATTGCAAGCTGTAAAGATAACTGTGCCTGTAGGAGTTGTAATAAACTGATGACTGTTCTAACTTTGAAGTTGGAGAGTACCTACAGTGAGTAAAATAGATGACTTCAGCAGCTGTGTCTCCTCCATGTATGTTTGCATGAAATGAAAAGTGCAGGTGTGTGTCACAAAGTGTTTCATTCGTTGGACTAAATCGAGACACTTTGTATGTTCACATGGTCTTTTAAAGCCCTTTGCATGGCTTTCTCTTCCCATTCTACTGGTGTTAAGTAATGACATCTAGAGCAGACTATAATTGACTTTTGGCTGCCATAAAAGCCTCGGTGTAGCAGTCTTATCCATACTGAGCAGGGAATGGGGTTCATTCTCGGCCAGCAGCTGCTCTCATGATAGGGAATTTAATTGCAGGCAAAGTTATGGTATGAATATCCTCCACTGCACAATTATCAGTACAGTCAAAAAGCTCACTGTTGCATAAACTGCAGAGCTTGGCTGGCTGTTGTTAAAAACAGAATGAGAAGCACATTTCAAATGAATCAAGAAGTTGGCAGATGTATAACACCTACTTTTCTCTTTGGAAGGAAGTTATTGGATGCTTTTTTTTCTTTTCTTCCTTTCACTGAACTTTAAAAAAAATAAAGAATATATATATATAAATCTTTCAGTTTCTATAGGAATTGTTTCTTTGCGTGGTTGTATTTCACATTGGTAAGTGATGCGAGCTGAGTTAGGATGCTCATTAACAAAAAAGGAAGCTTTTTAAAGTGTCTCTGCAGCATTTTTTCCTACGTGTGCTGACCTTTAGACTGCAACTCCATCAGTTAAGCTGCACATAACTATGGTCAAAGAAAACTTTTTAAAGTAATTTTTGAAACAAGGATATTCTGTATATTATTAAGGTGCACTCACGTAAAAGAAATGTCTTGCTAGAAATACATAGTCAAAATGTGATTGCAGACAGTCGTGAAAGATTCAGGTAAAACACATGCTGAGCTCAGATTTTGGTTGGCATGATCAGCATTTTTGGAAAAGTTCATTCATCAGAAATGTTGTTAGATTTAGTTTATAATAATGTGTTTTCAATCCAAAATCACTTGTAAACATATTATGTTATTGGGTTTTGTTCCTATATACTTTGTAAGTTCTGATTTAGTATTTCAGATATCTTCTCTGTTTATATCATCTGTAGGTGGACTATAAGAGCCCGAGTCGCCAACAAGTCTAATGTCCGTACCTGGAGTAACTCTAAAGGAGAAGGCAAGCTCTTCTCCTTTGAGGTAGTGGATAAAAGTGTAAGTATAAGAACAGAGAGGTCTGAAAATCTATCTATTGAATGTCATCGCATGTCACACATGACTGTTTTTTGTTTTATCCGTTCAAATAAATGCTGCTCAATGGAAATGTGCTGGTTCAAAGGGTGAAATCAAGATCACGGCCTTCAACAAGGAGGTGGACAAGTTTTTCTCTCTAGTGGAGCAAGGCAAGGTGAGTAAGGCCCACTCACCCTTTTCATTCCAGACTTTAAGTGATAAGAGCTTGTTAGAAATTTCATAGAAAAAAGCAAATAGGAGCAAAAGGAGCTTTCACATATGATTCCGTTAGTTATCAACACAAGACTAATTTTAACAACAGCAAGAAAATATCTACATGCTATTAAAAAATTTGCCAACTACTTGCAGACTAGGTCTCTGTAACAGGTATCGATTTTGTATGCACATACTGCCTCAAACAAGTGTATAGATGCTAAAATAGAGTCTAATAAACCCCTTCTGCAATATCTTCCCATGCCTGCAGGACTTCTGGCCAATGAATGAGCCGGAGGCAAGTATTAGAGGACTTTGTGGAAGGCTTTTATTAACTCATATTTCACTGAAATATATACGTCTCTGACATTCTGGGAAGTTGAGTGGCTATATGAGCCAGAGAATATGAAATCAAATGCAGTTTGACACAACGTATGGGGGGGGGGGGCAAAAAAGAAATGTTTTGCTTTAACTGTCCATCTCTCTGGCCAAAGTGACTGATACAGAGATCTCTTGAGTAAGTAGTCAAGTAAGTAAAGATATTAAAGGCTAGTACTAACTCTTCCTCTGCACTGATCATGTAACAACCCCTTCATGCTGTATTAGGTTTTAAGGTGTGTCTACACACCATGGGAACTGTGTGAATATGGTGTAAAGAGCCACAAAGAGGACATTTCAATGGGAGATACCTTGTGATATGGATAAAATCAGATAACTGAAGATTCATATTTGGCTAAATTTAAAAATCTGTTTTGATTAGAACAAGGACAAGACACTACTTCCAGGTATTTTTTGAGATGTGTGCGTGCTTCTGTGGGTGTGTGTGTGTGTGTGTGTGAGTAACAGACAGACAGACAGAGCAGATGCCTTCCTTCGCAAGTGAATGTATCTGATTTTAACAAATTGCCAAATATTCTGTGGTGGAAAACAACTTACTCAGACATCTTGAGGCATCTTTGTTTTAGTTTCATTTATAGTGTTGACACCACAAGGGGGATGATTAATAACCATCAACTCTGACAACTTCTATGGGCATATGAATATTATATTTGGCTTTACATGTAACCACACATCTTTCCTTCAGTAATATGAAAATCACTCTTATGCAGATGAATCTTTTTGGCGAAGCAGTTGGTCTAAAAGTTTTGCAGGCAGAGTTTGTTAATAGGACCATCTTTCAACCAGAGGGCCCTGGTTCAAGACCTTATGTCAGCAAGCATCTGCTTTACTGTCCTTTAGCAAGAAATGTAGTGCCCAGCAGCTCCACTGCTGTTACATAAAGGACAATGACTCTGACCCCTGACCCTGCTGGAGAGCTGCAAACCAAACAGAAATTTGTACATGAATTGGAAGGTATAGACAGTATTATCTTTAGATAATGGCGACTATTAAAGAATAAGTCACATTTATAAATATAATTCTTCATTGATACTAATGGGAAGTTAATGGCTCAGTACATTGCATTGTATTTAAGTCTTTAAATGATTAAAATCTCCATTAATATTAAAGTGATAAAAAGAGAGTGAGATGCATGGTAACACCTGGAATGAGCGTGATGATCAGGTAGCAGAACTCTCAGGGACCAGCTGAAAGAATATCCAATGTGTTATTCTTTTACATTCTTTTAATTGGTCTGTTGTTCTTTGTCAGTCCCACCTCTCAGAATCTGCCCTTTGTTTCCCTCCACCTAAGTTATTCCAGCCAGGTAGAACACAAGCAAAAGCTCTTGTTCAACTCAGTTTGTCCAACAGAGCTTAATAACTTAATTAACCCTGACCATCACTTTACTAGTCACACTGGCTCAGGTATCAGCCACTGGAAGTGACTCCCAGCACAGCCCCAGATCCAATTTGTGCCCTCTGCCCTCCAAAGATAAATAAAGGAATGAATCCGTCTTCCCTTCGTGATCTGAGTATTGACAGAACAGTGAGTGGGTGTGACTGGCTCTGAGCGCCCATAATGCTTATCACATTAGTTTCATGCTCCTACTTCTGTGTGGGGTAAATCAGAATGAGAGGGAGGAAGGAAAGTAAAGAGAATAAGTCACAGAGTCAAACTGTGAAAGAGTGGATATTGGATTCAGGGCTGGAAAAGTAAATGAAGAAGTGTGCCCTGCAGTTCGAGTTTAAATTGTACTGTTTAGCAGACTCCCTCTCAGCTGCTTCTTATTTTCTGGTGAATTAGAGAAGTGATGGAGCTGATATGACACCACATCTTAGTCGGACCTTAAGGTCTTTGCATTCTTGTGCGCTGGTGGAAAAGTTTTATTATACTGATAATTTCCTTAGCAGGATCATGAAAGTCATTGCTCAATTCAATCGGTCATAGTTACTTCAAATTTAAAGGAAATAACCAATTTGATTTAGTCTAATTTATACCAGTACATCTAATTCACCTGTTCTCTGTAGGTGTATTACATCTCCAAGGCCACACTGAAGCCGGCCAACAAACAGTACAGCACGCTGAAGAACGACTACGAGATGACCCTCCATGCTAATTCATCAATTATACCATGTAACGACACTCAGGATGTCCCCACAGTGCACTGTGACTTTGTGCCCATCTCAGAGCTGGAGAACAAAGACAACGACTCCATCATCGGTAAGAAAAGGAGTTCTTCAGTGGGACTGTATTAGCATAAGTCAAAGAACGAAAGAAGTGACAGAACAGGTAGAGCTTTAGAGCCAAGAAGAGTTGGGATAAAAGTGGAAAATGTGGCTGCTCAACCTTTTTCAAATTCACAAAGCTAGACTACATCTCACAAGTTCAATTTATGCAATCAAGGCACGAAAACATTGATAATCAGCCAATCCAGATAGGTACGTATCAAACCAATCAGCCCTCCATGGTGAGTGCTCACAAATGATGTGACTCACTGCCTCTCAAAACTTTGTGATCATCGACTGAAACAAGGCTTTAAAGACAGAAAATGAAGTGTGATTCAGTGATTGTGTGGCTTGTCTCTCTTTTTCTGTGCCGCACATTCCTTCAGATATTGGCGTTTGTGGATAATTAAGTTGACATTTCACCACATTGAATTACTTTTTTGAAATTCTGAAGTAAATAGCAAGTGGTGCATTTGAACACTAACCTGAAGAAAAGGTTCATGCTGATATTTGTATGAACTGTCAATAATATTTTTCACTGCAAATTACTTGGGCTGACGTTAGTCTAAAGAAAAACCTTTGGCCTCATGCATGAACATGATCATATTGTCACCAAACTCTCGACTGATCAAACTTGTCCTAAAACTACAAATTTCACTCTGATGAATGTTTGCTGTTCATACAGAGGTATTTGCTCATGACATTCCTTTGAGAAATAGGCTGCCTCCTCTGCTTCTTGCATGGCTAAGTTTCATTCAAAGAAATGTCACTTTTTATGCCACACAGCTTGAAGTCCCGATGTCAGGAGTAAAACTGATGGTGTGTCAAGGTAAGGTTAGTGGAAAAATAACTAGTGTTGCTGTCGTCGAAGTCATCTACAGGGCAACGCTGTACTGGGACGGAAACAGGTAGTGTCTGTTGTGACGTTAAGTTAGTGGTGTAAAAATGTGCTTCTAAAGCAAATTGGTCTTTGAGTAATATGAGTGGCCGTCATGTCGCTGTTAACCAAGTGTTAAGTGCAACAGAGGAATATACCTGACATTGAAATTGTTCACGAATAAATAGGAATGAAATCATTAATGAATAATAAAATGAAAAAATAAATAGCTAGCCTTGTATCGCTTGTACAGCAGGAAAGGCCCCTTTGTGAATTTTTGCAGTGACAGAAATGCTAAAAATTTTCTTACATCACTTGAATGTGCAATTCAGAACAAATCTGTTTGTACAACTTGATCTTCCATGAAGTCTGTTGAGTAATCAAAAAGTGGGCTTGTGCAGTCAGGCCAGGATGTGTTCGCTTCTGCCAATATTTGGACATGTGGATTATCAGCCCGCCCATCTCTCTAACGGCTCAGTCAACCCAGGCGATTAAAAGTCCTTGATATAATTGGTAAAAACAGACACCTGAGCATTTCCCAGTCAGTTGTGAGCCAGATGTCATGGAAGAATACATTATGATGTGGTCATAAGGAAGGTTAATTTAGGCACATAGTAAAGAGGAGAGATAAAAAAAAAAAAGTTGATATGGCTCATTCCACCGTTTTTATGAAGGTTAGTTGCAGTGCCTGCCCTCCGCCTGACAGGAATGTCTTATCTGTGTGTCAGGTAAATTGGGATAGTCCGCCTGTAGATTGGGCTTAAAATTAGTGATTCAGCAGTGTGGTTATTAGTCTGTTTAAGAGATTGTGAGGACAGTGATTTTTCTATGGCAATAACTTTTTTTTTTTTTTACTGAGTTGACAATGTGCCATGCAAAATTTGTGTGTGGAATATTAACAACAGTGAAATTTAAATAGTAATAGCGCATGACTGTTTAGATGAAAATCATGGCTTCACTGACTACTGGTTGAAAGGTTGACTTCTCTTGCATTTATGAGCCATTACCACAGGTCCATGTAGTCCTCTTGTAATCTCACTTTGACTTAAGGTTGTGCAGTAGTTTAGATTCACTGTATTTAATTGACAAAACATACAGCAAATACTGGAGGGCAGCACAAACAGGGTAATTAATTCTTCCAGGTATTGGACATGCAATATTAGAGTAAACCTCAATGGTCATAAAGTAAACAACATACTGCAGCGCACTGAGTGGAAGATTAATGTGGGTTTACATTTAGAGTATTAATGAAGCATGATCAAATTAATGTAAGTTATGAGAAATACATGGCAACACGCCAGAGTTAAAGGATGTGCCGAGTGGTTTACCTAGAGGAGCGTATTTGCTCTGGTCGCTGAAGGGCAGTGTTACATGTCCTGTGCATCATCTGTTGTCTTCCCATTCACTCTCTCTCCGCTCCCTCACTCTCCGTGTCTTTGTTAAATAGGGGATTATAACATGGTAATGAGAACTGTCAGCCTGTTCCTGTGGTGATAATGGAGTTCAGAGGTGGATGACATCGTCTCAATCATAATGGAATTAAGAAGAGCTGAGAGAGCGCAGACAGAGAGCAAGGGAGGAAAAGGGGGTGGGGGTGTAGAAAAAGGTTAGCAGAGGCAGCAGACAGGCGGATGATGAAGTTCACAAAATTACAGTTTTTTATTATGTCTTCATAATAATTCCATCCAGTCATTTCATTCAATGCATGGGCACTAGTTCTGACAGCGTGATATGACTGACAGAAAATTAGGCACCACAGTCGTGATAATTGTTAAGCCAATAAAAGGTGCCTTATAGAGCTTTTGAAGTCAAGAAAAAGACTTCTTTTTAATATACAAAGAACAATTTAAAGTATTCCAAAAAAGTTTTATGGAAATGCATTTAACACATTATCCAGGTTCCAGGGTTAAAGATGGTACATTAGGAATTGAAAGGTAACCCTTTTTGTAAGAACAGGGAGCTTTCAGTTATTATCAAGGAAAAAGACAAACCTCTGCTGCTCAGACCTCTGCAAATATTGCTGTCTTTCCCTTGTTTCATATTAATCAGATTTGTGAAAAAAATGCATTATTGAGTTATTAGCGCTCACAAGATGGTGTTTGTCATTGTACCATTACACTTTTAAAACTCTCCATTGATTCAATAACTTATAAACCTGTGTCACAGTATTGAGATGCACAAATTCTTTTAACGCTGCAGCTTGATTGAATTTGTTTGTGTTTCTTTTGTTTTCAGCACTCTTTTTAAATTCTTTAGTCTGTGTGACAATGACTTTATAAATCAATTAGACTTGTTTTGGTGTAGTTCTCTACGTTAGTCAGAGCAGGGCAGGGCATTCACCTTCTTTGAGCTCAGCAGTGACTGCTCCTCAGTGCAGTAATCCTGATTGAGGTGCTTAGGCCCTGAGCATGACAGCAAACATGAATGTGGAATGAGTGTGTTTTTGTGATTTGGATTTTGGGCCTGGGCTTTAGCCAGCCTGTTTGTGTCAGTCATGACTTGGCGACATCAAAGGCGATTGTGAACACTCTGCTGGGTCTGATCTTTACCACTTATGAAGTGATAACAGTTCACAGTATGCAGAGAATATCTTGAGGGCACTTTTACACTTAATACCAAGTAGACTTTACAAAAGACTCTTGTAACACAACATGCCCTATTGTTTTCTCATGTCTGTCTAAGCATATTTGTCTACCTATGTGTATATACTGAGATACCTATAGATTGAAATAAAAAATATTTTCTCTGCCCGTAGATGTTATTGGAGTGTGTAAGAGTGCAGAGGATGTATCTCGTATCACCACTAAGACCAGCAGAGAAGTCTCCAAGAGGGCCGTCAACCTGATAGACACAACTGGAAAGGTGGTGACAGTCACACTGTGGGGAGAGGAGGTAATAACTGTAATCCTTCTCTCACTAACTCTCTCACTTTCACTCCTTGCTCTCCCTCTGGAGCCAGAGATAGTTTTACGATTTAACATAAAAACATGTTAAGCAGACTGTAATTAATCGTGTGTTTATGAAGGTGTGTGTGCACATGTCCATGTCTGTACACATATTATACTGTGTGTGTGCTCTTGTGTACAGAGTAGTTAGTTTGAGTTTTTGGGGGGGGAAATTTTGGATCGATCAAATGATTCCTGTGACTTTCAGGAGTGTTTTGGACCAGAGTCCCTGATTTGAGACGAAAGACTAAATAACTCTCGAATGTGCATGAAATAGCACTATTCTTCTCTAAGCTCATTCAATCTGCAAGAGCTAATCCTCCTCGTTGCCAAAATCCAAAGATGACTTTCAAATTAACTTGTAAGTTGTCCAATTATCAAAGTAAACTATACCACATTTTACTTTCTGGTCTATCCAAGCTGCAGACACAGACTCAATACACAGTTCCTTAAAAAAAAAGTGCCCTTGCAATCTCTTATTTTCTTCAATTTTGTCCTCAATTATTGTCCTTTTCTCACCAGGCAGAGAAGTTTGACAGCTCTGGGCAGCCTGTGGTCGCCATCAAAGGAGCTCGTGTGTCTGATTTTGGGGGCAAATCTCTCTCTGCTTTGTTCAGCTCGACAGTCATGGTCAACCCAGACATACCAGAGGCCTTTAGGTTGAGGGCCTGGTGAGTCACTTAGCTGTGCAGCACTCACGCACACACATACATTCAGAACATACAGAAATGTCCATACATTCCTAACATGTTCAGTCCACATGGACAATCACCCTACACACAACACAAGCTGCAGCAAATGTGCTTCTTTTTTGCTATAA
Organism: Remorina albescens; assembly: GCA_034769265.1. NCBI lineage: Eukaryota > Metazoa > Chordata > Actinopteri > Carangiformes > Echeneidae > Remorina > Remorina albescens. Next base: position 5,841,623 of record CM068490.1, read on the forward strand.
TACTTGGACATGTAAAGTAATGTATAATAAATACTAAACACAGAGCATGCTCAAACATGGACAGAGACACAGATGAATTAACTTGAACATAGAGCCCCAATAATCACGTGTCAAGAGAGTCATGGCATGTGCCTCTTCAGTCCCAGTGGGACTCTAGACAGGATGTAGACAGAATTGGATGGAGGGGAATAACAGAAAAAGCAGGATGTGGATATTTCTGGATTCTAGCTCTGAACTGATACTGTATGTGCACAGAAACAGGCACATGGTGAGCTGCATCAAACTGGATTCCTGTGGAGGGATTTTGAATTATGACTCATTCGCTCATTAAGACTGTTCCCAAGTCTGGCCACCGCTGAAATATAAACAGGTTTTTTGCCTTTGATTCAGTGTGCAAACACGATGCTACAGTCTGCATATGCTTTCAGGTGTATTACACTGAAACCTATTCTTAGCATAAAATTGCGTGAAACAGCGTGCTCACAGCTTCACAGTGTGAATACAGTAAATACAGGGGCATGTTTGTTTTTACCCGTGGGTATTGTTTTGTTCACTGTTTCAGTTCATGCCTGGTTTATAAATTTCGCTAATGAACAATGAACAATAGCTTTGGCCATTTTTGCGTGTGCCTTTTATTAGTTACAGCAGTTTCACGTTTGTTTGTGTGTGAGTGTGAATGTGAGAGCAAGAGGAAAGGAGAGAGGAGGGGAAGGCTGCATTGCTCCAGATTTAATCTTGCTCTTATTAGTCTCTGGTCAATACACCATCTCATCCTGACATTCAAAGGGCTAAATAACTAAAAAGCAGGGACCCTCCCTCCTTTCATTCCTTCCTCCATTCCTCTCTAATCCATGGATTTGCCCTGATCTCCGCTGCTATTTGGTCTTCTTGACAGTTTACATGCTTACAGCTATGAACAAATGGCAATGAATTTTATTCGAGGAGCAGACAGAGTTTGGGGGGGGGGGGGGTTTCACTCCGTCTTAACATTGAGGTCTGTACTTTACCAAGACAAAGAGTCTCTGTTTGACTATAGTTCCTGTGGCGATGTGGTGCTTTGTGGAACTGTTTTGACTCGGCTTGCTTGCATAATTAAACGAAACTGATGAATTTGGATGATGCCTTGATTAGATTGTTCTACTAGAATACAGAGCAGGTCTCACACTGATGCAGTAAGATTTTGAAGGGAATATTAAAAAAGGCAATAAATGAACAGCTGGAATGGGTAAAGAACAACAGAGATGAGCAAGGTTTTTGCTCCTCTTGTTGTCTTTAGCGAAGAAACTATATATGGCCAGAAATGTTCAGAAGCAGTTCAATCAGGCATTAAAGTTGAAATTCAAACATGGCTGAAAATTAAGATTGTAGCAGATTGTGTAGTGTGAAATAGAGCTTCGGAGGAATCTAACATATATTTGTAAAAGTAAACAGACAAATCTTGTTTCACAGTCTCTTTTTCATTAAAACACTCTGCGGGACAGATTTACATAGGCCCAACAATAATGATGTATCTGTAGCACACCATCTATAATATAATCACCTCAGTATTTATGGATCATTAGATATGCTCCCAGATATATGTTCCTTCTAATAATGATGTTCTCCTCGCTTACTTTTCTTCCCTCTCAGTCTGTCTCCACACAGCCTAAATTATGTATGCCATATTCCACATGAAAAATGAGTGTTTTTGGTGTACAGTCATGTTTGCAAATACTGTAATTTGTCTGTGTGCTCTCTGTCTTATATCCAGGTATGACCAGAGAGGCTTTAAGCTCAACAATCAATCCATGACAGAGACAAGGTCAGTGAGCAGCAAAGCCAAGATGAACTGGAAAACACTCAGTGATGTCAAGAATGAACACATGGGACAAGGAGAGAAGGTGCAGTGTTTACATGCACACACAGACCCAGCAGGGAATTGGTCCAGGAAAATAGCTCTGGATTTAATGCACTTACATTCAAAAGTGACTCTTTAGATGGTTGGTTTGCTTAAATAATGATGGTCAGTGACAGAAGTCTCAAAACCAACGCTACTGTCGAAACTAGATACAATTAGAGGTAAATAGGAAAATCTTTGTATTTCATTTATTACGGATTAACTCACCCTTTTATAGTAAAATCAACCATAAAATTATTTTTGGTGGCGTCCTCTGAAATAGCCTCAGTTTATGAATTAGTTGGTCCATAAATTGTAAGAAGAAAAATGTTTAATTGTTTCCCTAAACCCACAATGTCACCTTCATACGTTTAGTTTTGCTGCTTGCAAAAAAAAAAAAAAAAAAGATGCTGTCTAATTTTATGTTAATTGAATAATGGTTTCAGCATATGTTGAAACTATGTCTAAAGCTGTCCATAAGTCTGGCTTGATTTTTATTCATGAAACGTGTTCTTTATTAATGAACGATGAATGGACTATTACCGAGTCTTCAAACTTAAAGACCAAATTAATGCTGAAAATTTCAAGCGATGAACCCTTAGTCCATGTCTTTATTTCACTGAATGTGCTGTGTATGGAGAGTTTCTGGGCCGGTGCTTCTGGTTGTAAATTCATTGAGGCTCTTGGAAGATTCAGTTCAGTCCACAATAAAGGGCCAGACCGTAGGAACCATTGTGAAAACCACAAGCAGCAGTGTTGCTAATCATTTTACTTCTTACTGGGCTTTCTAACCACATGTTTTAGTTTTAAGCTTTGGATTGATTCATCCTCTTGCCTTTGAAGGAAGAGAGTATACAATAAATGAAATAAAACAAAGCCTTCAGGTGTCTAACAGCAAAAACAAAATCTTGTTATTTGTTTTCCAGTTTTGGTGAGAGGTCTGAACTGGGTTTTCATGAAAACTTTGGTTGGGATCAGATTGATGTGTGGGTCAGTAAAGTTTTTGTTCTCAGGCAGGTGGCTACTGTTCGAAGAGGAATGAAAGAAACCCCTACAGATGACCAAACATCAGCATGGCCACATTACACCAGAGTTGAATAGCAGAAAATTTTATGGTTAGACAGGCACGGAAACACCAGGTTTTAGTGTCACTGCCTCATAATCCAAGGCTTACAGGTTCACTGTTCTGCCCCAATGTTCCACAAACGAGGACAAATCCATCATGTTGATGGTTTCTGACACCAGGAGACTCGATCTCTTTTGTGTTCTTGCTTCTTTTACCTAATCACTGGAGCTCATGTTTAATTAATCTCCATCACCTGATAAGAGGGGCTTGTCTAAATGCATTTAAAAAAACTAAGGAAATCACAAAGCATAAAATTCATGTAAGGATGGCTAAAAAAAACCATGCTGCTAAACATCGTGTGGATATAATAGGTGTGATGGTAAATGATGATCTTTGTTTTAATTATTTAGACTAGCCTCTCATTTAGACTATCAATGATAATTTTCTGTGAACAGGCATGGATATACTCATTTATAAATCTGACTGCTTCACAGTCTCATTTGAATGTAAGTGTTTAGACAAACAAACCCACAGTCAGTTATCCATTCACTGTAAATAGAGCAGCTGTAGGCTGCACCTTGCTTTGACTTCATGGATTAGAGCCATGGCTTTCTGTTTAAGCTGTGGGAGGGTGGTGGGGATGCTCACATATTAGCGTTATTCAAGGAACTGAAATGTGCCGTTAGATGAGCATGTGAGACCTCTTAAAATGAACTGTGTGCCATTTCAAGAAGTGTTATTGCTTAAAATGGTCATGCTTTCAGCTAAAAATAGAGTGTATGTAAGTGGTATGTGTCTCTCATAAACTCTCTATCTAATTAGGTTTATCTTTAACTAGTTTTCTTCATCCCTCACACTTAATTAGAAGCCACTTACGAATAGCTCCGACATCAGTGTCGTTTTTCTAATAAAAATTTCTAATTATGTGTTGGAAGTGGATGAAGCCTTTAGGGCATAACATTTCCAGAAGGGAAGTAGTGTGGATTGAGAGCTGGGAGAGGGAGAGGGGCCAAAAGCCAGGCAGCGCCATTTTAAGTTCTTGTTACTTCCTAAGCTGTTTTGAAGGATGGAAGGAAACAAGGCCACAGGAAGAAAAAGGAGGTAAGGGAGACAAGTGACACCGGGATATTGAGAAAAGGATACAGATCCAAGAGATTAACTGACAGATTTAGGGAAGGAGTTGAAAGGTGAGAAGGTGTAAATAATTCAAACTTTTTTTTTTCCTTCTTTTTTCTTTTTTTGCCCTTCCCTTATTTCCTTTGTCTTCTCTTTTTTTTCTATCTCTCTCTCTGTCTCGCTGCCTGTGCCCCCAAAGTCTTTCTGTAATTGAACACCTTAAAGGAGGTTGTCCGTAATAATGAAATCCAAATCATTAGCTTATAGTTTGAAGGAATCTAATTTTACGTTCTACCTGTTTGTCTGTGTGGGAGTGCGAGTGCGTGTGCGTGTATATTTGTGGATGCAAGTGTACAAGCCATTTCTAATTAATGTAGCTGTGCATATGTCTGTACGTGTTGGGGTTTTGGGACAAGCATTAAATTTGGCATGTGTAGACATCAATTATGTGAAGTAGATTTTCACTTGGTTGCCCTTCCACAGACAAATTTTAATTGCATTTATGTGCCAGAAGGTGACACAGGGATTTGCTGTGATAAGAATGAAACCCATTTTCAGAATGTTTTGTATGTGTGTGCGTTTAAATCTTAAGTCTGCGTTCATATTTTTGTTGTGTTTTGTGGGTCTGTGGGTCTGGTTTCGTCTATCTGTTTTTGTCTTCGTCATGCCTCTCTTCTGGGTTCTCCACAGTGTGCTTAAGGTTAAGACTTTACCCCAAGGCTTCTGTGTACACACAAGAATACAGAGGGAATGTTAAAAAAAAAAAAAAAAAGGAAGAAGAAGGGGAGACATGATGGCAAATGCTGGAGGATTTATTTAGACTGAGCTTGTTGTGATGGAAGAGCTATGGTCCAGATCCTGCTGACCTCCCTCCTAATATTCTCAGTAGCATCTGCCAACATCGCAAGCCCTCAACATGCCCCCAAAGGAAACATCCTGTTCTTTTCTTCCTGCCATGTCCACCCTCCTACCACCTTCCCCACCCATCGTCTTCCCACCTCTCCAGCCTTCCAGCGCTTTAATCTGCTCAAGTCTGCGAAATGTGATGAGGCAGGCACGCGGGCGGAAACATGAGAGTGGAGTGCTGAGGAGGAGAGGACTGTTGCTTACGGGAGAGATCCTCCTAATTAATAAACCTTCTTAGTAAGTGTTTTGGAGGGGGTCTTGCTGTGTGGCGTGAGTACCGGGTAGATGGATGGGTGGACAGATTATGAGGCTGTGACTCAGTTTTAGCTAGCAGGAGGAAAGTGTCAGAGATTGCTCTGAGTCTGACTGACAGTATCTGCAGAGGTCGTGGGGACATCGGATGGCACGAGCCATCTTCCCAAGGATGGAGGGAACACAATGGCCTTTTCACATTCACTGCTCTCACCGAACATTTTATTGAAAGTTTGGGTTGTATAAGGAAGGGACAGCAATGCTCAGCTCAAGCAGTGTGTGTGAATTTGGCCAGTATCCTAAAGAGAGTCTTTGATAGACTCATTTAGGCCAACATCAGTAATGAGTCTGGCCCAGCTCTTGCTTGTATGTAGTCATTGGTAAGAATGTATTTTAAAGCATTTCATTTAAATTTTTGGCTGTAACTTCCAACATATTGTTGAAGGCCTGTGCTCCTGGTAGACAAAACACCCTCTAGGAAAAGGGATTTTTCTGTTTCCTACATGTGCGTGTATATCGTATTTATCGGTTTGAACCGGTCTGTTTTGTCCCTCCATGTGTGGCTGTTTAAATGTACGCTTGTCAACATATGCGCCTCTTCCCAATGAGACACATTTCATCTGCTGTGTGCATTCTTTATATTTATATTTATGGATACCATTTTGTGCTTTTCCACAGGATTAGAGGATAGTCTTTTTCCCCTAGAGTATGCAATTCTTTCCTTTCTAGCTGTTGATTTTACCAGTGTGAGTTCTGCTGCCTAAGGTGCTAATATCTGTTTAAATTACCACAACACATCGCTGCATTTTAATTTGATTCTGTTTGACTGTGTACATAAAATTGTAGCTGAGAAAAGTTTAGCCTTCTGTATCTGTATTGCAAATGTGTAAGTTTGGGTCTTTGCATATAACTTTCCATGTTGCATGTGCACATGTCTGTGTGCTGGTTTTGTAAGTGCACATGAGCATGATTTATGTATTCAAGGGGGAGAGAGAGATTCGTTTCATCTTGCATCTATTATGCACAGAATTCTCAAACTCCCTCTGCTCTCTTTTTAAACTATTCCAAGATTGTTTGGAAGTCAAATAGAAATGTGTAAATAGTGCGCATCTACCAGCTGGACCGACTGTTTGGCAACAGTTTTACTTATGACGCCAAGTTTGAGCTGAGTTTATTTTTATTTTTATTTCATGTTTTTCTTCTTAACCTAAGCAGCTTATTCATTTTCTTAAAACTGTTGAAGGATGTCCTGCCTCCACTAGAAGGAGCACTTTGGCATCTTGTCAGCTCTTACACATTCTTTTCTGCCTCATATCAGTTTGATGGATTTGAATTTCATGACTGTTGCTATGTGCTGCTAACTTATGCAGCTATTTTAGCATCTGAATGAGAGCAGGGACTCCACCCAAGCATCACGCGAGTCAATAATTATTGATCGTGGCCTATAATACCATGCGTGTCATGCATCACTTCATGGGTTTGACCGTTGTGATTGGAACTGGGATTGTTTTTTAATGTACCAGCAGTTCCTACCTGAAACAGGTTTTAGTTTCTGGTGTATACTGTAGTTGTAACCTGACAGGATTGATTTCAATCATTGAGTATTCTGAAATTGGGCAACATAAACTACAACCATGTTGTGATTTTAACTCTTGTACCGTGGACTAGTGATTATTCATTTTGTTCTGATGGCCTTGGCCACCTGGTGTCTTGTTCATCTCCCAAGATGCAGCCTTCTACATAACAAACACTTTGAAAATATGTGTTTTTCCAGTCTATTCATTGTACATCTCTTTTAGGAATGCAGCTTGCAATCCTCAGCTTTGTTCTCCCAGCACACAAAAACATACTCTTTACAGTCACACACGTTTATCTCCTGCTAATGTATTGGCATAAAGACAAAGAGGCTCCACCTCCTTAGGAGGGGCAACATTTCTGTTTGTATGGTTCAAACTCAAAACGAGACAAAGGTGGAAACTCAACCAAGACTTATTGAATTTTCATGGATTTTCTTTTGGAGGAAAAGTTTTAAAGCTGCTATTTCTAATTTCATATAGATGCTTAAAACCTGGACCTCATTATAAAGTTCTGTCTTTAGAAATAGTACAGTTTGTCAATATAAATCATTCTTAAGAAGTTTATAATTTTTTCTTGTGCATATGTGGAGTGTTAACGTGTTACTTCATGAATGCAGCCTTGTATGGGAAGCTATTTAAAGTGATACTAAGCTTGAATTTTTCTACAATTAAGTTTTGTCAATGTAATGTAACTGAAAATGTCTTGGCAACACAATTTTACTCAAGACTCCTAAAAAGAAAGAAAGAAATGTTCTAAAATTTTAATGAAATGGAAGCAGCTATCAGGCAGTCACATGGGCCGCTATGGTTATCTTCATGATTTTAACAGCTGCCAGCTCCACAAGCAGCTGCATTCAAGAGCTACCAGTTAAACAGGGAAACTGCATGATCACCAAGTGTCAAATGAAAAATACAAAATGCAATGCTAACATTTACTGCAATAAATGATTGTTTTTAAGATTAATTTGGTTTGGAAGATTTTACCAGTTACCTGATTTGCTGGTTGGATTTCTCCTCAGTACAATATTGTATACGGGACAGCACCTGCAAATTAACTGCAGCTGTTTGATGTGATTTGGTGGTTTTTATTGATCGTGCTGCTCTATCCTCCATAATTAGATTTCTTCCTGTCCCATTTTTGTTCTTTGTATTCAGGCAGAGTATTTCAGCTGCGTGGCAACAGTGGTGTATATTCGAAAGGAGAATTGTCTGTACCGGGCTTGTCCATCTGCAGACTGCAACAAGAAGGTCATAGACCAACAGAACGGACTGTACCGCTGCGAAAAGTGTAACCGAGAGTTCCACAACTTTAAATACAGACTCCTCCTTTCTGTAAGTGTAAAGTTTAACGTTCTTACTGTGATGTTGACTTCTGTAGTTTCTCACACACACAGTCTAATGTATACAACTTAAAAATCTCTCTCCCCCTCATTGTCTCTTTCCATCTGACTCTCAGGCTAACTTAGCAGACCACGGGGATAATCAGTGGGTGACATGCTTCCAGGAGACAGCTGAGATCCTGCTGGGTCACAGTGCAGATACACTGGGAGAGTTAAGAGACACTGTGAGACACACACACACACAGCCCTACACAAAGTTCTGCTAAGTTCATTTGGTTCACACATGACATGGAAAAAGCTTTTGCAGTTTTACCAGGAGGTCTAATTTTAATAGATGACTCTATGAAAACCACTTCCCCTGACTCTGTGTGTTTGTGTGTGTGTGTGTGTGTGTGTTTCCTCCTAAGGACGAGACTGCTTTTGATGAAGTCTTCCACAAAGCTAACTTCAAAACGCACATCTTTAAAAACCGGGTCAAACTGGAGACATACAATGTAAGTAGCTACAAACTGCAATGCAGTTTAGTGTCCCGGGATTAAGATAACTAAACATAATAACATGTACTACAGTGATGCCTGGTATTTTTCTGTTAGCTGCAATTTTTTTCTTGACCTGTTCATATCTTACCACTGTTCTGAACAACTGCCTCTCTATTTCTGTGATTTACTAATAATGGTCCATTTAAATGGGTTATTTCAAACAACAGTGACCATTTTTCAGTCATGAAATAATAAATTAAAAGGACTTAATATTCATCAACCACACAGGATTCTGTTTTCGCCAGATCCAGGTAATATTTTCTCTATCCAGCTGTGTGGGGCCAAAGAGGGATGCATGTTTGCAGCGTTTTCAGATTTAGTGTTAAGTACTAGCCACCTTTAGGACAAAATGGTTTAGGAGGTGAGGACTGAGGTGAATGTTCCTTGGCGAAACTTCACAGTGAATGGTGCAATCAAAAGCTGCAATTCACTGTTTCTTGTTTCTCTTCCCTCGGTGTTAAGCGTGCCACATTGAGCTGTAAATAAGCAGCATGCCAAATTTTTTGAATTTGTATCAACCGGACTCATTGTCAGATATTGTTGTTGGATGAACTTCAGCCCAAAGCATGTAAAGCCACAGAACAAGACACGTAAAATGCAATATAATCACAACATCCTGTCAGTAATACCACATGAATCAAAAACAGTTTCAATTAGTATCACAGTGACAAAGGAGCTGTTATGAAGCCAGTGCACTTTGGATAACAGAGAACAAATACAGCTGTGGATTCATTTCTCTTAATTAGGCACTAATTAGCATTTGGCTATTGTCTCTCTAAGCCTAATTAACTTAATTATTTGCAGACTAATTTGCTACAGAGGGCACATACCAAGAGTCTCTGGGGAATGATTGAGATGGAGATGTAGGATGAGCTTCGAATGGTCTGTATCCTGACCGCAGGAAAACCTACAAGGAATGGCAAGGGAGTTCAGAGGACATTTCTTCATAGTCTGGAGAATAATGTTCACCCCTGTCAAAGAGGAAATACACAAATATTAGGCAAAATTTTGCCATTCAGTCTTTAGACAAAAAAATTCCAACAAGCTTTTCTGAAGTTGCAGTCTAATTTTGCATATGGTCTTATTTATTGCAGTGAAGGGTGATATGCACATCTGAGCCAAAATAAGCTTGACTGCTTACAGCAAATGTCAGCATAGCACCGCTACTGTCCAGCTAATGAGAAAAAGCCTGAAGCACCACTGGCAGATGCTAGAGGCTGCATTTTTAAATACAACCCACAAGTGTTTGGCAGAACAAACAAGACGCTATTGATTTTCCTTTTATTATTGTCTTAGCAGCAGTGAAGCTTAAGATAGTTTATCCACAGGTGCTGCATCAAAGAAAACAATATTTAGGAAAGTGAATGTTCCCTGTAAATCATCCTTGGAGGATTATGAGTGTATAATGTGTGAGACAGACAGACACACAGTCTACACTGTAAAAAAGAAAATGGACATGAAAAAGGAAACTGTTACAGCAGCTGTTTCTATTCTTCTACAGAGGAAAACACCAGTCTGACTGGTCACTTTTTCCCTGTCTGCCTATACCAAATCAGTTTAATATGAATGGATTGCATAGCAAGTCAAAATAAGCTCTTGTGCAGGATCTCTCTTGGCCAAGAATGAGGCAGAGGTGGTACCATCCTGAATATGTGTACATGCTCCATTGTACTGAACCTTCAGCTGCTTCAAACTAACACTTTTTACAAGCAACATATTTTCTAGTGAAACCTGTAAAAGGAAAATAATAAACAATATGAATTTGAAACTACCAGGTTAAAGTTTTTCAAATCTGTTCCTGTTGAATATTTACAGCATGATGTTTGGCATGTTTAGCAGTAAGTTTCCTGTTGCAGTGGTTATAATGCACCATCACTGAATTGGCATAACTCAGCTGTTACAGTTACAAATGGCATAAACGCACCAAATGAAACGCTCGTTTGAAAGTAATCCCTCAGTGTTTGTCGGGAGCTAGAAGCTGGCCGTTCATAATTCTCAATGTGGCAAAATCCTGCTGTGATTCAGGTGCGTAGATGTATGGATTCATTTAGCCATGTATGTTACACCCGCCTACATCTACAGCTAGAACGCTTTTTTTTTTTTTTTTTACAGAATTTTTAATTTGTCAAAAAGTTAAATACTCATCCGTTCAGCAAACAGACATAGGAACAAGTATTTGCTTAAAAAAAATGCACTGTTACTTTTCATTTCAGTGAAAAATTCTACAGTAAATTTGGATGCCCATCTACTTACAAAACACTGAGTCTATCATTAGCTTGATTGACCTTAATTGGCTGGAAAGGAAGTAAGTCAAGTCAAATATTGTCAGCTGAAAATGTTGCTTTAGGGGATAAGTTCTCTGATGTCAACACTCAACAGTAATATAGCTAATTCATCCCTACTAAGTTATCAAATCACTTCCAGCTTTAACGTCCCTCTGCCTGAAATGTCACTGAGAAATGGTTAAGGAGTCCTCATTATGAACGAGTCCTCATTTTGCCCAGGGGTGTCCAGATGTTTGCAGACAACTGCACGGTTTTATGATGTCCTATTTGATTTTAACTATAACCATTTAAATAACCAAATATTACTTTGGAAAAAACTGGAAAACACATCAGAAGTTATATTGTAACTTCATTAGTGAAAGCAGAAGTGCCAGACAAGTGTTGTTGACAAAGATATCAAAACTACAAACACAATCAACACATATAGTAACAAAATCTGCAAGTTTCCTGAGCCTTGTAATAAACTAGTGATGTAAGATACAAGAAATGAACCCCCGTGGAACAATGTAAAACTAATGATACAGTTTTTCACAAAGAAGATAATGAGCTCTGAGCAGATACGTCTTCTACACAAGTTAGTGTATGAAGCATTCGTTTCCAGAGGTTGTTAGTCAAAGTTTACTGTTTTTATTTCAAAGTACCAAACAGAGAGAGAGTCTGTGATTGAGATTGAGATTGTTTATCTACAACAGCTGCAGTTCTTCACTATAAACAAAGAGATCTGATATCTACCACAGTGTTTTCATAAAATACGTAGATATAACATAATAATATGTCAGAGTTTAACTGCGCTAATGAAGTTACAACATTTATATTTTGTCATTTTAATAACAGGGACACAGAAAAAGATGATATTTTAAAGTTTGTCGAAACTTCTTTTGCATTTTTACTCAAGATTGTTTTTGAGGGAAGAGCACAGATGATACACAACGATTTTTAGACTTATTAGGGCGGTAAATGTTTGGTTACATGAGATTGTAGCTAAATGTTATAACCATTGGTGATTCCCGTGTTGCAAAAGACTTCGGTCGTCTTTTGTTTTTCAGAGTTGATTTAAAATATTTAAAATCTCTCTTTGAAGTGTTGAACAACGGTTTATGTCAGATTTTTTAAAAATTAATAATTCAAATAAAGTCATTTAAATGTCTATAACTGCTACAAAGTGATTCAGACAAAGCTTTGAAAACCTGAGGCCAAATTCATGTTTAAAGACAATAGAAAACTGATGCAAAACAAATTTAAACAAACAACAAGACAAGATAAACTATGTTCCAGTGCCTTCTCTCATTTCAATCATCTCGATTGTAATACATTTTTGAATGAATTGAGTGATTTATTTGGATTGTGGAGTGAGGGATGGCTTGGGTTTTTAATGCTACACAACTCCTAGCACGTTGTGCTACAAATTTTCTGTATGAAATGTACTATATAAATAAAGTCTGATTGATTCATTCATACAGTACGCAGGCCATGGACATGATTCATCTGTTGAGCCATGGACATGCTGTTTGTGGAGAAGATTTCTTTGCGTAGTTTTAATTTAATCAGTTACAAACTGTGTTAACAGGAAAACAGGGCAAATTACATGCTGATTTGTAAAGTGAAAATAAAACACAACACTTACAGCAAACAGGTTAAATACACCTTTCTACAAATGATGCAGTGATGCAGTGTAATTGTGGGATGTGGAAAGGTTTTGGGCACCCCACTAAGTCAGTACTTAGTAACTCCTGTTTTCTGCGGGGTTCATATTTAGTCCTTTGTTCGGCCCTGTACGTAAGATAAACATGGTAATTGGGAGGCATATTTGTTCCAACCTGCTACACTCGAAAGCGTCTAGAAGAGCAAGATCCAGTAATTGTTTAAATATGCAGATAATGGTTTCAGACTGTGCTGTGCACATGGAAACTGACATAGTTGTGTGACGAGTAAAAATTAGGAGCTTAAAGGGGCAGTTTGAGCTTCCTTCCCACTGCACATCCCCAGTCCCTGTTTGAAGTGGATGAGATCGAGATTGTTTGTAATAGGTGTAGAAATTGGCAGAAAAAGGACACATTTCATTAAGGCGGTGTCCCACTGAGGCAGGTGAGTGTGCAACGAATGTGATAGTTGTGCAGTAGACGTTGTTACTCTCCGTTACAGGCAGAGTTAATGGAGTTCAGATAATGGTGAAGATGTGATCTGGCCTGCAGGATTGGATTTACTGAGCGCAGATGAGTTCATTTTTCATATAAGCATCTTATTTGCATTTATTTAAAAGATAAGAGATTATTCATTGATATAGAATTTGGGTAAGTTCATCAGATTTCTCACCTTTATCTCCATGCTGCATGTTGATGAATCTCTTATCTGCTCCAGGTTGTATGGTTGTTGGCCCTTCCCTGTGAGATGTCGCTTTATTAAGTCATGTACACACAGGTAGACACAGACCTTGACCACGTGTGTGGATATAACTCTGCTCCAGGTTGTCTCAGTGCAGTGAGAGAATAAATTGATTTTGTCTCAGTGAATACATTAGTAAAGGGGAAGAGTCGTTGAAAGTCATGCACACTTAACACACCTCGTATTTGTATCGTCAATAAAACGCACCTTTACCAGCCTTTATCTGCATGATCCTGTGGTCATAGCTGAGTTTCTCAGCTGGAGAAAATTTGACTCAGAAAGTCGCCAAAGTCACTTGGACCATTCACACCAATCCTGTTGAAGATTTTATGGCATTTAACTCGCTCATCCTTGAGTTTTTAGCACTGGTGTGGATTTGATAAAATTCTCATTCACATTCAGCCATCACTATATTATTTACTGCAACACTGTTCAAATTTACATGCAGGAATCATTTTGTTGTCAAGTGCAGTCGATTATCTCATTAATCGACTGAGGGGCTTTGGTGTCATGGTGAGGTGTGCGTTTTGGCTCTTTCTGCATGTGTATGTACTTCTGTCACAGCGTCAACGTCTAGGAAATGTTTTGTATAATTGTTCAGGGAGGAGCCCCACCTCACCCCACCATCTGAACCTGAGTTAGAGTCAGATGGAATATTTAGCTGCTGGGTAATTGTTTTCTCCTGTAGTGATGTGCTTTGGATTGTTAGTCAGAGCACATTAAATTAACAAACAGTCTCTGTCGCGGTCGTCTGTCCTTTGAAAACCATTAGATTTAAACAAGTTGTCACCTTTAGTCGAGTGGGGCCTTTGTCTCAGCAGCCACCAATATTGTAAATTTGTCTGCTATCCTCAGGTAGACACAAATTGAAAATATAAGCAAAGGTGCCGAATCACATACGAGATAATGAGAAAGTGTTATATTTCATGCTCTTCGTGCTGAATCACTAATTGATTCATGAATTGTTTTTGGTATCAGTGCTTCTTATAGTGAGTGTGATTATAATGGAAATAGATTTCTGGGTTGAGGAGCAGGTTCTAACCTCTTCTGTAGCCACATTATCAGCAGTCAAGTTATTAGTCTTTCCAACAGTTTAACCATGTTTGCATTTCTAATACAAGAGGTTATAGCAGTCCTTCTGAGCAGCACAACTCAGGAGTCAGTGTGCTGGAGCTAAACAGATTCTAAACAAGTCCTTTTGACCGGGACAGTTGATATCCACGTGAGCACTTTCTCAGATATTAACCAGAACGGGACAGGCAGAGAAAAAAATACAAAGTGCACCATGGTTGTCGCTGGCAAACTGTAGTTATTTGGTGTAAGAATAGAAATTTGATAGCATGAAATCTAAAACACGGGCAGACGTGCCATTGTTGTCATGTTCAGAGTGGCATTGTGAGTCTGCCTGAACTAACTCTTGGGTTAGATGAAAAACAACAAGGAATTGCAGTTATGTGGGGTCAGACTATTGTTGTTTGTTGTGTTCAGACCACTGATGAATAGAAAGTCAAAGCTATAGATCATTCATAGTGGACAGCAGTTCAGTGCTCCACCATCAGACAAGCAGTTTAACACAGATCCCCACATGGAGATTGGTTACAATCTTTTAAAGCCATTCACTTATGAAACAATCTCTTTGGTTACATTCTTATATAGTTATTATTTTTATCCACTGTTGAATAATTTTGATCACAGATGTTTGAAATACTTCATCAAATGTTGCTGCATTTTTTCTTCTCTACTCAGGATGAAAGTCGAGTGAAGGTTACTGTAATGGAAGTTCAACCGGTCAACCACAGGGAATACAGCAGGAGACTCCTCAGTAACATCTGGAAAATGGCCAGCTGAACTTGGTCACTGTCAGCCAAAGAGCCGCCTGGTAATTAAACATCTTTGACTGGTTTCTGAGCAGTCTGACTTTTATCACCACAGAGATAATGGCGTATCTGACGGAGGCAGCAGAGGGGCAGCCGCTGATTCATCTGACTAAATGGCAGCCAAACAGAGGACTGATATTTAGTTGTTCACATCGCTCAGTTGTGAAACACTGGGAAAGTGGTAGAAAAGTTACTTTTACATTTAATATAATGACATTTGAAATAAGAGGTTTGTCGTTTATGTTTTGGTGCGTTTTCATTGTGTAAGACGCGGCCCTTTTTCTCTTGTAAATGACTCATCTTGGATTTTAAATGTGTGTTGATGATGAGTCAGGCCCGTTTAGTTCTTTATTGTTTTATGTAAAAAAATGAAGGCGTGGCAAAAGAGTGTGTGGGAGATGGACGTGTTTGCATGTCTTTTTAACTGTAATCATAGCATTTAGCTCTAGTTTAACTGATTCTCTGTTTTCGTTTGTGTTTGCTTTTCTGCGTGGTATATCTGGGCTCCAAAAAATATCAGTGATGAAAAGAGTCATTAAAAATGTTAATACAAAAACACTGTCTTTGTGAATGTTGCTGCTGTTATTGGGAAAATACAATCAGTTATTCATTACTAATTACTCATTTAAAAAGTAATTATATAACTAATTACTCAGCAGGAACTTCTTCTCTTCTCTTTTGTCATCTATTTGGCTCCTCTACGTCCTCATGTTGCATCTTTTTATATTTATCATGTAGAAGGAGGGAATAAGATACTGCCCTTAAACAAGCCAATAGGTTGTTTTACTGCACAGGAAGCCAATCAGCAGCTGACGCTGGACGAGGGCAGGCTCACCCTGAAAAGGTCACCAGTCTGTCTCAGGGCCGACAGGTAGAGACAAACCGTTCACTTTCAGGCCTGCAGGCAGCTCACAGTCACCATTAAACCTAAACCTATGGAGGAAGGAGGACTCAGAGCCAGAGAAGAGAAGAGGAGAGAATCTCCAGGCCCAGAATCGAACCCAGAGTCCGATTGCTTTGGGGCGACAGTGCTGACCGTTACTGTCTCCACCGTCTCTACGGGTGCTTCATTGTATTTTTGACCGTGAAGCGTCTGGTGTTGTCGTAAGTTGAATCACACATTTTGCTGCTCTTAAATAGCTGATTTTAAATTGAGCCACTTTCAGATGAAATCTCTGCATCAGCATTTCAGATTGCTTCACATTCACCAGCGTACAAACTCTGGAAAGCGAGGACAGAGCTTTAGCGGTGTGCTTCAGCAGTCCGCCTCTCCACTAAGGTTTGGCTCAAGGGTATGACACTGATTTATGTTGGCATCCAGCCGCCTCCTCCCCTCACTCCGAGCAACCTCAGTAGTGTTCCTGCCTGCTGCTGTCTGGCGTGCTGTGGGCAGAGGTTTGGGAGATTAAACACACACACACGGATCTTTTCATCCCGGTGTCACATTTCCCTCAGGTTTTCCTTTATCTCTGTCCTTTCTCCTTTTGTGTGCGTGGAGGCTCTAGTCTCTGTACCTGTTTATTTTAAATGACAACGCAATCTGACTTCATTTTCTGCACCCAAAATAAAGATTAAAAAAGTCCATTATTAATGTTTTTAATGCTTAAGTCTTACTGATAAACCACAAATGGCCCCACATCACTGAAACAACAAAAATGTGAAGTGATGCCTGATTCTGTGGTTGGCTCTTCTGTCACCTTGTCTGGCCAAAGATCAAGTGAGTGCATTTTTTATTTGCTGGAATAGGCAGATGAAGTGAGTTTAACTCTAAATCTACCAGCGTGTTCACCAGATCAGAAAGTCATTTCCAACTGAAAGCCGCGCTGGTGATTGAGACTTAAGATGGAGACGCGTCACTCTGCAGCCCGAGCCCCGGGGCATCGTGGGACAGGGCAGGACGTAGTGAAGATTAATTGAAATACTTTTTTTTTTCTGTATTATCCTTGGAGGACTTTATCTGAATGCGACGTGCCGAGCAGTAGTGAAGTGAATAGCCAGTGAGGTTGTCATATCTTCACTCTGTGAATGTGGGACCTTCTGCAGTTGGCCTCTATCTCCAGAATGTGTCAGAGGCCACAAGGACAGCATATGGAAATGAGCTGTGGTTATCACAGAGTAGTCCTGATCACAGTCTATCTGTCCACAGTCTTATCTTTAAACACTGTAGTTCAGTTAAGCTGTCGTCTGTGTGTGTGAGACAGAAACCTTCTAACAGACCTGGTGCATGCGCTGCCTATAGTGACACACAGCCCACTTGCTTCTGTAACAAATGCAGCATTTCTTTAGTCGACCTTTCAGGTCTGTGGGATTACTTTTATTTTTCCTCTGTTGTGGTTTTGATACGTTTCTGTGCAGCTGAATGCGGTTTCTGCTCAGAGCAGGTGGTGCTGATGTATTGTGTCTATCCAGCCTTACCTCTACAGGCCCAACTGGATACTGAGGTGCCACGTTTCTTCTGAACTGGTGAGTAAACTGCTGTTAATGCAGATGTTAGCTATGAAGCGCCAACGTAACCTTCCATATAGTTCCTTTACAGTTACCTAATTATTATTGTGTGAGAAGAGAAAAATCTAAGGCACAGCAGCAAACGTAGGTGACTCCTCATAACTGGGCTTCGTCCTTGTCCATAATGCTCACCAGCACTCTCGTCATCTCTCTAGTTGTAAACTCTGAAGTCTAAAAATGTCCACAGTGTTTAGTCCACTCAGCCCTGCTGTTATGACAGACATGATGGGGCTAACGTCCACTCGTGATCCTCGTCAGCTCGGCGATGGAGTCAGCTCTTCTATCTGCAGCATGCCGTCATCCACTCAAAGCTAACTTAGGTAAAGGAGAATGATAGTACAGTGATATCTCTCCACACATCTGATGTCCTTTTCACCCTCCAAACACTGTAAGAAAACAATAACCGCCCACATGCAAGATGGCACAGCATGGTATTCAACATTCAACTTTTTGAGTCTTAACCAGCTCCATCAGTGTGATTTGTGCTCCCAGTCTAATCTGAAACTGTTTCCCGGTCCAACAGGTCCTTGTCTGACTTTACGGGGGAAAATCCTCCCATCATCTTCATACATGTTCTGCTTCGAGGTGCATAACTCGAAAATTCTTCTTTAATCCACAAGATGCAACAACTCGCGAGAAAAATACATATTTTTCTCTCCAGAGCTCAGCGAGGACTTCATATCTCTGCTGTTCTCACGCAATATTTTGGCTGCCTGTTTCTGCACAAGAACTTCCCACTGTTATCAAGGTCACTTTTCTTTCACAGGGGTATTTATAGGCTCCATTTTCTGTGATGTGACTTTGTGTCTATGTGTGTGACTGTGCGTGTTGGTGCATGAATGCATGTATGAGCTACCTGAGTAGAAAAAGGCTCCAGAGGCAGCAGCTCAGGTATCATGCAGCATTCTGCTCTTTCATGATATATGTTCTTAGCAGGAAGCCGTAGGTGCACATTTCTCCCTCTAACTTTCTTAACTTTTCTCTCCTGTAGGAGGTCATCCTTTGTTTCCTGTCGCTCTTTACATAAATTACCCAATCTCCTTCAACACTCCACTTGCTCCATTATTCTCCTCAGCTGTCTCTCTTCCTCTGCCTTCCCGTCCACCCACTGGATCTGTTTCTTTTCATAAGGTTTCCACAGCAGCATCATCATCATTTCTCTCCGAGCTCCTCATCAATCTCTCTCTTTTTTTTTTCGCTCCATGCTGCCTCCAATCTTCTCCTGTCTTTGTTTCTCTCCTACCCAGCACCAGTTAAATAAACCTTACCTTTTGCCCTCTCTCTCTCCATCATAAACAGATTTGGCTTGAGGGCATTCATGTACATTTTTTTTCTGTTTGTTTTTCCTTGCTCCACTTGAAGAGCCAGAGGCCGTGCCGAAACCCAGGCCAGCGTGCACAGCACACACTGTGTGCCTGCGCTTATGTATGTTAGCTCTTCAGAGATGGAAAGATTTGAAACTGCCTGCATGAACCTGCTTATAAAGCCGTGAACATCATGAACATGTGTTATAACTTAAAGTATTGATTTTATCGGATACAGCAAAAGACATGTATAATGTTTTTGGGGCTTATTAGTAGTTCCATACATACTTTGCTGGTGTAGGTCCGTTATGAGTGGTAGATTCAATCAAAATTGGCACAGTAATGTAACATGCATACCTAAGAAGTGGATGACTGAATTGCATAAATCTCCCAGGAAGGCTACGTGTGTCCTCCGAAGGAGACGAAGCTCCATTAAATCTAACGCGGGCAGATAATTCACTGCAAATAAACCAGCCAACATTAACAGCTGGGTGAGAGAGGAAACTTGAAAATATTATTTCAGAGTGAGCTAAAAGCACAATTTGATGGTTCCTGTGTAAGATCTGTATTTTATAAAAATAAGCTTTCAGCCACATTTTGTGGCCTTAGTTTGAGTCCTGGTCAAGTTACTGCACACAATATTATTTACAGCATATAAGAGGTGTTAAGTTTTAACACTGCCCATTTATTATTCTACACACTGAGGGCAAAACAGCTGACAACCTAAACGTATTTGTGAAGGGGGACTTTCACAGTAAAATCCTTTGATTTTACTGGTGGAGCTGAGTTTGTTCACTGATTTCCCAAATGCAGTTCAGACAGCTTCTCAGGGGTTATTGAAAAGGGACATGGGGGTGTGGATGGCAGGCTTTTATGAGACTGTCTGCCCTTGAAAAGAAGTGCATCAGCAAACAGTCTAAAACAATATCCAATATGTTTACGTCCCGGTAACACAGCCGTGTAGATTTGGGTGATGTTTTTTTTGTCAGCAGACAGTTCAGGGACTTTATAGAAAACCAACGGAGGAAAGAGGCTGGCTTATACAGACGGGTCAACAAAATGTTGGTCTTTAACACCGTTGTTCATTTCCTGTCTTCCAGACAAACAGTGTGATTTAATTCAGCCATACAACCTGCAAGTCTCCTGGAAATTGCATCTAAATAAACAGGAGCAAAGAAAAGTGTTTATGTTTTCTGTTAAAGGAATGAAAAAAGGTTTGTCCTCAAAAGCAAATGTTTCTGTCAAACAGACCAAATAGTTTTTTTGACAATAGCAAGTCAGACCTTCACTTAAGTGGAGAAAGAAGGCGTCAGATCAGCAGACAGCTCCATATATCCCTCAGTGGGTTATCTATAGGGTTCATCTGTGAGTGTTTCAGGGGGGCTGGAGCCAACAGAGGACAGTCAGGGCCAACACACCGAGACAAAGAGACAAACTACCGTTAATGCTCAAACTCAGGGCTAAGCACAATTTACTGTACAGTCACCGATGAACCAACTTTCTTTGGCCACACACACACACACAGGGAGAACATGCAAACTCAGGTTCAGGGTTTGGACCCAGAACTTTCTTGCTGTGAGGCAACACTGCTGATCACTGCTTCACCACGCCACCCTTCATCTCATTGGTGCATCCAGAACTGAGTGATATATTCATCAAATGATTCCTTTCTGTTTGGTTAATTTCCCACAACGACTTTCTGTGAAAAGAGCAGCGGCAACATCAGACCGAGCAGGAGACACAAATCTAAGAGCAAATTATTTGAATAGCAGTAATTACTCAAAACACTGGATTATATTTTTGTCTATTGTGCTGCTGTCAACTGACAAATTGGTGTCTCTGGGCTCCGCTGGAAGGAATCAGCAGTGCAAAGTTTTCCACTCACACTGTGGTTGGCGAATTTTGGATATTTTATAGCTGGGGGCATGTGACAGTTTGAAACAGGGTGTTATTATGTAAAATATATAATGAAGACGTGGTCGGGGCCTGCATCAGTCATCATGATTCAAATCTGCCTTTTCCTGCCATTTTTTTAAGCTTTGGTTCAAGCAGCAATCTGCAGAAACTTTTATTATTAAATTATAATCCACTTCTTTTCCCCCGTAGAAAAAAAAATGAAAACCATGAATATGAAAATATGTTCTTTAAAAAGTGGACTTCCAGGTGCAAGGTGACCCCTCCGCTGAGAGTCCCCTCTGAGTGTGTGTGAGCTGCAGGTGTTGGCCTGGCGTGCTCGGTTGTGTTCTCCACCTTCAGCAAAACATTTATTGTGAAACGCCGTCCCTCCAGTTTAACTCAGATTTATTCTGATAAGCTTTATGTTTGGAATTTGCTTTATTTTTTTCCTGTTGTCATCTATCACATCTACCGGCGATGAGCAAAAAGTTATATCTTTAATCATAACTTGCTGTTTATTATTAATTTTTTGTTTAAATAATGTGAATGATGGAAATAAATCTCCCTTTCCTGGCTCAGAGCACATGCTGTCTTTTCTTTAATAATACATACAAACAGACTGATGACTTTAAACACACTTCCTGTGTTTTTGAGAGTGATTCTACTGTTAATGGGGATGATCGGGTAACACGGATGTTCAGAAATACACTGCTCGAATGTTTTCAGTTGCAGAGAAAAGGAAAATTAAATCTGCGCTTCAAACAGATTCATAATTATCAGGTTCTGTTTTGCTAAACTTCAAATTACTGTAAAAACAGATTACATAAACATTTTGATCATAACAATTAACTGTAGCTGCTAATTCAGAGATTCAGAACAGATGATGGAAACATCTGAGCTACATGGAGACAGTCACAGCACCTGTGTGTGATTCTTCACCTGTCCACCAGGCTCCCTCAGTGCTTCGCCCACCTCTGCACACCTGTCGCTGTTTCCCGTCTCTTCACCTGTGACGGCTGTCTTCCTCACCTCATTTCATCATTAGTGTCTCTGGATGTTCACAGCAGACTTGTGTGGCTGCCTTCTTTCTTTTTTTGTGGCCACCCCTCCATCCATCCTGTTTCCATCCCTCCTGCTGGACTCTGGTTTTAGATTTGTGTCCTGCTACCAAAAGAAATCTCTACCTAAGTTTACCTCATTTCAATCACAGTGGTAAAGGCAGTAAAGGCTTTTGTGAACTTTCATCGAACCATCCATCCAAATGAACTCCTTCTTTTGGCTTTGTCATGAATAAAATCTAATTTTAAACATATATATTGTTTACCCTCATGTTCCAACAATATACAGAGAAAATATGAGTGATGGTGATTAATCCACAGCTACCCTTTCATTAATCAGATTAAAAATTTGAATCGTTCGACAGCCCTAGTTTTTATTAAATTCCTTTGTTGAGCTCAGTATCATTGTGTCGGTCAGGGCGATCTCTCTGCACCTGTGGCATCTTCAGGATGAGGCAGTAGATAGCAGTCCTAAGCCTCCGTCCTTATCTGACGGCAGGAAGCGATGGCTGGGATAACTCCCCTTTGTTTGTTTTGCTTATCTGCAGGATTACATAAACTCACTGGGGTGGCTCCACTTATTCTACTTCTCCATTAACAATTGGAGTGAGGAAGCGAGGTGTTGACTTCAAACTGATGACTGTGATTTAACAAATTATGCGATCAGAGTGAAGGAGTTTGCTCCTTACAGGTTGACTTTTTAACTGATTCGGGTCTCACCTGAAGACGAAGTTACAGTCACACAGAAATGCTGTTGTGAAAAAAATTTGACAGATTTAGTTTGTCTTTGTCTGCACTTGCTATAACTTTATATCAACCATGATAGAACATTCATAATTGTCGTGGATGTCTGAAGCTTTACAGAGCTAGTTTTGGTTTTAAGGGCCACAACGTCTAAGGTTCTGTTAATGACTGTCACTGTGACTTAGCTACGTTTGAAATTACTTTGGTGTTAAATTGACCCTAAACTGATGTAAAATATTCTGTGTGACAGCATGAAAGCTTTTTCTCTCACTCAATCAGCTGGTCCTGCTTATTTCAGTTTGGAATTACATTTTTCGTTGTATTGTCCCAGAACATATAATAGATTATTTCTGTTGGCTTTACGGGGTGAGGTCAAGAGGAGTTCCCACAAAGAGCACTGAGTGACAGCAGGGAGGAAAAACCTGCAGCAGACCTGGAATCTGCCTCCACCAGCCGGGTGAAGAAACAGTTATCAGTCATTCCTGCGTTATTCAGAGAGCAGCCTAAAGCCATCAATCATGGAGCAAAGAGGAGAGTGCTAAAGCTCTACTGAATAGTTTTTTCCTGCCACGTTTAACCACCTATCATGCTCTCAGCTCTTCATTAGGGACGGAGATGTGATTGAAAATCTGATGTATGATGTTTGGTGCAACAGCTGCCAGTGATTCTGATGGTGGATCAGACGAGTCTAAAAAGAGAGAAGAGAAGAGAATACCAGGAGACTGTCTATCTTCGGAGTCATGTGGGCGTAGACGCATAATCATTGAGCAGAGCAATTGTTTTCACATAAAGGATACTTCAGGAAGGGGGGCAGATGATGTATACTCAACATATGGATAATTCCCATCGAGATAGCGTGTTTTGTAATGACTTGTGTAGGAATTTCCTTCTGTCGCTCTGGAAGCAGATGTGATGATGTTTCTGACTGCCGCAGTGCTCGCTCCTCTCCACATCTCCAGCTGAGGGCTAAGTGGAGGCTAATTACCCAGTTTACACTGCAAACATAATTACACCCGTATGAGAAGTAACACACTGAGTGCACAGTATGTACTGAGTATGAAGAAGTGGGGTGGAGGCTCTTTCTTCAGCATGTATGTGTGTGTGTGTGTGCGGAGTCATAACACAGAGGTTGTAATTGTTATGATCTTACTTTAATGACATATTCAAACAGACTTTAAATCTGTTCAAGCAGGATTAATAGAACGAACATCCCCAAGCTTCAAATAGCTTGTATCTGACCAAGGATAAAACAATGTAGTTTGATGTCCCGGTGGGACGTTTCTAATCACAGATGCAGCACATTTCTGACACTCAGTCATTTATCCAGATTATCAGTGCAGGTGGTAACGAGCAACAAAGCTGCAGACCTCATTCGTAGACCCAGAGTGGTGCTTATTGCTGAAAATTTCACAACCTTGTATAAAAATAGATTTTAAAGAAAAAATGGAGGAAGCTCCTATTAAAGGGGGGATTGGAGAGTAAAGGCTGTCAGAGTAGAGTTAATGTGTAAAAAATGATCTCTCTTTGTGTGTGCTGTTACATAAACTGGTTCAAAGCAGACACACAAAATCCATCGTCTGATCAATCACGCCTGTAGCATGCTTTGGTTGTTTCGCTTCATTTATGGTCTTCTTTATTGTCGTAGCCTCGAGCCTCCTTTTTGCACAAAACCTGAATGATGAGAAACACAAAGCTAGAAAGGAATATCAATAATGGCGCCAATCAAAAACTTATCAGCTTCTCACATGAGGTGGAAAATCTGTGTATGAGGGAGCTCGTCATCAGGCAGGAGAGAGGCAGAAGATGAGAGAGTAATGTGTAATTGTCCCTGTCGGTTAATTTACCCTCCACAGCGTGTTGCAGTGTTCAGATACAGCACTCATGCAACAGATGTAACTGGCATGTTATTAAGAAACCCTTCCCACCGGCCAGCACAGCAGAGAGACGAAGGAAAAGACAGAAAGAGATGGGATGTGTCCCATGACGGAACAAATGCCTCCTTCCTTCCTTCCTTCCTTCCTTCCTTCAGCACTTCCTGCTTCTTTCCTTTGTCCTCTATAAAACTGATGAGACCGACTTGCTCCTCAATCCCGACTGTCCCAGTATTGTCAGAAAAGTGAAAAAGCAGCTTAGCTGGAGGACACACAGGGAATCCTTTTAGGAAGCGCCGAGAAAAGGCTAAATTACACTTTTCACCGTTCACCAGGGTTTTAATGACCCCCCCATTTTTAACGATGCAAAAAGGGCTTTTCGAGTGTTTCATGCTTGCAGGGAAATTTAGGCTGGATGCTTTGAATAAAAATTGTGAAAAATATGTTTATTCATATCAAACTCCACACCTTTTTCTCTTAACATTTTTTACAAGCCAGTTAACTTCAGTAAGTCTTAGTGGCTTTAAATGTAATTAACAGAGACTTCAAAGCTCAAGCTAACAGATTCCTCGCTGGCTGCTTTTCTTTTGTCTTTCTGTTTGTTTTTTTCTGAGCACAATAACTCAGTAATTTCGTTCAGGGCATTTCTTCAAATTTTGTCTAAACATTCACTTGGTTAAACTGATTTAATTTTGTTGTCCACAGGTCAAAGGTCACAGAGACCTCACAGTGCTGTGAATGTGCTATCTCAGGAAAACCAAGCGGGAAGTTCATAACATTTTGCACAAACTTGACCTGAAGATGAACTTAGTTTACATTTGGTTGCTGAAGCTCATCACTGAGCTCACAATAGCTATAACTCACATTTCCTAATTATGACACAAGTCAACACAGTCGCGTGATAGAGTGAAATGATGAAGTACGACATTTTCTGTCCACACAGGCACATTAATGAACAGCAATAAACATCAGTGGGCTTATTTGCTTTCACAACTATAATTAGATGTCACTGATCACATCTGACAATTAATTATGGGGATGTGATGTAAAACAATTGTCTAGTATGTTCTAAGCTTAATCCTAAATTCTATTAAATGCCTTTAGAGTAGATTACACCCACCTAATCCTCAGTTAGAGCATGTTTAATCATAACATGCTGATTGTTTTTCAGAGCATTCCACACTTTAATCTGTCATTACTAACATTATTTAATTAAGACATTTATTTGATAGTTTACAATCTAGACAGAGAAAGAGGCAGGAAAGTGGGACATAGTGAGGGTGATGTGTGCTGAAGGCCTTTTGGCTAGCAGGTGTGGACACAAGTGTGGTTATTGAAAACTTCATCTGGCGTGTAACGTTTACATCTAACTCATCACATTTCCATTAGTCCACTGTGACTACTCTGACTTGATGTGTTACAAAGCTGCTGTCGTGTGAGACTCCCTTTGGTTGTTATTAATATGCTAACAGCATTAATGAAAAGCACAATGTGAAAAATGACAGTTAGTTAATTCATCCCTAAACTCCAGTGTCTCGTATCAAACACTGTTGTAGCGTTTATTCTTTTAGGTTTTGACATCTTGTAACCAAATGCAACAACTTCTGAATCCTCTGGGGCTCATGAATGGCACATTTAGGAGACATATTGAAGTCTGAATTAGCTGTGAGGCAAGCAAACAGAAATGGGCTTCAATGGGAAGTGACAGCATAGACTGAAATGTCAATATGGTGTAAAGTCGATCAGTTTGTGTTTTTCAGCAGTGTTTATTTAAACATGCAGCAGGATCTATTTGCTTTAGGACAAATGTGTGAGGTTTTCACGCAGTGTGATCAGTGGGCCTTCAGCTGATCATGGAGATTATGGTGACATGTTCCATACATCCTCTGATTAAGTGTGTCCACGGCCTAACTGCCTCAGCGGGCGGTCAGGATAAACATGTTGGCCTCATTCATTCACCAACAGCAGAGCCGGCTCCCTGCACCTTAACGTGAGCCCCCTGATTCCATAGTTTCACATAAAAGCAAATTATTATCTGTTTCATAAATGTGAAAATATATTCAATGTGTAGATGTCTATGTGCTCATAGGAATATTAGACACCCCTCTGCCCCCGCTCTTAATCTCCTGTAAGTCAGCATCCTTTTTTCTTTTTTTTTGTTATAATATAACACAGATCCCCAGTCGTTTTGTCTTCAGTCTAATTAGAGTCGTTCTCTCCTTAGTTCCTTGCCTTTCCATTTATCCTGCACCTTCTGCTAATGAGTTAGGCTTAATCAGGCATCCCATTTCACTTGGAAATTAATGAAATGTTGAGATCATTCATGAAGAGTTTTCATTAAAAAAAAAGATTTCTTTCTTTCTGTCTTTTTTTTTTTTTTTACGAAGCTGAGCTCTTTTGAGCTCGTTCAAGAGTCACAGTAGATTACTTTAACACAAAGTACTGTAGCCCCTTCTCACACTGTGTTTCTGAAGCGTGGACATAATTGAAGGAAAAGTTATTGTACTGTGGAGGGAAAACTGAAAGAAGTGTTTCACAGAGGAATAATAACATATTTCATCACTGATAGTCTTGTGGTGAGGGTAATCAGGGGAATTGTGACTTATTGTGTTATCGTAAGACTGCAGTTGGACATTGTTCACAAATTTTATTGTTCCTTCCTCCTATTTCTTCCACCGCAGATGTGACAACCTGAGATCCAGAGGGCAGGAGCAAGGGCAACACTGCACATGCTGTAAGATGGTGTGCTGCATTCAGGAGCAGGCTTAGTGGAAGTTAATGATTGCTCAACGTGGCTGGTAAAAATGTATGCTTCTCTTATTTTTCCAAATGCACTGACTCAGAAGGCAACATGTTGTGAGTAGGCTGATTCAATCAGTGACACACCTCCTTCTGCTAAGTGCATGTTTGTTAGATAAAGAGAGCGAGAGAAGAAAAAAATAAAGTGAGAAACATCATATTAGAAGGTGGAATAAGCTCTGGCTCCGAAAATGGTTCATAACTTCATTACTTAAACATGTTAACTCTGAGTTTTACTGATGTGAGGCCGTACGGTAGTCTGTAACTGTCTGCACAGGATTGGAAAAATACTTGTAAAATGTAAAATAAGCAGATCTTCAAGTGGCAAAGTATCATTAGGACATAAATGCTGCTGGAATAATTTAATGGCTCCACAACGACTCATAGATTGTTTTTCCATATTCTTTGCTCCCACTATGTAACTATTTCATTACCACAAGGTACAAAATCTGCAGAGAAAATGAAGCCTCAATTTACGGAAAAAAGGAAGGAAGTGCATCTGTTGTCCCACCGACGTACTCGCTCTGCCTTTATCGTAACACCGAGGTTCTGGTTCGTAGTTTGGTAGCCAAGCTGATATGAAATTATGACAACGTGACTTCATATTTTCAGGAAAGATGCTTCTTTCTTCTCTAAGATTTAGCAGGTTTATGTCCGGGTGTTGTTGGCAGCTTCTGGGCGGGGATGCCTGTTTCCTGTCTGTTAGCAGTCAGCGATAATCCTCTGTGGAGTTGGAAGCTTAAAGCATTTGGATGTTTTTGAATAGTCCATTACTAATCCTCTCAGCATGAAGTGATTATAAAGAGGCAACTGAGTTACAGGTGATACACAAAGCAGTCGGGGTTATTTCCTGTCAGGGTTACAATTGATCTTATGGTTGAGTGTGCTGTTATATTAAGTGTGAGGTCTATAAAGTAGTGGAGTGTCGGGCTATCAGAGTCTGGAACAAAGAGGTAAAAACAGTCTATTTGTATTCAACATTACAAACATCTCTTGCTTCTGTAAATATGAAAATATGCACTGACCTTTAAGTATTTGGACAGAACCAAAGGTTTTGGTGAACACAACTCAAAAATTAGATTAATTTCTAAAATAGATTTTTCATTAACCTTGAAAAGTAAATGCCAAGTGTTTAAATGTTCAGTCCAGTTCAGGTTCTCATTTGAGACTGATGTGTATTAAATGATTTGCTGAAAACATACAACAACCAACTGAGGTGGAAACGGTTTTGTCCCGTCGTACTGATCATCCTGCACCGCTCACGAACTAGATTTCCAAAGTGAATGATTACAATAGATGAAAATTCACTTGTCCCTCTTTTTCCAGCACCCTCGACCTGACCTTAAACTACTCCTCCACTTTCCAAGAGAACTTTTAACTTAGTTTTGTTCACATGTCAAACTGGAGCCTGGGTGTTAAGAGGGAGCAGTGTGATGTCCCTCCCTTTGTCCAGAGGGCCGTCCTTGTCAAAGCCGGCAGCAGACAAGTGACTGACAGCGGAGGATTGTCAGTTCATCGAGTAGACTTGTGGCTGCCTCGGCTGACATCCACTCTGCATCATCTTCTTTTCCTTCTGCACTTTCTTCACACCTCCACAGCACAGAGCTCATATGTTGTCATCCCTGGTGCCTCTGATCTCCCCCCAATTGTTATTCCGTGGAAACTTTATCTAAATATTTATTTATACTTTTATATATGCGAGCTAATTTAAAAATACAAGATACAAATAGGATTTAAAAGTAAAAAGAGATATAGATCAAAATAATCTCATCTGAATAACAGGAGGGAAAATAAGACATGTTGTGGTGCGTGATTGAGTCGTCCCATCTGTGCGTTCATAACATGCAGGCAAATGAAGTTTTAAGTGTTGATTTAAAATAACAGTCGTGAATTTTCTCATTTCAAATTTAATAGGTCTCGGTGCCGACTCAAGCTGTACTTGGATCCACTATTTCACTGAATTCTGCCTGTAACTGTCATGCAGGCTAAAAAGGATAAAGCATTGACAGGTTTTTAAAATTCTACTGAGACAAAGAGGTTTATTAAAAGACAAACTTGATTACATGAGGTAAGATGAATCCAGATGCTTGCTTAGAGATGGATGGTATGTTTAAGGAGCTCATCATGCTCTACTATTTGTATAGAAACAATGAGGAGGCCCAGATGATTCAGATTTTGAAAGTCTCCTCCACTTATTAGTGCTCCAACAGGAACACTGACTTGAATGATATCTGCATTTACATCCATGGAGAAGCAAAGAGGAATGGACATTGTGGCTGACGGAGCACATTTGATGGCCATGATGCTTGTATAAAAGTACGATATGTGAGGAAAAGCAGAGGCGCAAACCTTCCCCGGGAGCCTGTCAGTGCAGGATGTGATCAGACTGTCAGCAGGAACTGTCCATCAAACGGTTAAACTTAGACGGATTTAATTGTAGAGTTGCAGCACCTGAACCTTTCATTGCAAAGATGAGTGCATGTGAGAGTTCAGTGGTGCAAAAAAGCAGACAGGGAAGTGAAATGGTCAGATGAGCCATCGTGCTGGCGTATTTTTGAGGGCCAGGTCACTGCAAATCAACACAAAGTTGCTCTGAGCAATCAAGTGTAACGAAGCGGTTCTATCCTGATGGGAGGGGTCTCCTCAGGTCTTTATGCACAGTCCAGCAGAGCCACAGCAGAGCTGCTTTGTGTCTCCTTGTGTTTTAGTCATCACTTTTTATTTACAGCAGCAAGAAGTAAGTGAACTGGCTACAAGTAGCTGCATTTGGATAATGTAGAAATACAAATGATTATATTTTTGTTCATACTGAAAACAACACGAAGCAGTCAAACATTCACAGTGTAGACTGAAAAATGAGTCAACTCAGTGACTTGATTGTGAAGGTTAAAACAGTTTCTCTCATAAACTGCACTCAAACGTTTTGTGTTAGTTTTTCACAGGAAGCATCTGCAAAAATCAGACCGTCAATCAATAAATACTGATTTGCATAAAGCTAGAAGGGTTACAAAGTCATCTCAAAGAGTTTAGATATTCATCAGTCTACAGTGACACAAAATGTCTACGGATGTAGACGAGTTATTTTTGTGGCCAGTGTCCCGCCAAGATGAATCCAAAGGAATCCAAAGGCAGAATCTTCAGTGAGGAGACGAAGAATCTGAGAGCAAGAGCAGAAGACTTGAAAGTGTCATGAAAGTGTCCATGTTCATACTGAAGCAGAGTGGAGGAATCATCCCAATGATGATGAAGTAAATCTACTATGGAGCAGCTTCAGGAACATTCAGGGCCCAGACCTTAACCCAAATGAGATGCTCAAGAGAGCTGAGACCCAGCAGGCCTCCGCAGTGAAAGGGGAGAGGTGGCTGAGCTGACTGCTGTCAAAGAAAATTCACCCAGTCCAAGAGTTAACTTAGAAAACAAGCATGAAAGATAACATTGTTTGTCTGATAACAGCTTCAGCATATTGTGACAAAATAGTATGACTGATTCGTGAAGGAAACCGAGTCATTCTTAAGGATTCACATGATGTTTTTGGCCACTGTACGTGGTGTAACACACACAGACTACATACACCATAAACACTTCTGGGCCTTTCGCTTATATGAGTCTCTTTAAATTCTTTGGGACTAACAGTAGCAAATTAGGGTAAAACTGGTTTAGAGGACTCATTAGGTTTTCCACCATTCCATGTTACAGCCAAAAGAGCAGCACTTAAGAGATGCTGTGTGTGTGTGTTTGTGTTCACATGCAGCTCGCTGTGCAGAACTAGGGCATATACAATATAGGTTAGCATTTATGAGGGAGCTGGACTATCTGTCTGGGATAATTCACCAGAGACAATGTGTGTGCGTGTGCATGTGTGCGTGTGTGTGTGTGTGTGTGTGTGTGTGTGTGTGTGTATGTATGTGTGTACCATAAGGGGCAATACCTAAGAAGTATGTTGTGTATGTCTTTGTGTGTGTCTCTCCCACCCAGAAGTCCAAAGTGGGAATGTGAGCTAAAGTTCCTCGGTCTGTGGAGTAAGTTAGCTGTCGTCAGTAAATAGCTGTCTGTGTGGTGCTGGGCCACTGGGCAGCCAGAAATAATGAGGACTGTGGACGGAGCCAGATGGAGCTCCGCTTCACGCAGCACGCTTCGCCTGGACTTTCTAATGGATGGCGTTTTGTGAGAGAAAAAGTGAGGGCTTGGATCAGTTTTCTGTCATTTATGTCTAATGCTAAAAAATAGAGGGATCTTTATTGGTATTGAAAATGCTGATGTGGAAAAATACTGACAGATACACACTACCATTCAAAAGTTTGGACACACTTTCCTATTCATTTGAATGAGAAAGTGTGTCCAAACTTTAAGAGAAAAGAGGCATCTGGCTCAGCAAATCAGGATCATTTAAATAATTCTATAGTTTGTAATTAAATAAAAATTATAAGCAAAGTCTTAGAAACAAAAGTGAAAAGTCTAAACGGGCTGCCGATTATAGCATACCTCAGCCCTTTGAACCAAAAAATCGAATTTTTGAAATTTATGGTAATTCTGGTGAAATGTTGCATAACTGATCATGACTTGACAGGATATTTTGACAAAACTTGGTGCCAAGAGAGCATCTTCACACACATGTGAGCATTTGTGGATGTTTTTGTGTTTTGTGGAGCATTGACGTGTGTTTGCAGAATGAGTTAGTGGAGTGTACAAGCATGGCCAGCTGTATTTGTCTGCAGTAAGCTCCCCCCAATCTGGTATCACCAGAGCACATTGTCTGAGTCACCCAAGTGTGTGTTTGCCTGAGTGTGTGTGTGTGTGTATGAGACTTAAGCCCAAACTCACTGTGGATTGTAGGAAATTGTATGAAAAGCAAATGTACAGTGTTTCTATGAGCTCTCTTTTAAAATTTGAAACAGCCATGCAGCAGTCACATACTATGAAATGATTGGGGAGAAGTTGAATGTGGTTGTTGGATGCCGTAATACGTTGCCTGCAGTGAGGCTAGATATTTCATCAGGCTGATGGGCTTAAACAACAATGACTGTTAGCGAGAACAACTATTTTTACACAGAAAAGAATAATTTCTCAGTCAATTCTCAGCAGAGGAAGGAGAAAAGTTATTTTAAAAGCCCTTTATTCAGACGTATGAAAAAAAACAAACAAACGTGTTTCTTCATCAGAGTGGAGAAATCAAAACTGACTGATTACACCTGGAACTGCGAGTAGACAAGTTAACAACTGTGACACAACTTTGGCCTCAAAGGGACAACTCAACAAGGTAGTAAGATCCAAATAAACAAGTTTATTACACAGTTCAAAATCACAGTCAGGACGGTCAGGGTCATAACGCCAAGCAAACCCAGGCAGCGAACTTGAAAAAACCTCACCAGGAAAAGGCCTGAACAGTTCACTAGCAAACAGGACGAACTGGCAGACTCATAAACACAAGACACCCAACAGAAAGGGAGACAAAGAGACACACGGACCAACAATCCAGACAGGACTGCTGTAATCAGCACAGAGGAGAACATGAAGGCAGGAAGTCAAGAAACAAGAAACGAGAGGAGTCAAACAACATTTTAATATTCAAATATTATCAATATATCAGCACTGTCACTTCACAACAGGAAGGTTCTGGGTTCAGTTCCTGGATTCTGTGGGGAGTTTTCATCTTCTCCCCGTACCTGCAGCGGTTCTCAGCAGAAGTAATGATGGGTTTTTTCAAGTGATGCAGGACAAGTTAGAGTACAAAAAGAGATCACAAATCACAGAACCTGTTTAATCTTCAGTTGGAGCTCATGGTGATTTTATAGTATGATAGATTTTAGTGGGTGTATTGTATGTGTGTTAACTAACATTCAAAATGAATTCACTTCTATACTCCTGTATTTTTATTAAAGTACCCTTAAAGATACTTTGGCTGCTTCAAGTTCACCAGCTGGTCACTAACTGTGTCTGGTCCAGAGCCTGTTGTGGAAAATGGGTTTTTAGAGCTTTTTGCTGAAAACAGTTGCCTGCAGCAGACAAAAGCAGCACCGGTGAGAGCTGCAGGCTGCGAAACCGAAATGAAGAGTTGGGGAAAAAGTGCTGAACTGCTCTGAAGAACTGAGGAGCAATGCAGAATTGAGTGATAAAGGCCCATGGGTTTGTCACTTTGAGTGACACCTTTCCAACGCGCTGTCTTTTGATCCACCGTTAATGTTGAAACAGTGTATAAGCAACTTTAAAGGCAAAGAAAAAAATAATTACAGCACAATGCTTATTATGGACTTATGTTTTTGACCTAGACTTGTCAGCTGACAGTGTATGAGCCGTCTTTTTAATTCAAACATGCAGAGTACAGTATTGATACTATTACATGTCTTACTGCGGTGAAAGTGTTAGTAGCTCCCCTTACTCATCATACAAATTATGCAAACTTAAACTGGATTTTCTCAGGGTTAACTCAGGTCAGGGAGAAATCTGTTTTCCCCCAAAGCCTGTGTATTGTGTTTTATCAAGATAACCATAACCTAAACCACTTTTCTTGCCCTCATGTCCTCCTGTTGAATGTTTGAAGACATTCAATTCAAAATGCTGCAAGACCAAAGCTGAACACACAACTGTATTATTCCTGCTGAACACTCTGGATTATATAGCTCTACGTGGGCACCGAGCTATTTGTTTTGGTGTACCACTGAGACGCATAGAATATATAGCAACAACTGAGGCCACCACTGGAGCAACTTTGTCACAGCAGAACAGGGAAAAAGAAAAAAAAAAAAGTCTGATAAAGCAACGGAAAAAGAGAGGAGTCAAGTGACAAGGACAGAGGAAATGATGGATCTCAGAAAGCTGCTGCAGAAGGAAAGATGGGAGGGATCCGCATAGAGGGATGAAGGGGGAGTGACAGGGTGACACGGATGGGTGTTGCGCCCTCCTCCGTCTCTATTGGTCTTACAAGGATGAAAGTGTCAGCAGCGAAGACAGTTATCTAAAGAGGCACAGGAGGAGGGCGAAAACTGTGGGAGAAGAGGGATAAATGGGGACAGGAAAGGGAAGATGGTGGGGGGGGCTGTAAGAGAAAAACTGTACAGAGGAGGTAAGAGCATGAGGGCGGGAGGAAGGAGACGAACAGCAGGAGGTATAAACACTTAGAATATGAATCATAAGCATCTGTCGGGTGGGTGTGGGTGGGGTTGGGAGGGGGCAGGCCAGTAAGGAGGGGGGGTTGCTAAGATGTGAAATATAAGGAAAGGCAGCAGAGATAGAGTGGGTGAGTGAGACAGAACTAGACAGAGTGATAGAGAAAATGAGAAGTGGAGAGTTACATGGTGGGAAGGAATAATGAGCCGAGGGACAGAGGCAAAATTAGTGGAAAACGTGTAAATCACTGTTTCATCCTTATGTTCTTCTTTGCCGCTTGCTTATTAATTTGGTTAGAGCTTGTAAGGGCTGATGGGCTTTCCCTGCATGGATGTGTGTGTATGTGTGTGTTTTTGTGGGAGGGAGGGAGGATGAGATTGAAAACTGACAAATCTTGTCAACTGTCTGTCCTCCCACATAATCTGCTGACAGCTTCTCTGTCCAGTAAAAAGAGAAAAAAGAAAATAAATTTCACTTCTATCGCTATTCTTTAGGTATTCATGAGTTCGTGATGGGTTACTCAGAAAAGCTTTGCAGAGAAACAATGAGTGACAATGAGTTTTGAATCACTTTTTCAGGGTGTTTTTAGCATAATCAATTCATAACTTTCTTGTGTGTATCACGAAGCAGCAACATATGGATAGTTTCCCTCCATTTCTGGTGAATTCATTCATTAGAATTCAGTCAGTCTTTGGAAAACAATAGAAGAAGTCGGGGTGTGTTTTGACAGCTGTGTATGAGGCAAGTTCAACCTCATATAAACATTGTTTTCTGTGCTTTAGGAGCCAGAACACAAGATGTTTAAACTCCAAGGAGCCTCCTGCAGGTTCTGTCTCTGCCTGTTTGAACTCAAGTTGAATTCAAGTTTAGCTTCATTATAAGAACTTGAATGATTTACCCTCCAAAAAAGTTAGATATTCTATGAACGTATACCCTAGAGTTATTTATTTCCAACTCAGCATGACCTGTTTTCATTTTGCTTTGTGCACAAGCAAACAAAACCATCACCAAGTCAAAACCAAAACTGACCCAGTTTCTGACAGAGTACAGCCTATTACTGAGTTAACTATGCAGTAGATAGGAAACCACCCTCCACACCGGGCTGTTTGAACAATTGTTTTGTTTCTTCTTCTATAAGTATTGTGAGACAAAACCATAGATTCAGACCATAGACAGAGCCCAAGACAGGCATTCAGTCTGAAAATCTGTCCATGTTATTACCACTCCAGGCTTTCACCAGAAGAAGCAGAAGAACCTTCTAATTCCTATTTACTGCTTGGCCACACAATAAACCACAAAATCAGGAGACTGCAGTAGCAAAGAGGAAATTCCTACCTATTTTTTCCCGTTATTTGACTAGACTGTGACATGATTTCTTTGGTTTTATAATGACTGACATGGGACAGGTCTGAGATGTTTGGGAGGTGAAATATACTTTTTCAACCAATGAGGGACCTGAAATTATCCAAGCAGGTTCCTGGATTCGTCAGTTTACAGAGATTTAGCTTCACCTACAACACTCAATAAAAGCTTATGTGTTAAATACTTCTACATATATGTACAGTAAATGGATACAGTATTTTCTAGGCTCTATGAGCTGTTGTAATAGTTTTATGGTGAGCCCCTTGGCCAGATCTCTTTTTGAACATTTCCATCTCAGTGGAGATTTAACTTGATTAAAAAAAAAAAGGACAGAACACACAAATGAATTCAGATGTCCCGTCAACAGGACCAATGTGTTTGTCCTACAAAGACAAATATACATACTGCATGTATGTTCATGTGTGTATTGGGGGCAGTGATGACTGATTTTAATAATGTCTCTGACGAGGTTTGTTATGCTTCCTTATATCCACCAGCTCCTGAACTAGCCTCTTCTTGCATACAGATAAGCTGCTCACTGACAATAATCTTATCCGCAATGATGATAAATTCTGCAGCAACCATCTCTGCACACGATTTGTCAATAAATACCATGGCAACATGTTGTCAGTAGTATTGCTGCTTTGAGGATTTTCGTGAATGCCACATCTGCATTAGTCTCTAAGAACACACAGAATGGTTTTGTGACTTGAGATGGTGATAACTAAACAAACATGCTGAGTTGGCAGTCATAACTGGCCCCCTGCTACACACACATACAGTCTATCAACTGAAAGGTGTCTGGCACACAGAAGACCCATGCAAGCTCATAAAAACAGATTAAACCAAGATGGATCAGGGAATCTGCAAAAGAAGGCAGATAAACGGGGTGAGGCTATGAAGAGGAGAAGATGGAGACAAGAATGAAAAGAGGCTCTTTTGTTTCTCTCGCCCCCATCTGACTCTCTCTTTCCCCACCCTTACTATTTTTACTGCCATTATGTGAACATCAAAAATTGTGCACATGAATTTATACAAAGCTTAAGGACCAAGCACTAAACCACTGTTCTTTCTCCCCCTCAATTTGGTTTTAATTTTACAATTACTAAGGATTTAATTAATCAGGGAAACAGACTGAAAGTGTTCCTGAGAATATCAGTTGTGACTCCTGAGGACTGCTCCATTTTCTCCCCCTCAACAGCACAATGCCCAACCATGCCCCATTGTACAATACACACTTTGCACCAGAGTTATGTTTCACTGGATAATGTTTATAATCAAAACAATACTATGTGCCAAATTGTTCAAACATAATTCGTAGTAAATAATAGAGAAGATCTCTGGAACTTTCAGAATTAACACTTTTAATTCTGTAGAATATGCTGTAGAATAACAGCAATAACGTATTTTACAACCTCCTTTGAGATAATAAAAAAGAAATGAATATTCATATGACATACATTCATTAATTTTAGGTTCTAAACTTAAAACGATGTGATGTTTCAAACACTTTGATTTTGAGGATATTTTACTCAGACTCTATAAAATACCACCTAGATTGTTTCTTTAATGAGGGGCTGAATCACGGCAAAGAAGAAGAAGAAGAAGAAGAAGAGGAAGGTGCAGAGGAGTGCCTGCTGTTGATTTATCACCTTTAAAATGTTGAATTTGAATAACATTATAGAAAATGTTTTACATGGTTTTAATTGCCTCTCAGGTGGAAAATATTCATGATGAACCCAGTTAAGCACAATTGCTATCTAAAAGTGACTTAAATTAATTAATAATTGAATACGAGTGAAATTGAAAAGTTTCGTAGATTAAAAATAATCGTAATAAAAAAACAAAAAAAGTGTTTTAATGAGATGATACCATCTTACTCTTCAGATCATTTAAAGTTCAAATTTATTTTAAAGTTTGAATGCGCGTCATCAGACTGATTACACGCCTACTGCGCAGCCTCAATGAGTCTTGAACCCGGAAGTAAAGCGGAAGTCGGCCGAGTCGCGGCACCTTGCTCCACCTCCACCTCCACCTCC
Organism: Remorina albescens; assembly: GCA_034769265.1. Lineage (NCBI taxonomy): Eukaryota > Metazoa > Chordata > Actinopteri > Carangiformes > Echeneidae > Remorina > Remorina albescens. The sequence continues at coordinate 5,879,521 of CM068490.1, forward strand.
AAGGTGGCGTATTTAAACTGTTCCTGCTGGCCTGCCCTGTTATCTCCATCATGTAAGCTCTGCCGTAAACACTCCCTGCTAACTGTGGGTGGATTATAAAATGTGAAATCTCCGATATGGACTGAAGACACCCCCAGACTGAGAGAGGCACAAAACCCTGCTCGGGTTGTGTACCTGTTGTGGTTCTACTGTGTCTCCTTTTGGTGGCTTATTTTTGTTTCTCTGGGATTATTTTTCAACTTTTTGTCTTTAACTGGGTGACAAGAAAGATTATCAACCCTCTCACACTGAAAGTCAGGTCCAGGGCCCTGGACCTGATGGGGCCCCGTGGTCTCTCTGAACTGGAGGCCCTTTCAGTAATCCATCCACAGCTCCTACTGCTGATGCAACATGCTACAAAGAAGATCACCCACCAACGGTCTAATAATGTTCATGGATGGTTTTTTTGGGGGGACCACTCCCTGCTGTCTGGACTCACCTCGTCGGATCGTGGTCATACCTGGTCATACCTGGTCACATCTGTTCATACTTGCCATTAGCATTGTGATCAATGCCCAGTTTCCGGTGCTGTCATCAGTTTGAGTCCCCGCTGAGATACCGAGGCTCCCTCCTGCACTTCACTAAGGTAAATTAGTCTGGATGTCTGGATGCTGCTGGTTGTTGTGCTACTTAAATTTGCTGATATTTACTGATTACAGTTTGAACTTTCTGAATCTGCCTCAGAAATCCAGGCTGTTTGGTTGTTTGGGCTTTTGTGTTTTTCGATCAGTGTGCTTTATTTGCATTGATGTTCTGTCTCAACTGCTCTCTTGTTGTGACCGATTTTATCATTTGGGTGTTGTTTGGCTATCTTTTTTTTTAGTTCTTTTAATACTGGTGATTTAGCAGTAGCCAATAAGTAAATAAGATGCTTGAGTGATGTAAACCTTAATAACACTATAGGTGGTTTTTGCTGAGGGGATTTGTTATTGCCTCGCGGCAGTCTGGAGTCTCACTGCAGCTTCTGGAAAAGTAAACACCCCATGACACTTTCATATGATTTATGCGGCTTTATGATAAACTCAAGGTGTTGTCTGTAACGCAGAATAATTAGTCACATTAACAGTTTCTCCACGGATGTAACATTCATCCAAACATTAGATAAAATGTCATCAGATCTTAGTTGAGTCACGTGACATCTTGCTTTTCCATTCTTCATTCCATTATTGCATCTTAACTGTTTGTTTTCTCTGATGTATGCTGTTGTTATGGCTGGACTGACTGTCACTTCTAAGCTTGTTTCCATCTGCTGATGGACGTCTACTGCTTATCATTGTCTGAGCCAAGAAATTCATTTTTGATTTTACTAATGCGCTTATGGTACATCAATAATTACTATAAATATACACACTGTGTTTTATCCTGCTGCTACATATCACGCACCATTTTTGGATTTAGATTTGTCCATGTCAGTACACTAAATATTATCTTCTTTCTAATGTTTGGAGGTTCTCTTCTGGGGATTAGCCACATGACATCCACATGGTATCTCTCCGTACTGACTGTAATGTGATTTTTAGAGGAAGTTTATCATCTTTGTGGATTCTCTGCTGAACTGAGCTCAGTGTAATATTGCAGAAAAGGATGAGATCAAACCAAAGATGTCAAATATCTGCTCTGCACATATTTTGTATTCATGTTCCTCCGGTCTGTGTTAGGTGACACAGTGTGCATTGTGTTGAATGTGTGATACTCGTATGTGTTTGTATTTGTTTTATAATGATATCAGTACTAGTCCTAGAGACAGTCAAAGCAATATATGTTTTCATTCAACTTGACTTCCAAATTACATTTTATTATTTTTTATTTTAAAAAATATCTCATCTGGCAGTCCTCAAACTCACTGAAGTAAAGACTTTACTGCTTCATAGAAGGATAAATTCCATTCATATTTCCTCCTTCTAAGGATATGCTTTGTGATCTAGATGAATTCAAGAAGTGGAACTCGTCGCTCTCATTGTAAGGAAAGTATCCCCCTTCTCAGCTCCTTCTGTATTCATTGCACGTGGCAAGTGCAGTTAGTTGATGGGGATGTGAGTTCAGAAGTTAAGACATTGTGACAACATCAAAACAAAAGACAACACAGAAGTTTTTTTCAATGCAAGGGGGGTGAACTTAAGCCTCTTAGAAAATAAAAATAAAATCATCCACAGCCAAAATATAGCAAATAATTAATAATAAAGAAAGACTTATGGCTAAAAAACAAGCTGGAACAGCTTCTAGATGACAGGTGGAGGACTAAAAGTGAAATGGTGGTTCCTTTAGGAATAGTTTCAAACCACCCAGCACAGCAGAGCACTCAGAAATAATAGATAGGACCCCATTAGTGAGGGAACTTGGGATGATGTTTCCAACTTCATTTTTTCTTCTTAAAAAAACTGTAGGAAAAATACTTTTAAAAGGAAAAATCCTTTTACTTCCCAGTTAAGAATTTTAGGGGGAGGAGCTTAGAGTACTTAACATCATATTGAATGAATTGATCAGGTTGGTCAATAAGTTTGGCTAAGATTCAAGTACCTCAACAATAATTCCCTTGCCTTTAGTACCAATGTGAGCTTGGCATTCATGGGTTTTGACAGTTTTTTTGACAGAGTGACAGTGAATTTTGTTAAGACGCTCCTGAATTCTAACATTTTTGCTGATCCCTTAACTCTTCCTCAGGCACATCCGATGGTTAGTGATAAGCATCACTGGCCAAACATAAGCATCTTAACTAAAATAGTCTTCAAAAGACAAAGTTAGAGTATTTGTATGTTTTTGTAATTTTTGCTGTTGTTACGTAGCTTAGTAGCTTTGGGGAAAAAGAAGTGATTTGAAACATATTGACTTTTTCATCCTCGTCATTTTGTGTTTGTGGCAGGAGATAAGTTACAGTCAGTGCAAAAAACAGTTGCTTGACTTTGAAACCACACTAGAGGACACAGTGTTATCCCCTCTGTTTAAGGTTCTCTTCACTGGGTTGTTTTAAAATGGATTTTAAGTTTTAACTGATTATTTTTTAAAGCACAATGTGGTTCGGCTACCAGCTAAATCGCTAAATCGTTAGTCCACTATCAGCCACTCTCAGGTTATCTGGGCTGTACACCAAAGATAAAGGTGACAAAGCATTTGCAGTCAAGGCCCATCAGCTCTGACATGTAATGCCTGAGGGTTTGAAGCTGGCAGAATAACTGACATTATTCAGTTGCTTTTAATCTTCCTTATATAATTATTTATTTTGAAAGCCTTTCATTAATTCTTACAGACCATTTATTGCCACTAAACTGTTTCTCGTTCATATTCTGTTGTCTCCTCTAGCCATTGGTGTGGCTGTAACCTTTCCGAAATTATGTTTAGTCCAAAATACAACTCTTCATTTGTTTCACTTATTTATTATTTATGCACAGACACACCCACAAAACAAAACGAACAAAAAAAAAAAAAGGATCATCAGCCCTCCTCAGTCATATTTTGTCAGTGTTATTGAGCTCTCAGATGGGAACCAGCATTATGACAGTAATGTCTGACAAGTGTCACTGTTAGATGTGTTTGAAATAATTGAGACATCTGTTTCGAGAATGTTTGGCTGAGGCCACAGTGCATTAAAAATGTAGTTTGAAACACAATTGTTGATGTTGAGACAAAACAGGCCTGTGTGCTCCAGTGCAGAATCAGAGACTTCACTTATTTAATCCAGGATGATGAAATGTTTAATAAAGCTGCAGCAAGACTCTAACAACAGCACACACAAAATATGATGAAGACATCAGCTGCATATTCAGATGCCACTTCTCAGATTTCCTGGTGTCTGACTTTTCAGCAAGAGAAATTGAAAGACAAGATTTAAAAGTGTCTTTGACTGTGGATGACTCTTTCCCTTTGTGTTTATGGGTGCCTTAACCTTTGTTCCCCTTTTTAAAACAATAACAACAAAGGAAGTGCTCAAAATGGTGGTTTAACAATAAGATGGAGCAAAAACAGCTGTCAAGAAACATGAACATTTTAACTTGAGACAGTTGGGCTTTATGTTTCAAGTCAGATCCAGTCCAGTATGGGCTGGTGACCTAATGGCTATAATGGAGAAAAGAGGACTGTTGGCTCAGTTACGGCACCACACTTTGACCTTTTTCCTAATTAGAATCAGATATCTGTCTATAGTGAGTGTAATGAAGCCTGAAAGAGTCACAGCAGTAAAAAGATGGCTGGTGTTAAGCGTTGCTCACAGGAACGTACTGTAAGTCATGTGAGCTGGTGTGTGATAGATGCCATGCGCTTGGATGATGGTGGAAACGAAAATCAAATCACACAGAGGAAATATTCTGCTTGCATTCTGCAAGACAAATGGTGTATGCATCAATATGGTGGAAAAATTGTGCATTTGCATTTCACTGAAAGTTTCTCCCATTTCGGAGATTTCCGCTCATTTCACAAAATCTCTGACTGTTCATTCTAGTGGTGCTTTATTTTCACTCTCCCTTGGTCTTTGCTCGTCTTTTGCTGAGTCTCAACTCTACAGGGATTCACACAGAGAAATCAATTTTGCCTGGCCTCTTTGCCTTTGGAGGGAACACAGGCATATATAAATATTCACATGCGGACATTTCAGATCCTGAGCTTAGGGACTGAACGATTGGATGAGCTGTGCTCCTGTTTGATCATAAAGCCTTCATACATGCGTCTGTATGGATGATCCGTCTCTCCAAAACGCTTCCCCACCATCTAATTTTCTCCTTAAATTCCTTTTCACTTCTTTTACTTATTGCTTTGCTGTGATTGAGAGTTTCCCTTTTGCGTTATATCACATCTCCTTCTCAGCTATATGTCTTCATCCTTTTTTATTTCACTCATATCTTCGCATTTTCATCCACCCCTCTACCCTTCTGTCATTTGTTGTTCATTTTCCCTTCCTTCCTCTCCATTTTCTTTTCTATTCTATTTTGTGATGTCTCTCCCCACATACTTTCTTCTTCCCTTTGCATATTTTAAATTCGTCATATCTGTAACATTCCTGATCAGCTTTTCTTCCTTTGCTTTTACTACCTTTTTCTGCACAGATTAATTTATTCCTCTTCCCAGCTCTATTCTCCTGCTTTATTGCTGCATCTCTAATCCTGCTTTCTTTTTATTACTCCTTATTCTTCCTTCCTTCTTCCTTTCCTTATTACCTTGCGCCTCTTTTTGCTTCCTCCCTCACTCACACCAGTCATTCTTTACTGTTGTATGCTCTTTTATTGTCAGTCCATCCATAATTAATATGCCTTTACAGATGTGACTTTTGTTTCTGATTCACTCATAAATCTCACTGAACTGGTTCAAGCAGAAGCCCTGTGCTGTTATTTAAATCCTGATCTTCACTCCGTATAGATGGATGAACCCATTTAAACTGCAGCCCAGGCTTTGTTCAGGACACATGTGATTGACTGAACTTGTAGCAGATGCTGCAGTGTGCTGGCTGCTGGTCTGCTGGCTACTGATAACTCCTTCCTGGATTTCATTCACCGATATCTCCATCCCTCTGCCTTCAAACTCTTGTGCTTTACTCATTTCCTTTCTCTTGCTCTCCCTCCCAATTGTCAGTTTTGTTTTACAAACAGAGCAGTGATACTGTCTTTCAGAGGCAAACCTCTTCCCTCTGCCCTCGCCAGCTGTCAGGCAGGATCTGCCGTGACAGTGGGCCTACTTTGAACACCGGTGCACACACACACACAAAGCCCTGGAATGATTCAGAGCCACGGACAAACGCACATGCATGAATATGAACACCAGGCAAGCACTCAAAGAAGATGCAGCACATGCTAGATCTATTTTTGACCTCACCTTGACCTGACATAAGACACCTCCCTCACACGGTCACAGCTAACGCAGCTCGACAGGTGTGTGTATGTGAGTTTGTGTGTGCGTGAGTGAGCTTAGACTCATTCTGATACATATTTTATATGAGGCTGCTGAGCGTACGAGTGAAACTAGGACATGAAGGAGACAAAATATAACCTGGTTAAATGTGGGTATGTTTCTCTCCCTTCGGTAGATGAAAATATTCACTTTTTTAATTTTGTATTTTACTTTTTGTCCATTTTTCTGTCATAGTCTCATCTCTCAGCGTCAGAGCTCAATTTGGAGGCCTGTCTCATAGCTGCTTACACATATAACATATATGCGCATACTGTATGCATTAACCAAAGGCAGGCAGACAAACACAGACCACCACAGCCATTCCAGGACACTTTCCATTTAATGTTATTTATAAACAGCTTTTGAGTCTGGCGTTTCTTGATAACCACATACAAAACATTTTGTCTTGTACAAAGGAAGAGAGGAGAGGAAAAGAATAAGGAGATAGGAGTGAACAACAACGAGTGGGGGTTGGGGGGCTGGGAGCGAACAACATAGAGAGTGAGGAAGAGAGTATGCAGACAGCGAGGGAGGTAGGAGGTGAGGAGAGGAGGGAGGGAAATACAGAGGAATGAATAGAAGGATGGAAAAGAAAGGAGGAGCAAGAGACAGGCAATGCACTGTACCATTTATCTTGAATGAGTCAGCGGAACAAAAAAGAATGGAGAAAAAATAATGATAATAATCATATTAAATAAAAAATAAACTTCCAGCCTCTAGCTCCCTGTTTATTTACTTAGGGAACTACTGACAACAGAGAGTCAATTTCTCTTTTTTTTTTCTTTTTACAAAAAAGTCATTCTCACAAGAATAAACAGACACAATTTACATCACCTCTGGGTTCACAGCAGCACAAACAAGTTCACCAGTAGGGGTCTCTAATCCTACATGTCAGGAGAATCACACCGGTGGCAGGCGTCTGCTCGTCGCCATCGTTTGGAGTCAGACACGAAAGGTTGGGGTTCAGCGGGAAACGCACACAGGCAGGACTTCACTGTGGCTCCTGCTCTCAGGTTCCCATCCAGATCAGATATTTTAAGGTCGCCAGCAAACGATACAAATACGTATTTTGTGCTTTTTGTCAGCATCGTTTTTATCTTTTTAGCTTGGTCATCTTTTGCAAACATGGGTCAGACAATTTTTAAAATAGAATGTGTAACTTCTTAATGCGATTCTCTTACTGGCTCAGGAACCCGATTGCCCATATGTAACTGTACATGTCACGAGCAATTCAAACTTTGGGTGAGGGACTGACATAGTTCAGTTGTAAAGTCAAAGCCTAGATAGCATCTGTGGTGCTCTGATCTGGGGTCTGAAAGCCCTCGACTGATGGGGGTTCGTAGTTCTCAGTGGGACAGGAATGCTGTGAAGGCGATCAGACTTTGTTAAGGGTGTGTGTGCTTGAACCTCTTGAGTTTGTGGATCTGGGTGCCATTTCCCACAGCCCTCTTTGTCCTTTCTCTTTTATTTTCTCAATCCAGAGACACGCAAAGCACTCCATGAGTTGCTGTCCTTGGTTGTAGCAGCATTAAAATCCAACTCTCCAATAAGGGCTCACAGATTGTCAAGTCCATCTGTTTTGGAGTGCACTAATAAACACACAAGGGAGGACAAAGACGGATATTCTTTAGCAGTTTTTCAGTCTCTTTGTCCTGTGATAATGATCATCACAGAGTCTGAACTGCGTTTATTTTCCAGTTTCAGCAATTGATTAGACCATTGCAGGAGAAACATTGCAGTATTGTGGTGGTCATCGGCAATCTTCCCTGATTGCAGGGCCTTCAATCTTCCAGCATTTTAAACCCTCCTGTTTCTATTTGGATTGAATCATCTTTGCTTGAAGGGTAATTTTTTTCCCATTAACCTCCACAGCATTAGAGAGGAAAGTGCATAACAATTTCTGGGAATCAGAAGTTTTGTGAGCCAGGCCCAGGCCTCAGCTTTTCCATGGCCTGAATGAGGACCCTTGAGGCTCATTGGGGCCTCTGTTTTGTAGCCAATGAGGTCGAAAAGTGAATAAAACCGTCTCTTACCTCAACAGTTTGTCCTCATTGCCCACTGGCTCTCATTAGGCACTCTTGCTATTTAGCTTCATTCTACCCGCATGGCTTTAGTAGTTTCTGAAGTGGACACGCACACTCATAAGAACGTTAAGTCATCACTTGATCACCCACTCATCCATTTACACTGACTGTGACAAATTGGCTCATATAATGATTGGTCAGTTTTGAATGGCTTATAAGTTGACAGGATGCAAGACCAAGGACAAAAACAACTTTTAACATGAATATTTTGGAGAGTTGCACTATAGATGTGGCACAACTCCAGTGGAGTTTACACTAAGAACCAAAAATACAACTGTGCATTAAAGTGGGTTAACCCTGCCGTAAAACCATTTCATTAGTAGACATACAGTATTGTAAGTTTTGTTTTTAACATTGAAACTCCTCACTATGACACACTTCACTGACATTTGAACCTGCAGTATTTTGTGTCTGAATGTCAAGGTGCTGTTGAGTCTGAAGTGCAACAGATATGAATGACGTTTTCTTATTGTCTTTGTCACAGCATGAGTGACAGAGGGTGCACAAAGAAAGCACCGTTCTGTCAAGAGGGCTAAACACAGACTAAGCCTTGAACTGTTTTGATCCTAACTGTGTGTTCTTGTTATTATTTGAATGAATCATTGGCTTTTTATTTTATGTCGCTCTTTAGTTTTTATAAGTACACAAAGTCAGTGAAATAATCGATGCCACACAGACAAACGCAAAGTTTTCCTGTTGTTTCCCTTGGTGACATCATCAAAGCAATGGGCTAAATTGTTTTCCCTGACTTTCATGGTTTGATTATGGTTCGTAAAGATCCCTGCCTTAAAACCTCAGGGATGCTTCGACAGTAGATATTTGACAATGTTCTTTATACACAGTCATGTACACACACAGTTATGCACACATGCCTTATTTAAAGAGCCAGGGCAGGGTGTTTCAGAAAAATGAATCATAGAGTTGCATCACCAGCACAAAAGTGTCCCTTTTCATTCTCAGCGTAGGATCACAGAAATGAGCAACAGCAGCACAGGTGACGAGAAACAGAGAGTATAATCTACAAGGCCTGACCGTGCTTTATTATTAGCTCTCTGGACCCCACTTGGTGGGCCAACAGAAGTTCTGGGGGTACACTTGTTCTTCCTCCTTCCAGTTGCAGACAGATCATATTTACCTTCATCTGGAGCATAGTCTTTTTCGCCCCCCTCCCGAAGTATCTGGACCTCATTGAGCCCTCCTTTTGCCTTGCGGCCTCGGCGGGTACAGTTTCTGCGGCCTCCCTTAGGTGGCCGTGGCAGGGGGGATGGTGAAGGCAAGCTGTATTGGTCCCCGTGGGGCAAGTACGGCCGCTGATGGTGGTTATGATGGTTTCTGTGACGATTAAGGTGGTTCAAAGACTCTCCCTGATCCACCTCCCCACCCGGGGTGCCATGTGTATGGCCCTTGCTTGACAAGCAACTGGGAAGTTCTTCCTTCTTCAGTGTTTTCAGATCCTTCCCCGAAAGCTCTGGCGGTGAAACACACATCAGAGTGGAAGTGGAGCCTCTGAACCTCCGCAGCCAGTCCCAGAGTGACAGGGCCTTGCAGTCACACTCCCAGGGGTTGTCATTAAGCCGGAGGTACTCCAGAGCTGGCAGTAGCGTCAGGCTAGCACCTGCAAGCTCAGTCAGGGAGTTATTAAACAGGTACAGGGTGGTAAGGCGGCGCAGGTCATGGAAAGCCTGGCGGTCAACCCACTGGATTCGGTTCTGGTGGAGAAGCAGGCGGTCTAAAACCCCCAGACCACGGAAAGTGTTCTGGCGAAGGCTCCATAGACGATTTCCATGTAAGAAGAGATGACTAAGGTTCAGAAGGTCGATGAATAGGTCGTCCTCCAGGAACTCCAACTGGTTGTCCTGCAATATAAAATCAGCAACTTAAGACGGCCTTCAGTACTTTGTATTGAATATTATGTTGTGAATAATTTTAAATTAATTTGCAGTTTTGTGATTTACTGGTTTTTTTTAAGGTTAACATTATAGCAACATTGATCACAAGCAGTAATCTCCGCTATGCTATTGCAAAAGGAACAAATTAAATTATAATATTATACATTATGCAACATTAAGAAAGGGTGTATCTTGTTACACAGAATAGTACAAGTAGTATAAGAATTTTTTGGATGAACAACTTTAAAGCTGGTATTATTTTTTTGATGAAGGATGTTCACAGCTTCTCGAGGGCAGTGCAATAGCCAGAAGAGTCAGAAACAATTTCTGTTTTCTTTTTGAAAAGTGTATTTGAGGTTGAGAACTTGTAAAAAGGGGCCAATGTTTGTTTGGGTTTTTTTTTTTTTTATTCGACAAGCTCTTCTTCCACAGAATTGCAGATCATCTAATGTACGAGGTGAAACCTTTAATCCACACACTGCATCAACTCCTATTTATTTTCTCAGACACATTCTGTATATGAGATCCACTCCATATAGTAAAACCATTTCTCCTAATGAAATCATATAGTGAATGATAGATTTCAATTCCTGTACTACTTTCCTACTGTGTTTGGCCACAGCTGCTACACTGTTGGCTGCTCACTATGTGGGAGGCTTTGTGGTATTTTCCCTGCACTCAGGATAACAACTAGCATTTGATCAGTGTCCAGTTCATAGATAGTAATTGCTGAGCCAAGCTGATGTACAGATTACACTATAATGCGATTGTGGCTGCAGATGCGTTATACAGTGGAGATAAAAGGCGGCTGTTATCCATGTACCTGTAGGTAGAGATACTGGAGATTATGGAGGCCTGCAAAGATCCCTGGCGGTAGGCTGATCAGGCCACAGTGATATAGGTGCAGGGCGTGTAGCCTTCCCAGGCTCAGGAAGGTGTCTGAAGCAATGGCCTTCAAATACCGGTTGTCCCCGAGGTCGAGCTCCTCCAGGCGGTCAAAGCCGTGGAAGGTGGACGGTTGTATGTAGGAGATGTTGTTGGAGTAAAGCCACAACATGGTGGTGGTGGGTGAGAAATGACCTCGGAGCAGCCTCTGGATCTTGTTGTTCTGCAGGAAGACGCGCTCGCTCTGGGCGGGGATGCCTTCGGGCACGGCATGAAAGTTGTGTGCCTGGCAGGAGACAGTGCTAGGTGAAGTGTAGCAGATGCAGTGGCGAGGGCAGGGCAGAGAGAGATCTAGGCCACACAGAACCAACAATAGCTCCACCCCACCGTAACCTGAGAGAGGAGAGGAGAAAAGGAGATGGAGGGAAAGGGGGGTGAACAAAAGAGACAGAAAGGGAAGACGAGGAGAATTAATTGAATTCATACAGCACAGCTTCTGTTATCAGACGCATCTTGAATGAAACACTCATTGCTCTCAGTTTACAAGGACAACAATAGGCATGGTTCAGTGCAGACAAATTACAACGCTGACACAAATCTCTTACAAATGCACACACGTACGTACACCATTCGCAAATTCAAATTCATTCACATATTATATCATGGACCGGTTACCCCTAACCTTGCCCTCCCCGGACTATTATTGTCAACCTAAGTTGTTTTAAAATCCTAAAATTAAATTCAATGGATCTTCTTTTTATTTTAATTGCAAAAACCTTGAAAATCCTAAATACCAAGAGGGCCCCTCACTACCACAAAGGCACATTGAACCACAAGTCAGGTACACAAATGCTTTTTGGAACAGAGAGTGGTGTGGTTTCATATTTTTCTTTTTTGGAGATAGAGTGATTGTCACAGAGGTATTAACATTTTTATTCATGTGTTCCTTGGACCCATCTCAATGATAGGGCACACACACAGATGCACACACATTGTATCACACAGCACGCAGTGTTATATCCTCTGCTTATCCTCTAAAGGCGACAGAAAATCGATGTTTCTCCTGCTTACAAGTGAACACGCACCACACCTGTAATACATTCCCACAGTAAGGGAAATGGAGAAAGAGGGATAGAGGGAGGGAGAAGGTGGAGAATGAAGCAGGAATCATCTGCAGCATACCTGTGAAGTGGATATTACTTTTTGTTTTCAGATCTCCTTTGTCTCTTTCTTGCCTTGGATCATTCTGGTGTTTGATGTATTGTGGGATTGGGGGGCGGGGGAAGGGAAGAAAGGAGTAAAGAAAAACTGATGAGGGTGAAGAGACATGCTGATCCAAGGAGTAATTTCAGAGCAGAGAGAGCGAGCCCAATAATACAATATACCCATTGTGTGCTGAAATGTGATAATCTTGTGTGTGAACGTTTAGGTGAGTCAGTGACATGGACAGATGTCTATTTGACCATGATGTCACGCTCTGTAAGGAACAACATGTTCTGAAATGTCATCAGAGGACAGAGCAGTATTATCCTGTGTGGTACACAAGTGTCCTTATATCTCCAAACACTTGTGTAACCATCTATACAGGAGTAACATCCTGTATGTATCCTGTAACATCCTGTAAGTATGTGACATTTCATCCCAGACGTACTGTGAGGGCGGTGTCGTATTTGACTGGCTGACATTTAAAAAAAAAAAAAAAAAAACCCCCTAACAAACAAACAAACAAACAAACAAACAAAAAGAAAAGCCAAACTTACAACTGCAGTCATCACGGTAGCTATTCTGTAGCCCTGTGGTACCGCCAACAAGTAAATGATCTTCAGTCCTCTTTCCTTCAACTTGCTTACATTTGCAAATTAGCAAGAAAATTAAAAACTAAAAGTTGCTTAACATCAGCTGTTAGCATAACTTATTTAGCTTTTCCTGTCTTACTTAATTGTGTAGGCGAGAATTAATTAAAAAATATATTTATTTGATTAATGCAGTGTGAAATTCTGTGAATTTAAAATTTTCATCCAGCTGATGGAGTAAAATCATTTGCACTAACAAATATACCAACGCTGATGAGTATATCCTTTATCTGCCACTGCTGTCAAATCACTGCAGCTGTTGCATCTTCGGTGAAATATTTAAACTGTCACATCAAATGGAAAATAAATGGAGCATCATTTTCTACATTCTACATTTTCTTCAGCTCGACACGATACTTCGCTCTCCTGTGTCCATATATGACCCTGCAGCATGTGTTCGTACTGACAGACTAACTGTTTGCATTGTAGAGGATTGAATAATTAATATTAATCGGTGATCAGGCCACATTCATTATTGATGCATATGCTGGAAATGCTCTCACCTTAGTAACGCTTTACTCTTTCCTCCTCCATCCATTAACTACCCATTTCTCACTTCTGCCTATGAGCTTGATCTGAAAAACGTTGCTGCATATCCTATAACATACAATTTTTTTTTCATTCCCTTGAGGTAACAAATAATTTTATCTCTGTATCTGTTCTCTTCTTTTTTCTTCTTCTCTGCTTTATCTGTCCATCTGTGTTGCCCTTTGCTTCATGCCCCTCAGCCTCTTTTCTCCACGTTTATATTTTGCTTCCTCCACAGCTTTATCTTTATGTACTGCTCTGCCCTGCTTGCTGTGTCTGTTAATTGGGTATAAAGCTGCTATTTGCTATGTTGCCTGAGTGTGTAAAAATATGCACTATAACTGAATGTGTGTATGTTTCTCTGACGTGCATATGATTATTTGTCTACCGGTGCGTCTTAATCTTCTTCCTTAAATGTAACTTTTTTAAACCTCTGTTTTATTGTAAAAAATTGATTGACATTTAGGTCTTTGTTTTCTATCTTTAAGCCTCTGAATCTTGGTAAAGTACACCCTCAGTGTGAGAAGAAAGGATTCCCCAAAGAATGAAAGAGAAATATCATCATCAGAGTTTTTCGTTGTTCAAACCTCAAATGAATCCCAAATGAGTGTGTGTGTGTTCTCAGTTGTTAGTGTAAGTTAACAATGCTAAATTCAATAGCAGGATGTTCCCACTGGTCCTATTAATTTATTTTACCTTCAAACAGTCTTGAGCACAAGTCTACTTGACACGTACTTGTGGTATTGCTTCTGGTGTTCGTTTGCATTTCCAATTGCTTCTGCTTCCTTGTTCCCTTCTGTTTACCCCTGCAGTCTTTAATTTTTTGTTTCTTTTTGTACTGTCCTCATCATCACTTTATGACTTCCTTCTTCATCCCCTTCTCACCTTTCATTACTTCCAATTATGTCCTCCGTCTGTCCGCTGTTCATCGTACAATATATTACGTACATATGTGTTTGAAAACAAATGGGTGCGCACGTTTGAGCCTATCAGAGAGAATTGCGTGCAGATTTATGCACACCTCTACAGTACTTGCCGACAAACTATGGGTGTTTAAAGTTTACAGACTGAGAGATAAAAATGATGATACAAGATAGAAAAGCCGCTGACTGCCATATGGCTCTGACGCTGGGGGCAGTAAATCTTACACCAGCATTCAATTGTTCAGATGCTTTACTTGTTTATCATTGGCCTTGTAGAATATGGAAATATCTCTGCTGACTGACGGTGTTAGTCTGCTTTTAATAATAAGGCTGCAGAGGAGAAAAAGAGGGTGGGAATTCAATGGTTCAATCGTATGAGCCAAATCTAGATATGCGTGAACTGTTCTGTATTTATTGTTTTCAGCAACTGTGAGGAAAGATCTCTGATTTTATCTAACAACAACAACAACAACAAAAAAAGAAAAAAACAACAACTTTGTTTTCAAATGTTAAAAACATGTCTTCAAACGTCTTAACTCCAATTCAGCACATCCTCAGATTTACTCCTCCTAATTTGTGACTGGCTTCAACTCCACAGCTCCAGCACAGCCTGGAATACATAAATACATAACTAACTGCAAATCAGCAATTAGCCAAAGCATCAAACTGGCATTGAGCCAAGCCTCAAACTTGTAACAACTCCCAGTTAGAAACACCAAGGTACATAAAAATCTGTTTCACTGGTGATTTTTCATGATTTTTCCATGTACTGGAGCTAAATAGGAAAATTAATCAGGGTTAGTTTCCAGTCTCATGCTTTGAGCATTTCTGGTGAAGTACTGTGATGTTTTACAGCTCATTTGGTAAGTAACACATTAAAATTTTAATATTTTTAGTGATTTTTGCCATCTAGGCACTCTACTGAGCAACAATGGGGAGTTATACATGGACCGCTTTATTGTGTTGTGTTCGCTTTTTGCTTGTGCTATATCCTACTTATATTCAATTAATTAATAGTATATTCAATTACTTGACCATGGGAAGAGGGGAAAAAGCAACACCATGTACTGTATGTATATACAGTATATATTAACATAATTTATCATGTACATATACATGTCTGTAAACATATTACAGTATGTATGTATATGGATGCTGATGGTGTGGATTTAGTGCAGCCAGGTTTCTATTGTTGTAGCCCTCTCTGTCTCAATAACTGTTGTTTTTCGCCTGTCTGTAAAACAGGCTTAACCCCCCACCCCCCCAAAAAAAAGAAAGAAAAAACTACTTAAAAGGATAATCTGCTGCTGTCACTCTCCTCTCTTCTGGGAAAGCTTTTCACAAGATTTTGGGCCCTGGCCGCAGGAATTATGCATCAGTAAGGACAGACACTGATGTGTGCTTTGGCCGAGCTTTCAGTTCCAGTTCCAGCTCATTCTGAAGATGCTGGATGGGGCAGATGCCAAGTCTCTGTAGACACCTGTCAAGTTCCTTTACTACAAACTAGGAAAACCATTTCTTTATGGACCTCCTTTGTGTAATGAGGCACTGCCATGCCTCGTTTCCCCCCTATTTTCCCATTATCGGGTTGTGATTTTCCTTTGTTTCTGTAACGCCATCATCCTTTTAATGTTCAGTGTATGATGATGTTAATGTAATTTGACTGGTTGAATATCTGGGAGGGCGATGCTCCAAATAGTTCCTCTCACAAGACTTCCAATGGCCACAGCAGTTAACCAGCTGCTGTTGTCCTTGCTGTGTGTTACTCCGGGCCTGGGCCCGGACTCTGCCTGTTAGTGACTCTTTGTTGTCATTTGAATCATGGACTAACATATGGAGTGTTGAGCTCTCAGTCTGGCTGCGTGCCATCATCCCAACTGGCCCTCTGATATAAAGACTGCTAATGCTAGTCTCTCTAATGCTGGACAGACACAAAACTGAGTGTGTTAGTGGTGTCGATCACTCAGCAGGTGTTGAACCACCGTCATTCCCTTCTACGAAAAATAATGAATTGGGAATATGAGGATTTGAATCAGTTGAATCAACGGCTACAGACATTTTGACAATATGTTCATTCTAGCCTTTAAGAGAGTCCTTTTGTCCTCTGGGTTAGTATGCATGCCTGGCTTTCATTTTCCTGTAATTGTCCTTTTCAGCAAGTGATGCTGTTTTAATCAAACCCTCTGTCTCTCACCCCTTCTCAGCCCTGCATCTGTTTCCCGCTGGTTGTTTGTCTAAATTCTCATCTTTGCTTCTTGGGTTAGATATTTCCTGAAAGCTTCATCACGTGCAGCCAGGGTTCAATTACAAGAGCCGTCTCCCACTCTAGTCTCTGTGCCGTCCCTCCAACAGCCAAAATGTGGTCACAACAGCAGACACAGGAAAAAGAAACTGCAAATTACTTGTCAGGCCATTGTCACAACTGCCACCCAAATATAACTTGGCATTTATGGGAGACACCTGCCACTCAAACTGCAAACACAAGGAGGAAGTAACGGATCAGGAATGAAAGGAGGGGAGAGGAGTCAAAGATAGGAAAGAAGGGGCAATATCATACTCAAAAAGAAAGAGCGGCTCTTAAAACATAAAAGCAGAAGCTCAGCATGGCGGTGTGTGAGGGAAAGGGAGCGAGCGAATGAGTTAGACTGTTGCTAAAAAAGGATAACGGGGATGACAGGGATCTACTGTGACGTGTAGACCATTACATAGGTAGGTGTTTGAATGTTTGTCTGCTCTGCACGGCACGCACACACCGCGACTTCTGATGAATTGCCAACAAAGTCTGTGACCTGTGAGGTGACTCAGATAAACACTTGCAAATTGATTACACATACCACACTTACATACTCACAGTGAGAAAACATTTAGTCACATTGAAATACTGAAACACACACACTTGCACATCGCATGAGCATACACAGACACAGACAATTAACCCAAATGTAGCAACAGTGTCAGAATTTAACCAGAAAAATATAAAAGTCAAGAGCAAAGCAGAGGGTGAAAAGAGACAGAAATATGAGTTGAATGTGTAAAAGTGGGAAGGGGGCAGAGAGTGAGACAGGGGTGTAGGAGGGATGGTTGGATAGCTCAGAAACTTAATATAGATGCTGCTCCTCTCTTGTTGGTGGTTGATTTGGCTTAGCATAATCCCAAAGATCATTTAGTTGTTGCTCATTCAAATGATGATAAATCTCTAGCAGAGTTAATGAGAGATTTAAATGGCGTCATTGCCTCAAAGACACAGCTGAAATATCTCTGCACTATATAATCCTCCCCTCTCATGTAATATAGTACATAACCATTACATCCATCTTCATACTGGAGACAAATCAGGTCAATACTGCTGGCTCCTCACTGCTGATTCACTGTGGCCCAGGCATTACTATTTTGTAGTCTTGAAAGTTTCTTTTATTTAAAGGCTCCCCTCTGTGACTCCCACACAAGAGAAATCAAACAAAGCTTATATGTAAATGATGAGGCAGATCAGGCCGAGTCAGTGTGACAGTCCTGACAGACGTTAAAGAAACTGTATCCCTGTCTTGATCCTTGGCCTTGTAACATTGCGGGCAGTAAGAAATGGAATTACTGCAAATTCTATAAAGTTTGAAACTATTAATTGATAAATTGACAGAAATTAATCCCCAGCTTTGACAGCTGATTGATGATGCTAAAAATGTTTGAAGCATAACTGACAGAAACTCTTTCCAGCTTTTAGATTTTGGACAACTGGTCCGAAAAAGCAATTTAGAGAAGGGCCATAAGGGATACTTGCAGCCTGATGCCACTTATTTTGTTAAACAGTTAATAAAAAAGCTGAACCATACGGCCAAACGGATCCATCCTGTCTTTCTCAAACATGAATATGACTGTTCAGGGACTTAACATGTCTTTGTATTATTAAAGAGTGTTTGATTTTTCTCAAAAATGTTGTTTCCTTAAACCAACCCTTTTTTGTCCCTTTTAAATCACCTCCATTTTAGGTTGTCATCTTCTAATCTATGGTTTTGTGAACACAAAATGAGTCAATTTGAACATTTTTCGACAGCTAATTCAAATTTCCGATATTGATGTGTCCTTGAAAAGAGTTCTTATAACCATCCTCATCTTCAAACAGGCAATGTCAAACAAAGAGCAAGACATTGCTAGTTCTGATGGATTACCCATGAAGGGCAAAGTAAGCCAGAAGCATGTACATCATCGAGTCAAGTGTAAAATCATAACATTATTCATACGCAAAACTGTCAAAATTCACAATTTTTAGTCCATTTAATTCTCTGTCATAATAAACGGCAGACTGTTTAACCTCAGGATCCAGCACAGCAGTGTTGTATACCTTTGCCCAGCAGGGAAGGAAGGTGCTTAGAATCGAAAGAAAAATCAATGTTCATTATCATGAGGCACTTTAAGTGGTACCTCGGCTGTTTAACAAATCTACGACAGCCTGTTTGAAAGCTATTTTTAAGGGTATCTGGTTATTTTATAATTAGCACTGGTCCTATTTGGTCTTTTTCCATTGTCTTACACTCTCAGGGGTCTGATTCTCTGCTGCGGCCTCTTTGTCTCTAAGTTTGTGTTGTGACATCTGTTCAGCACACAACATACTGGCCCATTACAAAGTACTCACAATTGACTCTGATGAGAGTGAACCTGTTTTGTGTGTGTGTGTGTGTGTGTGCATGGGACAGAGACAGAGAGGTGGAAAAACTGAGAGGGGAAACGCAAAAATAACCTCTACTGCCTTTGCATGCAGTAATTGGGTCATTTGAAAGGCTAAGCTTATCGCAACACTAATCAAGCTCTAATTATACTCAGAAAAAACTTTGCCCAGCCCTCCCTCTCATAATACACACACAGTCTCCACATGCATAATCAGATGATGCAGGTCACAGCTTTCCCTATTTAACTCCTGCCCATTAGTGGAGAAGAGATGCAAACAGGCATCCAGAGCTGCTGCTTCTTCTCTCCGCTTGACTGAAACCACACAGATAACACAGACCAACAGGGTGACACATGTCAGTGGGAAACAAAGGCCATGTTGAGACTCTGATGAGGTGCTTTGACACCACCTCCCAAAGCATCAAAGACTAATGGGAAAACAGGACGCCAAGGACCACGCACTCTTTATTTGACACAGAAGCACAATGTCCAGTGTGCTTGGACACATTATTTTAACCTCTATTTGTAATGTAGGTCAATACTCAAAATCAAAAAAGTATGAGAATGTAGCTCGTGGGCTAAATATATACATGGCATACACAAAAAGAAATGTTAGACACTTCCTGTGCTTCTTTTTCCACTCCTGTATTTATGAACATAAAATGTTTAGTGACTGTGTGTACCTCCTGTATTATATGATCTTGGTTTTTCTTTTTGGAGCAAGTCAAATTAGATGTAGTGAAAATACAAAATATAGGGGCAGAAATGGAATATAACAAACCTAAAACTTTATGCATTCATTATTATTACTATAAGATTTACTGTTTACACAGCGAAATCCTTATTACAATTAATGAATGGAAAAAATTGCGTTTGCATGCAGAATATTTTGTTATATTTTCATTATAAACTGTGACACAATGCATAAACTGTTTATTATTTTGATATTTACTATCACAATTTCAGATGGCTGTTTGTAGCCTTTTTGTCCTTTGTCGTTCTTAACACAGCTGTGCCTAAAAACCTGAGACACAGTTTGTTTGTATACACAATGATAGATCAAAGGAATGTCTTTATCCATTTATGACTAATCAAGGAAGTTCAAATGAGGCTTGTGCACATGCACCCAATTTCTCAATGACGCATTCATAAAACAGAATCACTCCTGTGCAAGTGGTCACAGGAGAAAATATTGGATTTAAGAATACCATCTGCAATGCAAAGAGTATTCAAAGTATTAAGAGGTACCGTGGTGCACAACGATTTTCCAATTTGTATTTTCTCTTTTCATTTTTTTTTTCTATTTTTCAGAGTATCTGAGCTTCAAGTATTGAACAACATTACACTGTAACTTGTGATGATCAACAAAGCAAAAATTGGATTTTGGTGAATGGGAACAACATCTGGATGAAATATTCTGTTTAAAATCAGCACCAAAAGTGATTAAAATGAGTGCACTGAAAGTGAAAGTACTCATAAGACATAAGTGTACATTCAAATTGACATGAATCCTCACAGAAGCAAATACCCCCAGTAGAGCAAATACACAACAATCAGAGCAATTTCACCGCTGAGTGACCTTGATCTGGCAGAAGACATCTGTGTTTGCGGAGATGGTGTGTGATGTGTGAGTGGGAAGTTTCAACATCTGTGTGAATGTGTTTATACATCAACACAATTCGCAGGAGTCATGGCAGAGATGTTGGTTGTCCTCCTGTGTCTTAATATCACCGGAACAGGAACGATTTTTGGCAGATATCCTCAGTGGAGAGGGGCAAGAAATGGTGCCCGTCCAATAAGCCAGTGAGAAGACAAAAAGGAACAGCAGAAAAGGGGCGAGCTGGTTTGTTACTTAATAGCTGTTTGTCCAATTCCTCGACCACAAGGAAAACCTCTCTTCCTCTTCCAGTGACTAAATCATTCCCTGCTTTCTTCACTGCAGGTATTAAATTACCCTTTGTAACCTTCCTTCGCTCTCCTCCCTAGTGTTGCTTTACTTTCCCATCAAAGTATCATCCCATCAAATTTAACAAAGACTGTTAAAAGTACACCAGGACTAATTATTTTAAAAATCTTAATAGCAGGGACTGTCTGTCCTCTTGCACTTTGTTTCCACAGTATTTGTTTTTAAGGCTCTCAAGGTGAAAATTTTCAGTCATGCGTGGGAATAACACTTTTTGTGTTAATTGGGCATGCATGGATTCAAAAGAAAAAAAGGAAAAAGAGGATGGAGGCAGAAGGCGAACGAGATGAAAGGTTGCAAATCCAAACATCCAGAATGACAAGTGAAGCGAGTGTTTGCAGTGCAGCGAAACGTCCGAGGGATCATCTGTCACTGGCCTGTTTTATCCGATAACACACTGTTGCTTCACACCCACCTTTGACTAAGCCAATCACAGACAGGCAACGGGCATTTTTTTTTTTTTTTAGCTTGATTGGCCAAAACAGGAGGAGGAGATCGGCATCAATCCTTCGATTAAACAGGCTCCCCATGGAGAATGATTTTAAGCACTATAGAAGTGTCAGTCCTTGATGAGATCTGTTTCATTCCCAAATGAGTTATCCTGCAGCTGACAAATGTGAGACCTGACAGCAACAAAGTGATTAACAACTACATACAGTATAGTGCGCTGGAATGAAATTGCAGGATCAGCCCCCACCATCTACATTAAGACTGTCAAGCTGAACTGTCTCCAATAGGTTTGAACTGACACAACACCATTAGCATGATATTAGCGTAGCTAAGTGCAACACTTTCACCCTACGGCCCACTTTTTCTCATTGACATTTTTTACACCATGCCACTGGAGGAAAATACATTCAGGTGGAATGACAGAGAAATGGCATCAAGGAGACATCAATCAGGAAGAGAAGGGCAGTGGAAGGGAGGGGATAGATGTATGAGCGGCGAATAGGAGGAGGTGTCACAACTTTCCTCCATCAACTAAAGAGAGATGGATGAAGCACAAATCGGATGTCACTTAAACTCCCTCAATCAGTCATCAGATTTAACTAATCTGAAGGTTGTTGGTTAAACTCCACCATTAGTCATATTGTTTGGCTCCTGTGAAGGTTAGAATCATCTGAAAATGTCTTGTCCTGCTATACGGATCCTTCTGTGTCTCCTCTGCGCCCTTTTTATTTCTGAACTTTCTCTTGATTTCAACTATTAGTCCATTTCCCATCCTGAAAGTCCTGCTAAATATTTGATGAAATACTCCACTGAAACTGTAACGTGAGTATGAAATACCTCGTTATACTCTTCACTATGAAATACTCGGATCCATTTTCTGCCTGCTCCTTCGCAGAGGACCCTCAGCTGTGCAGTTTGGATTCACAGCCCTTACAATGGATTCCAGCAATGACTCAGTGGCAGCATAAACTCAAACCACTCAGAGAAACCTTTCAAACCGCTCCTGTTATACAATTGGCTTCACTGCTGTCGAGCTTGATACTTGCTGTGTTCCAGACGATGCTTACTTTGACACTGAATCACTAAATATTCTACTTAAATTCACAGCTATGAGGTGGCAGTGCAAAAGTCGGATTTATGAGCTTTTTGGCAACTTTCTCAAAATGACAAAATCACACAAGCAAACAGATTTCACGCAGCAACTAACCATGTGTTTAGTTTTATTTTCGTTTCAGGATCTTTTTTTCTGAGGTTGGTGGATAATTTTATTGAAAATGTTCAGATAAGGCAAATAAATAAAACTACAAATACAGTAATTACATGTAAGCAAAAAAAAAAAGACAAACCCAAAACAGTCTTGAGGATATTTGCTCCCCAACT
Source organism: Remorina albescens (assembly GCA_034769265.1). Lineage (NCBI taxonomy): Eukaryota > Metazoa > Chordata > Actinopteri > Carangiformes > Echeneidae > Remorina > Remorina albescens. Next base: position 5,902,045 of record CM068490.1, read on the forward strand.
TGTTTGGTCCCACCTCTATCTATGACTCACCTCTGATTGATTGTGATCTCGACTGCAAAACTGAAAAATTTTTAGTTCTTTCATTTTTTTTATACAGATAGAAATAGCCAAACTGGCTTGGATGTGTTTGGAAATGTAATATATCTAAAAATAACTAGATTCTCTTTGTAAATGATTCTTCTGTTCTCAGGACTGAAAACGAGCACATTGTTTTTTCTGGGGTAAGAGAATAGACAAGATAGAGCAGTCGTTTTCAGTAGGAAGTTGTTCTTAGAGCAGCAAGGAACAGTTTTAATGATTCTAATTTTAATAAATGAAATGATTATGTTCTGTCTTTGTATAGTCTCCGCAATGTCAAGTCAAATGTCAACGCAGATTCTCCTCCAAGGTTAAGAGTCTTCTTGGCATGTTTTGATTTGTTTAAGTGATTTGAAACGATCAGGACACAGTGGAGCTGAAAGCTTAGCTACGGACTGATGGAGCGTCTGAATGGGTGCACACGAGAAATTATCTGGCGCGGCATCAGCATGCATAATTCAGGCTTTACTGGAGATTTCTTGACGGTTAATATTCTCACTCTGTCGTCTGTTTAGTTTCCACTTCCACTTGCTGTTTTTGTTGCTCTTAAAGGACCAGGGTGTCAGATTTAGGACCTTGACAGAAATAAAACATAACTTTCATGTTAGTTTTATTTGGTGTCTAAATACCTAAAACTCAGAATCACAATTTTTTCATCAGCTGAGCTGAACGAGCTTTTTATATGTAAAATGATGAGATGAGATTTAAGATAAGAAAAAACTTTATTTATCCCAAAGAAAATTCTTCACAGCGAACCTCTTCTACAGACTCTGCCATTTTGCACAACTGAGTTTCTACGGTAGCCCAGAACCGAGTTGACCTCCGTTGACTGGAGTGGCTCTTGGTTCATGGCCACCATTTGTTTTGGCAGAAAGTAGTTCTAATGAAGAGTTCAGAGAGAGGTCTGTGGATTATTCAGGGTCACTGGAACACTATCTCTGGAAAAACAGGTCACTGTTGTCATTTTTCTGTGCTTTACACATCAGAGAAAGAAATATGATTTGAGTTTCATTCTACTGCTGTAGCGGCTGAGGTCTCAGAGATGGATAAATCAAAGCCGCGGTGAATAAAACTAAAAAACCATCCGCCCGGCTCAAAACAAAAATATTTCGTGTGATACGAGTGAAACGACTCTTTAAAGTGAAGGCTGGTGTTGGGTCATGGCTGGTTTGAGTCAACCAAACCTTATTTGTCCACAATTTGACAGGGAGTGCTGCAGGAAGGGGCTATACTGTACACAGAGTAACCTTATTTTCTGCTTTTCTTTATTCCAGAAATTACAAAGTGACATCTCTTTTTTCATACACACACTCACACATACACACATACACACACACACACACACACACACACACACACACACACACACACACTCACACTCACATATGCACACACAAGGACTGGGTTTCTTCGACAAAAGACTTCATGATTTGGGATTTTGAATTAAAGTGAAACATTTTGCTGGGGACCGTGTGTCTCCACTCTCTGCCTCACCTGAGGCGAGTAACTAAGTGAGAATCGTTCCCACAGTGCTGCGAGTCCCTGATCTTTTTTCAGCACAGGGCAACAACACTCATTACAAACTCCAGGAGCGTTTTGATGCTCTCCTTCAAGGCCACACACATTGTACACAAACACTCAAGTTGAGCACCTTCTAAAATAAAACTGCAAAAAACAAAATAAAGACACAAAAAAAAAAATTGCATTTACAGACACACCACATTAAAATACACACATCACTGCAACACACAAATGAAAACACATTACACCCATGTTTATTAGCCAAAAAGCATGACTGCGATAAGGATTTATTGGATGGATGGACTGCAGGCGCGCACACGTATTATACATCACGCCAGAACTCTTCCACTCACCCACATATGCACAAATCTATCACCTGGAAATTAATTATGAATGCATATCTCCGACTCCACCCTCTCCAACTCAATATGTCCGTCCACTCAATCTGCCTTCACCTTGACTACATAATCCTCTCAATTTTTCATCCATTTTGTACCACCTTCCTCTGACCCCTGCCTTCACTCTGTTTCCGCTCCTCCTTCTCTTCCCCATCTCCCCCCATGTCTGAATTGGGGTTGACCTGTGTCTGAGGGTATTACTCTGCATACTGATGCCTCATTTGTGAAATGTTGCAATTTTTTCTAAACCTAGGGAATGCGGTGTGTGTGTGTGTGTGTGTGTGTGTTTACTGCTGAATCCCTGAATCCATTCTTGCTTAGCACCTATTTCCAGTTGGCAAACAACAAAACCCTGCATCACAGCTTGAGTTGGTTTAACCTCCTCTGCCCTCTCCTGCTCTCCACAATCACCTTTCTGCCTCAATACACTGTAACTCTCAACGCGTAGTTGTAAAGTAGTAAATATTATCCGTTAACAACTGCTTATCAAGTTTCTTTTTTATTATTGGCAATCACTGACTAATGTTAGACAATGTTCTTTAACTTTACTACCACATGGCTGTGGACCGTACACAACCATCACATTTAAAAGGTTACTGTTTTCTTTATCAAATGGAAAAAAAGTCTATTTAACCACTCTGGAGGGGCTTAGTGTGTGATTAGTTTTTTTTGACAGTTGATTTAGTATTTTAGCTATTTTCTATACAAACATGCCAAACATGATTTGGTTTTGGTTTTGTCAAATGTGAGCGTTTGTCCTTTTCTTTGTCACATGTGACAGTAAAATGATTATTTCTGGGTGTTGATACAGCAGGTTGGACAAAACGAGTGATTTTTCCATGTCGCCTCAGGCTCAGGGAAATTAAAATTGACAATTTTTTGACAATTTATAGAGAAAAGGAATTAATTATTTAAATAATATATAGAGTGAGAATGAAGTTTCAATTCAAGCACGAACAAAAGATGACTGTGGATTGCATTAAGTTGTTGCACTGTTGCTTTGTGTTAATACAAAACAGAATTTTATTTGAGTAGCCTGGTGTTTTGATCAATAAAAAAACATTCTTACATTTCTCCTCAAGTAGGATATCTGAAAAAAGGTTTGATGTTGAAACAGAAGATGTTGTACGGGAACATTTCAAAGCAGTATCCGATCGTACAGAAAAGAATTGGAGAACAAATGCTAATGTAGATGTTTGTTTGAATGAAAGTGTCTGCGAGAGCCAGCGAGATGGAGATGGAAAAAGAGAGAGAGCTGCTTGACATTTTCCCTCCAACTAGCAGGGAGCTGGTGGGCAATGCCAGTAGCACGAGTCTGTGTGTCTTTATGTGTGTACATTTTACAAATGCCACTTTCTACTGCCAGCTTATGACGGCCCTTAAGACACACACACACACACAGAACGCTCTTACAATTATTCTCTGCTGCAGGGTTTTGCATAATGGTAAAGTGTCTCACTGCACTGAGGTAAACTGTACACCAGTACCTCCCCCCCACCCTTTATATCCACACACAAACACATGGACACACACACTGCATTTCTCTCTCTCTCTTTCTCTGTCACTTTATCTGTTTATCTGTCCTTCTTCAATTAGAGCCCATATGGAAGAAGGCCCCCAGCTCTCCATGTGCCCCTTTTAAGTGAATTAGATTTAAAAAAACAAACGTTTGGAAAACCATAAATGAGCGCTTGCAAAGCTGACACTAAGGGAACACACACATGCAGGCACACAAAACACACAATTCCTAACACTTACATACTCAGAAACTGTCACATACAGAAACACACAGATCTTTAGCAGACATGAATATGTTCTTCATTGTGCATCTAAACTCATACATAAACACAAACTCGTAGTCAGCATATTAATATTTGATTCGCTTTTCCATCTGATCTCCATCTGTTTCATGAATGTACAGTATATGCATGTGCTGAGAAGCAGGTAGAAATAGGAAAAAATACTAGAAGTGTAGGCCAGTCGAATGTCCTCACCAAAAAAAAAAAAAAAAAAATCAAAGTTATGCTGCATTCAGGTGAAAGCATTCCCTCCTGAATGTAGAGCAGGTTTGGGAAATTGGATTTTGAAGCCATTTTGTCTACTTCTTTAACTCCATAGATTTCTCTGCTCAATGCATTCACTGCACAGGGATTTCTTACCTGTAGTGCACTGCATTATCTGCCTCCCTCTGGTTGGCCTTTACAAAACGTACACAGCGATTACATTCTGACTTTGCAAAATGCGTATAAAACCATGGACACACACACACAGACATGTGTGCACACACACACACACAGACATGTGTGCACACACACACACTGCAGCACATGCATTAACGTCCTGCTGCGTTGAGCTGGTATTTACATCCCATCCCATAAGGCCTTGGGTTTGCCCTCACAACGCTGAACAACTAAGTAATTAACAGAAAACCCTCTCTGCTGGGAGGGGGAGACAAACCACACAGACACACAAACAAATACACACACACAAAAGCCAACATAAGTATGCACAAGCAGATATTGCCAAACAAAAAATAAAAAAATTAAAAAACCAAGAAAATGATTCAAAAACTGAAAACATTAAGTCCATGTCAGCTCAACTCAAATGATCATCCAGTTTATTGATACTTTTTAGTCCTTGTTGCCACTGTCCTCACAAGACATAAAAATTATTTACAGTAATGGTGAAGATTTACCACAAAAAGTGTTTGTCTTTGGTTGAAGAAATGAACTAAGCCTCCTATTCTAGGTCATTAGTTTTTACTCACTTTTGTTGGCTGAGCAGATTTGATCAGCTCTAGCTATCTGGGCTTAGCTACTGCTAACTCCTAAACTCTGGTTGGTAAAAAAAATACTGATAACTGGAAGCTACACCTGTAATATTAAAGCTGGATTCTATATGTCAAAGACCGATGGTTAGACAGCCAGAGATCGATGTAGAATGTATGGAAATTCAGAGCCACCGTTGTTAGAAATTAGATCAGTAATTAGAAATAAAGCTAGTACCTGCTGGAGATGTAAACAAGCAAGTTTGTCTCTGTAGTGTTGTTTGTTGAACTCTGTTTCTCGGTCAACTATGACCTATGGTGCTTAGTGTAGTTGTGCACCCTCCATTTTGCTCTGTAATCAGTTATTTAACAGACATATTAACTAAGCACACTTTTTGGCATGCCCATCATATCATAATAACAAACAGACATGATAGACAAAACTAAAAAAAACAAAGCAAAACAAAAAACCAGGAAACTTTATGTCCTCTGAGAAACAAAAAAGATGACAAAGAGGCGAGCTGAACATGTTGGCCTGAACTGCCAGAAAGCAGAAACCTTTTGCTTTTGTAAAAAGTGACCAGAAGACACCCCCACAGCTTCAAATTCAAGAGCAGCTCTTCTGTAACAACTCCTGTGATGAGACCAAGTCTGACATGAGTTCAGGAGCAGAGAGGGTGTTTTCTCTTGTTTCTCCTTTGGTCTCCTGAGGTTAAACTATTTGTTTGTTGGGTTCTAGTGGCATTTGGTCAGATTGCAATTATGGAACAAACAATAGGTTGGGAAATAAGCTTTGAAAAAAGCTTAGTGCAGATGTAGATGCTCACGTGTTATGGTTACAAGTACGCCTACGTGTCTCTGTGTGCACACAGATGTGTGTGTGTGTCAGTGATATTCGAATCTAGTCCTGTTTTCTGACTTTCAGTGTAATTAACTGCAGTCACCTGTCGGGCTCAGATGTAAATCAGGCCCTCATTAGACAGTTTGAATGAAAACTACTTGACAGAGTAGAAATCCAGAATGAGAGGATTTTGGGAACTTGTGTATAAATATTCAAACTGACAGAGAGCACTGAATCACACTCTCCTGCTGAGAGGACAGACTGCTTCCAGGTTACTGTGAGACGTCAGTTCGACTGCACATTTTACATGTAATAATTTGGTCAGTAATCAGATTCCTTCCCTACCGGCCTACTGCACTGCTGACATGGCGCTATTTTCCCCGAATCTGATTCACATCCTACATTTTAGCTAAATATTCAGCTTTACGTCTTGACCTTTTCCTTTTTGAGTATATTTTTGAGATCTACTGAGAAATACACTTTTGTAGTTTGTTGTACTAAAAACTGTGTTCCACCTCATTTTAACATGTGATGCATTGATGTGTAAAGCTGGCTGTTCATAATACTAATTTTGTCACCAAAAGGAGGCTTTCGATGTTGCGTCATCTTCTGAAACCTAAAAACTAATTAAGATTAATCTGGGAGAGATGCAGATATACTTTACATCCTCGGCTACGTCAGAGTTATTGTAGATAAACATAATGTCTTTCATTTGACCCCCCTCCGCCGTCTTAATGCCTGTTCTCCAGTGAGAGGTCAGCTCGTAATGTGAGAGGTGTGATCACATCATAGAGAGCCATGTGAAGTTATGGTAGGGAATTAAATCTCTGTTATTGTCCCCTGAAAACCATGTACTCAATTTTTGCGAGATAAACTGATCTGTTAAGTATTTCCCATTGGAAATGGGATAATACTGCATTTGTGAAGACAAATCAATAATTTAAAAACCCATTGGATTATTTGAAGAACACACTGTAACAAAGTTGAGGAAAGAACAGTGAGAAATACATCCGTGAATGTGCCTGTATAATAATAACTAGTTCATACAGTTTGTGAATACTTTTCAGAGGACTCACTGCATTTCTTTGTATGGATGTGTTTATGTGTAAAGGAGGTTGTTGACACACACAGAGGAGATGAGAAAAGAAGGGAGTGGAAGGATGGGCATCATAGGAGTGTAAGCATGAGATGAATTGAAGTTTAAAGTTAAAAATCTGTTGCACTTGGTTCTGAACAGCTTTTCAGGTTACTAAAGCAACTTCACCGACTCTCTCCTCTCATCTTATGAAGCCGTTACGTTGCAGCAAGATCTTAAAATGTCCTTAATATTCAGTCAGGCTGCAGTTTGTGGAGTTTTTATATAAAATGTTTCAAATGTTCAGAACATTTCTACCATAACATCACTAAAAACTCAGTGTGCAATATAACTGCAACCAGATAGAAAATATATAATATTCATTAAAATATATGAAGAAAACCAAGAATGGATGAGAGTTAAATAAAAAGAAAAATATTTATTTACATGATAGTATTTATGCATCGCTGTCAAGACATTCCATAGTGAAACAGCAAAATTGCTCTGTTGCTGAAAGCTCTTTTTTAAACTTAACATGGCAGCACTTCATCATCATGTTCTGGCTAAAGAGAGAAGTGCACAGCTCTACACTTTACTGTGAGCAGCAGAGCCACTCCTCAGGATCCTAAAATACAGCACACGAGGCGGGCTGGGCCTGAATGAATAATAGCTAATCTATAATGGAAGACAAGTTGACCAAGTTCTTTCTCTCTCTGTCTTTCTCTTTCTCTGTCTCTTTTTTGTTCTCCCTCGCTCTGCTTTTTTGCTCTCTTCTTTTGTGACATGCTCCTCTCTCACTGTGACACCATGTCACTGCTTTGAAGCACATGTTCTGGAAGAAGACGGCGACTGCCATCCTCCCCTGAGCCTCTTAGCTGCCTTTGGAAGAGAGCCGCTTTACTTCATGGGCTTCTCAAATCTCCTGGAGACGCTCTCTCCTCTCTCTACCTCAGAAAACAGTCCGAACAGAGGAAGAGGGATGTAAAACAGGGAGAGAGGAAAGAGAAGGAAGGACGAGGGAAAAGACTGGAGTAATGAAGTAAACACTCATAGATTTTCACAGGAACATGAAACTGTGGAAATGGGAAGAAACACTATGGGGTGCAGCGTTCGGCACCTGTTTATGCTCTCTGGCATTTTGTTCTGTAAACAGCAGAGCACAATGTTGGCACCTAGCTAAACAATGGGTAAATTAATGCATTGGAAACGCAGTGAATCATTCAGTCAACGAGAGCATCAACACAGTTATGAAAAAAATCAGTTATTATTGTCTCCTTTGTTTTTCAGTGCTGAAATGACGACAATAAAAAAGCAGGAACAGACTTAACAAACATTAAGACAGAGTCATGTTTTCGGCGTGTTTTTCTCCAGTTTGTTTATTTCTTTGTGCATTCATTGTCAGCCATCATTATTTGTGCTTGTTATGTGAAACCGGTGCTGCGTGATTTGCTGTGCTTGGCAGTGAGCAGAGTGTAGACTGGTGCAGATCCATGTTGTTTTGTCTGCAACAGCTGTGTTGCCTATCCATAAGCTCCTAAGCTGTCTTCCCCATCAAGCCACTTGCAGTGATGCACAGACCTCCTGTGGTGTTCCTCTGGTAAATTCATTGTACATTTCAAAACATGGCACACAACATGTTCAGACATGGAGAGAGTAGGGAATAATAGCCGAACAAACACCTACAGCCCCTCTTTGCTTTGTGTGTTGATATTTGAAACTGAATCGACCATGTTGTGGAAACAGACAGGAAAGAGGCAGTCAGAGGTGGAAAGACTCCTTTTCCATTGATCAGATTTAGACTTGTTCCTTAAATTTCAGGGTTGAACAAACAAACTTGTTAGGGGTAGATTCAGTTCAGTTACAGAGGCAGTAAGAGAGATGATGATTAGACAAACATGTGTGAAAGAAGTTTCACATAAAGAACAGCTGCCATGATTTCTTTTTCTACATCAAGCTCTTCCCTGTTAGTGTAACTGTTGTGTAGGAGTCAGGTAGGATCCAAATCACACAGCACTCTGGTACTAACTCCCTGAAGGATGGGAGTTTTTCCCAGCACCCAACATGGAAGGTTTTTTTCATCACTCCATCTGAGTCCAAAACATTGCTCATGTTCAATTTTAATTAAGATCCTACTCAGTAAGTGTACAGTAGTAACAAAGATCAGAAACTGTTGTTGCTTTAATGTTATGATCATTTTAGTTTAGTTTGATCTGATCTCATCAGCCTTTCAGCAGTTAACCACTTTACTAGTGCCTTTCTCTCTCCTTCTCTCTCCCTCTCAAGTACAGCAACTGCTTGTGAGGACATCAGCTGAAATATTTAACACTGCCCTCCCTGAATCCACACTACTCAGCCCATGCAGCATGAGCTGCACTCCAAACTATATTGATTTTATCCCCACTACACTACCCTCGGCACCCGTAACTAATTGGCATCCTTTGGTTTATGAGGTCAACACAAGATTTATAAGATGAAACCAGGACAGCACAACTATATACAGTGACCCCTGTTTGACACACAAAGTGCTTTCAAGCTGCACATATTCCACTGAAAACATGTACATTCCTCAGTGACATGCAAACAAGAAGAAAAAAAAAATGGAGGGACTTGTCACGGCTGGAGATTGTGGCTGAATGAAAATTTGTTATTGATTTGTTTTGAGCTTGTATGTGGTGACAAGTGAAATTTTGTTTCATACTGTAATACGCCCACTGCTATCCTTGTGTAGCTTTATAGGAAGATTCTTCATATATACCATCTAGATGCTCTAATTACCTAACTATTTTTCTGATGTCTGATGTTTCCTCAAGCAACATGAATATGTACAGAATGGGAATCTAAATAGATCACCTTAGTGACCCCAAGAATTATACACGTGAGTCAGCACAGACAAAACTGCCCCACAAAGATGTTAGCATTGCTATAAAAAGAAAAAAAATCAAGTACATACATGTAAAAACACAAACAGGAGCACATGTACACTAAACACAAGATAATTCCCTTTTAGGTTGTCTTGCTACATCTCTATTTGTTGGCACCAGAACGAAAAAACACACAACAGGCTCCCAGGCATATGCTGCAATATTACTATATTCCCATATAGAGTATAAGATTTATGTCCTACCGTTTTCAGAGGTGTGTGTGTGCATGCATCTGTGTGCACGTACTTCTGTATGAGTGACAGCTAAGGTAATTATTGTTCCACAGTCACAGTAACCCTCGCGCAACCTCTCAGGGTGAGTCTTTGCACCCCACTACTGATGAACCCCAACACAGAGGCTAATGTCAAAACGTTCTCTTTCTCTGCCAAAAATAAAACTCTGAGACGAACGGAGGAGTCAGGAGAGAGAGCAGGGTGGAAAAAGATTGAACTGACCAACCAGGAGGCCTAAAAGAAGTGATCAAAAGAGGAAGAAGCAGATGAAGATTGCCAGGAAAGAAATTATTTAGGCCAGTAGAAAAAGGAAGGAAGGAGAGAGTGAGCGGTGGATAAGGGTGACAACTACTGTGTGCTGCTGTGCTAGCAGGCATAAGACCAAAAATAAACCTGTAAGACTGAACAAGATGAGAAGAGGCAACCATTTTTAATAGCAAGCAAGGAGGAAAAGAGTGCAAGGCTGAGGGGAAAGAGAAAATAGGAAGTGATTGAATGAGCAGGGGGAAAGTCACTGTGATAGGAAACAAGCAATGAAGGCGATATAACACAGAGACAGGAGAGAGCACTACGGTGTGGCACCAGCTATTTGTAAATGTATTTCTAAGTTTGTGCACTAGACTCCTTCCAACTTCTGAGATACTTACTGGTTTAAATCAACTTATACAATTAAAATCAAGGGCCACTTTAAAATCAGTGTTTAAGTATAAATACTGGATGAAATGTGTAAGGTGAGAAGGATTGTTTGTATTGATCGACTTGTATTTCCGTCTGATGAACTGCTCAGCTTGTTTCCAGCTGCAGAATAAAGAGCCCTTATAGAGCTCTTATACGCCGCTTATTTGTCACCACACATCACACACACAGAGTTAGGTGTGTTCTTCATGGAGCTAATGAATTGGACATATCTCCTGAGTGCTGAGACTAAAACCAGAGCACAACACAATTTCAAATAAATACTGTTGTAGTTTTGTGTAAATAAGCAACTATTTGCTAATATGTTCTACATTATAAGGTGGTGTCATTGTTTTGTTTACAGCAGGCTGCTCTGCTGCACACAGGCTAAATGTGTGATTAATGTTGTTAAAGACTAAAGTGTAAATGAATTGCATATCTGTTAGTTATGTGTCATTTGTGAATGTTTTCGTTGTACGCATTTTAATTTATATTCTGCTGAATGATTCTTTATACCTGTTTATGTTGTTTCAACGAAAATAGTTAAAGATTTATAAATGATACACATTCAGTCAGAGATTCCATTTTTTTTTTCATTTTTCTAATTGAGTTGGATCTTTGGGTTTTGCAATTTTTTATTTGTAGCATTATGCTCCGAGTTCAGTGTGTTAAATATATAAATAAAGGGATTCATTCGTCCATTCATATTCTACCGCTTATCCGTTTGCCTGTCATGGGGGGTGCTGGAGCCAATCCCAGCTCACATTGCGTGAAGGCAGGGCACACCCTGGACAGGTTGCCAGTCCACCACAGGGCCTATAAATAAAGCTATATGAATAATAAACATGTAATATGATGTATGTTATTCAATAAAAATCTAAAGAGCCAAGTTGCTTTACTGAGTTGAGCCAAAAGAGCCAGAATCTCACATTAATATCTGTGGCACAGCCCAATGTAACGCTATCAACAGTGTAACAGGAAGCCACAAAACCGTCACTATCCATTTTTTAAAGTTAGTGTTATATGGTATCACAGTCAAGCTGTGGCAAATCCCACATGACTGATGTGGCTGTTTTTTGTCCAGATGAAGGGAGTCTCACATCAAAACAACATTCAAGACAATGACGAACGAGTTAAGTTTGGAGGGCTTAGTTTGCAATTGTCAAAACTTGTTTGATGCAGCAATGCTGGTAGTTTCTGGATGGTAAATACAAATTCTAACGACATAAGTTCAGCTTGTGCCTGAACTTTTGAGCAGCCATCTCTTTTTCTCTATTTTTATTCCCTCACCCTCCCCACCTCACCTCTCTCGCTCTGTTCCAGGTCTTCAAGAGTTTGATGAAATATTCATCTTTCCTGACGTAGCCTTGCTCTCTTTCCCTCCCCCCTCTCGGCCTCGTCTGCTATAAAAATCAAAATCAGACTGTTTCCGTTCTCTTCATGAATCTGTATGTGCGTCCCCACGCTTTCCGTCACTCTTTCAATCATGCCCTTCACCTCTTACGACTCTTGTCGTTTGCCTGTCATCTTTTTATCTAACTATGCTAAAATAATCCGGAATCTGCCGGTTTAGTCTGAGCAGCCTTTATACTGTAAGTGTTTAATGTGAAGGATCACAGAGCATGAGATTATATAAGTTAATGTGATGTACAGAAATAGAGTAGCTCACAGGAGCACTGTTAGTTGGCTATCTGATGTACAGCAGAGTGAAACATGTTCCTCTAAGCCTCACAGGACTCCATTGATAGATAATAAGTAGAAAAAATTCAATAGATTAATTTATCTGGGAGCATAAATAATTTATCATTTCATGTTTCATATATTTCTCTTTCCAAGTTGTTGCTCTACTGTACGCACTCTTGATGCTTTCAGTGAGTAAGTCACGATTCCCCTGAAATGAGGCACATGCATCTCATCATTGTATTTGACATATCAAGGTCAAATTTTAATTGTGCTTTGGGATGCTGATGGTCCTGCACAGATGAATTGTTTGCGTCTTGTACATTTTATAGTTAGTTCCTGCTGTGTCTTAGTAACTTTTACTAAGCACTCATAAGCCAATGCCAAATGTTATTTTAAATTTTAAAGCACTTGGCTGAGACTGTGTGTCTTTGCCAAGGTTGAATAATCCTCTAAAAATGTTTTAAAAATAGTAGTTTATGAGAAAACAATAAAAATGTCCCCCCCCCCCAAAAAATGCCCTATTGCATAATGTTGAGATGCGGTATTTGGTTCAGATGGGCTTTGCAATGATAAATCTAAAAAGAGAAAAAAAAATCCAACCTTTGTGGTTTCATATTGTGATATTCGAGGACATTGTGTTATTGTTTTCGCAAAGCGTAATTCACATTGATGATTCCAGGCAAATTATAATTTAAACAAAATGAGTTACTGAAGGTTTTGTTTTACATGGTCAATCAGCTTTTTCATTTTCTGCATTGTAGTATTATAGTGAAACATTGTTGATTGAGGAGGAGGGTGTTGTGGCCGGTAGTCTGGTTGTCTGAAGGCGTCCAGTAATTAACACAAAGTGTATTTTAATTGGGGGGGGGGGGGATTAAAACTTCAGAACAAGGATTAGAAGTATAAACTTCTTTTCAGACATAATAATATTCACTACTCCTCTTCAGCAGATGAAAGTGATGACCAATTAATTCACCCAGTGGAAGAAATCACAACCAGAAATGTTCCCTGTTAAGGTGTCACCATACAAAGCTGTGCTGTAGTGATATCTTCAAGTCTATGCTGAACACGACTGCAGACACTGTTTAATAATGAACAATAATACTGGCTCAGAATTATAGATTAACTCTGCTCTGATAAGATCATCAGATAATTTCTTCAAAAAGAAATTTCACACCTCTGTGTGCTTGACGTCTCCTTTGCCATTTTTCAAGCAATTTCTATTCGGCCGAAAGAATCACAATGTTATTGTGAAACGATCTGAGCACCTAAACAATGTCTTCACTCGGACATTTGTTGTGCTTAGGGATAGCAATGAAAAGGAAATGTTATTGCTTGAAAGAAATGACACGAGATAAAGAAGATGACAAACTTGATGAGATGATGGAGCTGATGCATGCTGTCTCTTTCTCCGCTTCACATAATTATGTTGGGGAATAGAGCGCAGGTAGGACTCTATTTCAGTGATTTAGATTTAATATCATAACATTGGAGTGCTTGGTTGAAAACTGGGTGAAATGAGATGGTATGTGTCTCCGTGTGTGAATCTGCCTGTATACAAACCAGTTTGTATATTAAAAGGCACAGATGTGCACCTTGTCTGACACCAGAGACTTGTCTCCATATATGACACAGAAACTGCATGACACTGCACTGTGAGCCTCTGTGCCAATGAAAATCTCCAGTGAAGGAGCTCGTCCAATCAGGGAAAAGCTGGAATATGAGGTTTGGGGTGGGGAGGGGGAGGAAACAGGAAAGGGACAGGTTCTGAAGGCATGAGGCTTAAAGCCAACACATCCTGTTTTAAAGTTCTCTTCCCTCGTGGAAGCACTGAAAGAATTTTAATGCAAAAGAACTACACCACATTTTATTCCTGATAATGGGGAATTGTAATTATATTTCAGTATTAGTCCTCCCATGGTCTACCTTTGTCTGTTTCTGTTTGACTGCATTGTTTGTACTGAACTGTCAATTGTGTTGCAGGAGTTTTTGATGTGTGACTGTGCAATATAATGTGTAATTAAATCGTTAGGACCACAGAGGGTTACAAAGTTTCCTCAGTTCCAATTTACAGCTGAGGAAATGCGACTTTCCATTCTCTCCCTGACAAATAAATGTATTGATTTGTCAATAGGAAGTCAAGTTTTTCAGTCTCAAAGCAGAGCAGATAATTTTCAGACAGTTTGCAGCAGATATGTATGCCTTAAAATAATACCACTCCTAGGTCTCTCACACATGATTACACACGAATGCATGCACACGCACACACACAGACACACACACAAGTGCACACAGAGACAGAATTGCTGACAACAGTCTGTGGATTATCTCTATCTCTGAGCTTCTCCATCCTTCTTTCCCATTCATACAACCATCTTTGATTTTCTTTCTCTTAGTTTCTCCATTCTCTTTATATTCCCTGCTTACTTCAAGTTCCCGCATTCATGTCCGGTCACCATCTACCTTTGAAATGCTCATAACACCTTCTGATCGAACCCACCAAGCACCACATATGTTTTTATTTATGTATGTTTGAAAATAAAAGATGAATAAAAATACAAAATAAGGCTGGAAAACACAGTCATCTGTATTTCATGGCTTGAGTTGAGTGAGTCCGCGGGTGGCGGAAATATCAGCACCCTTCAGTGACAGTTGGGCTGAAATATGTGTGTCATTGCCATGAATGTCAGGTGCGTTAGTCATACTGTTGATGAGGGGCTTGGGCTGCACTGTTTAATGAGGTGTGTTGAGCACACGGGCAACTCCAACCATTATCTCGCATGCAGGGGAAGAAAGTCACAGGAGGGCATTGATTATCTATTTGGCATACCACTGAAGCCAGGAGGGGAGGAAAGAAATCAGACAAGGACAACAACAAAAAGAAAAAAGCATAGCATTATCATGAGAAGATAATGGAGAGATGGACAGAGGAGCAAAAAGACAGCATTAGCTTTGATACAATTAGCAGTTTACACTCAGGAAATCAGACGCAAGCGAAACGTGATAAATGGACCCTCTTCCAAGATGGATGTAATTTATGTGTCTTGTAAAGATTGAAGATGAAGCGGGGTTTACTTTTACTGTGACATGATTTGCAGTTCCTTGACGGTTATAAGATCAAGATAATTTAAAACGGATCGTGTTCTGTGATGAGCGGTTTAGGAAAATGCAGCCGGCCGGCTATCATGTCCAGCTCTGTAAACACTGACTGGAGGAATGAGTCGATGGATTCTAAATGTACATATGTTTTATTTTGTCCATATGGTTTTTACTAATGCTTATCTGTTGTTTTTCTTTTGCCTTTTAGCAGTGAAGTATTACAAAACATCATGGTACTGAAACCATATGTTCTCCATCCCAACCAGGGATGTTACAGTTACTGCGGCCATCTCATATATGCTGCCAGAGCCACACAGCAAAACTCTGCCTTTTTCATCAACAAACATTTTAATTTGTCTTAATAGAAAAACTGCAGGTACATGACAGGTACAGGCACAAATACCTTTGGATGTCTTAACCCTGTTCAAGGCGTGTGTGTGTCTTAAACTTAACTATGAAACGTTAAAATATCCTCTGTGAGTAATCAGAGTAATTCCAATATCACTCTGTTACTTGGATATTTTGGTGGTTCGCGTGACCACCAAAATAATCTCTTTTCATATTGATACTCATGCCTGCTCCACCATTCAACAGACCTGTTAGTGGCAACAGCAGCAAAGAGGTGCAGTTTTATTGATTATGTGCATCGTTGTCATGACTTGTAACAGTTTTGTGTGGCTGTGGAGGTTGATAGAACCCAAACTATCAGTTTATCACATGTATCTGTAAACGTTGCTGTGATAACTCTCATTGTTTTAAAAAAATCTCAGGAGGATAATCAGCGATGAAACAGTCTTCACAAAGTCAGCCTCTCAACAACTGAGGGTTAAATTGAAAGATGGCTGACAGAGAAAGTTGGGCTTCAATGTAAATTAAAGGAATAAATTATATTACATATATTATTTTAATTATAATATTTTAAAAAGTAACCCAATAATTGAAATAATTGAAACTGGAACTAAAATATTTCACAGTACTTAAAGTGCAAACTTCAGCAGAAGAACAGATGCAATAGAGACAACAGACTGAACACTAGCATTGATCTCCGCTAATAAAGAGAGAGCTTGATGAGCTAAAGAATGAAGTTTGATGGTTCAAAAGAATTGGTAATATGCATTGAGTACTTTTATTCACATAGCTTCTCTCACAATATATGAAACTGCCAATTACTCAAGTACCCGTGTCATCCAGGAAATCCTACAAAAAAGTGTGATTTTCATGACCAAAACCTGGATTACTGAGATATTTACTCATATTGTGACTTGCTTGATAATTAATCAATAATATTATGTATAATATATCATATTAATCAATTATAAAAATAGCTTGTGAATGATTTTATGTTCATTTAATTAAACTCGCCAGTAGTTTTAGCTCTTGTTTACTGGATTCACAAAATGTCAAATCAAGCTGCTCTGGGGCAAAATGTACAACAGTGGATTTTTGCCTCGTTGGTCATGAATGTGAATTTTTGTTAAATTTAGCTCATCTGCACCTTAATGTTGACTGACATTGAATGGAAATATCCAAGAGAGTAAATTTAGGCCACAGTAAAATAATGCGATACCTAAGCATTTTGGTTTTCAAGCTCCTGCCAATATTGTTACCTTGAGAGGAGACTGACGGACATGACTATTAATGCAGCGGTGTTCAGTTTACTGACTGTTGATGGAAATCAAGGGAGTTGATGAAATGTTAATGATCAAAGCCAATTACAGCCTGGATGGAAGAACAAGGAATAAGAGTGTCAATACCAAGTCTACATAACAACAACAGTGATGTGTCATTTCAAGGCTGACAGCACTCATGGTGCGATTTCCTTTTCAAGTAGGACATCACCACTGGATGTGTGTGCGTGTGTGCGTGTGTGTGTATGGGGGGGGGGGGGTAGTGAGTATCTTTCCACCACAGCTGGAAACCAGAAAATCAAGACTTTGGTCTTGATGCTACGCTGATTTACATTCTGACACTGCACAGTTCACAGTTAATCACGGACTAAATTTGAGTGTTCATGATTGTTTGAATGTCACATTCAAATACTTTCAGATCGCAATAAAGATTTCTGAAACAGGGCCATCCTCAGCACTGAGACACTGTATTATGCAAATCCTAACATTAGCTGGAGAAACTTTTGACCATGAACATTGGACATTAAGTATATTAAGAAGAGACATTTGTAGAAACAGCCAGTTATATGACTTTTAAATGGCATAATGGGTGATAATTTTTTCCTCCACAACAGTATAAGACCATTTCTAGAATTGGCTTTAGGTTGGCAGCTACACAAAGAGCTTCTACTTGATCATTACTTCACATGCGTAACGTTTTCCCGTGGTGCAGTTGCAACACTAGTTGAATTGTCAGATATGATATTATGTCCAGGACCTGCCTGATGTAAACTCCTTACCTCCATTGTAACATCGAACACACACTCTGGAGATTGTCCTTGTAATTTTTTTGTTTAAATTTTGCCTTCACAGTCAGCACTTTGATAAAAGATGTTAGAAGCATGGACAGGCTGAGGAGGAGAGGGAGAGACGTTCCTGCTGTCCTGACCAGATGTCATGAAAAATATAACTCGCCACATGAGAGCAGACCACACTCATGATAGATATAAACACCCAGCGCAGTCTGGACCAATCCCATTATGAGCTGTTGACAAAAATAAGGTCAGCCACCAGTGAAGAGGAACACTGCATGAAATGTTTGATAATTCATCACTTTGTCAAGATTCACACTATTGTTTTTTTCCGTGTGGAGCTCAGGCGAACTAGAATGGAAGTTGCATTTGTACAATTTCTGTCTGCAGTTCCAAATTTGCATCTCACTTCAGCATTTCATTAAATTTTTCCAGACTTTGCTGCTTTAGAGGCTTTGGATGTTGTGATTTTGTGTGGAGAGCAGAGCAGGGTGGCAATGGGTGAGGCATTACTGGAAAGGTCAGTTGCCATTACTAAAGCTGCTGTGTTTCTGCCCAACACAGCACAATGTGACACACCATCTATCCCCTCTCAGAATAACTGTTCCCACTGGGATGAAGGCCCCACCTCCTCAAACTCTTCCTCACTCAGGCCTTCCATTATAGAAGTCATCAGCTAAAGACTGACATCAATACATGCAATTGACCGGTGA
This sequence comes from Remorina albescens, assembly GCA_034769265.1. Lineage (NCBI taxonomy): Eukaryota > Metazoa > Chordata > Actinopteri > Carangiformes > Echeneidae > Remorina > Remorina albescens. The sequence goes on from CM068490.1 coordinate 5,920,468, forward strand.
TGTTAAAGAGTGGACGTGTCACAGGATCAACTTTGTGTTAAATGGTCAGTCTTATAGTCAATCAAGTGTTAGTGCTTAGGTCTTGTCTCTCTGTGTGTGTGTGTCTGTTTCTAGGTCTTTATGAATGTTAGTGCGCAGGGATCTGTAAAAAAGGCATCAAATAACTAACTTCATGTTTCATTTCCCAGAAGGCTTTTCTCCGGCTTAGCCAAGGTCAGAGGTTATCAAGGATAGAGAAAAATAGGATTTAGTGTGGGATGTTTTCTACCTTGAGTGAGGTAGAGACAGAAATTAGAGCCAGATTAAAATGAAGAAGGTGGAGAGAGGAGTTCTCAGAAGTGCAGGATGTAACACACACACATACACACAGGAACAAATATGACACTAAATGAAGCCATCATCACAGCAGAGAAATTTTTTGAATACTTTAAAATGCCAAGGTAAATAATCTCCAGTTGCTTCCCTGCTATTTTCACACAAATACACAAGATATTCCTCACTTTTACTCACAGACACACATCAGTACACATGTTTTTCTGCTTCAACTCTGTAATAGCTCTTTCGTTTACCTGCCGGGAGGAAAATTTGGTCTCAGTGCAATCAAAAGTTGACCACATCATGTTCCTTGAGCTTTGACCTGCAGTAGCTGCTGGTCTGCTACATACGAATATGGAAATGCCTGCAAGGTCAGGGATATGTGTACTTTTGTTTTTACGGTGGTGTCCGTTTAGCAGAGAGAGAGAGAGAGAAGATAGATAGATAAATAAATAAATAAAAGCATTAATAAAGCCTTAAGCTTAAAATACATTTGGATATAATAGCTTGACGCATGTGGGTATTAGTGAAGTAACTGACGTGGTGAAATATTAGATACGATTTAATAAATAAGTCACTTTGCCTGGCAACATGGAAAATCTCCATTATGATGAAGCAGAATGGTGTTGCTAAGGCACACTCTGTCCTGATGAAGACTTATGGAGACACCCTGTCCTTCTATGTGTTGAGGAGCAAATGTCAGAGTTCTTCCTTGACAACTTTCTGAACAGCATGTGAAGTGTAGTGGCATTTTTCCACATTTGTGCTGTTTTAATACAATGACTTATTTCTGCAGGGACTTTGGGAGCATTAGAACATATTTAAAAACATAATATATAATGCAGCAAATCATTTTGTCATACAATCAGTTTCTCACAGGGGTGAATGTTCACAATAGTAGAGGTCAGAACTAATGACGCCTGGAAATACAGGAGATGTTCCTCCACACAGTCATGAACACCTAATGAAGCCTGTCATTGGTTATTGAATGGTCATGCAGTGTGGAGGCAAGAAGTGAAGACAAACAGGATAAGGCTGATAGCATGAAGCAGATGAGTTATAAGCCAAGCAGAGAGGAGATGGAGTCTGAGTGTTGACCCAGTGAGGAGAAAATAAAAAGGATAGAAAAAAATGTGGCGCAACTGCAAGAGGGAGAGTGTAGAACATATATTAAAGATGATGTCAAGTAGGTCAGCTTCAGAGTGTCAAGCCAGCATGCAGGAGTCAAATAAACGCGGTATTAGATTATGACTCTTTCTGGATGTAGAAGTTGGTGGCATGTAGCCTTGAGAGAAAAATGCTTGAATGAGCATTCAAGTCATTACACCTGATGAAGCACATACACTACTAGCAAAATCAAAAGTTCCGACCTACATCCAGTGATATGGAAAGAGAACATGATAATTGTGCATCGCTGTGGGGATTTAAGAAACATGTGCTCTATAATGGCAATGCTGAACTCATAGCCTATAACAACAGTTCAGAGTCAAATGTCCAGGTTACACTAGATGAACTGTATCTTTGTGCTAGATGTGCTACTTCCTCGGACAAGACTCGTGGATTGTAAAATATTTATGTAGTAAGCTTCCCTTTGTTCCACTGGCATCTGTAGCTCAATTCCATGTCTCAATGAGCATTTCTCTCAGGAAAAAAAAAATAATGTTCCTGACACTTATCATATTCTAGGACAGGAAACATAGCTTTCATTACAATTCACCAACACAGTTATCAAAACAATTATACAGTGTTATCACCAACTTTGTATTGTTTTTTTTCTTTTTGGCCCTCCAATATTGACACCTCTCTTGTTAAGCTGTAATATTGAATAGGCAGTCATGGATGGCTTAGAGGAAGTGGAGATCTTTGAAAGCAGCTAACATCATCGCTATTGATTAAAACAGTATTGTTAAAGGTTGTCCTTTGGACATACTGAGTACACTGTAATGTTGACAACTTTGTATCTGTTGTTATTAGCAAGGTTACAATTGCAAAAGGGGCTTTGAATGAGATTTTCTTTCCTATGTAACAGAAACTGAATTGTCTTTGATTAAGCCCTTATTTACCAAAAAGTTTTCTCCATTAGCACACATTAGCTGTGTTGCTAAGATTGTAATTGGCATATAAACGAGAGCCAAGGCTGATGGGAGTGTCGTGTTTTACAAGTATTTAATCTAAAATGAACTAACTCCTGAGAAATTAATCAAGAAGTTGTTTAAACATTTAAATTTGAGCCAAAAATAAGGACATGAAAATGAATTCTTGTTACCTACTGTGATATGAAAGGGCAGAGAAGCAGCTAACTATGTAAGTGTGCAGCAGCTGAGCTGAAGAAGCAAAAAGTGACAGACAGAAACCAGCAGTGATGTGACTCATCTGTGCTGAGCATCTAACTCCATCACTGAACTATGACTGATCCTGACTGTACTTCATAAAAATGAACAACAGGAACAAACGCAGATATATGCAGACTGATGCTTGTGGGTCAAACATGATGGGGGATGAATGCTGACAAGAGTGGTGAGGCATGCGCATAATTACAACACACTCATAAAGAAGTTGTGCATACAAACACAAATATATGCATCTTATTACAGTGTGTCATTGCTTCTATACAACTTTCCTCTCAGTAGACTAACAGCACGTACTATGGTACTGCAGTGCTGCAGGCAGCGGCCTATGGCATGAATATTGACAACGGAGAGCGGTACTCTAAAGTCTTAATTATGGAAACATGAAAATTAGAGTGGGGATATGAATATGGAAGTTATCATGGAAAACAATTCAAATATGCTATTGTAGAAGTGTAAGCTGAAGAATTGCTGCACTCAGGCTCGTGACATGTTTAATGGAAATTGGTTGAAATGCACGATGGCATCTTTGATAGAGTACGCATAAAAAAAACAAAAAAAACACTTAACATTCATTTGGATACTAGTTAAAGCTGAAACACCAGATCTGCACAGCTGGAAGTTGAGCCGTAGAGGCAGTTGGTGTCCACTCGTGCATTATGCAACAATGCATGTTCTGAACAACAGTAATTGCACAATATCCCTCCCTGCTCTGTCTAACCCACAGCTCTCATTTGAAATGTGTTTACATGCCTCGACATCTTCGTCTCACTTCACTGTCGCACGGCTCCAATAATGGACTTGTTTTATTCTTTAAAAAATATTTTTGATGTTATCTCGGATTGCACTGGATGATCACTCCAAAAAAGTATTTTCAGACCCTGATTTTGTCTGTTTTGTGACATGCCCTTTTGGTTTGAATCCACTCAGTGAGAATAGCTGGGCTGAGAAAGTAAATGGGTAATTTGAATGAATGAGTAATGCTCTTTTCTCCCTTTCCATGTGCTCAACTTACAGAAAAACCATGACACCTATTGAATATGAAGTATTAACCTACACCCACTAGATCATTCTTTGTCAAAGTGAGTTTTTCAACTTATAACCACTGTGAATTAATCAAAAATGAAACAGCTGCTCAGTTGCCAGCGGTTTTGAGAAAAGATTAAGTAAAAAGAAAATGGCTATTTTTTTTTTCCAATTACAAAATAAGCAGCACAAATCATAGTTTTGACATGAATTGTTTGGGAGTAAAGATCTGAAATGAAGTCCCTGAATCTTTTGAGGGTTTTTCCCCCTGCACACTGAAGAGCACAGTGACTGTAGTAGCACTATTCCCAAACTGGGGTAAGTGTACCTCCAGGAGTTTTGGAGCTCTCCAGAAAGGGTACATGGGGAGAGTCTAAATTCGGCATCAAATTATTAACGATGAACCTCGTTAACTTTGAGAGCCTTCTGCTTATCATTTCACCCCCTTAAATATGAACACTTTTTACTGCTCTTTAAAATGTATTTCGTTAATAAAAAAGTTGAAAAATTCAAAGTACAAATTAGTGTTTTGTCTTCATAATGCGGCGCATAAAACAGTTTCAATCTGAAGGACTTCCAGCTCTTAACTTAAAAATATGTCTAACCCATTCGCAATTTGCTTTTAGATGCCACGTCTGCTCTATTTTTATCCTGCACCCACTGTTTTCTGCAGCCATCTTTCTGTATATCTAACCAGCTCAGACATCTCAAGTGGATATTGCACTTTGAGGATGAATGTCTCTCCAACTCTCACTCCGACTCTGACACCAGCTGATGGTATTTTATTAAATGAGTCCAAATGTGAAATCGTGAGCAATCTTGTTTGAAACCTTGTTGCAACATGTACATTAGCGTACTCTTTGATCTGCACTGTTTCTGAGTGTGGCCCTGGCAACAGAAGGATGCAAAGCATCTGGCAAACAGTAGATAAGTCAAACACAGCAAAGAGATTTGATATTCCTGAATTTCATCTGCTTGAGGTCCACCCAGTGATGGATGATGTGGTATTCTGTTATAGTCCCAAAACTTGTTTGGAAACAAACAAACACAAGAAAAAAAAGCCCCAGTATTCTCATGAAGGGACTCAGACCAGACTTCACAGCAACAATTCCAACAATTTACCTACATCACAATGTGTTTTGTTAAAGTACCCTTGTGTCAAATTGGACCCCTACCCTGAACCCCACTTATTACAAGCTACTATAGTTGGACATTCGGTGACTTAAGACATAGACATAAGACAGGACGGAGACATAAAAACACCAGCTAATGCCTCAACATTGTCAATCCCTTTGATTTGAAATAAATCCTTTAATCTGGAAACCAAAGCTCAGAAGATATTGATCCTCCGTTGCATTACTGAAAATCATTAAATATCAACCGGTCAGTAACCTAAAATGTACACAGAGTACATTTTGACACGCTGATCAATCCTCAAATGGATGTCACACCTGAGAACACCTCACCTGTCCATTACATTTGATGTTTCTGCCCTTTAAAATTGATTCTCTGATGCGTCATTGTGGGAAAAAGCTGTAAGATTTGTGCAGCTAACAAATGGGTAATATCACCCTGTACTTTGTCCTGTAATTGCTGTAATGTTTTTAATGTCAAAGAGGGTTTATAAGTCCAAACATAATGCACCAAAATCAGGTGTTTGAAGCTTTAACTTAACAGGACAAAACAAACAAACAAACAAACAAACAAACAAACAAACAAACAAAAAACTAATGCAAAAAAGAAAAGAATAAAATATTATTTAAAAATATTTAATGGAGAATGGGAACCATGTAGAAAATTCAGTTAGTTTAACTGTTTTTGTAAGATGTTTGGATTGAGATGAACCCTATTCTGCAGTACATTATTTCTGGATCACAAAATTTAATCAACCTCTCTCACGTTACGGTTTATCAGTTTAATGAGAAGAAAACCCTCTCGGTAAGAGATGGAGAGAAAAATTAAGTTCCTTCCACTAGTTCTACTAGTGGAAGGAACTTAAGGAACTCTACTAGAACTAGTGGTATAATAATAATAATAATAATAATAATAATATAGGAAATTCAAGAATTAGCAGCTATGAAAAAATTGTCATGACAGAAGTTTTCTCTTGAAAAGGATTAAGATTAAACTTTTTTCTAACTTCCTCAAATTCAGCAGACGTGCTTCCCAAAGGTCTGGGCTCCGTCTGATCATCTAAAAACCTGGTCACCTTTTGTCTTTGACTTAAGCCCAGGACCATCGTTCCTGTGGATTTGTGCCTGCAAACTGGCGCCTGCAGGATTAAGAGGTCTGATATGAAGGAGAAGGTTAAATCATGTAGCTAAATGTTATCAGTATAGTCACAAAAACAGCCTCTAAACTCACCACGAACTGATGTGTGGGGGATAATGCTGCTTCCATTACTGAGGTAAAATCTTGGCAACAGCATGGCTATAGAGGTTTTGCTTCTCTGCGTGCAGAATTGCAAAGAGAATTCATAGTGCACAGAAAGGTGACAAAGAAGAGTCTGATTGGTTGAATAGAGAAACATATTGAATATAGATGTTTCCATACAGGCCAGAACAATCTGCTGAATGATTGAATTAACATGAAAATGAATTATGTGCTGGTTTTCAGATGCCAAATCTAAGAATCTCAGCCCAGTTTAATGGCCCCGTGTTTGACAGATTCGATGCCAAGGCACATGAGGCTGCTGTGGTGGGTTGTGTTGACCCCATAAGTCCTTCAAATTGACTGATGAAATTAGCTTGTTTGTCCGCGTCCCTGAGAGAAGATTTGGCTGTGCCTCCCAACACTGCTACAAATGACCGTTGAAAAAGAATAACTTTTATAATGTGGTTAAAGTTAAGCTAGGTTAACTTAGTTGGTATTGATTGGTGTGCTTTTTATTCATTTATTTTAAAGGATTGTTTGATTGCATGGAGACATTTCCTCTTATAGTCAGGTTATTTTTATTTTTTGGGCCCTCCCTTACACCTTGACCTCCCCCACACTGTAATAATATCACAGGCAATTTCCTCCTTTCTGGATGGCTTTGTGTCTCATTTGGGACATTTGTTGAAACTAAACTGTTTTGTGGGAAGGACAACCACCAAACTCTAAACTAAATTATACTAATTCAGTTAATATATTATAATCATTATAGTTGTTGTTACATCATTTAGTTTTGGTAGTTTAAATTTTTGATTTTTACTTTTAGCTTTCACTTTAGGCACTGTACCAAATACAGTGCCTAAAATATTATCCATAAATTGATCTAAACAAGTCCTGAATCAAAGCTTGTGTTGTTGCTGTTGGCTGGGAGAAAAGAACAGCAAAGACTTTTGTTTATGTACTGACTGAGTTGCATCAGGGAAGTTCAACAACAATGCCAGAGCAGCTGTCATTACACATGGCTATTTATAGTGACAGTATTATTAACGATTCATTTGTAGTGCTCACAACAGAATAAAAAAAAGCAACTTAAGTAAGCCTATGTATATAAATATCCTTTTGGTTCTGGTTTTGCAGATTCCTGTGTGGAAAAAAGGGGATTTGCTAATGTTAGAATCAGTGACATTGGCAAACAACCTAAACATTGTAATATTACATCTTGCACAGTTTTACTCTGTTTCATATTTAGTTTGTATACACTGTATGTGTACACAGGCTCTGAAACATGTGTGAAGGGTGCACCTTCTTACTTTAGTGGAATAACATAGGTGCATGTTATTCATTTCAACATGCTGGTCATACGTCTGGCCTCAGATTTGAGGCATGGAAGAAAAATATAACACTAATCCTTTCCCTAGGCCCCGAGCTGTCTGTAACACTATATGATCATCATACCAGCACCTGCTGAACAGTCTGTGTGCTTGAGAGTAATTCATAGGATTTATCTGCTTCAGTCAGCAGGAAAGCAGGAAAGAGAACATCATGAATTCAGTCCGTATGATGAAGGGATGAGACCTCAGCAGAAAGAAGGCCAGGGAGGAGGAGCCTATCAAACATACATACCATACAAATAATCTGTCACTTAGACCTCCATGATAAGTTGATTTTTGTTTGACTTTCCATCCAGCTGTACTTTAAAAAGCATTCAGGCTGTTATTTTTCTAAGGTACCGATTCTACTGCTTTGTGAGCATTATTATTCAACAGAAGGGAGTCTTGGGGTTGGAATATCAAAGGTTTAGTTTTCTTTTGATTCAGTTTGTGAGAAATCTGTCTCTCCATGACGGAAATCGATCAAATACACCCTGCATTAATGTTAGCCCCACTTGTGTGAGAAAAAAAAAGAAGCATTTTTTCTTTTTAAACATAGACAAAAAAACCCAACTTGTTTCTCTCCACTTGATGCCTGGGTTCCCAGAAGTGGTGCCCAGTGGGCAGCCTGTACTAGCACACACATACACACCGGTTGTATACACATGAAAACACACATACACACCCCGTTGCACACACCCACATAAACACACAGACACGCACACTGAACGGGTAATCTGTCTGATTGAAAGAGCTTTCAGACGGTTAATTAAATTTCCCAATGATCCGCTGCGGTGGCTACACTTGAATCCAACTTTCAGAGGTGAGCAGAAGACCGAGACTCACAGCAATAACACACAACTACTGCCACAGAGAGAGAGAGGAAGAGAGACAGAGAGAGGTTATATTTCATGTTGACAAGGACAAGATAAATATTGAGGCCTTTAACGACCATTAGCTCAACTCTAACCTTCATCTTCAACACTTCTGCCAGCCCAAAGAAATCCTAAAACACACACACAAATAACACTCTTCCACACATACGCTCACCAAAGCTACGCGCCACCAGTAATGACAGTAATGCCAGAGACAGCCAAAACCATAAATAAAACATTTTCTAATACCATTTCTCAAGATGAGACACACAGGATGAAATGCCTCCTCCTGTAACACATGTGCCTAATCCAGATGTATCAGGAACACAACCAGGAAAATAACTCTTTGTGACGTTTGAAGGAAACCTTTTTTTTTTTTTACAGATTTTTTCCAATGACCAATATAGGGAAGCTGGCATTTTATGATCTTTGCTTAAAGATGCAGCCAAACATTTTTGGGCCATTGGTATCCTCAGTAGTATTTTTTTTTAATAATAAGACATGAAGATCAATATTAATTTCACTCATCAATTGCGGAGCTGGATGAAGGACAGAGTCATTTTAACCCTATAAAGCCTGACCAGAGAAATAATGGACAGAAATTTTAATTTATAAATGTAAAAAAAAAGTAAAAAAAAAAAGCATATTTATTACATCGGGCATTACACCCAATTCAGGCAATAACAAAAACTTTTCTCCTTGGTCATCTATAACATCTGTATCTTTATATCTGCATTTTTATTTTTTCCAAACACCTGCCTTTTTCAATCTCTTTTTCTCTTATTTTCCCCAAGGGGATGGTCTCATAAATGTATGTATCAAATATGATACGCACGGCGTTATAGGGTTAACTTAGCATAAGAAAAGTTAGCCTAATGTGATCCGTTGTCTGGCATGAACGTACACAGCAATGCAGTGTTCAGTCAGCACAGGGTTTGTATAACACTGTTTGTACAGTCCAAAGACTCTTTCTTTCTACAGCTGGAGCGAAAATCTGTCAACAGGAAACGATCCTTCACAAACTGTCATTACATCTACTTCAATAAAAGAAAGAAAATGAAATATTCCTTCAAAAATATTGAAATGTCTTATTAAACTGGGTTGTACTGGTTTTTCAAAAGCTGGTGTTTTGGGCGGCAAGAAAAGACTGTTCACCACTCAGAGCAAGTTTCACACAATCAAATGATAAGAAACAAAAAATTATGAAAAAAGTAAATACATAACCTGCTGATTTTGTGCCAGACTGGCACAAACTTGTATTTTCTAATAACAAGCCCACAATTAGCTCATCAATGTTCAAAGTAAGGAAGAGATGAGGAAAAAAAACCAACTTGTTTTTCTCCCTTACTGCCCTCCCCCCATCCCGTCCCCCGTCCCGTCCCCCGTCCCCCAGCAGGTGGCTGGTTTCACTTACACCGCTCGTCCTCCCAGGTAAAATCCAAATGAGCTGCGTTGTTGTCTGTTCACAGCAAATACAGGCCAAGAAACACAAAAATGGCTGCCCATTGAGCTAAATGAAGCGTAACAGCAGCAATGAGAAGAACAGGGGTTATAAAAGCACCGGTTTGATTTGATCACCAAATGGCACAGCAACCAGCCCCCGGCAAAGCAGCCTAAATTAATCGAGGTCTCCCAAGTGAGACAAAGGCCAAGCTAATCGAGCTAAGCGAGCTCAGTTTGTTAAGCTCGAAAGGCAATAACAACAGGTTGGACACACATCTAGATCTGTCATCAAACATGAATTAGCTGTGCACTTGAGTTTTAGTAACCCGTGCTGTTATGGAGTTTTAAAAGTGAGAGTTTATTCGTTTTATTGGGAGATTCTGTTCACTTTTCAATGCCTTCTCTAAACAGGAAGGTCAGAGTAGAGAGTCAGAACAGATCTGAATCCCCAGAGCTGTTACAGATGCAGTGTGTGTTTCTCAAGAACACCTCAGTAGTTGTGTAGGTGTGTGTGTCTCCCCGCGTGAGTGTTAGAAGAAGTGAGAGTGCATTTGTATCTCTCTTTTAAAGAGATTTTGTTGTATCTTGTAAGCTGTCAGTTTTCCTGAACTTTGCAAAGGCTAGGTGAAATTTCAGAGATTTTCAGAGGACACCACAAACCCACACACATGGACAGAGACACACACAAACACACACAAACAAGCGGTGCACCCATTGGTTCTTTCTCTTTCCTTTTTTGTTTAAACAAAACACACACTCAGTCAAATCTGCTGATGACAACAGCTCACATCTGTGATTAATAAAGTATCTATCCATTGATCTATCTATCTATGTCAACAACTCCAAATGTATTTGTGTTTGGCTCTGTGTGTGAACATGAGAGGTAGAGAGAGGAAAACAGAATATAATGAAGGAAAGTACAGGGTGAGCAAGAGAGGGGAGACTTAAAGGAGTGGCGTTGTCTTTGTCGTTCTCTCTCTCTTTCTGTTTTTTTTTTTCCCCACCGTAATTAGATGGGTCTGTGTGAGCAGCATGGCAAGCAGAAAGATAGAGGAGTAACAGGGAAGAAGGGGGAAGGAATTAGTCAGGGGAGACATGATGAAGCCAAATACTAGAACAGTGCAGGGTGATAAGATTAGATCAGATGGAAAAAGAAAGGTGGCAGGACAGCAAACAGTGTAGATGACTCAGACCAGACAAAGGAAGACGTGATATGATATGATAAGGCAGATGTGATGAAAATTCCCTCCTCTGCTTTTAATTGCTTATGCACAAAAGGTAGCATGATAATGGAACAATCACAAGAGGAAGCGGAATACCGAGGATCAGCCACTACAGCTCCTCCATCTGCCATGTTTATCTGATATCTTATTTCAGTGCCAGTGTGAAATTGGGACACGAAAGCGAGGCTAGGACAAGACAAAATCGGTACGTGGGGGAGGGAGGGAGGTAGGGGGTGTTGGAAGAAGAGAGCTGTAAGGAGGGGTGGGACTGGGAGCAATTCACTAGCTTGTTAAAATATCACTAATTACCAGCTGCCCTTGCAATATAATGAGTCTACCTGAGAGCTGAGGGGCAACAGTGAGACATACAGTATATAATAGCAGGTGGGGGGGAGAGTGAAGGGGCGAAGAGAAATTATGGGTTGATGTGATAAAAAGGATGGGCATGAAAAGCTGCGGTCAGTGAGGTGCAGCATTCATGTAAATAGAAGCATTGCCACCAAAATGAGGCAGGACTGTGTGATTTGTAAATTTGTGATAGGCAGACACATTTGTGAGGCGAGGAAATGCACTGAAATTACAGCTAATGATCAAAAGTTCAAGATAATGATAAGTTTAATGATTGATGAGTCTCCTGATTATTACTTTGAGACTTAAATGAACAGTTTAGCCTGTAAAATGGCAGATATGAGAGCCTGTCCTGAGGTACAGTGGTGTCTCACAATGAAAATGCAAACGTGGTATAATATTCACCACATGTCACTAGGTTCATACTTTATTTATCCCCAGAGGGAAAATATTGAATCATCTTCTTTAGCATGCTAATATTAGGGGAAAAGATAAAGCAGCTCAAATGGTGATGCCAGTTTTGCATTAATTTGGTTTCTATCAGGTATTAAGATAATTAAGCTATTAATCACTTATCACAGTTGTTCTGGAGAATTTCTCAGCACTAGCCTGAAGATCTGTCAGGTATTTAGTTCATAAATCCAAAGCTGGCAAAAAGTGAACATAAATCATCCCAAATGTCCAACTATTTGTGACCAGCGGTCATAAAGGGTGCAATAAACACAAGCATGAGATAACTGTTGGATGAAAATAGACTTCAAAAGGTCAGTACAGCAGCACCAGGAGTAGTAAAGGCAGCGTCCTTGTGGAGCTCGACATTGACACGGGGAAGAAAAAAGACTGCAGCACCTTGTTGGAAGCACACGGCTACAAACTGCTAGTTAAGCAACTAAAACATGTTGACTGCAGCACTGGAGGAATATTTTGGTAGGGGATAAATTATTTTCATTGCATACAATTGTTTTTACAGGTTATTTTTGGCCTGTTTTCTTCTGCGCATTAGAGTTAAACAGACAAACAAACACGAGACAAAGACCCCAGACCAGACATGAAACCAGGAAGTCACTGATTCATGGTAACTGCTGATCCAGCTGAGCCACTATCAAACCCTGAGGGCATCCTGTGTGAAGGTTTCCCTCATAGATGTCCCAAATACATATACAGGACAGTTGTTTCACTTTTTATACAAATACTTGGAGGGACATGTTTCTTCTTCTGATGTGCAGTAAATCGTAGAGCTTAAGTGGTTGAAAGAGACATTGTGCCAAAACTAAAAGGTTAAATAAAACTGACTTTTTAGTTTGGCATTACATTGATGGAGATTTGCAGTCAATCTGAGGTCTCTTATTCTAACTCTCATATGCAGCATCATATCTTGTGATCACTTTAAAGCATTTCTATATCTCAGGACCCACAGTTATGGGATCCCTTCAGACTTGTTCTTAAAGCATTAAAGTTTATAGAAATCAACCAAACCAAACTCTAAAAAATAATAAATAACTCTTGATTCTACTTCTTTGATGATTTCTGGACATGAGGTTTGCCTGACAGGCTGTATTTGCATTGAAAAATTCACATTTCCATATATCACACATGTAAAATGGATGGTATGGATATTTGGTACTGTAAAATGTAAGATGGATTATTTGTCTGCTTTGCATGATATTTTTTTAACAAACACAAAGGAACTTCCCCACCACAAGCAGATGAATATGAACCGCTTTCTAAACCCAACGCTGAAGTGATGTAACAACAAGCAAAAGAGATTTTTGAGTGGAGGAGGACTTTAGAAATAGATTAAACAATAAATTACTGTGTGTACCATGTACAAACGCAGTACATGTTGGCTACTTATGTGGGTGTTTTGAAAGGAAGGACAGGCTCTGAAAATACCCCCTCGGTGAGCAACAACAGGAGAGCAGCAGAGGGCCGCGGCTCGTACAGCACGCTGCGTGGACCCGTATATGTATATGTATTCAGTGAAAAGAGCAGGTGTCAACTGTACTCCCTCGCACTGACAAATATATATATATATATATCAGAATGTATGTTAATGAAAGACTTGACAAGGAGAGCTAGTTACAAAACACACATGATTCATACAGAACATTCTGCTACCATGTTGATGAGTAATTATGGCTCTGCTTTCATAAGTAGAATATGCATAATGAATTCTGGATTATTTTGGTGCACGCAGTTAGTGTTTTGTTAAAAGGCAGTGTTGAATAATCATATACCCCTGTACTGAAATACTGCCTCAAAGTTTTAAGCCTCAGATTTGACAGAGCGTGCTCAGTGGTCTCCGTCTGTGATTCTCGCTTAAATCATTATCACACAGAGCAGACTGAGCTAACTGCTGATAAATCACCTGTTATTAGAGATGGGAATGTAGGAGAACAAATACATGGAAATGTAGAAGAGAAGAAGAGCAAACTTTTTTTTTTTTTCCCCCTTTTAGAATTATATCACAAGTCAAGACTGCATGACAAATGTTGTGCCTGCAGGTGTCTGGAAACCTTTATTTTGACCATTATGCGCCATGCATGATTTCAAAAGCTTGTCAACATGTGCACACTTCTGCTTTCCATTTGTTCGGTCATACAGCTCTGCAGGAGGGCATGAAAACAAAATGTAAGAGCACTTTTTACTCTCAGAAATGGGTTTGTATTTAGCAAGGATTTCTTTTTCTTAGTGTTCTGGGAGGAGATCAACATTTTGGGGTAAAGTAGACTCCGCCGGTCATTCTCGAGCTGTAGCTCACCAATGTGGCAGTGAGAAAGAAACAGTCTGTTTTTATGTACTTCCCATTAATTTAGTATTGAGTTAAAATTGTATCTATAGTTTATGCAAATTATTGTTATTATTTTTTTTGTTTTTTGAGGCTTGAATACATTTTAGTCCACTTCTTTAATAGTGATTTCTCTCTATTAGAGAAAATCCAAACTTGTGCACCCAATTCTTGTTTTTAAAAATCATTGAAGATGTACATTGTATAATCATTCCACCTTGGAAAAAGAACGGTTCAGAAAAATCATTAAAAGCAAAAAGTTAATATGACATCCATGGCCACAACTGTATACTGTATGTGCAAGCAGCAGTTGGCCAACTGTAGGATGCTGATGGGGGCACTTTGACATCTTCTGTTTTGCAAATTTTATTTTTATCTGACTGTGAATGTATTCCTGTATGTGCTTCTCAACTGCTAAATCTTTCAACCCTCCGCTGACACAACCCTTTGAAGGGAATTTGAAAGGAGAGTGTGATGTGCAGAAACATCTTGTGGTGAATCAAGGAAAAGTTGCTAAGTGGCTCTCAGGACTCAGTCTCTGGTTGTTTGAGCTCTTAAAGTCTTCCTTGCATTCATCTTAAGTGACTCACCTCTTGAGTGCTGACACACCCCACTGTGCTCAGGAAAAACCACAAGAAACAACCATTACAGCAGTAATACCATCTGGTAGAATGACCCAATAATGCATTTTAAATTTGTAATCCTTAACATGTCAGTCCTGGGTGAGTGGGAGACACCGACGGTTTACATGACAGCAAATATGTTTCAATACTGCAGGAAATACCAGTTGAGCAGCCACTTTGTCAGCAATAAAGCTGTGGAGCAACTGATGTATCCGTTTAATGTTGTTTCAATGAAGTTGTCAGCCAAAAATAATGAGAGTAAATTTGGTCACCAGCTAGAAAAGTTGGAGGTTTGCAGGTTTTTGCCTCCAGTTCACTGTGGCTGCTCCATCATGTGCCATATTTAAAACACTTACTGAGTGAAAAATGAAAATTTGAGGGCTTCTTTTGCAGACGCATTTTTGGTAAATGCTTGTTGTTAGTCTTAATGGCAGCAACAGCAGGAGACGTTCCATTAAATGTCATATTAGCAGTAACTTATTGAAAAACATCTCTGCTCTGAATTCAAGAGCCAACAGGAGAGACTGAAGCTGACATGCTTGAGTTATTAGTTTCCAGCACAGGACCAGCATGATCCATTACTAGCAATAAAATCAAACACAAACACAAAGAAATGACTATAGTTCATTGAAATCAAATTTTAATAGTCGAGGGCTGATTTCTACACGAGTCTGTAGGAATTCTGACACAGCCTTCTTCGGTCTGGTTGGAACTCCAGTTTCAAGTAAGTGCAGATAAATGACAGTGAGAGATTGAATACATTTGGGCATTGTGTCTTCCAGCTTCCATTCTTGGTCTCCTTCCTGTGTTGATAAAAAACTGCCATGCACTGTGAACCACAGCTGCCAGAGTGATGAGCTCTGACATGTCTGGGTCTTCAGAACTTCTCTGTTTTTCAAATCTTTTTTCATAAACCCTGGGTCAGGTTGCAGCATTTTAAGGGACATTTTTACAAATGTAGAACCTCTGAATAAGGCACGACAACCTTCCTTTTTTTAACACCTACTATTGTAAAACCATCTTTTCAGACAGTGTCACTTTGTTTAAGTCCTCTTCAAAAGACACAACATTGCTTTTTGACAATTTTGTGTACCTAAGTGGCTCCCGTGACGGACCACAACATGAAAGGGTACATTTTGTTACACATCACCACTATAACTTAAGTGTCTGGAAACATTTGCTCATGGATGTGAAAGAAGTGTGAGCATGAAGTGTGAGGTGTCCAAAAAAAGTCAGATATATCTGTGCTGATGACCCAGAAAGGCACAGAGAAACAGAGTTGAGAGCATCCATCTTCCATTTGTGCAACTTATTTTGTTATTTTTCCTTCATGGCTGCACTAAATACTGAGCTTCCTTGATCAATGTCGCCTCATTTGTATTTTCCACTTTGAGCTTTTGCATAAAGTGCTAAACAATCTCTCATTATCATTACCAAATTCAGAGAATTTATTTGCATTACGTCTGTTTTGCTTCTAGAAAGTTCACACATCCTTTTTCCGCCACGTGATCCTTTGTTGCATGATTTCAATGCAGAATATTGCTCCTGCAGAAGGTCATAACGGACAGCTGACTTTTATTAATGCGGCACCATCAGCTTGTAACCCATCTCTTACATTTAATAACATGTGCTGTCTCCTCAGTTAAAGCTTTAAAGAGGCAGTGCAGAAATTAAGATATTTATGACCTCTAAATGTTTTAGTGTTTTTCAGCAGTCCTCACCATGGAAAAGCTTAGCCAGAGACTTAACACCTCCCACACTTCAACCAGCCACTGCCAAACACGGCTGCAGGCATATTGTTCCGGTCTGAAACTTATTTTTCTTCCTGAGCAGACAAAGGATTTATTTTGCCCAAAATTAAGTGTTTACCACGAAAATCCTTCAATTTCAAGTAGCTCACATCTGGCTCAGTGCCCGTGTGATTCCCATCACAGGAAAAAAAAAAACCCCAAAACTGTCTCTAAACGTGTTGAAAACAGCAAAACATTGTTATTTACTATACGGGATCAATTTTTGTGCTGTATTTAACTCTGAAAGTGGATTAACTGAATTTGTAACAGTGTGAAGAGGTGGATGTAGTCAAGGTGTGTTTTATAGCTTTGAATGAACAACATGTTCAACAGCTTTTGGAAAAGGATCAGTATTTTCGTGATTGTGACTGCTTGGGGGTATTTGGGAATGCGAAAGTTTTTGATGTCATATCAAGGCTGAATTTGCCGTTTCTCGCCACTTCTGCTTCTGCACTTTCTTCCACACAGTTCTGGGAAAAGGACGGTGACTCAGGTGGTTCAGATCGCGACTCTATTGGGCATCCTCTCACGTCCACTGCAACCAGTCTCAGTGGCTGAGATGTCCTAGATTTGAGAACAGGAGAAGTTTTTTGTCAGAGAGAAGGAATCTGACAGGGGCCGGAGAAGATGAAAGAAAAAAGTACTTGGTTGGAAGACTGTCTGTTTTGGTGTGGAGGAAATCTTGACACGAATTCCATTTGTCAGCAGTAATGGAGAGGATTTCCAGAGTGTGATTCGGTGATGGGGGGGTGGGGGCATGCACAAGGCTGCCAAAGCTGACAGGGTCCTGGTGTACATCTCAAAGTGGTGGCAGCATGAGTGGCTGTGCACTGAATGTGCTGCACATTAAGGATGGTAAGTGTTTTCATCAAGTACACTGATGAGGTGAATCCAAGCAAACACCATTATCTCTTATGGAGTTCCCTTATTAAATATCAATCACAGTGTTAAACAGAACATGCACACATGGTGATAAACAGCAACAGATGTGTTACAGTAAAAAGCCTGTGATAATTAAAATGTGTCTGCAGCTCAAAGTCAGGAAGATGTCCCTGGTGCTTAGTTCTCTCGGTGTAGCTATTCATCGTCTTTGGGGGAATAAAAAGCTCATTTTAAGATTGCCATCATAAGAATCATTTAAAATTGAAATTTCTAACACTAAAATTAATTCTCATTGTACTTCACTGCACACTGTCACCTCTCATTTAACTGCTACATTTTCAACTTTGAAAGCCGTTTTGTCACCACAGACTTTTTCATCCTATTTTAATAAATTAGAATCTATCAATAGTTTTCCTTTCAAGTCACACGACACACCTGTGTACATGCTTATTCTATGTACATGCAGTCTACACATGTTTCCTTGTATCTCTGCAGGCTGCTAACAAATGAACGTACTGCTGTGCTGTGATGTGCTGCCACAGCTGTCTTATCATTTTCAGTTTGGACAGATTTTTATTACTGCCACCTCTTAGAGTCTGTCAGTGCTGTTGTACTGGCATGCTGGAGTGTGTCTGATTGTGGTGTGCGTGTGAATGACAACAATAGGGAGAGGTAGAAAAGGAAAAATAATTTTTTGATGGGAAGGCATTTATTTCAGACAAGTTTTAAATCTGCATACGGCGGCAGCACCGGAAACTGCTGTGAAACTGCTGTAATAATTGGCACCTCTTCATCTGGGACACAATTGGAGAGAAAGAGCGCATGTGTCCATTTTGTGTGTGTGCGTGCATGCACGTGTGTGTAGATAGGAATATCCTGTATGTACAAATGCGTTTGTTTGTGTATCTCCTGCTTTGCATAAATGGCTTCCTCCTGTGGCCTGGTGAAGGGAGATGTGGATTGGGACAATAAAGGAGGATTAGATGGTGTCTGAGGGTGTGTGTGTGTGTGTGTTGGCTTTTGTCTGAGGCATAAAGGAAAATGATTTAATGTGAACCTCCAGGCAACGGGGGCTAAAAGATGATGAGAAAGCATCTTGCATAAAGGCATTAAATGGCCACTCTTACTGTATTGGAGAAGTGCTGTTGTTCATTAAGGAAGGACACTAACATCCACACTTAAATGTCCATTCTCTTCTACTACAAACCCCCCCCCCCAAAAAAACCCTTTGAATTAAACACTGGGATACTTGTGTTTTACAAACAGAGAAATTATTGTGAGATTATGATCCTGGGGTGTCGATCCTCACAAATGGGATTAGCCTCTAATGAATATGACAGCAGAACAATATTTGCTGAGGGTTTTCATGTAACGCCTCTTCCTGCTAGTGTCTTTATAGGATTATAGGCACGATGTCACATCTCACAGAGAGCTTTTTTACTTAAAATGCCGAACGATGTGGCCCAAATCACTTTTGCATGTAAATATTAGTATTGGGCTTAACCTCGCCAGATGTGCAGGATTTTAAACTGTTGGTTCAAATCAGGTAAGCAGTCAGTCATGGAAAAGTCTGCTGAAATGCCTCTGAAAAGCTTTTTCTGCTGAGTGGCAACACCTCGAAATTTGGCTTCTCAGAAAGTCGTGGCAAAGTATAAAAAGTTTCTTTTAAATGCTGTTTGACCAGGTCTGAGTGTACATCATTTACTCACTTCAGCCTTGTCTGCTGTCTGCCTCTGTCAGCCCCCCTCTCTCTGTATTTTTCTCAACACGTCTGTCACATTGCAGACATTTCTTCGTCTTCTATCTACAAAGCCTCTCATGTCAGATGGAGGGGCTGAAATAGAAGAGTATGAAATAAAATGTGCACAAACACACACACACACACATACGTGCACTCTACACGACAGCAGACACCAACAATGCTGGCAGTTGTTAAAATTCTGCAGCCTTCCTCCACTCGCAGAGCGATGACCAGCAGCTCTGTCTGAAATGTTGTAAATAAACCTAAATACATTTTTACAAAAAGACAACTTGTTTAAATTATGATTGATGATGATGATGATGATCAAATCATCTTCTCAGAATAGGAGGTGGACGGACAGAGGCATTGCAGAAATATGCTGAGGCAAATGTATAGTTGTCACAACCTTGTAGGCTGAAACTGGCATTTTCAGGATTCAGACCAGATCAGACCACTTTACTGTGTTAGAGATTCAATTGTAAGTGGCTGTTTTTGCCCATCAACCTACAGCTCATAGCCCCTAATGATAAACTGCATGCATCAAAATACTTGCAAATCTTCTGAAATAAAAATGCTGAAATGTCTCATTCACAGGTCTTCAGACTCTTAATTCATTGCTGTTCTAAAAGCCCTTTTGTCAGCTATTACAGCTTTGAGTCTTCTTCTCTGTAAGCTCAACTCCGACATTGACACATTACCTTGAAATGAACCAATACTGAATTGCCCTGTGGAAGGTGTTTCGAATTGAATTGACTAAAACTAGCTCTTTGATTTTCAACATTGGCCCCGAATGCAAAGGTGCAGAAAAATAAGTGACGGGTCACACGTTCCTGTCATCTCATGATATATGCAGCTGTGATTCAAGAGCAGCCTCTGCTTTCATAAAACCATAAAACCTGGCAATCCCAACCTTTTTACTGACATAAGCAACACAATGAAGTCACATCTTTGTCAGACCATCTTCCCAAACATTGAAAAGAAAATGTGGGATTCTGTTTCCTGCTTTTCTGTCTCCTCAGACCTTATCACGGAACAGAAGCCCAACAGACTGTGTCTAATTCTGTATACTGGACAATGTTATGAAATCTTTTCCCTGTAATCAGGAGCACGCCCGCTTTGACCTTCCTAGGTTGGTCTCTGTGTATGAATATGTGTGTGTGTGTGTGTGTGAGAAAGAGAGAGAGAGATCTGGTATATTTGCATCTTTGCATTCATTTGATCCCCTCTACTTCTGATAAACGGTGCCTCTCTCTTCAAGACAGGACCATGACCCCACATTGAACTGTTTCCTTGATGCACAAATAACCTGTGGTGGAGCTTGGCTGGAGTCAAAGATGTCAGACAATGCCGATAATGGAAGGAGAATCCCTCGATATGTCCGGAGAACATAACAGCAGACACTTACAGGTTTAAATTTGCTGTATCTTGAGCTACCCAAAAGCCAAAGCCTATGAAGTAGTGAAAAAAAGCTCCCCTGTGGCAATCAGTAGTTAAACTCTATATATAGAGCTGTGAATCCTGTTAGTTTTGCTGCTAAAACATTTTCCCCTTTGACTTACAGTTTTCAATGCAGCACTTTGTGTCGCTTCTTATTTTTAGGGAACATTTTCATACTGCACTCTTACTTGGAAAAAAACAGGAGAGGGTTGCAGGGGGACTGAGAAGACGAGGTAGAGAAAAATAAAATTTACAACACAAGAAAATCCACACAAGAGAAGTTTAGTGGTGAGTTACAGTAAGTATGAGGAAACGACTGTCTGGTGAAATCATGTAAACAAAGAACATGTAGAATACTCTAACGTATCTTTTGATATATTGTGAGCGTCGATCACAGTCTCACAACAGAAACCTCTAGATAGACCGAAGCTCCACACTGAAGTCTCTTACATGGTTGCTTCCTGTGTTCCTACACGTTAGCAGCATAAGACTCTCTACAGACATACACATTCATAGCTTAAATAATGGCAAAATTTCTCAGTCCCACTGCAGCATGGCTGTCAGGGATGCTGTGCAAAAACATCAAAGCCACCGCAGCCCCATTTTCTTTTTACACCTCATCAATTCTGCTTCAAATTCCTCTTTTCTCTCTTCTCTTGCTGTGGTTTCGCTGTCTACTTACACTCTGTGACAAAGATTAGTAGACCTGAAATTTTATTTTAACTGCACTCAGAGTACAAGTATCATGATGTGCACAATGGACAGAAGATTAGTTGTAGCAAACACAATGCAATCAGTATTTGTGGTTTTAGACTTGAGTTCTCCCTTTAAGAGGCAACTTTAAAGTGTTTGTTTATTTATGTAGGGCAAATGGCAAAACCAAACCGTAGTTCAGTCACCTCTGATATAGATAAAAGTAATAATGGCCATGTAATTATTGCTGAGCTCTCCCATTTCCATTTGTGCTACATTGGTCAAGTGACAGCAAAGGTTTGACTATTCTTTAGCTGACTTGCTGCAGTGTTTTACCATTGACCTTCATAAACATGCTAATTTCATTCAACCCATTAGACTACATAGTGAGTGGGTGAGCAATAGACATGGCCTACCTGAGGGGGCTTCTGCTGTTTGTTACAAGTCTTGTCATTATGTACAGTAAGTCATGATCTGTGGCCCGGATTACACATCAGAATGAACTGCTGTCGGAGGGATCAGTTTATCTGTGTTTTATGGACACATGACCTTGTTGACTTTGTTGACTGTGCGTGCTGAAGACAACCTAACAGCATCATTTTTCAGAGGCTTATATTGTAAATAAAGTGTGGCACAAATGAAACTCTCACATTAGCATTAATTTTTTTGTTTCGCATCCAAATTACTTTGAAGCAGAAAAAAGGAAAAGGTAGTAAAAATAACCCTGATACAATTCTTCAGCTCTTTTAAGTTCAATAAAAATCTCTCGTGTGTAGTGCGACTTGTATTCACTCCCTATTTTGTTACTGACGAATCATCAGCACCTTATTTTCCTTCTTTGAGCAGAGGATGAAGGTGTGCTTAAGTCAGATCATCTTTGCACCTAACGCTGCTCAAAAACAGGACATTTCCCGACCTTGATGTTATTTATAGTCCACTGTGATTTGAATTTTTCCATTTTCAACTATGCTTGTTCCTGCTGTGCTACTCCGTGCTGTAATTCGCAGTTTTTTACATATCTAAACTTTATTCCATTAACTGCATGAACTGCTGCTTCCACCAACTTTTCCTCTTGTGTTGCACTCAGGTCAAATTGCCAACTTCCTCATTTACACAAGATACGAGAACTGAATCCTCAGAGTTGCATGAAATTTGCTGAGGACATCCAAGGTCCTCGCAGGATGAATTCTTTGCTCTACTGCAGTATAAACTAAGTTCCTGTCAGTCTGATTGGAGGATTTCTAGGAAGACGGTTGGAAACATTCATAATATTGAGGGGTTGCACCGTTGTAGATTTTGACAGGACCTGGACGCTGCTCAGTAAAACGACTTATAGATGATATAATGTCATATCTCTTTTCGTCAGACATCAAGACTTGCTGTTTTGTATATATATATATATATATATATATATATATATATTTTTTTTTTTTTTTTTTTTTTTTTTTGAGGGATTTTAATGACATTATTTTTTGGACCGTGGGAGTACCGGAGTACCTGGAGGAAACCCACAGAAGCACGGGGAGAACATGCAAACTCTGCAAAGAAACTCTCACACCAACTGTTGTGAGGCAACAGCACTAACCTCTATGCTGCCGTTTTGCCCTCCAATTACATTATAACAAAATTAATTTTATATGTAATGTGGGAGCACAATCATGATAGGAACATGAAATAATTTATTCTGGAAGCCTATGGCTTTTTCATTTACTGAAAAGGTTTTGTTTAGCCAAGGCTACATGAATGCCCCAGCACATATGAATGAGCCCATTAACTTTGTATTTCTTACATTTCTTTGATGTCTTTCTCCTACAGTCTTTGCAAAAACTATCCTTCAATCTGACTTCAATCCCAGCTGCACTTCAAGCTTCCTCTTTTCTCCCCTTGATCCTCCTTCTCACGGTAGCGTTGGCCTGTCCTGCCCAAACAAGCTCCTAATGAGGCCAAATCTGTTTTCACACACAGACGCACGTATGCACATCCACGTGCAGACGTATTCATGAATGCATACTCATGCCCAACCAGTTCTCAGGGTGATGTTTCAGACCCTCGTGGCTTTGGTGTAAAATCTCTTCCCCATCTGTCAGTGTTTTACACATCTCACTCTCTCCCTGTGTGTCCTTCTCTGTCTCCTGCTCCCTTCATTCCACCCTTCCCTCTCTGGGGAGACAAGCATGAAAGTGCCTGTGGGTTTAAAGCTTCTGGAAAGCAGGACACCGACATAGATCACAAGAACAAATGACACAGATAGGATGGACACCATGACACAGCGGCGAGGACTCCTGCCCTGCACCTACCCTTTTTTTAAAATTCCTGTCTCTACGGTATTTTCCCAAGGCCTGCTCTCCCCAGCCCAGGAGCAGCAGATGTTAGAGAGTTGAGCTGTAATCGGTCTGCTTTAGCTGTAGGCGACAGCTGTGCTTATATATTCTAAAACAGCAGCATCCCCTTCATTGTAGCACTGGAGGAGTGATGGTTATTGGACCAAATTTAGATCACTACAATCCACTCTCTGCTCCAGCACACTCTTGACTCATTTGCATCAATCATTTAATTCACATTTGCTTTTTCCATCTCTTATTTCTTCAACCCCATCAGTCTGAGTTGTTTAGTGTCTCTGGGTAGTCATCTGCCCACATTTCAGTCTTTCGCCTCAGTGTCTCATCCTCATCTTGAGTTGTCTCTCCATGTATTAATTGGTCTGTCCATAATGCATAGTCTCTTCATAGACTGGCTCAGTGCCTTTCTAGATTCCTCGCAGATGAAGGAGAATTGATTGGTTCTCAGATACCATGGTGGCACAGTCAATAAACATACTCATTGGAAAAAACTTCACTCAATATGGCCAATGCTCATGTTGTGTGTCTCTGTGAACATGAGAGAGAGACTGACACCAGCAGCATATCTGCAGCGGAGTCTGAAGACTAAATATAATATCATACTACACCGAACTGCTGTTTCCTAAAAATGCTTTTCACTTTTAATATTTAGTATGATGATGCTCTTACCCTAAGTAGTTTGAGCAATTAGCACCACAGTAGACTAAGCTTATGTTAATGCATCACTGGTCGCACAAGAAACCTAAACTGTGCTTACTGTTATAAGCATATCAGCACGATTGTCGTGGTTTCTGTAGTATAACACAACAACAATGACGTGAGTTTTCTCAGGTCAACCTCATTGGCTGAGTAGATCAAAATTAACAGATTAGCTTTGTAGCTATTTTGATAATTGATAAAGTGAATCAGTTCCATGCAAATACACCAGACGTCATCAAAATTTACGATGGGAAACCATATTGGCTATTTAATTTCCCCATTTTCTTCACTTCATTGTCCCAATAAAGGCAAGATTAAACAAAAAATAACCAGCAGATGATGCCATGAGGAAAATAATCCTGACCAGCCTGATTATACGTTACCCACCAGTTATCTCTATCGTTCTTGCCTTGTTTGTTGTCTCTGCAGTCTGTGTGAACATTTCTAATGTACAGTTGGCTTTGACAATTAACATGTTGCAAATGCGTTCAGAGAGAAAGCTTTGTCAATCTGCTAATACACAAAAAATATTCAGTGTCCCCCGAAATGAATGAAAGCTCCTGAAAACCTCGCCCAAATCTTGTGTAGTTCTCTGTGACATTGAATGTATATCACTAAATGAGAAGTTGTCAAAGTTGAAGCTGAATCAGGATTTTATTTGATTAGGTTTAATTGAAAGTGGCTGGTGACATACAGCACTTATTAGAGTTTGAATCAAATGTGGCATAATTTTATTTGGTGTAAATGTGGAATACGTGCATTTTTTACACTGGGCCTGACCCAATTTTCATCCGGCAGAGAAAACGCAGGCTAAAAGAGGGAGAAACAGAACTAGAAAATAATGTGTTGATGTGAGACTCACTCGTAGTAAGAAGCTCAGTAAGAGAGGTTTTTGAGGCCTTTAAACCAAGGTTAAGTATTAGCATAAAAACATAATTCGTACTGGAAATGTTGTGCATGTGCGATATCAGTCTGTGTGCTTCTGTGAGTGCACACACATTTGTATGGGCACGCACGTGTACACTTGTGGTTTGGATATCAGTGGCCCATTTAGCAACAAACTGATATTCACATTCAGATAAGAAGCTTATCGTGTAGTGAGACCATCTCATAATTAAAACAGAAAATGAATAATCTCTTGAGAGCATGTTTCATTAATGAAATGTAATTGGTGTGTTTACTCCAGTCTGTATGAATGACACATAACGATGCTTGCGTCATCCTGTGATAATATGTCTGTCAGGCTATAAAAACATCTGCCTTGTTTAAATGGTCTGATAATCTGTCCGTACAACATCAGTTCATCAAATGTAATTGTGCTGATGTCTTTGCCAGGGATGCTAATGATAAAGCTGACATTCAAGAAATGACAAACAGTCTCCAACACAAACTTTGTTCCCCAGAATATACCGATTAATTGATTTTTTTTTTTCTCTGCCCCAGTGGAGAAGTATCAAATAAAAAATGCAAGTCTGACAGAAAGGCAGCAGCAACACATGCATCAGCTTGTTCAGAGCAGGATTGATAAACAATAAGCTGTCAGGATGATGAAATATGCCTTTAAAGTTAAAGAAAGGTAAGGTTGGCACAATTGTGGCCAAAATGACAAACCCATCTACATGTGCGTATACACACACACACACACACAAACACTCAAACACACAATCACATATTCTGCACGCACACCTTGGGAAGTGATGAGACAGCTCGACTTTTGAATTGGAGCTGCCCATCTTTGGTCAGCCCATAAAATTCCCCTCAGAATCACAGGAGTGAACCGTAAAATTCCCAGTGATAAAGGGAATATATTACAGCCTCCCCTCTTTCTGCCCCCCCACCACTCCCTCCTGTAGATGGCCTGTCCCTTTTCATGTGAGCAGAGCAAGGGCTTAACTCTGCTCTGGCCTGCCTGAGTGACTCAGACTCCAAAAGTATTACCATACTCACTCTTTAAGGTAAGCTTGTGCTCTGTTGCCTCTGGAACTACAGGGGGCTCCCAGGTTAATGTGGAGGGATTGTAGGTGGAAGGAGAAATTTGGATGTCAGGGGGAGTGTTAAGGTATAAACAAGGCCAGACTAAAGAGGGGGAAATAATGTATTTTATCATTACTAACTCCCAAACAAGCATCCAAAAAAACTGGCTGCAGCAGGAGCAGACTTATGAGGTGTGTTACACATTATTATCATCTTCTCTGCTGACATCTCAGGATGATTAAGGGGGAATTAAGAACTGCTAACTCTGCCTCCACCATTTTCACAACGCAGTGCATTATCTACCCAACAGCCTGCTTCTCTCCTGACCATGGAAACATATGAAATGTATTTAGCACACTGATGATATACACGAGACGTAGCTGGTTATTGCTTGGGCTCATCTAGACAAAAATATAGCACCTTTGGAGGCAGACTTAACTCCCACACGTTGTGTAAACCAACAGCACACTTGCACGTGTGACTAACATGAAAAGCCTCTTCCATGAGCATGTCTGGGGAAATGCTTGTGAAATGACATTTGGAGAAGATGTAGCTGTCTTGATCTGTTGCCAGGCGAAGTATGTGAGGTCCCCCAGACTAGCAGGGGAGACAGATGGGAAGAGACGGGGCAGGTAGGTGCAGGCAGACCAAAACACTTCATCACCAAGAGGTGGGGAGGAGCTCTGGCTTTCTGAATTGGCATCACATTTAATAATGTTTCACATCTTTTTGCATTTATGATTAAATATAGAAATCTATTATTCAGTGCAATTATATTCTTTATGATATTTAATTGTTTTGCTCTTCAAATAAATTAGATTCTTCATTCCTGCGTTTTACAATAGTGAGTAAAAACTGAATATTCTTCAATTTTCTGACACAAAGAGCAGCTCTGTCTATATTTGATTCTCGTTTTTAGCCCCAGACACAGCCGGCCCTTGGAGGTCACTCTATATCAATTAGTTTCTGCAAGTTCTGAGTCATTGAATGTGAGGATCATTGATTCTGTTCAATCCAAACCTGAAGCTTTCCAGGATTGAATGTGTTCAAATCAATTGCAGCTGAATGATTAGCTTCAGTTAAAGACTCACTTTAACCTAAGGGACACAATAAAATCAGTTTTAATTGATGATTATGGTTTTGATATCTGTTTAATAATCATGTATCACTGACTGTCCCTTTAGGGTGGCTTCATCCTCAGTCAGTGTAATGATGAGGCATAACCTGTCCTTACAATATAGACACACACACTCCTCTCAGTCAACCTAAATCTTGAGCAATGCAACACAAATCTGCCCTGGGGACAGATGACTTGCTCTAAGAGTTGTGGCTGAAATGGTGTTCGTCACATATTCTGAGAGAAGGGAGGGAGAGAAAAGCATGAGAGGAATATGATGAATAGTTAGGTCAATAGGTAGCAGACAGAAAGAGAGAGTTGCACAGTAATGAGGTTTGTTTTGTTTAAAAGGTCAACTGATTCATCCTCAGTTTAAGGTTTATTGTGGCATTTGCTCCAGTTCATTAATAAATGCTGCAGTGTAACCTCAAGGCTCTGTGGTTGTACGAGAGCAGGTACTGAGAGTCTGCTTCCTGCCTGCGAAATGTACTATCCTGCATTTTGTGTGGTTGCATATGGCTGTTGCTATTACAAGACTGATCGCAGTGGTATTGATCTTGCCAGCTGAGAAACGGACCTAAAACATGTTTGACATCATCTCCTCCTTCTTCCCGCTCCATCTCTTTCACACTGTGCCCTCCATCCTTTTCATCATTCTTCAGTGTGGGCTATTTTCCTTCACCTCAGCTCTCTACCTCCAGGTACAAATCACTCTCTCACCTTTCTTCTCCTCCTGTTATCACTCAGGCTGCCATCACGTTTCCACAAATCTCTTCTCCAACACACCAGCCTGCCCCAAATCTGCCTACATTTTTCCCTGTGTTCACATGTTGCACCACATTTTCTCCCACCTCACACCTTTGTGTGTTTTTTTTCTCTCACAAATCCATTCCCCTCTGCTTTACATTCTTTGCTTCTCAAATCCATCACCTTGCCCTTCCTGTTGGAACATCTGCAGCGTCCCCTCTTTCCTTCACCACTTCATCACTTTTCATCCCCCAAATTCAGTTTTTTTTTTCTTCTGTGGTTTCTGCTGTTTTCCCTTAATCCTCCTCTTCTGACAACAACATCCTCAAGCTTAACACTTGCTCTTTCTTTTTTTAACCTCACGTCTTATCGTCCCTTCTTCCCTCCCTCCCTCCCAGGGTGATTAAGTGATGGTTGGGCTGGCACAGCTGGTGTAGTTGGGCAGGCAGCCCATCTTCATGACAGCTGTGCTGCAGTGTAGCTGCCAGATCCTTATTGGGGCAATAGCACTGTAGTAATCATAACAAAAACACAGGTCACACAGGCTTTTTGGTACTCGCTGTATTATTCGGTGTGCATCTGTTGTGTTATGATTATCTGTTAGGTCATTATATCACTAAATAACAGGTGCAGGAAAAGGTGTAAAAATTCTCCTTTGAAGCTCAATATTCTGTCTCGCCTTGATGCTTCACACATCCTCGCAGCGTTAGAGCTACATTACGGTAGACCTGCATCTCTGGAAAGTTGTTGCTCTCCCCGTCCACTCTATCTGGTTCACGTGGAGGTCACACATGTGAGGCAGAGGGAAGGGCCAGCTGATGACTGAGTAGATCTATCTGAGTTAAGCACCTTTTCTCAAAGCAGTAACTGAACTGATGATGATGATGCTACAAGACCATCCTGCTCATGATGAGCTGTGTTAAAGTCACTATTAGTCACAGGCTGTTGTCTACTTGGTGGGAGTTTTTTCCTCCGCACACTTGTGCATTGTCAGTTTTAGGCCATGTTGACAGCTTAAGAAGATTAATGCAGTATTGGTTAAAGAGGGAGGGGGAGTTCGCCGGTTACACTGAAGAAGTCTTCGCCCTCTCACCGCTGAAGTGCTCTGTTCAGCTGTGAACTGAGCATGCACTGGCCTCCGTGTTGCAGTAATCATCCTCTAACAGAGTCTAACCCTGAGAATTAACTGTGTTGACACCATCCAACACAGATACTGCAGGGACAGGTCCCCCATAAACATCACTTACATGGGACAGCAGCACACCCATGAACCTGCTCCATCAATGATTATACCATATTGACACTTATTTAAAGCTCACTAAATTTATTTATTTCTCTCAGCACACGTTGTAGCTCTGGGTGAAGAATTTGGTCCCTTCTTTTGATATCAACCCGTAATAATCTCTCCATAATTCAAAAGCAAATATGCTGGACAACTGTGAATGTGCCATGAGTGAGATATTTCATTTCCAGCCACGATCCAACATTTGAAAGATTACTGACATAAAATGAAAGCTCGCTACATAAAAGGCAAATTACCTTTGTATTATTACAGGCACTACCTCTTACAAATCTTTTCTCATTTGCTGAACATGGAGCAGCAAGCGTGGGGGCTGGTTTGGCGTTTTTGAATGCATCCCTTTTCATAAGTTAGTTGTTAATGTGCATCTCCAGCTTTAATCATACTGTTGACCACAAACCAATGATTTTCCTAATGTTTAATTTCCCTTTTGGGCAGCATGGCGGTATAGGGTTAGCACTGTTGCCTCACAACAAGAAGGTCGTGGGTTTTTTTCCTGGGCCTGAGGCCTTTCTGTGTGCAGTTTGCATGTTCTCCCTGTGCCTGTGTGGGTTACCTCTGGGTACTCCGGTTTCCTCCCACAGTCCAAAGACATCATGTTTGGGTTAATTGGTGACTCTAAATTGTCTGAGTGTGAGTGGTTATTCATGTCTGTCTGTGTCTATGTGTTGGCCCTATGATGGACTGGCAACCTGTTCAGGGTGTACTCCGCCCTCATCCAATGTGAGCTGGGATTTGCTCCAGCACCCCTAAGCAGTAGAAGATGAATGAATGAATGAATACTTTCCCTCTTGATTTAATGGAAATTTAAATTCTGACACGTATGATGTGTGTGTGTTTGTGTAAGTAAGTAAGGTGGGGGGTTGTTAATGTGTTTGTGAGAGAGAGGTAGGCAGAGAGGAGCAAGGAGCTAAGTTCTGCAATGAAGCAGCAGTGCAAAACATTACAATAGTGATGTATTGTGTTATATGAGAAGTATAAAAATTCTTTTTGCTTCAGTATAAAAACTAGAAATATACCTGTGGTCCTGTATTGTTCTGGCTGAGTGGCTGGTTTATCTTTGTACATAGAACATGATTTCCACAATCCATTTTCAAATGCTGCCACACCATCCTGGCTGGTTTAACAACATGTCTTCTGGGAGGGAAGGGTGCTGCTGTCTGATGTTGCTGCCAGTCAATAAAACATTTATAAATGGTTTAACCAACTAGTATTTCTAGCAATGATTAGCAAGAGTAACAAAGTTTCATCGTTTCATCAGCTTATCACACACATCCCTACAATTTATAATAAATATTGTATGTTATTTAAGTACTTAATTAATGTTTTTTAATATATAACAGCATTTAAAAACTGCTGGTTCAGCCAAGAACTCACTAAGACCAGGACAAACACAGCTTAATACTAAATATGTAAAAGCCCATCTGATGTATTCTGACCCACTCATTTTGGAAAAGAGCATGAGTGAAGCATAAAATATAAATGTAATGTCATGAAAATTGTAGCGGGGTTGTGCACTGATGTATATGTTGATTTATTTGAATATTACAGAGACTACACCTTCATAACTTTTCTGGCTCTGTAAAAGTTGGACTTTGATTACTTTTTTAGTTGCGTTCGAGAAAACCTCCATGCTAAATCAAATAAAAGTGCGTCCTGGGATTCATCTGTACAGTGTCCCCAGCTGAGCATCTACTTGTTACGTAACACTGAGTGTGACACCAGCACATACACACAAGTGCCTCTGTGTTATGAGACTCAGACTGAAGACACAAACAAGCTGTGGCAGCAGACAAACAACACTTTAAACACTTCCCTCCTCACCTGTTCTCTCTCATCGCTCCATCTTTACTTCCTCTTATCATACATCGAACACAGACTCAAACAAAGTAGAAACTTCTTCTAATTTCAGCCATTTCGTGCATCAGTATCTTTCTGTGGTGAGATGTGTCACAGACAAGTGTTCTATTAGACGACACAAACAAACAGCGCTGATAGGTTGTGGATTACGAAAATACATTGTACCGCAGGAGATGAATACTTTACAGCATGCCGAAAGGATGTGTCTAAATTTCCTGTGATAAGTTTCCTACAGACAATAGTCTGGAACATTACAGGCCATTTGCCCCAAAACAACTTTATATTTACCAACTGAAAGGAAGCCGTAAACTGCAGACAAGCTGGATGGTCACTATTATGGAAGAACAAGATTCTGCTTACAGAAGTCTGGACACGCAAAATCTTTCATGCCAATGTTACTCTTATTATTGTTATAATAAGAGTAACAGACATGGGTGTTATCACGGTGTTGCAGAAAGTTGTCAGAGCGCCGCCCCCTAAAAAAAACAAACAAACAAACAAACAAAAAAAACCCCTCATGCAGCAGTGATTAGTCAAATAAATGAATCAGTAACTAATTTAATCATCAGATAATAATCTTTTAAGCAGAAAAACCAGATCTTTAATAGGTCTAGCATCTCAAAATGAGAACATCTGATCTTTTTTTTTTTTGACCTCCATGACAATCAAGGCAACATCTTTGGGTTTTTGTCTGTTGTTCTGCTAAAAGATGGCTTACAATTTCACAATTTCCATGATCAAGGAAGTAATTACGTAATCGATAATGAAAATCCTTATTAGAGCTATTTAATAATTATGAACACTAAATCACATTTTAGGTACAAGAGTCAGTATGACTTTCAACTAAAATTAAAATGATTAAATTATAGAACTTCATCTTGGCAAATTTTCTGTCAGAAGACAATCAATCAATGGAATTGATTGTTTCCGACTGGCCCAAGACAGAAGCAATGAAAGGTCAAAGATGAAACAAAAGACTATATACCATGACGTCCATTGGCTATTCACTTTGAGTCTTACTTTTAAGTTGAAGTTTCCAACAAATCTGTTTTGGCTACAGACACATGGAAGCTCGAATATTAGTGTGTCCAACAATAAGGGGGCCAAACAGATTTAGTCTCTTGTCACTGGTCAGTCTCCTTGTGAGGTAGGTTCAGGTGTTCTTATATTTCTTGTGTTAATAGTGTATCATTTTAACAGAGCTGCAACTGTAGGTGTAATCACCTGTTAGAGGCAGATGGGCTCGTTAATGCAGTGATGCAGTTATGTAAGATCTGCTACTCCTGTCTCTCTGTGCTGCAGTACAGAGAGAGAGGCAGCGAGAGTCTGCCAGTGTGTCTGCATGTGTCTGTTTGAGTGATTATATATGTGCAGACACACAATGTTTTGGCGCGTGTGTGTGTATAGGAAGACTGCAGGACAGATGGGGATTGATGTGGTAAATCAGGAGGAATTGACTTGTTGTCCAGGGTTTGATGAACTCTTCTCCCTCTTTAACCCATCTCCTTCAATTTCCCACACGGTGGATAACAGCCAACGCCGGCTCTAAACACTTTACTACACAGACTTACCAGAAAAGGTGAGTGAGATAGAGCAGCAGACCCTCAGAAGCCAAGGCAACAAATTTACACAAACAAAAAAGGGGGTACACAAAACAACATTAATAATGAACGAAAAATGACTTAACTGTGAACTAACTAAAGTACAAACTGCATCCATATGAATGGATCACGAGGCCGAGCATTTGTTAACCATGAGAGGGGTGTGGGGACCTGAATACAAGACATTTACAGTGCAAACTGAGTGGAGGAAATAATGAGCTGCACATGTCAGTGTGAGTCAATCTATGAAAAGTAACACTGCTAGACACCAATGAGTCCTCTGAACTGAATGACAAAACACATCAACAGTGTCCCCCACAAAGACCCACAAAGCCCTTTGTGATCTGACCCTCCTGGACAGGGCAGTCACAGTCAGAGCCATCCAAAACTGCTCACTCACTGAAACACAAACTATTTAAGATATGATAAGATATTAAGATATGATAAATAAAAACTTTGGACAATAAATGAAAAATGCTGAATATGTATACAAAACATAATTTAAGTGCAATTATGTTTTCTTCAAAGTATATTTGCTGTCTCACAGACATGAGACAGGTGTTACATTTAGGATTCATGTTCAAAAATTAATCTTCACTAACGTGTCCTTGCACCTGCCAACGCAAAATCTGCCAGCACAGCAAATGTTATCAGGTTCAACATTTTTTTCCCCAGAGCCCTTCGTGGTGCACTGATCTCCCCCCCCACTCCCCATCCCTCATTTCCTCATGAGGACAGTCTCCAGATACTGATACCGTCTTGTCTCCAAAGAATGACAGCTTGAAGTTTAAACTAACAAACAGAAATATAAAAGATGGGGTGCAAGAGGTTAACAGCCTCCTGTCAACCATCCACTCTAGATGTGTTTACAGTGATGACTCTGCCAATTACAACAAGAAATCCTTCCTCATGGAACTTTTCTGCTGTTTTCCGTTCCCCTCCATAAAACCATTGAGAAACTCAGATCCTGCGTAACAGGATGGCAGGACTGCTGCAGTGTTAGACACGATGTGTAGGCATCTTAAATACCTTATCCTACTTATTTATTACTTGTTTTTCTGTCTCTGCAAGTTCTGTTGCCATAGTAATAGCCAGCATAATCCATTTATTTATGTTTGCAGGGCTGTTTGTAATCAGAAGAAGATGGATATGAAGAGCTTATCTAGAGGAGAAGCTGGGATAGGAGCTGTTGGCTACAACAGACTACATGTGCGTAAATATAT